>JBAMNC010000081.1:0-1200000 GCA_037902135.1 Cetoscarus ocellatus
TCAGCTTCTCCCACTCAATGGTTTTTTCCCACTCGATGGTAAATCACTTCCACTCAAAGACAGTGTCTACAATTTAAGTAGGTATTTCTTCCTTCTACTCAATTATGAGTTAATGTTACACCATGCAACACCGACCGGCACAACTGGAAATAGGAAAAAATACTATTCTGTAGCAGACTGAGAGGAATCTAGCAGACTCTTGGGATTTGAATCTGACTCTGTGTCGTATGGTACAGAGCTGCAAGACTAGGACCGGTCCAGTAGAGCTTCCAGATGATGGTTTCATTAGTAGGCTTTAACAGCTGCAAGAGGCATTACTTTGTTGTCTCAGCAGACTCAATGCACACATGCCCCTCAGCTCTTATTAACCCTAAATTTTGGAATTTTGAAACTCGGTTTTATATGTCCAGCTGAATTTTGCATGGCGGTTAATAACACAGATCACTGTAGCACAAAAAACTTAAACTTAACTTGCCCTTTGGACTGAAAAAATATGTGAATATTTTATAATTGTAAATTGAACTTAGATAATTAATTACAAAATTAGTCAAACAATTACACTTTAGGAATGGACAACCGTGGGTACCAAAAAGGCCACATTAATTTGTCCTCACCACCAAAGGGCAATTTGGTTAAAAAATTGTAGGATACTTTCATCTTCACGAGAATGTTATCTTACATTTTAACAAAAGGAAGAGATACAAAACTTTTATAAGACGTTCTTATATCATTATTAATTAATTTAAACTCAGTACTAAAACTTGTTTTCATGAGCAAAAAACATAATTCAAGCCTGTTCAAGCCACTTTTTTATGCAAGTAGTAAGTTTTCATTTGCTATTAAAATCAATTAAGTTTCTTTATTCTATCTTGGTCCAGTTTCTTATTAATAAAATATGAAGATTTTTATTCCTGATTTTAGGTCTAATCTGTTGTTCCTCTATGAAGCACTTTGAGTCCCTTGTTTTTTCAAATGAAGGCGCTTTATGCATAAACTCAAGCTAAGGTCATGCACCACTTGAACTAACAGCATTTTTCCACTCTTGTTTCCCCAGGGCCACCATCCCCACCCAGAGACTTGGTCTACACCCTCAAGCAGTCCACGCTGATCTTGGAGTGGGCCGCACCTTCTGACACAGGAGGCAGGGCCGATCTGACCTACAGTGTTGGGTGCCGAAGGTGCGTCACGAAGCAGTGTGAACCTTGCGGGGCCAGCATTGGTTTTGTACCCCAGCAGGTCGGCCTTACGGAGCGAACGGTGACTGTGGTCAATCTTCTCCCCAACACCAACTACTCATTCACTGTAGAAGCCTTAAATGGAGTTTCAGAGCTGCTGCCAAACAAGAGGTTCTACACCCAGGTCAACGTGTCGACAAGCCTGCCTGGTGAGTCACTGCTTCCTGTTTTTAAAATAACCGTATCACAGACTCACACACATAACATCTAGAATAACCGGAGTGCTTTTAACATTTTAAAAACAGTGCAAATTGGCTGAGTCAGGAAATGAAAGCGTCTTAGAAAAGAATGAGGTCACTCTGCACCACTGAACAGAGGATGTGCCAAAATGTTCTTAGAGAAGACAAACTAGCACCATCGGAGGTCTCTGAGAGCTTTGAGCAATTTGTAGCTCATTACATGCCAAAAAAAGATTTATTGCTATTTTTGAAGTTTGACTTTCTGAAACACCTCGGGTGACAGTTAAACTTTTATAACCATTTTTTTTCATGCTGCGCCTTGAATACTCATTATGTGCAACCAATATATCAGTGAAAAATACTGAGACAGGTATTTTCACAACTCTAGGTGTAACCACCACTATATACACATATAATCAAGTGGGATTCAAAGAATCGGTGTTTGTGTGCAAGTTGCAGCTTCGTTTGAGGAGCATGCTTGGATATAAAGCAAACCAAGCTGCTAGCGCCCTTTAACAGCTTTCCTCCCTTATTGGGTCTTACTCCTGCTTTTAAAGGAAACAGTGCAATACTGTTAAAGGGACAGTTCAGTATTTTTGAAGCTGGGTTGTATCAGGTACTTGACAACAGTCAGTGAAGTTAGTGAAGGGGCTCCCAGCAGCGTTGCATCTCTGCTAGTTTGATGCTATGGTTCTGCATGTTTCAACTATCAGTCTTACCACGGGATGAGGGTTCAGTGACCCTCTGGTTGCACGTAGAGTTGCAAACTATACAATGCAGAAAGCACATGGTAGTATAGGAGCACAACCGCTCAAGAACTGCACGATGTTGACTTTGCTAAAAACAAGATGGTTAAAACTTTTCCCCCTTGAGGAGACCCACCAAAATACTGCACCTTATTAACCAGTAGGACTTATTTAACAGTACTTGCATTAGCTCCCCATTGATGAATGCATGACATTGCTAATTTGGCTCAACTTGTTTTTTTTTTTAAAGTCAAGATTCAAGATGCAAAAGTGTTTTTCTAAAGATTTCACCAATGTTTAAATCCTGGCTGTCAAAAGATTACTTTTACAACTGGGTCTGATTCCTATAGGATGTAATCTTTTCTAATCAGTTTAGCACAAAGCAGCCTGACAAAGACAGTCACGCAGTGTTTAATCATGTAAAGCCCTTTGTCTTCTAAAGGTTTGTTTGCATAATGGCACATTTATTCTTCGGTAGGTAGCTGACAGTTCTGCACGTGTGGGCAAATTATACCTCATCATACACTCCAACAAAGAGGATATGCAGCTGCACACGTACAGTACACACGTTTGTACTTTCAGGTGCTTTCTAGTCCCCATGTTCATGATAGATTTATGTGCAATCTTAAGCACTTGATCACCATAGGACAGGCTTGTAGTTTAACACAGTATGCACACAAACACATATAGTGTTGGATTTGTGTACAGGATTATTTTAAACTTACTTTTTTGTTTGTACGTATTGTGACAATGTGCCTGCCACTGCAGATGGAACAAGTCTTGCCAGTGTAGGTGATCTCATTTTCATCAGCAGAGGTCTTCAGTGAAATAAGCTGCAGGCTTCAAAATGTCCTTTGCCAAGTTGTGTTGTCAGCCACTTTTGCAGCAGCGCTATTTAGAGGAGCTCAAGTGTGAAAAGATCAAACGCATATTAAAAAATGGAAGGAATACATTAAAGCTTAAATAAAAAAAAAAACACCTGCTGACATTAATGCTCGTGTACATTAAGATGTCACACCTACTTTGCTTATTTTTAAGAAAAGCATGACTGTTTTAAGAGAGAAATGTGCAAACATAGCAGAAAAGGAAAGAAGGCTTAATGGGACTTAAATGTTAGAAGCAGGTGAGGGATTGAAAAGAAGGAAGTAAGAATGGCAATGTGCTTTTGCTGCTAATTAGAAATTAGCACAGAGAAATGTGCTGCATAATGAATGGAGAGATGTTACTCAAGTCTTATGAGAGTGCTGAAATGGTCGCAGTACAGTTTATGTGAGGCATAAATGTTTAATTGTGATAGAAAAAAACACTTTGTGGGGACAGGAATTAGTTAATCAAAACATGCAGATTCTTTTTCTTCGTTCGTCATGTGTGTGGTTAATGGCTAAGATTGTGCCCGTGGGGTGCACAGGGATGTTGGTTGCGAGTAGATTAATGTTGAGGGTATTTATAATGAATGTGTGTGATTCTCTGTGGCCCAGATTTTCTTGTAGATCAACTGTAAATATTACGTAAGAGCAACATCTGGACCACACGGGGTGAGTGAGAGGCTAAAGGATGGATTTATGGGTGTGGTGTGCATTGGCCCTCTGAATATCTGAGACGGCAGTATTTTAGCCTCAAATCCTCTGAGGGAACAGTTTGTCTTAGAGCTGGACAATATGGCCTACATTTTAGTCACAGTTTTTTAGGTTTTTTGTTTTATTTGATGAAGATGTTACAAATTGAAAGAGGTCATGGACTTTAACATGTTAATACTTTTTTACTCCCCTGAAAAATAACTGCCAATTTAGTACTCAGTTCTTCTGCATAAGACCACACAGTTATGCTTTCAGTCACTGTTTATTTCATTAAATATCGCTATTAACAGATTATAGTCTTAAAAGCTGATTATCAGTATTGGCAGATGTGAAAATTTTTGCAGATATTTACAGCTGATATTTTTCCAGACCAAACTGGCCATAAATATCCTCTATATGGGCTGTCGTATGGGAAAATGTAAAAATGTACCATAGATATTTACCTTGTAATCAATAAATTGCCAATTCTCCAAATTAAAAGTTTCAGTAATGGAAGAATTAAATGTTTCATTTTTGTTTGTTTCGTATCTGTTTGGTCACAAATGGACTATAAACATAAGAATAACAGCTCAGTTTTAGTTAAATGAAGGCTTTGTCCTCTTTCCAAAAAATATTGGTAATAATATAGGTGATAATGAGTTTGGAAATATTGGCAAGTTGAATATCAGCAATTTTTTTTTTTTTTTTTTGCATATCCCTTGTTCTGAGCTCTATTGCCCTCTTGTGAGGTTGTTGCAAGCTACTCCCCAAAACAGCATGTGTCTATCAGTCACTGAGTAATGTGTGTGAAAATGTCATTTATTAGCCCACTTAATTCAGCTTCTTCGTGTGATTTTAACCCTGCAAAGGTTTAATTACAATTATCATTTGTCTAAATATAGCCTTTAATTCACAATGCTAATATTATAGCCCAAAACACTTCCAGAAATTACAAAAATATAAAACTGAGAAACTGGATTCAAAAGATAATAAAGCTAGGAGATTAAAAGCAGACACATTAGTTTTGCATCATTTAAAGTGAACACAATGCCAGCTAATGCTAATAAGGCTAGTAATCTCAAGCTTGTTGTTGGACACTAAAATGAACCTGAGCAGCTGACTGGATTTGGAACTAAAAGGAATATCCTACCAGTGAACTTTTGATGGATTCATCCCACATGACCAAATGCCATGACGACTGACATGAACATGGCTAACCAGCTACATCCAAGCAATTCTGGGCTTGCTAGCTAAGAAATCCCCCGAGCACTAAGTTTATCAACCTTGACTAGAAAAGGACAGACCTGCTGTGATTATTTTTCTTATCCTCTCTGTTCTTTCAACATTTCTGCCCTTTATCTCCCCTTTCTTGTCTGTCTGTCTTGTCAGCTGTTGCCATGGCATTGATTTGTGGTTATTATGGGGTATTAGGGTGTGAGTTGTCCTTCTAACCGTGTCATCCAGAGGGATTGGACAAGGGGTTAGGGGAGTGTGTTTGCTGGGGTTTCAGAGGACTTTGTGTGTCAGGAGGGATTTAGACTGACATTTGGTGCGTGGTGTTTAATGCTGTCTGCTTGTGCACGTTTGTGTGGGTGTCAGTGTGAGACAGAGAGAGATCAAGAGAGAAAGAGAGTAGGAGACAGCACTTTAAAAATTGGTGTTTGATTTGGAAAATGTGCTTTAGAATGGCTTTTTGGTGCCTCGGCTTACCTCTGCTGGGTTCACCAAAGTCGTATCAGCTTTAGTTAAAAGACCAGTGCTTCTCTTGACCAACAGAGCGTAGTTCAGATCAACAGCTGGCCAACTGAAGATCACCTTCATCCTCTGACCAGGTCTCTTTGATGTGCAACTTAGCTTTAGGGTCAACAGGGGGTAGGACAGTTTGACCTCTGTGCACAACTGTGCTCCTGTTTGAGGTCTTAAATGGGATCTGGGACCTGCTTAGCCATATCAGGCATGTCATTTTCTTTGAAGCAGTGTTTAGGATGGTGACATTATATTCTCAACTCCATTGTTGTGACTTACTACTGTGTTGACCACACGTCCATGCAGTGTGTGCCCTTATTGTCATGCTTACAATCAAAAGACCTGATTTCAGGATTATTAAAAAAACTGCTTGCATAGTTGAATTCATGTTTGTGAAAGCAATCCGAGCTTGTGATTGATGGTGATAAAGTGATTGTATGTTAATGACTCAGAGAATGAGGGAATTTACTGTATCATTTCCTTTTATTGAGGCATTTTTTCTTAAACCTTAGATTGTGCCTAATGTATGGGAACTGAACTCTTTAACATGGGCTGCTCAAGTGTTAGGTGGCTTTCACACCAAACATTCAGCAGACTTGGTTTGGTTCAGGGGTTGAATTGCATATTGTTTTAGTGTTCACTTGGTTTGGTTTGCTTTGCTTTTGCACTGCACTTACTTAGGCAGACCAGAACTTGTCAGATGTCTGTAGTCTGGCACTAGTTGGGGCTGTGGTCTGTGGTCTTTGTTCCTGCCATCTTGCCCATTGTCAGCTTGAAGCACTTAGGAAATTATTTGGTGCCATAAAATAAAAATAAAGCTGTATTAAGGCTACATCAGGTGGCACTTGCATATTGACTGGAGCAATGATTAAACATTTTCCACACGGACTTGTAGATGTTAACCTGTGTAGAGGACAGTTGGCTGATGGGCCCAGCAATGCTCATGCTAACCTCACTCTACATGTTACTGTTTATAAACGCTACACTAGATTTCTTGCTGTTGTAATATTTGGCCAAATCCAACCCATAATTCATTCCTTTTTGGTTCACTTGCCTTGTTTTGTCCTTGGATTGCTTTCACACCCACCGTTAACTAAACTCTGGTCCGCTTGGAAGCAAACTTTGCTTGCAAATTTTGATGGATGACAACAAAAATAAAGAGTGAGAATGACTTTAAATTTTTATTGTTTTGATTTCCAAACACATATCACTATTTTTTTTTTACTAGTTTTGCCCTTACATTAATCTCTATCGGTTATTCCGTGGCAGTAGTAGGCTAAGCTCTCCTCAGCAACATTTTCCAGCTCCTCCGAGTGGATTCTGAGGTGGTCATGGCCAGATGGTGTGTATAATCCCTCCTGAGAGCTCTGGGTTTGCCCAGAAGTCTTCTTCCAGTTGAACATGCTCAGGAGATCTCTGAAGGAAGGTGACCTGTAGGCATTCTCACCAGATGTTGGAGCAACCTTAACCATCTCCTTTTGTTGAGAGGGAGCAGCGACTTAACTCTGAATTCCCTCGATATGTGGGAACTCCTCAGGCTGAGCCTAAACCATCCTCTTGGGGAATACAGGATTTTATTTTTTTGGTCGCCATTCAGAGCCCATGATCATAGATGTGGGTTGGAGTATGATGTAGATGACCGGTGATCAGGAGCTTCAGGCTCACATCGTCTTTCACGGTCTGATGTAGCCCCAACACTTCTGCTGATGCTGCATCAATGTGTCCATCAATTAAAACATTTTTGTGGAAATAATCAGAGTCCAAGGGAAGTTTCATAGATTATCTTTAGGAGCAGGTGGTAGTGAGCGTGTATCTTTCAGCCTGGTCTGGTCCTTCAGTACTAAAATATAACATCTCTTCACAGACCTTCTGTCCGTACATGTGTGTCCACCTCCACACCTTTAAAACTCACTGACCTTTATGAGCTCTGTAGCAGAGATTTGAACAGAGCGAACACATCCTGCACACACACACACTCCCCTTGTCTCTCTTGTTGCCTCATGATCTCTTTATTACTTTGAGACTTTTTTTTTAGATCCTCCTCCCCTCTCTTTTTCACCCTCTATTTCCTCCCTCATTTCCCCCCATCATATCCTTTTTCTGCTCTCCCCATAAACCCACTATTCTTAGATGGTAATTCCTCTCTCCTCTCCCCCTCCTCTGCTATTCTGTCCACTATCTTCTCAGGTCAGATATATACTGACTTGGTTATCATTTTGAAGGATAATTACGGTGTCAACTAAATAACTCATAAATTAAGGAACTGATTTGGATTACATTATTTGAGAATGTTGTTCTTGGCAGTAGGAAGAAGTGATACGATTTTGGCCGTAATCCAAACCAAGGTGCAGATTCAGGATATTTTTCAAGGATTTCAGTGCAAGACAGGTCGGTTTTTCGCATTTTTGCTAAGAAGTCAATACGTTTTCAACAGATTTCCATGAAATTTTCAGGGGATGTTGGTCATCGAACAAGGAAAATTTATATGATTTTGGCGGTGATCCAAACCCAGATGCAGATCTAGGAAATATTTCAAAGTTTTGTTAACAGTGCAAAGAAGGGCAGTTTTTCACATTTCTTGCCAATTACTTAGCAAGTTCTCAACAGATTCTCTTGACATTTTTAGGCAGTGTTGTTCATGGGACAAGGAAGAAGTGTTACAACTTTGCTGGTGATCCAAATCTGTATCCAGGACATTTTTTAAGGATTTCTTCAGAGTGTGAGATAGGGCAGTTTTCCACATTTTTGACAATAACTCCTCTGACAATGTTTGAAATGCCTTGGCCGAAGTTTGTGCTCCCGAAGCACTTCTGGTTAAGTTTGTGTTGAAATAGCATCATGTTTTGATGCCATAAGTTGCTCCTGATATCATCTGATAAGTAAGACCCACTAACAGTTTCTGCAGTTCATTTACGAACGTTGTTCCCATGTTGTGCTCACAATGTGGATACAGTGCTGGTTGCTTGTCTATTAGCCATTAGGCTAAACTGAGCTGGTGTCACAGTTGATTATTGATGATTGGTACATCAGTTCTAAACTCTGAATTGTCTCCATGTTTGTGGTTAATATTCCACACATGAGGTAGTTAAATACAGCCTGAGGTCTCTCATGTGCCTCGAGTATCTTCCAGGAATGAAAGTCTAGAGGAGGCAGAAATAAGTCTTGTTTGATGCAAGAAAGCATCTACTTACTGAGACTTTTATACCACTACTGGCTTATGGAGAGGTTTATACATCCTCCCAGTGTCTTAAATCATTGGATACTATCTATCATGGTACACTGAGGTTCATGAAAAATCCAATAACTCACCAATGTGCTTGATATTAACGAGTCGGTTGACCTTCACTGGCCACTTGAAGGCTAAATCATAGATATAGAATCTAAATTTACAAGACTAGTCTTATCGTGCTTCCCTCTTATGGATTTGTATTAAACATGTGAAAAGTGCTTAAAGCTACAGTCTTTACTCTGTGACTTAGTCCCAAAACTTTTTCTTACTGTATTTCCCCAGAGTTCTTCTTGCAATAGGAAAAAAGACAAAGTTCTAGATTTGTTGCTCCTGTGGATAGAAATCTGCTGCAGGAAAATTTGTGTCTGAAGAAGCTCAACTTTTAAGTCTTTCTAAGATAAGATTGAAAGCATTGAAGAAATATATTTCAGACTGTAGATACTCTACTACTTCAATCAGTGACACTGAATTGATTGGTTAATTTGTATAAATCTGTGTTTGTAAGTGTTGAATTTCTCAGTTTTTTTGTGAAGATGCTGCAGCTTTCTTTGGCTAGTGTGGTCTTGTTAACCCCTTAAAGCCTGTTGTATCATATTTGATAAGACAGTTTTATGACACCTCTATCTGATCAATATGATCAACAAATTATTAAAAAATACATCTGAATACAATTAGATAAATGATAAAAATGTCCTCAAGTGGATTATCAGTCATTTTTTTGGATTTCGGTAGAAAGTGAAATAAACATTTCAGCTCCAAAAAATTAGAATTTTCTGGCTGTAATTTGTGTTTTCATTCTTTAAGGGGTTGATGATTTTTTTATGTCAATGAGATTTTGTGGTTAAAAAGAGTTTAAATTTAAAAAAGGAAATAACATATATTTACAAATGCACTCATAATTTTAAAGCAAGCTCACAAAGCAAAGTCAAGGTGCACAGGGTGGATGTGAGGGAATCTGGGTATTCTTCAAAATAAAACACCCTGTTGACTCTTGTAGTCATAAAGAGAAAAAATGATGTATTTGTATCTATGCATGGCCCGGTGCCTTATGAACCACATCATGGTAGAGACAGGTAACTGCGACATCTTGGTCATTATGGGAGCGTTCATTTATTATGTGTTAATGAGTTAGAAAAAATATGCTGATACATTTTTAGAAGCACAGCAACAGAAATAGATGTTTTAGACATTTTAGTGTTTTTTATAATCAAATTCTGCACCCTGTCTCAACTGCAAAACACTTGAGGATGGCAAGGAATACTCTTTCAAGCCCTTTTTACAGACCATTTCTGCAAAAACACAGCACTGAAGCTGCATCAACACTAAACCTCCAGACATTCACATTATGTATACAAAGGATGCAATATTTTGTCCATTTACAGCGCAATATGCCTTTGAAGAGAGAGTGTGCTTCACATTCACACTAAAGCAGACACACACACTCACAGTGCTACAATCCCCTGCCAAGTCCGCCACCCTCCTTTCAACAATAGTAAGGTGATTCTAATCAAGTGGCTGCTCATGTATTTCTATTCACCAATATGTTTTTTAGACTATATTGCCCAGCTCTGCTATGTTCTCCTTGACACATAATCAGTGCTACCCTCTTCCTCTTCCTCTCTCTTCACCATTTCCTTCACTGTACCAGTTTGTTTTTCCTGCCACTGTAAGCTTGTCAGCAGCGGGGTGTGTTTAAGCTCGGAGGGAGGGCTGAGGATTTAAGGACTTGGTTGTAGTTGGTGGAGAGAGGGTGCTTGCGGGTGCTCTATTACAACCAAAATCACACACAGGCACACTCAGGGGTCATTTAACATCCATGCATTCATTCAGAGGCTATTTCCAAGCAGAGTAAAGGATACTCTCCATTAGAACCAAGTTTAATTGAATCTTTGAGGTTTCCTTGAGAGTTTAGCATGCACAGGGGAGGAGTGCATTTCTCCAAGACAGATTTTGGCTTTATCAGGATCCTCCAGGCCACCATGAGGAGGGGGGTTCTGCATGCATGGTGTGTCAAGGATGGAAGGATGGATAAAAGGAAAGGAGGAGAGAAAGGGGGGATAGAAACATGAGTGGAGTTTCGTGAGGAGATGGGGCATGAGCCGGGTAAACGGGGGATCAGTTTTGCCCTGGGCTCATAGGGCCCCTTATCCAGCTGTGGATTAGGGAGGCACATATTTATTTATATGTGTGTGTGTTTATTTTTTCATATGTGCACTTAACCATGCTAGCATGCCATACGCCCCGCGCATCGCTTCACGCTTGATTTGTGTGTGCGCGAGAGAGAATAATGACATCTTCCCTCAGCATGGCTCCATGTATGCAGGTTTTGTGCATGTGTGTATGTGATATGAAAACACACTCGCGCTGAATGTCTCCCCCCTCCCAGTGGTACATCCAAAGCGCTTTAGCTGAGGGGACGGATGCAGAAAGGGCTGTGGAGACGGGGTGGAGGTGGAGGTGGAGGGTCAGGGAGGAGGAAGGATTGGCATTTCAATATCCTGAGAGGATTACCGGCCGGGCTTTGGATGGTCGGTCCCCGCGGAGTTACACGGGCCAGAGAGACGAACGCATAAAAGGAAGGGAGAGGAGAGGGGGATGAATATAGAAGTGAGGGGATGAGGGGGTGTAGGGCTGGGCACAGACCAAAAATCAGCTCTTGATATTTTTTTAGTTGAATGGCTGCACACAAGAGCTACACTCACTGGCCACATTATTAGGTACACCATGCTAGTGTCAGGTTGACCTCTTTTTGTCTTAAGAACTGCCTTAATGCTTCGTGCCATAGACTCAACAAGGGACTAGAACAAATCCTCAAAGATTTGGTCCATATTGACATGATAGCATCACGCAATTCCTGCACATTTGTCTGCTGCACATCCATGATGCAAATGTCCAGTTCCACCACTTACCAAAGTTGCTCTACAGGATTGAGATTTGGTGACTGTGAAGGCCAGCAAATGCAATGTCATGTTCAACAAACAAGTTTGAGATGATTTGACCTTTGCCATGGTGCTTTATCCTGCTTGAGATAGTCATAAGAAGATGTATACACTGTGGTCATAAAGGAATGGACATGGTCTGCAACAATATTCAGGTAGGCTGTGGTGTTTAAATGATTCCCAGTTGGAACAAAGGGGCCTTAAGGGTGCCTAGAAATGTCCCTCACATCATTACGCCACCAACAACAGCCTGAAGTGTTGATACAAGGCATAATGGATCCATGCTTTCATGACGTTTATGCCAATTTCTGATCTAAATGTTGCAGCAGAAATTGAGACTCACGAGACCAGGGATATTTTTTTTTTATCCACTAATATCCAATATTAGTGAGTTTGTGTGACCTTAAGCCTCAGTTTCCTTTTCTTAGCTGACAGGAGTGGCACCAAGTTTGACATTTGCTGCTGCAGCCCTACTTCAAGAAAAACAATCAGACATGTTAGATTAGATTAGATTAGATAGTACTTTATTAATCCCTTCATTAATCCCTTTATCAATCCCTTTGGAAAAACTTTCTCAGGGAAATTGGGATTCAGTAACAGTTCAGGATTATAGATTAAAAATATATATATAAAAATATAGATCTAAACAAAAATATAAATAAATATAAAACAATGAAAATAAAATAAAAGTAAATAATATAAATAATAATAAAAGTAAAAGTCACCAGTTGACACGATAACTAATTGAACCACCACATCTTCTGAGCTGGAGGAAAATGTTGAAACAGTGTGAATACGATGGTGAAGCTGTGTGTTTAATTCATTGGTCATGAGTCCAAACCAATTTGATGTTTCTATTGATTTCTATTGATGTGAATCCTTCCCTATCAGAATATTTTTACAACTACGTCCAGAGCACAGGTGGAAGAGTGCTTGAGCACAAGATATAGCAGACACAGCCACACAGGCAGTCATCCTGTCAGAATAAAACACCATCTGGTCTTCGATAAAGAGTAATGCAATTATTATTGTTATTTTAGTTTTTATTTTTTAACTGCCTGTCAACAAATGATCTATGACACAGTACCATCTGCAGCTCAGTGGTTGGGGACCTCCGCCTTAAACAATGCAAAAGGGGCCCAAAGTGTGCCAACTAAAAATCCCCCTCAGCATCCCACCAACACCAGCCTGAGCTGTTGATACAAGGCAGAGTGGATCCATGCTTTTATGTCAAACCAGCAACCTCCTTGCTGTGAGGCACCAAGACCAAATGCATCCCCAAATTGAGTTTGTATGGTGTTCTAATCAATATTGTCTGACCCTTTTTCTCACTTTATTGATAAATCTTGATTACTTGATATACTGTTCAGCCCGACAGTGCAGCACTGTGAGCAGAATGACTTTTGTGTGCAGAGGAGATTGCAGCATGATGTTAAAACAATAAGACATTGTTCAAATAAGTTTTTGCATACTGTAGAAACTTTTCTATCTGCTGTTTTTATTTAAAGTGTGAGCATGGGGAACATTTTCATGTTCTTGTGGGTGGAAAAAAGTCAGGAGAAGAGGTCTTGAGATGAAAAGAAGAGAAACATGGAAGAGTCAAAGATGAGAGCGAGGGAGTGCGAGTAGAGCAGCGGAGAATATATGGTATAAGAATACAGGAGGATAAAACAGAAGTAAGGAGAAGCAGATTGTGCTGCCTTCTGTTTCCTGCAGCTATTTAAGTCAAAGAAGCAGAATGCAGAAGAATCCTGGTATCAACAGTCAGGGAAGTTCTCCTGTTGTTTATTTCAGAAATTGTACCTTAAACAGAGATTGAAAACAATATTATCACTTCTCTCATGTAAAAGTCACTCATTAAGGATCTCCCTAAGATCAAAGAACAGCATTACCAATTAAAAGTGCCCACAAGGTTTCTGAGGAAAATATCCAATGAGGGGAAAACATTTTTAATAAGATGTAATGTTAATTATGGAGGAAAGGAAACAAAAAAGCTAACACAAATCTGTTTGTGTATGGTAGAAAATTCCCCCCACACATGTAGAGGAATTAGTCAAGAGCTCCTGAGAACTTCCCTTAAAGAGCTCATATTATAACTTTTTTGGTTTGTTTTGTATGCCCATAAGTGTTTAACATGATTCCTTCATGTTAAAAACTTACAGTTCTCTATCTCATGATAGAGAACTTCTTATATGTACAAAAAGATCTGCACCATTAGGACTTCAATTTAAATGGCTTGTTTCGCAGCTCCTCAAATTGACCTACTAATGTGACTTCCTTCCATTGTTATTTTATTAATTTAAGCCCCGTTGCCTTGAGGTAGCAAACCCAGCGCAAAGCATAGACCGTAGAATGAATGCAGAGTCATTGACAACATGGTGTCAAACAGCACCAAAGTGGCCAGTTAGCACAGAGTAAGACTTTGCTGTTCTTATCTGACAGAAGTATCACATGGTGTGTCATTGCTGCTGTAGCCCATCAGCTTCAAGATTCAACATGCTGTGCGGTCAGAAATGGTCCTCTGCATATACTTTGATTGTAATAAGATGTTAGTTGAGTCATTGCTTCCTCTCTATCATCTTAACCACCCTCTCCTCTGACCTCTGATCTCACCAAGGCATTTTCACTAGAATATTTTCTCTTCATCAGACCATTCTCTGTAGGGATGGTTTGAAGATCAGTAGTCTCTGAAATACCTGGACCAGACCATCTGGCACGGTCAAAACCACCTTTCTTGCCCACTCTGATGCTCAGCTGGACTTCAGCAAGTTGACCACGTCTACCTGTCTGAATGTAGTGAGTTGCTGCCATGAGACTGACTGAAGAGTTATTTGCTTTAATGTGAAGAAGTGTAACTACAAAGGTGGTCAGTTAGTGTATCTCAAATAACTTCAGTTTGTTTGGTTACCTCCGCCAAGAAGGTTATGTTTTCGCCAGTGTTTGTTTGTTTGTTTGTTAGCAAGACTACGCAAAAACTACCTCATGGATTTACATGAAAATTTTACCAGAGGTGTGGTTTGGTCCAAGGAAGAAGCCATTAAATTTTGGTGGTGATCCGCGTATTTGTCTGGATGCAAAAAATTCCCAAAATATGCCAAAAACCCAACTTAACATTGGGTCGTATTTTTAAAAAAATCATTTCTCTGAAATCACTTGATGGATTTGCTTCAAAATTTACAGGAAAATATATATAATATAACTCTGTCATCAGGGTAAATTTCATCTGGATCCCATCCAGATTCACGTCGCAAAAAAACATTGAAGTTTATAAAGGCAAATCCCATTCATTTCTCCTCGGCTGCTGTGAGGGTTCCACTCCCCATATGTCATTATGGGAGTTGTAGTTTATTTGCAAACTGACGTCACCGTTTTTCAACCCTATGTCACTACATTACCCAGCTTCCCTTGCAATGCCAGTGGAGGAGTTCTCCACATGGGCAGACATGAGCAGAGACTCGGCCGTCCAATCGAAGCATGTAGTGATCCAGAATTGTATCTTTTACAGGGGTTGTGGAAAAGCCACTGGCGTAACTGAGCTGCTTGGCAGAGGTCTACACTCTCATAGTGCTTTTCTAGTTATTTTTGTTGTCTAGTAGCATTTATAACCTATAAAAGTTTTTTGTTTTCATTTGAATTTAACAGTTGATAAAATTGATCATTTAAATGTGAAAAATAAACTTTTTTGACTGCATTTTAAATATACTTAATTCTGCGGCATCATCTGTTGAAATTCAGCCCAATGAATCAATGCAAAGAGACTCAAATGTTTTTTTAAGAAGATCGCAGTATGAAATCAAACTTATCGTAAGACTTTGACTCTGTCCTGACTCTCTTGTTGTTGTTTTTCAGGAGCACTTGTTTTCTGAGTACACACTTCACTCTGACTCTATGAATATTTATAAGTCTGAGCCTGAATTAATTTGGCCTCACACTTCTTCATCCTGACAGAAAAACTGTCAGGTCATGTTTTTATTTTTTCCTCCTCTTCCTTCTGCTTCTCTGCTTCATTTTGTCATTCACTTCTCGATATCCTTTTTTTTCCCAACTGTCACCCCCTCCTCTGTATGGAGGCGTTTGGATCCTTTTTTGCCTCCTTAATTAGAAGTGATGGGAAGGTGAGGCTTCAGCAGGCACCAAATGAATAGAGTCATCAAGCTACTTTTCAGGACTATAGCCCAGCCACTTAAGATGCTCTTTCACCCTGTGATGGGAATTTTAATTGCCTACCTCTTGGCTTATAATTGGAGTCTATGAAGAGGCACTCTGAGGGTCTAATTTTGCTCTGTCTGTGGATTTTTACAGGCTGTTTCCTGTTGTTTGTAATGTTCAATTATAGGAACAAAAACAAAGCTTGGAGGAAAATGTTATCCATAATCAGAGTATTTTACAGAGCTTTTTGATGGACCTTTTTTTTTTTTTTTTAGCAAAAGTACTCCCTGGAGGGGATGAAAAGCAAGCGAAAACATAAACTCTTATCGCCACGAAGAGGCGAGATAGTAAAGTTCAAACCTCAGAATCTTTCTGATACCTTGTGAGGTCTTCACCAAGCCTCCGCTACCGTAGAGAGAGATCTGTGTTGTTTCTGTTTGTGTGCTGTATTTGTGTTGTTGTAGGTTTTGTTGCTGGAGGAGAGCGGAGGTTGCCGGCGTCCTGCAGAGAGAGAAAGTTGTGTGGGGATGCAGCCGTCTGTGTGAATGACAGCAGACTCTGATATAGCAGTGGGTGTCTGACAGACGGTTCGGCTCATCACACCAACAATTCACCGACACGTTTACACCTTTTTGTTGTTCTTTGTGCCTTCTTACATCATTTATAAGCATGCCCTAGCAAGTGCATTTTTATGCAGTGATGTGCATGTTTTGAATTATTTACTGCAGCTTAGTATTTACCTTTGACTGTGGAAGTGAGTGATTCTTAGCTTCATATCGCTTTGATAGCTAAACAATACTGAGATAAATGGTCTTGCAAAAATGTTTTTCCTTCTGCAGTTTTCTAGGGGGAACTGCCAAGATCAGTGCTGTCTTTTTTTTTACTTTCAACAATTTAAATTTGATCTTTATCTCAATTTTCAATAAACCACACTGCAGCCCTCTATAAGCGACTAAAGTACACACAGGCACACGCAGTGGAGAGAGTGTTAAAACATATTTTTTTAATAAATTTAACAGATGCAGTAACCTAATATGTCAGTCATTTTTTAAAATATTTGAAGTGCTTTTTTCATGAACAGCCCTGTGTTTTTGACTTCTAAAGCCATAGATGTACTTGCAGTTTGTCCTTGCTTTCGTGTTTTGCAGCCATTGGTGCCTTGAGCCCTTTTGTAAACATACTTACAGTATATGTTGCCAGTATATGATGTGTGCTACTGGAGGGCGCTTTCTAGAGGCCTCCACAGCACTTTGCCTCTGGCAAAAAGATCTCAGTCTGTGTGTAACTCTGTGTTGTGTTAAGCTGTATTCACATTAAACGCGAAAACAGATATTCTCGTCCTTGTGTGAATAAATTTCATGCATGTATTTGCGTGTCCAAATGGTTCATATTATTCAGGTGAATTTTTGTCCTTCAGAAGAAGCCATGACAGAATGGGGCGGATCTGTCTCATAGCCACAACGCAACACCTTTTGATCCATGGTCAACCATGGTGGATGTTACTACAATCGCTCTCTTCTTCCTGTCCTTGAAAACTAGCAGCTAAATGTCCCAGAACAATCCAAAACAGAAGCACATTCAACCCAGTCTATTCTTTATCTGGTGGGTGCTCCAATTGTTCTCTGCATGCTTTCTCCGGTATAAAACACATTGAATCACTGCTAGTCAACCAGATAAACATACCTGTTGCCAGCTAGAAGTTGTGCTAACTGTCATTGTGCTGGCTGTCTTTGTCACAATACAGCCCATGAAAAGTGTTTAATAAACATGAGCTAAACTTATCAGATACTCAAAAGTCTTGGGTGACTTTCTCCCCATTACACATTACTCCTCTCTGTGGTTCGGTCTCTGAATACTAAAATATCTGTGTAGAGGAGCTCCGATGACAACGTTCAGCCATGTTTACTTCCACCTCTGTCTTTGACGTTATCATCATCACTGTTCACTCCCGATGCTGATTGACTGTCACGCCACAGTTTCAGGCAAGTTTGCCACAAAATTGAAATATACAACTTTGACAAAGGGGCGATATTTGTTAGGTTTGTGCAACAATTTTACCAAGAATTTGCATCATCCCCTAACTTTCAATGCATTTTCATTGCTCTACAATGTTTGGTGTGAACACCGTTTTAGAAGTAAACTGCAAACATGGCTGTAATTCTATAAGTACAACACTAATAATCAGGGGTGGGCAGTAATGAAGTAGATTTACTTGAGTACTGTACCTAAGTGCGTTTTTTGAGTATCTATACTCTACTCGAGTATTATTATTTTTTAAAACTTATGACTTAAGTATTGTACTTTTAAATCCATTACATTTCTATGAATGGTCTCATTACTTTTAAGTATAGCTTCGAAGTCAGTGGGTGAAATTTCTCCTTTACAATTCTACACCAGATCAAATCAGGTACTCCAGTACTTTAACTTTAGCAAAAATCTGACTGAACAACTTTTACTTGTAGTGGAGTAATATTTGACCAGGAGCATCTATACTTTCACTCACGTGATGGAGTTGAGTACTTTGTTGACCACTGCTAATAATTAATGTCACCATCAAATACATGTTAGGAAATGATGACCTGTGGTCAGACCTCACCATCATCAGTGTTTTAATTCAATTTCTACAATATTTCCCTCTGTGCGCCATCGTATGTGCCTCAGTGTTAAGGTTTAATGAGTGACCATGTTGACTGATGACTTTTGGGTGACAGCAAAACACAGTTTGTAGTAGTATACACCCTCAGACTTAGTCAACTTTGTCAGTTTAAGTATAAAAAAAAGTCACAAATGTACACAGTCACTAGTTGCTCTGATACACCAAACTTGAACAGTCATCTTAATGGTAATTCAGTCCCACACATTATTCAGATGTTGATGACTGTCTTCTAAACTTTCTGTCAGAGTTTTTTTTTCTACTGTTATCAATTCGTCATCTGTCCTCTGCCTCGTGTCCATGTAGTTAAGGGCAAGTATGTCTCCAGCCTTAGGATGCAATACGTAAGACTGATCAGCTGCTGTCTTTACATATAAGCTTTTTGCCTGACTTGATAAAGTTTGCACTGTGTCGGTAAAGAAAGAGGATGTCGGGATGCAAACATGTCTGCCTGCATCTTCTCCACTCACACGTCTGTCAAAGCAGATAGTACTTTCCTCACCTGCTTAGCCAATCTCCTGCAGCAGGCCTGGGTTGCCCTCTCTACTTGTTTGTTTTCGAGTGTATGTTTTTGTGTGTGTTTATTTGTTTGAGACTCCGGGCAGTCGCTGTCTGGCTTGACGGACGTGTCGTGATCAGACCACGTCTCTGCCTGCAGGCTGCAGCACACTGGGCCTGAAGAGTGTTCACAATCAGTCAGTGTGCAGCTGTCAAGAGCAGTTTAAGTGAGTCGGCCCGGAGTCACTCCTCCCTGGTGCTAGTGTGGGTTGCCAGGTTTGACAAGTTTGTAAGCACTGTAGAGCTCAGCCAAAAGGCTGAAGGTGTTGTAGACAAAGAGGTTGTATCCTAACACATATTTATTTGTATTATAATGACAATGTGATCAGAATGTTGAGATCTTTTGTAAAGGGTCATGGTTCTCATGCTCATCTGTTTAATAATAATAAAATATCTAAAGAATGCATCAGGGGACTTTTTTCTAACTTTGTGCCAGTGTTCGCTCTGATTCAAGGATGAGCTCATTTGATTTTGAGCAACAATGTCAGAAGTCAAGGTCTCAGTTCCCCAAGATCATCCCATGCCATTTCTGAAGAGCAGTTTGAGGAATTTACTCTATACTTTGATCACTTTATCTACATTTTAGATGTACAGGGCCTTCTTCCTCCTCTCACTGTACTTCACCATCCAGCCATTGTTTACTTTGTGAAAGAGTATAACCTCAAAGTGGTGTTTCTTGCTTTGATTTTGTAAAATATTTCACCACATTACTCGAAACTTGACTTCAGAGCCTGATATTTGTGCACAGCTGGATTATGTTGATCAGGCCAAATCCCAGTACATCATAGAGAGAAACTCTTTGTCCCGCTCACTAGTTCTTTCTCACTGTGCTGTTCTCTCGCCCACCCACCCACTGACTGACACATTTACTCAATCCATCACTAAGACTTTCTGTCACGCACACACATTCTCACACACCTTGGTGGATGAAGTCGCAGCAGTATAATCTGGCAGTTTAGATGGAAATGAGTCCTGTCCAGGTGCATCATATCTCTCCTCCTCTGACGAAAAGCAGCCAAATATATTTGGATGTTTTCTGCATGTTTTCATGAGAATGATTCCAATCACTAATGATACTTTTTCCTTTCTGCATGCTTTGTTCTTGTTATTTGTTTATTTGTTGAAGCACAGAATAATAGGGTAAAGTTTGTATCTGAGATGAGGTGACAGGTGGCTGGATGCTGATAGTGCAGAACACACTGGGTGGTGAGAAAAGACAGGTTGGCAGGCAGTGCTCCACTGTTAGCCACAGGCAGATAGTCACCTGAGGACAGTGAGACCCTGTTGAAGGAATAATAATTCCTACAGCATAGGATATGATGCAGTGGCATGCATGCGTTCAAAACAACTGTTAGCATAAAGATGTTACTGGAAAAAGGACTGAGGAAAGTTTGAAGCTCCTTAAGTTGTTATAAGTTCAAAAGGTCTTCATTTTTACTCCCTTCTTTGAGTGAATAATGGGTTTATATGTTTAAAGAAGCTTATGTATGCAGATTAACTTCAGTCAGCTGCTTGAGAATAATTTCCTCTCTCATTTCACTTGAAAAAAAAATCATAAACAGAGTGTTCCTTTGCACAAGTTATATAAGAGCTATGCTTTAGCTACTAAATTGGATCATTGTGAGTGTAATCTTTGCCTTATTGCCCACATCATTATGTTCTATCATGCTTATAAATGAATTTAAAGTGGCTCTTTAAATCAAGGTTGCATTAACTTTCAAAGGTATTTAAGAGTTCTCATAAGTTTGTCCATTTTTCAGAGAAGGGCGCAGATGATAAAAGTTTAAACTTGGTTCAGGTGTTTTAGAAATTTATTACCAGATAATGTCTCAGGCTTTTATTCAGTACTAAAAGCAGATATTACTTCTTCATTTTTGTTATTTTTTAACATAACGTTTTGTGCTTGGACATTCCTTTTATTAACAAAATATGACCTACAGTGGCACAGGTAATTCAGTAATTATTAGGGGTGTAAATCACCAGTTTCATGACGATACGATACGATATCGATTCTTTGGACAACGATACGATATTTGCCGATATCACAAAGTCTGCCACGATTCGATTTCGATTCGATACGATTCAGGGACCTTCGATCGATTTAAGACGATATTGTGTACTCATTGAACACAATCAGCTACATTTCACCTAAAGCAAGAAAGAAATACAAAGCAATTTCTAAGTTTTGACAGTTTTATTACTGAAATGTGAAACGATGTGCTGACCTTTGGGTATGATAGGTTATAGAGGATTATAACCATCTGTATGATCTAATTGTGTTTTAAAATTAAAATTGGGTTAATTAGTAGTCTGGTGTTTTTAGACTTTGCTTCACTGTTTAATGGTAGGTGTGGATGAAGAATAAGAATAAGCTCTCACTGTTTTCCTTTCATACAATAAGTAATTTTTATAATCAGTGCGCAACAAAATCAAATGATGAGATAACTTACTGTACTTGTGTGATTACTCCTGTCGTGTGTGTGCAGCATGCATCCTCTGCTGTCAGATGGACCGTATCTTACCTGGATACAGCAGTGCTATTTTCTGATTGGCTGACATGTCAAGCTCCCGTTTAGCTCTGTGATGCTAAGAACGTGTTGCTACACGTTAGCATATAGCGGTGTTACTCGGTGGGCGCTACACAGTACATTTTAAAGCAGGAGAAATACCGGATGTGGTGTGTGAGAGAGCAAAAAGGTGCGCGTCTCATACGCTGAATACGTAAGACTTGAGAGCCCTGTAAAGTTGAAACTTAAGAGCAAGGCGCTATTGGGTGGAAGCGGTGAAACGGATAACCGGTCAGTACTTCAAAATAAAGGCGTTGAAGATGATGATGTTGATCGATGTTTTGAGTTTCCATCGATTTGATTGGATCATTGCTTAACCAATCGATGTATCGATCCAGATCAATGGATCATTACACCTCTAGTAATTATCTGGCAAACACTATTAGTTACTTCTATGTCAACAGATACAATCAAAAAACAACAGAAACATCAGCTTTTCGTAATGTCATTGAATTTGAGATCTTAAAAGAGATTATGTCTTTAAAGCTCAAAATGACATTCATGTCTGTAATGAAATCTACCAATGACTGAGACTATTTTAATCTGTCATTGCTGTTGTGACTAAAGTGGTGCTCCGGACCCCTTCAATTATGTAACTTCATGTAGGTCAGCAATTCATAATAAAAAGCCTCCAGGATAGAGACCAGTCTTCGAAGTGTAGCAACCTCAGAGCAGAAAAATGCCCTGTTTATACTACGCATTAGCATTTTAGGCATTTGGACACCAAGTTGATTGTGTTTGATGACACAATATATTTCCATCACATCTTCAGTCATGACCTGCAATCCCAGCTCAAACGAGGAAATTAGTTTGGTGTCGTAATTGTACTGGCAACTGTGTACATTGGTGACTTAGAGTTGATGCTATGGTTGACTTTGTAGATATGTTTATGTTAGCTTGGTTTAACGCAATAACTCATTACACCCATACATCAGAACAGTTCCAACAGTGCACATTGAAAAACATCATAGATAAGGAGGATATGCAGACAAGTATTTAAAACAAAAATGCTCATGACGCCTGTGGCCGCAAACATGAACAAAAGGACAAACTGCCAGTATATCTCAGGCTTAAGGTATCACATACTTAACCATTTCCAGGACACATCAAAACATGTTCACGCCAAACATTGAAGGTTATCATTTAGCATACAAATGCCCAAAGCTGATGTCATTTGACCCTAAAGTCCAATTTTGATATTAATGATTTAGCCTAAAACAAGTTTTATTAGGGTGTTTATGATTTTCCTCTAACTCTGCTTGTGTTGCAACATGAAAAAAGCTGATTTATTTTCACATCATCACCAGAGAGGTACAACAAATGACCAGCAAACAAATGCAGACAATTAAAATGCAACTTGTAACACTTCTGGTGATCTAAACCTGGAATTTACCAATTACAAAAAATCATATAATATTCAAAAGTATGACTTGTAGGGTGTGTTCCTGTTCTAACAACATAACTTTGGTTGAAACTACTGGAAGTGACATTTGATTGATTTAGTGAAAGACTGGCAATAATTACAACCTTTTTGTCTTCTTACAGGCTTGTGAAGGATTAGCTAATATAAGAACATAGCACAAAAAGGATTAAAACTACTTAAATACTCAAAAATTGGCAGTTAGTCTGGTTTATACTTTGAGAATTTCATTACAGAACCATTCATGCTAAGTCCCACTCCATGGGATTGTTGGACCCCCAGCAGATATGCTTGTGGCTGTAGGTGTATATGGAGCTTAGGGGACGATAGCGCGAAAGGAAACATAATGTTCCTACTCCCCTGCTGCCAGTCACACACCATCCGTTTAACCCTCAGGTGGAATCCAAGGGTGCTGTGCCCACTGGGAACTCAATCTCTTCCCATTAACCCTTTGAACAGGAACAAGGCCTGAAAGATAAATCTCAATCATCCCTGCCTACGTCTTGTAGCTATCTGGTGTCTTCATTACGAACACTATCAGTCTTTAATATGCATGTAGGCACAGGGGAGCGTACATGTGAGAAGCAGAACAATGAAATCACCCTCCTGACAAGATGGATGTCATCTCAGCGGAGGCACCAGCAAGCCTGCAGGGAACAGAGGACTCCCTGAAGAACAGAGAGGAGATAGAGATAAGGAGATGATGAGGGAAAGGAGAGGAGCTTGTAAAAGTTAAGAGAAGAAGAAGGAGGTAAAGAAAAAAAAGTAGAATGAGTCTAAAATGTTCCTCGGTGCTGGTGCTGTGGCCTCAGGGGAGATCAGCTCCTCCACCTGTCTCCTTTGATAACCACACAAAGATGCCAGATGTACCTCAGCTGCCTCGGTACACATGGATGCAGGAGCCTACAGCCACGGCTGCCATTTCGTGCCAGTGTCTTTTCATAGATCTACCTGCCATGAGACCTGAGCAGACAGCTGCCATACAAACCTCAGTGTGTGCAGGATCAGGCAAAAGGAAGCAGGCCAGAATTTGAACTGAAAGAACCCTGTCTGTTCTGAGAAACATGCCTTCAAATTAGACTTTGACTTTTAAAAGCAGAGTAAGGCAACCTGAGCTGCTTCTTTTGACTTGGTATATACTCTAGTATAAATTGTAAAGTATAGCTGGCATTTGCTGGCATAGCTGTAGTGGATCTATTTTATCTTTAAAGCCAAGATGAGAAAATATGTGTCTACCTCTGGGGGTATTATTTTTAAGTTTAAGGGCAGCATGTCATAACCACTAATACAATTAAAAAACAATGTCATGAAGCCTTCACTTCAGTTTGACGTAATCGTTTGATGCTCCTCGCAGTCATCAAGATGTAAGGGATTGTTCATTCAGAACATCCAAAATAAGAGATGGCAAGTGCTCAACTAGTGATGTAATGAAAGAGAATACATAAGACTAAAGGCTTGACTCATTTTTTGGTTTTGATGTAATATAAATGCCTTAATAAATCAAGTATTATCTAAAAGAACACAATTTCCCCTGTAAACCAGGGTTTCAGTTTGGGAAGAAATGTCTTTATGTAGGAATGTATGAGCTCTTTAGATTTTGCAGATACAAGACCTAAAATATAGAGGCAGAACCTTTAATAAGTGAACATCATCCGGCTATGCATTGCATTCCCAGTCTTCATATGGAAGTTTAATCACAGAGGGAAACATTGCCTTTTTGCACCAAACTACATCTATTATAGTTCACTTCCCTGCTCCCATCATAACATCCCTTTGAAGACTACAGGAGATAATGTGTGTCAGTGATTGGTATGTGTACAGAGAAGCTCTCATACTAGATCTTATCACAAGCCTTATATCTTTGTGACGAGTGCCTATCAGTGTGCCTACTCTGTGATTTGTGCTCCATGATGAGGCTTTGGAAACATCACTGAGAGGCTTATTGCACACCAGGCCATCACCTCTCCCCCATTACTGGTGAAAATCGTTGTGTGTTTTTGTGTGTTGTACATATACGTGTGAAGACATGTCAGATGGCAGTCGGTATTGTTTTCCTCCTCTCACATAAAGCGCCAAACCCAACACTTCCCACCATTTTCAGCAGCGCACACACTAGTGAGTCCCATGGGTGTTGAGGTGGTTGGCGAACAGTAAAACTCTTATACTTCTTTGCATAAAAAGCTGAACATGCATGTATGTTTCAGAAGCTGTTATATCAACACAATATGGCTACATCCTGGTTTCCCTAGTCTTCTTTTTATTATTAGAATCATTAAATGTTGATTGTTTATCATCATCTTTGGGAACATCTTTTTCCTAGAAGTTCTAATTGACACCAGTCATTTATTGGACATATTTTGCCCTAGAAGTCAGTGATTCCCAAAGTGGGAGTCGAGATCCCATGTTGTAAATTTTGACCCTTATTATGCTATTATTAATACATATAACATAAGTTCATTTTAAAGTTAAACCAAAGCTACGATGTGAACTTCTGATATGTTGTTAAATGTAAAGAATCCTTGCAATCTAATTTGCATATCAGCACAAACACCATTGTCCATACCAAAGTAGCTCTGGTTTGCTCAAATGAACTCTGGTGCAGGCCAAAGAACTGAACTTTAGAGTGCTTTCACACCTAACAAATTTTGTCCAGACCAAACAAACTCTGGTTTACTTTTTTTGGAAAGTTCAGTTTGTTTGGGGTCTGGATTTGCTTCCCAGAAGACCAAAGTTTAGTTCACAGTGGGTTTGAAAGCCAGTCGTATCAAATGAAAACCAAAGAAGGCAAATAAACCCAGTAACAGTGAATCTGGGCTTGTATTTGGCCAAATATAACAATAGTAAGAAAGCTGACATAGCATTCACCGACAATGTCAAGCAGAGTGTGGCTAATGTTAGCATTGCTAGCACCTCTGGGCTTCGATCCTTTTAACAGGTTGAAAATCCTTGCAGAATATGTTTACATGTCACTCTTGTCAATATGCAAATGCCACCTGAAGCAGCCTAAATACAGCCGTATTGTTTTTTTATGCCACAGCGAACTTCTGAGTTGCTAAATGTTGTTATCAGTAGAGGCCAGTTGTGTATTTCCAGGTCATATAGTGCAACAGTTAGCTGGATGGCAGAATGAAGACTGACTAGTGGCGGGTCGTTATTACAAGTATAATTTGACAGGCTTTGGTCCAACTGAAAAGAACAATGTTAAGGAAAACCAAACCAAGTCAAAAATGAAACAGAACCCCTGGAGAGAACCAAACTGAGTCCACTGAATTTTACATGTGAAAGTGAACCTAAGAGTCATGGAGAGCAGACGTTTGTTACTTCTTTGTAACTGACAGTAAACCTACCCTGTTGACGGGATTTCAGCACAAGTTTATGATTCTCATTTGATAACATAATGAATGTAACAGCTGTACACATGTTTAATTTCAGTTCTAGTGTATCATAGGATGCTTTCATGATTGTGATCTGGAAGCTTTCAAACAATGTTAAACTTCATGTTAAGTCACCTTTACTTGAATTTTAGAGTTTTTATTGTCTTTATACATATTACTGATCAAAGCATCATTGTATTTTTACCATTTATGTGTTCTGTATATTTGAGCATTTCAAATGCTGTTGAGGAAATACAGCCAAAGCTTTGTATGACTCTTTATCTAAACCTTTCTGAGTGTCTGTGATTGTGTATTGATAAGACATTGTGCACACTTGTGTTTTAAGTGTCAGACTGAGTTGTGATGCCGGGTCTGGAGGCAGTCAGTTGTCGTCTGCATTATTCAGAACACAAGGAAGGAAGGGGTAGTAGACAGCAGCCTAAAGGAGTTGATGGTGGAGTAGGTTGATGTAGTGTTCAAGGTTTAGTGTGTTAGACTTTCTTTCTGTTTGAATGAAAAAGAAACATTGAAGGTGTTTTCATTTCATTCTGAACCATCACCACAGCTTTGTTTTCCCCAATCTATTTAATTCTGTGAGAGTAATTGCTTCACTTCCTGGTAAGTGTAAGTGTATTATCCTCTCTACATTTTACCCTGAACGCCTTCTCAGTGTCATCCAAGAAAAATGTATGTGTGTTTATTTGCATTTCTGTTTTGTGTTGATTAGCATTTTTCTTCATCTAGCGCCAACAGCTACTCTAACCACACCACTTAAAATGTGAATACTACAATATTTATCGCCATTGCTGTTAAAACGTGATAATTCCTTTAAACAAGGTCAAGCTTCACAGAAAATAGTTAATAGATATTCAAAAGGCCAGTAAATGTTGATGTGACAACCTCAGATAATTAAATAAGCAGCTTTTGTTGTAAACAAATCAAACAGAAAAGTGCAACTTCCAACAGATTGTTTTTTGAGCTTTTAGTTTTTATATCACAACCTCATTTCATTTTTGCTTTAGTGTTTCCTGTGGCTTTAAATCAAACGTTGTCGTTTTAGCTGATCTCCATTTTCATATCTTTGGGAACAAAAGTAATCAAAAAGGTGTGGTTGTTGTGTTTCAGCTTTTGATTTTTAGGTTTTGAATTATCATTTTTATTTAAACTTTCAAAAGATAAAAAGACAATAAAAAGCACAATTTTTTTCTGCATTTTTTTTCACTCAGCGGAGCTTGTTTGTCTGTTTTACATAGCAGAGATAGCAAAGCCTCACTCTGTTTCAGTGAAATGATTTACTCTCCCTTTTAACACTGAGGGGAAAACTGTTTATCGAACAGTCATATGACTTTATGAGCCTTTGAGACCACCCCTCGCCAATACAAGGCACTTTACGTCCATTTCTCCAGCTGTACAGTAACAGCACTTGATTTAGGGGAAAAGATACCAAACAAATCAGTCAGCCACATTCCCTAGGCCACATTCACGCACTGATGTTTTAGCCAACTTTTGCTGGCTTAGAGGGAAACATCTAGCTGTGTTGAGCTAAGTCAGGCCATGCAGAAGTAAATTAACGTCAGTTTGGCAACACTGATGCTCGTCGGGTTGGTGGAAAAATTTTACGTTTGCTTAAAAATTTCTGTCATTTCATCGAACACACTTGTATCCACCAGCAAGAGTTGACCCCTGCTTACCTTCACCACCTTTAGTTACAGTTGTCTTCACCTCTGTCGGCTCCAGCTTATTCCTGCTCAGGACTGGACTCCTGTTCAGCAAGCTATGTCAGACCAAAGTACGGGTTACGTCTATATTGGTGAACATTTAAAATCTGTCTACAATTAGTCAGGAGGCCTCTAGATACGTTGACCTGTGTTGAACACACCACAATCAACCCACAGAACGTACTTTCACTGAAATTTTGATGATTTCTCAACATTGCTCAACATTAGCTAAGATTCATGAATGTGCAAATGTGGCTGAAAGAGCAAGATCTAGAGAAAGGCACGCATTCAGACACATGTGGGCTCATTATTCAGTCTGGAATTTCTTCCTCCATCCAGCTTGATTGGTTAGACATTAAATCAGCACTCATCGAGGCACACACATACAAACAAAAAACAAACACGAAAGCACAGCCACCTCACCTCTGTGATAAACAAACGTTACAATGAATAACGGATAGATACCTGTATTTCAGAGACATCAAAAAACGGACAGGTGGAGATGGACAGCAAAAAAGAGAGATACAGACAGATCATGTGTCTTTGATGCGCTGCAGAAAATGGCTCTAATATCCTGCTTTATGGAGGAAGGAGCGCACACATGCTCTGTCTGTGTGTGGAGTATTGTGTATGTTATCATAGTTTGGCTTGTGTGAGTGACAGGGCAAACATATTCATTACTGTGGCTGTTTTCAGGGAGGAAAAGGAAGAATTGGTGTGTAAAGGTCATGAATGAAATGAGGGAGAAGTGAAGAAAAGACACAGTGATTGAGGAGAGATGGGGGAGAATAAACAGCCCACAGAAAGTCGAGAAGTGGACATAGCAGCCTTGAAGTCAACCACTGGTTTGTAAACAACACTATGAGTAGTTTTAATGTAGGTGGTCATCAGCTTGTTTGATTTTAATTATGATTTTCGTATTGGATATATATGAACAGTACTATAGAGTTTTTCTGGGATTTCTCTAAGACAGGGATCATCATCGTCATTTGTACAAGGGCCAGTTTTTTATCTTGACAAATGCTGTTGGGCCGGATCTTAAATCAATTATAATTACTAACTATATATACATATCGGCATCTTATTTCTGAAGCTGTCATTTATCATTGTTTTCTGTTTTTCTTGGGTCCACTCATAAAAATACATAAAACCAAAATCAATGGCAAAAGACAATGAAAAAGACAATACTACAATTAAATCTTAAATTTATAAGAAATAAAAAAAAACATGTTCGCGTCAATTAAAGTTGCCGACTATTTGGTTTGACACCAATATTGTAATGTTTGGTTTAATAGTTAATACGTTTTTGTAAATAGTTCAAACATTTAGTTGCTTCTGTTTGATGTGTTTCAGTTTCAACTGTTTTTGCAGTGGAGTCTAACAAAATAAAGATACAGCCCCCTTTTTCACCTGCATTTAGGATTTTTGTTGGAGTACCTGGGTCTGTAAACATGTTGATATTAACTTTAGGAACTAGAAGAAATTTATCCCATCAGATAACGTGATAACAAGTATCTTGTTGATTGTAGTGTGGCCCTCCAGCTGTGGGTAACATTGTGGCCCTTAAGGCAGCCTTGTACTGGCTAATATAAAAAGTCTAAATACAATCATTTGTTTTTGGAAAAGGCAAAATGGAATCAGAAGATAGACAGATAGAAACAAAGGGATGGAATGAAACTGGAAGATTTATTTGAAAGGGTAATTAAAATCCATATACTTTTTTAATATTATTGAAAAATAACCATCTGAGCACTTGAAGGAAAGCAATAATTATCATCCAGTATGAAAAAAATGACATAAATTAGCCCTTTCCCACTCTCCTCTCCCCTCCCCTAATCCTAACCCTAATGGCTTTAATGGCACAGCTCCTCCCAAACATAAAGCCCCCTTCACTCCTGTAACTGCACCCCTTCATTTCTCTAAGTATTTGTGATTGACAGCCCATTTTTCCACTTCATTATCTGCAACATAATTATAACTTAAGCATTGGTGGGTGGTGGCGGCTGATTATCATACAATGTGCTGCCTGTCTTTAGCTGACAGAGAAACAAAGAGCTGCTCTTTAACAGGATTGTTTGCTTTAGCTGAAGCCAGTGCATCTTAATTTAGAGAGCTTTGCGTGGATAATTCATCTTCTGTTTTGTCCTTTGAGCCGATCAATAAGAAATGAAATCTGTCACGTTGAATTTCACCGCAGCTTTTCCAAGGACTTAGTCAGAAAAAGAGTTCTGAGGTCAGTTTTTGATTGAGAGACTCCAGGAGTTCAGATTAAGTTTACATCTGTTAGTCTCGCGTCAATGCAGGCTTGTCAGTCAATCCATATCTGTATTGATCTATTGTCAGTCCCAATGTAACAGTGAAGACACACCCAGACCCACTCAGATAAAGAACCCAAAGCAGTGTTTGTCCATTTGTGTAGTGCGATGAAGCTGCCTGCATCAATATTTAATCCATCCTCTTCCCTCTAGCTGGGGTTTGGAAACATAGACCAAAAACCATAGCTTGATATTTTTAGCTGATTGGCAATACATGATATACAGAACTGATCAAATGTGTGAGTGTGAAACTGCTGTAAAGTAAGGATCAATCAATATTTCCCGTGACCACCCTTTGTCTTTAAAACAACATCAATTCTTCTGGGTGGTGGGTTGATCTAGACACCTCTGATAACTAACCACAGGTCTTGTGTGGATGTACCCTGGCGCAAATCCTTCTTTCTCTTCATGTGATCCTGAACCCACTCCATGATGTTGAGATTGGGACATACCATCACTTCCAGGACTTTTTATTCCTCTCCAAACTTAAACGTTCCTTGATGACACTGGTAGCATGTTTTGGATCATTTTCCTTTTGCAGAATAAATTTGGGGCCAATCAGACTCACTGATAGTATTGAACAACGTAAACAAATCTCTTTGTTTTGGGGACACCATGAATCCTGACCAAAGCCTCATCTCTGTTTGCAGAAATACAGCCCCAAATTTCAAGGAACCTCTACCATGTTGCCTACATACAGACATTATTGTACGGCTCTCCAACCTTCAGTGAACTACATTCTGCTACAGTACAATTCTACATCCCATTTAGTATGTTTTAATGCATAGTTGAGTCATTTGGCCTTGCTTTTTGGCCGCAGCTCTTCCATAAAGACCACCTTTGACCAGACTTCTCAGAACAGTAGCTGGAGGCGCTTGGGTCTCACATTGAACTGAGATGCTAGCAGTACTCTTTAACAGCCGTCAGCCTTGTTCTACCTAAAAAAGGCTTTAAAACACAACAGGAATGCAAATAAACAATGAGAGGTGCTCTTAAGTTTGAAAGGACAACTCAGTAATGTTCTGTTGCCTAAGATCTGCTCTTTTTGGCGAACGACAAAAGCTGGGGCCTACTTGTAGGGCAGTTCCCTTACTTCATTTTTATTGCTGATTAAGAGACGTAAAATAATCAGAATTGTACCAAATGAGGAGCTGCATTTACTGCACTGAAGGCCACATTTTCCAGATCTCTCTGCTTTCTTTGTTTGCTTTATAGAAGACTACAGCAGACTATATGAACTTAAGTAGTACTAAATGCTTGTCATTATAGGTCAAGTTTTCCTAACCACCAGTACAGATTATGGCAACCCAGGCCACCCCCTGATGCAGACTGAGGAATCAGTTATCAACCAGTTGTCAGAACACTTAGAAAGGCTTTTATGCCCAGCAATATAAATGATCAATTAGGTTATGAATGTCAACAACAGTTGTTAATATGTGTTAGAACACTTCAAGGCCTGTCATTCTGTAACAATATAACTCTATTATCTCACCCTGTCTCATTTGAAGATATACTCCTCTAGAAAAGTTTGGAAATGTTGTTTTTCATTGATTATTTCTTTTGTTTAATAATACCATTTAGTGTTGTATTTTATATTGTTGGGAAGCCTGATTAGTCACCTTGACCATGAGATACAACTCACAAGGGTTGTGCATTCATGGAATGAGTAACACAGCTAAACATATATTATTTATTATTATTATTTATTATTACCTTTTTATTTATTTTTAATCCTCTTAATCTGTTTTATTTCTATATTTCAGTCTGAAAGTCTATCTGGAATTTTATTGTCTGTTAACTGCTTTTCTTTTTACCATCCTACTTTGGCTGATTTTATTACACATATGGTTTTAGGTTATTTCATTTTACCATATTATTTATTTAAATTTTATTATGTTAGTTCATTTATTTATTTACCTTCCTTTCCCTATAGTATTTTTATCTAATCTCTTATGATTTTTAAGTATAATTTAAATATAAGCTCCTGTGTTTCCTCATTTTTAATGAAAGATAGCGTTTCCTCAGTCTTCCTCAGTCTTTTAATTCTGTTTTCTGTTTAGAATTTCCTTTTAAGTCGTTGTGCGTTTGACTAATTTAGTGTAGGTGTTGTATGTGAATTGCAAGGGTGGGTGGGGTCTTTTATTTTCTTTGTATGCAGTTTTCTACTTTTTATGTCATTTATTGTTATTTCATTTGGTTTCTTATGTGAAGCACTTTGTGCTACAAATTTTTTGTATGAAACGTGCTATACAAATAAAGTTTGATTGATTGATTGATTGATTTGGGTTGCACCCAAATAAGGAGTACCAAAATCCCCTGCAACTGGAAGTGGGTGTTTGGGCACACAGAGTGGCAGCATTATCTACTGTCAGCCCTGGTACCTTCCCAAACGTAGGACCAAGTTCAGTGGGACTGGTGAGGTAAAGACAGACCGTGAAGTAGCATCCCGGAGGACCTGTTCCTCACCCTTGCTTCACTGAAGATCTGTGGGCTTTCTTTCAGGAGAAGAGGGGGCTTTGGCACATTTTTTTGGGGTGCTACATATACAATTGGCTCTATTGCTCATTCCACAGATGTGCCATCCTTACCAGCTGCACCTCTTCGTAAAGTTGACTTATCAGGCTTTCCAATGATGGAAAATACATTACCAGTTGGTATTACCGAATCAAAGAAAAAATCAACTAAATAAACATTTCAAAACTTTTTTTGAGGAGTATATTTTGATTAACATGTATCTTAAAGATCAGTATTCAAGCCCCATCTGCTTCCTGGAGATTTAACAATGTAGCAGGTTCACAGTCAATATTTCATTTTATGCTTTCTGGCAAAAACTGCCTTATAAGAGAGTAAGAGGGCTCCTTCTTCTCCCTCTTGACCTTTGCTTGCTCTGTCAATCTATGAGTAAAACCTGGAAATACAACCGAGTAAAGACACTTTCTGATGTCTGTGATCTCCTCCAGCAGTTTTATTTATATTGAATGAGGCTGGAATCCCCAAACTCATCTCTGCTCTGTCTTTCTCCTTTTTTCCTCACCCTGCAGCTCCCTCCCTTATCAGTGAGCTACGAGCAGAGAAGATCGAGCAGAAGAGCATAACCCTGGTGTGGAGGGAGCCGGCTTACCCCAACAGCAGCCGCACTGAATATGAGGTCAAATACTACGAGAAGGTAAATCTACCGTAACATCAGAATCTGCCCATGTGTTTGGTTTTATCTGATGTTTTCTGTTGTTTACATCACTTAAGACTTCTGTATTAACCTCTGCAACTCCAAGCTGAGTTTGGACCGCCTGGACTTTCCTTTGTAATAATGCATGTAACGCCTCAGCCCAATCTAGCTGACATCTTTTTTTACAGGAAAACCTGCAATATTTGAATATTTATGCTGTACTGATGTCAGATTTATGTATTAAAAGTTGTATGCCCAAAGAGATAAACAAAAATTCAAAACAGAATTTAATCTTACAGAACTTCACACAAATCACATACAGATTTATCATGAACAAGCCTGAATATAGTTCACTCAGGCCTTAGTGAGAATTGGAAAAAATAACCAAATGCTTACATCTGACACACACAGAGGATTTTTTTGTTTGTTTGTTTTTGTGCTGGGCAGTCAAAATGACCTGTTTGACAAACTTTGATCTGTTTTTATGGTTAAGCATGAGAGAAAATATTGGTGTGGGAAAATTATGCCAAAAGACAGTATTAGAACGGTATCAGCATCTGCATCAGCATCAGTATCAACTAAATTACCAAGGCATCCCAGATGTGTCCTTGATTTGTTCACACTGCATGGCATTGAACAATGAGTTTTTTAGGGCTGAGGGGTCCCAAAACCCAATGATTGTTGGATCAAGTCATAACTGAGCTCAGAAAACTGGGAGAGGTTGTTGAAAAGGTACCCTGTAGACTTAGGCTTAGACTTAGAAAACCTTTAATGTCCCTGGGGGGCAATTTTGTTTGCAGCACATATGCAAACACATACATCTAGATAGAATGACACACATTGATAACACAGACCTATCAGACATAAAGTTCCCTAACACACAGAGTAGGTAAGTAAATAAATAATCTTAAATAATAGTCTAACCATAAAACTTCTCCTTTGCTGAAGATGCACTTTTCATTGGGTAATAATTTATATCACGCTCCTGCCCATGCCTAGAGGAGGTGCTGGTAAGCAAGGATCTGCCTGAGGGAAAGTGACCATATGAGCAGTGATTGGCAAAGTTTGCTTAATGATGATGTTTAAGCACCAGGTTAAACAAGGCATGTAATTTTGTATGAAATGTAATTTTACAGCCAAATTTGTAACATTGTGTTGCCTTGGAATCATTGTAGACATCCTTGTCGATCTTTATGTTGAGCTTACTGTACAGTTTAATCCGAGGGAGACACTCTTCTGACTCTATATGCGGGTTAGGGAACACAATAAAGCACACTTCATTCTCTAGCCACTCAGGTTACCTCGTATCAGTGTTATATGTGTCCCATGCACATTGTTTGACTATTTCTCTAAGTTTTCCTTGTATAAATATCCATAAAACTGCAGAGGAGCCATAGTTTCTCATGCATTTCTATTGGAGTTGACAGAGTTGGAGGGCGAGGTTAGCAATAGGTCAGCTGTCCATGTTGTTATTGACAGCAAAGACATTAATACCTCTTTACGCCCTCTACTGCTCCAACGCAATGTGCTTATGTTGCACTGTTGCATAGTAAACCAGCAGTTGTATTTTTAAAACCCTTCCCGTAAGACTCACTCATTGTCATTGCCTGTGATGTTCTAAAATCAGATCCTCTAGTGCACTACAGGGCCAATTATCTTTAACCATGAGCCCATATTACAGCCTCATTGTCCTCTGCTTTGCTGTATAACCACTGTCATTTCATTGGCCCTCTTACGCCCATTTAACACATCACTTAGTGAGACTGTAACTGCCCTGTCAGCAGTCACAGCACTCACAGTGAATCTGTCATGCACGTAAACCACAGCTGTCATGCTCACACCTCTACAGCCGCTGCATTTTCTGTATTTAGCTGCGTCACAGTCTCTCCATTTTCCACTCCTCCAGCTCTTCTCCATACTCCACCATATTTAATAGAGACCTGCTCCAGAACTGATCCACTCCTACATCCTCAGGAAGAGGAAAATGGAGAGCCAGCAAATACAAAGTGAGACATTTTAAAGGAAAGAGACACTTGTGTGATAAATGACAGAAAGAAAAGGTTACAGAGGGTATTAGGGACGGATGAGAAGAAGACGAGTCAGTGGGAAAGATGTTTGTGAGAGCGCGGTGATAGAAAGAAATGAATGAAGGGGGTTTATGAGAGGAAGAGCAGGACGAGGGGTGAAGATAAATGTAAAGCTGGAGAGGGGGATATATGAGGAAGGAGTAAGGGTGAGACAGGGATTTGTTGATAGGCAATGAAATGAAAATGCAATCCCACTACGCTGCAGCACAGAGACTATAAAAGTGCCAGAAAATGTGGCGTAGTCTTTTTATTCTCTCTGTTTCAAACAAGATACATTCTGACAATAAACTCGGTTTTCTCTTATTTAGAAAATCACTTAAGCTTTATTGGCAATAAGTAATGGAAACTGTCAAGTGATAATGCGATTAAGAGGAAAGTAAAACAAATAAAAGAAATTAAATATAAAAATGGGTGTAATTCATTGTTCTTAGTGTTTTAGTGAATGACTGTTAAAGTAAAACAGATATCTGGTGGGCGGCTGAAAAAGGCATGAAGTCTTTTACTTCATTTTGCTCTTCTTTAAAATAATCAAATAAAAAATATAAAAGTCCTGAGCTGTCATTCTTTACCCAAAGCCAATGCTAAAGCTTCTACTTGTGTTAAATGCATCACTTAAAGATGCCAGTATAAACTTATATTAGCAGCTGATAAATGAGTGTTTTTGGCATTATCCCTGTGTAACCAGTCTTACATAAAATCTTTAGTCATCTTTTTTAAAAGCAGAAAGCTAAGGTTTCTATCATTTGCATGATTACATAATCTGCTTGACAATGACAGCATCACATCTTATTAGTAAAGGCAGTTAGTGTTGGCCATGAAAAGACTAATGAAAATGTATCTGTAAGGCCAAACTTTAATAATGACGAGTGATGGTGTGTTTCTTTGTTAGTAGTAATGAGTTTTGAATCCTTAAACACAGAGAAAATGAGCATGTTGGCACTTGAGGTTCCCTCATCGTAAAATATATGAGATTTTTTAATGAGCTTTGGGTTATAGGCCAAAGGTAAGGTCTGCAGTAAACACAACTTAAGCTGCAGATATAATTCCTGTTTGTCCTATAGCCTTCACGTCCGTTGGCGTCATAAGCGGTTTTATTTATATATTTGTCTGTGTTCGAAGAATATTACGAGGCTATACCGCTAGAGAGCACACAAAGACCTTGGGCTATATATACGTACCTGTTGTGTAAGGAGTAAACTTCAAACATGGCAACATTTACGGTATTTCTGAGACTAAAACTAATATCAACACCAATCATCAATGTCATTATCAGATATGTATTGGTAACTGATGACTAGTGGTGAAGCTTCATTCGCAGCACTGTCTGCACTCTAATATTTGTCCTCTGTGCACTGCTGTAACTGTCTCTGTTTTAAGGTCTAGAGAGGGAGCGTGTTAACGTGTGACTTTCAGCTGGCTGTGCTGATAGATGTTGTAGATAAAGCACCAGCAAGAACAGAGGATGTGGTCTGTAATGCTTCATTGTGAAGTGCTTTTTATCATTGTATCAAAATCAGTCGTTGATATGTTAGATATTACAACCATAGAAGCTAAGCTGACAAAAACAGACCCACAGACAGAGTTAACTGAAAGTCCTCCCACAGTCCAAAAACATGCCTATCAGGTAAATTGATGACTCTGTATTGCTCTTAGGTGTTGGTGTGAGTGTAAGTAGTTGTGTGTCTCTACAATAGAAAGGCATCCAGTGTCGTGGGTGATGGTGATCAGAGGCACCCCCTTGCCCCTTCATTTACACTGTTGCCCTCTAGGCGGTGTTACTGTGCTCCTCTGTTCACCAAAAACAGATCCAAATTTTCTTTTGTTCTGCAAGCGGTCAAATTTTTAAATGAACAATGAGGAACAGTTAAAATAGGTCTAGCTGGTCTAGACCAACCTGCCTGTCCATCACTACAAGGTGTCTTCTTTTTGAGTGCTTTGTTTTGTGTTTTCTAGTGATGTTGATGTGTTTTTTTTATTAGTCTACTTTCAACACTGTATCAGTGTTGACACTATATTCTGTTGCCAAATGTCTGTGATTCCTGCCACACTCCAATTTCCCGACAGGGACAAATAAACCAACTAACTAACTAACATTTCAGCCCTGTGATTGGCAGGTGACCAGTCCAGGGTATACCCCACCTCTCATCCAACATGACCTGAGTTACACACTCAAAAGGAATAAGCAATATTGATAGAAATGCAGCTGGAAATGCCTCACTTGTAAATCCCAAAGTGTCATTGCATCTAACACAACAAAGCTCGTTGGGGACCTGAAATGTCATCATATTTGTTCTTTAAATAATGGTGGCACACAGCTGTCACAGCAATGAACACTAACTTGTTTAGGTGACACCTTGAATAAAGTTTTTATTAAAGAGGTGATAGCATGAAAGAAAAGTCGAAAGCTTTGTTTTGGCTGAGCTGTAGTTGGTCAACCCTGCTGTAGTTTTATAATAGGAGCATAAATTTTTTACTCTCGCGTATAAAATTTACACTTCAGAAGTTATGAAAGTATCTTGGTGAATAAAACTGTTGTAAACTTTCTTCTTGCTACAGAGCATATGTTTTACTATAGTCTTGATGAAACCTGCCTTATGTTTACATTTAAGTTAGCCTACAAAATTGCATCATTACAATCTAAATATCACACAAAACAAGTAAAGAAATTAGTGTCTGGCAGATTACTTCTTTGTTGTAGCAATGCTTCTTGGCAATTAATCTTATACTGTTGGAAAGCCTGTTTATTCCCCTTTTAAATGGAGCCACATTTGTGAGTGACATGCATTCGTGGGATGAGTAGCAGAGCTGAGAATGTGGGTTACACCCATGAAAACTTTGCAAAATCCTCTCTGTCTCAGACAGCTTATTCTGCTAATGTCTCTTGTTTGGTGTTGTTTGGTGGATTGAATGATTGAAGTCCAGTGCACGTTGTACAGGCACCAGAGCAAACAGGCCTGATGTGTAGGTCAGTCCTAGCAGGCCTCCTGGCAGCCCCATGAGACCGGATGTTGACTGCAGTCTGTTTTGGATTGTCTGGGCAGAGAGCTGTCAGCTATATCCTACAAACCTTGACTGCAAATCTGTAGAAGATAAAGTTCCTAAGTGCTGACAGGGTGAGGAAACGGTCTTCTTGGGGTGTCGTCTTCTTGGGCTCCCTTGTCCTCGTTGCTGCCTGCCTCTGACATCCCCTTTTACATGGAACTTGGCTTTGAGTCTGGAGATGGTACTAGGGATCACTCCAAAAGTACCTGATTGTCAGCTCCTGGAGGTACCAGAAGCTCAAAACAAGAGTCAGTAGCAAAAGCAAAAAGAGCTGTGTGGCATTTGCAAAAAAGATTTGGCAAACTTTTCATGAGCCTAGCCCAAACACTCAGCTGCTCATCCCACAAATGTACGCTACTTACAAAAGTGGCATCATTTAAAAGGAAATCAACAGACTTTCCAACCATGTAAGATTTTTTGCTAAGATGCAGTGCTACAACAAGGAAATAAATAATCTACTGAACACTAATATCCTTACTTTTTGGGCTTAGTTTGTATGAAGCCCCTTTGTCTGATGACAAATGGACTTCTTAATGCCTTCCTATAAATGAAGATATGGTATTTCTTATACTACATCAATGATTGATACAATCTTTAAGATGTACTTCATTTTTTGTATGATTCCAATCCTTTCATCAATCCTGACTGTTTACTGACATTGAATCTTGTTGGGCAGGTTGTATAGATAGGGTTGCATTTGACTATACAGCAAGAAATGGCATCTCAAGTTCCAGTGCTTTAAAATGCAATAACACTGTGAAGTATTCAGAGTGTTCTTCCCAGTTTATAAAAAAAAACATCCTATTGTTCACAACAGCTCTGACTAATTCTCTGCTTATTCATTACATGATACAGTATTACAAAGCATCATCTCTGACTGTGTTGTTGTTTTTCTCCCACTTATGTTTTATGAGAATCCACTTTATTTCGTTTTCCTTCCCTCTTGAACCCTTTTTTCATCGCCTCCTTTATTAAATCACTCTCTGACTCTGTGCTCTCCATATTCCCTCTTCTTGTTCTGCTATTCTTGGACATATATTACGCAAGCAATAACGATTGTTCATGCAGCTTTGAATCCTCACGACAAACTGCATATTCACAAACTCTCTTCTACTTTGTTGACTTTTCTTGCATTATTTTTTTCTGCATCTAAATCAGATTTGGCAAATCAGTAAATCAGTTTTACAAGCTTAACCTCAGTCTGATTGATTTTATTGCCACGCAAACATACACCCAGAACTGTTTGTTCAAGCCAAGCAAATCAGGCCGTGCTGTTCAGGAAAAACAACAAACATATGAGACGACCAGTGGAGCAATTATTATAATGTGTGCCACTATCCTGCTGCCCCTTTTATGTGCCCATTTCTGCAAGATGTGAGTCATAGTCCCAGAGAATCAGTGTTGATTGTCCTCATGAAAAATGACAAAAAATGATTGCTGCTGAACTTTTTTTCACAACAAAGGCAAGATAATTCTCGGATAAAAGTATTTCTTCAATGATTAATAAGTCAGACACAAAAAAACAAAACATTAAAGGTGGCCAGTAAGAACAGCAGCATAGTGCACAAAATGAAGTATCTTTGACTGCTTTCAGACTGAAAACACAATTTTAACTGTGGATGCTGCTTGCTGTACTTATCTACTCAAAGCAGCCATTGTTAAGTGCTCCCAAGTTTGTATTCAGTCCCATTAGTTGAAAATAGGAACCAAATGTCAAAAGATGTGCTAAATCCATCAAGTTTTAGTCCAAAAATGCATTAATGAATAACAGTGTGAATTGCCGAGGCTCACAAAAGCTTTTTAACAGCTTTTCTTCTTTTTGTCAAAAAATGTTATTATGCTATTTAGCAAAGAAACGTATTAGGTTAAAATAACATGTGTTTGAAGTTCATTGCCTAAAATTTTGCACAGAATTTGGATTTTGACATCCAGGGGTTGATTGGAATTGAGCTGAGACCACCTCCTTCAGGCAAAATCGGCACAGGTGTTTGTACTGAAAGATGGTTCAACAGCTGTTCTCATATATACTCAAATGAAGTGTGCCAAACAGGGAATGCCTACTTGAATCAGAACAACTCTCCCAAATGGTCTAGGTGTGAATACTACCTGAATTAGAAATTTAGCTAAGGAACACTTCCGAGAGCAAAGGGAAGAGCAAATACAAAACTGTAGAGATGTCCATGCCTTCTCCGTTTGACCTGAAACATGTTTGCCACATGCTAACCTGTTAGAAGGGTCAAGTGCAAGATCAAGACAAGTCAGACATACCCTGACAATAAATCAATTCTACATGGTGGAATTGGTGTGTTTACTTACTTGTGCTGCCCCGATATAGCTGTGGACCCCAGTTTGAGAGTCACAGTATTAAAGTGTGGTTAGTACTGATCAACATTCAGGAACCTCTGAAAATCTGTAAATGTTGTCTGAACAGGAAGAGTGTTCTCTTTCAAACCTCCCTCGGTATCTCACTATGGGAAGCGCCCTCTGGCGTGACCGATCATGGAAGCTCCAATAACACCACGTCTGTCATCTGACAGACCAATCATCTCGAGATGCATGGGCCAGCCTGCCCCCCTTATAAGCGCCCCTGCGCTGCACCCGCCATTCTCACTTTCTTCCACCGTGAAGATCACAGAGCTCCTCAGTGGTCCTGATTTGGATTATTCATTCAACTGCTCTTCCGACGCGCCGTCAGGGTAGTCACCAAGCGTGGATAATTACATTCAGGATTGTTCACTGTTTTCAGTTATTGCTGCTTTCGTCGCGAAAGTTTTGTGCTTCTCGCTACTCACGCTAACCGTTAAGGTATTAGGGTGGTGGTGTTTCTACGACTGACCGTCGAGGTTGGTTATGGCTACCGCTTCCTCTAAGGGGACAACGGCTAGCGGCAAGGCGAGGGACGTCGAGTCCCGTCCTTGCCCGGCCTCTTGCGGTTTTAGCATTTCAGGGAGAGACCCACATCCTCTCTGTATTGCTTGTATGGGAGTCCAGCATGCTCAGGCATCACTCGCGGACCCCGAATGCTGCCAGCACTGCAGTACTATGCGTACCAGGATCCTGGAGCGGCGCCTCAGAGTGTCGGCCAGCTCGAAAGCCGATCCCTGCCTCTCCGATAGCGCAGCAAAGCCAAAGCCGGCTACAGCTAGCATTGGCTGGGACAACTCCCCGGTGAGGGATTTCCCTCCGTTGTTCGACCAGCTCCTCGACTCAGAGGACGAGTACGGAGGAGGAGGCGCGGAGGAGGATGATAATCTCGACCTTCTCAACGACAAGAACGAGGAGGACGACGAGGATGCCATCCTTCCCCCGACTCCGACATCCCGTCCCGGCAGCTCTGCCAGCGGAGAAATCAAACCCCCCTCTTTACCCTCGGAGGTCGACCTGCATGAAGTGTGCAAGCGGGCAGCATCCCGGCTGGGTATCGACTGGCCCGCATCACCGGACGACAAGGGTGAGGAAAGGGATCTTTATGACGGAAAAATTCTGCCTTCTCGCCAGATACCTACAAAACAGGTCATGCCCGCCGTCCCTGCATGCATAAAGGAGATGAAACGGTTTTGGGACAAACCGTTTCGCCACAGAGTTCCCATCAAGGGTTACTCCAGCTTGGGGGTAGTTAACAGCGAGGAGTGGGGCCTCGGAGATCCCCCAGTAGTGGAGCAGGCGGTGGCTTCCCACCTCCACCCCAGCCACCGGTCCGTGCTCGCCGCGGCGGGTCCCACCCTCCCGAGCAAGACGGAGCGCTTCTCGGCCTCCATGTACCAAAAAGTGTACAAATCAGCAGCCCAGTCAGTGAAAAACTTAAATGTAATCACCCTGCTGACAGCCGTCCAGGCGGAACTTTTCCAAGAAATGGGTCTCCTCCTGGATAAAGGCTCCCCAAGCCCGAAAATATGGGAGGAAATATGTCTTGTCACAGACCTCACACTCTGTGTCTCTAGAGGTGCGGTCCAGGGCTGCAGCCGTGTTATGGGGCTCGCAGTGGCGGGGGAGAGAGCTCTCTGGTTAAATCTCTCCAGCCTGTCGGACCAGGAGAAACAGGTCATTATTGACGCTCCTTTCAACCCGTCGAGGGCTAAGGGCTTATTTGGTGAGGCTGTTACGGCCATGCAGCAAACCAGTGACCTGAGAAAGAAGCAGGGAGAAGCCTTCGACCTCTGCCTCCCTTGCAAAGTCACTCCTCGCCCCACCCCGCCATCTCATCAGGGATTTGCGGCTACGGTGAGAGGGCGCAGCAGTGGCTATAAGGAGCCTAGGCCGCGGGTGTCTGAGCAGCCAGCATCTCACCAGCGTGGAGCTCAGCCCCAGAAGCACTGGCCCAAAAAGTTCTTTGCCGCTGTTGCTGCCGCTCCAGGCACCGATCCGAACCGCCCGTCCCGCCCCCCGGACGTGAAGAAAAAGCGGTCGGCCTAGGTGTTGTGGTTTGCGGAAACAGAGGCTCAGCAGTCAGCACTCACGGAGATCCCTGCTCTGAGCCCCCCTGGAACAGACGGTTTGTTTCCCTCTCTTCCAAAGGAACGGAGGATGGATGTTTTGGACCAATGTTCCGGTCAGCGCTGTGTGATGGCCCCGTTTGGTTATCCCGTTCACAGACCAAAAGAAGCACTTGTTCCCCCAGTGCTGAGTTTACATCCCCCCCTTCAACACCCCACGGGGACAGCTCAGAGGGAAATGGGAAAAGGTGCAATGTTCACACAAAGCACTTCACAGGGTTTTCCAATAAACAACACGCTGTTGCATCCAGGCTCGTTCATAAAGCCGAGGGCACAGCGAACACAGAAAGGAAAATCAAGAAGTGCAGGACAGTCTGTCTCCCCCAGAGGGTGCAGCTGGTCCAACGTTAAGCTTCAGGCCCCCGAGTCCTCTCGCTGTCAACGCGGAGGAGTGGCGTGTGGAAGCAGCCCTGAACCCGATGCGAGCATCGGGCCTCAGAGTGTTCGCGTATCTGGACGATTTTCTCCTTTGTGCTCCCAGCAGGGAGGACGCAGAGATAGATACGCAGAGGCTGATAGACAGGCTGCACAGCTTGGGCTTCAGTATAAACCTCTCAAAGAGCTTTTTGTCTCCTACTCAGAAGATCGAGTATTTGGGCCTCGAAATAGACTCTGTTTCATTTCGGGTTTTTCTGTCTCAGGCTCGGGTGGAGAAATTTCGCCAACACCTAGCTTTATTTCAGCGGGGAAATTCAGTGTCATTACGGGACTGTCTATGGCTGTCAGGGCTGATGGCGTCATCGATATCCGTCATTCCTCACGGGCTGCTGAAAATGAGGGATTTTCAGCGCTGGGTATCCTCTCTACACCTGGACACACGCCGTCATCTCAGGCGTATGGTGAGGATTTCCCCGAAATGCCTCCTGGCTCTCCGTCACTGGAGAGACCCGGGGATATTCACTACTGGCGTCTCATTGGGAGCGGTGGTGATGAGGAAGACAGTTACAACCGATGCCTCGTTAACAGGGTGGGGAGCGGTTTTCGAGGGGAGGTCGGTGAACGGGACCTGGCCCCCGACGCTTCATCAGGATCATATAAACTACTTAGAGCTGTTGGCGGTTTTCCTAGCCCTCAGACATTTTCTCCCTCTCCTCGGGAAGTGTCATGTGTTGGTCAGAGCGGACAACACGACAGCAGTGGCATGTATAAACAGGGAGGGAGGCACGCGCTCTGTAAAATTACACAGACTAGCTCAGAGTCTGTTATTATGGAGCAGCGAACACCTGTTATCGTTACGCGCGGCGCACATACCAGGCGCGCTGAACAGCGGAGCGGATTTACTCTCCAGAGGGAATCCTCTGTACGGCGAGTGGAGACTGAACCCCGAAGTCAATCAATCAATCAATCAATCTTTATTTGTATAGCGCCAATTCATAACAAGTGTTATCTCAAGACACTTTACAATAGAGCACAAAGCTCTTCATATTATGGATACACATATATGCATAGATACATATATACATATAAAAATACACATATACATATATATACAAATATATACATCCAACACCCAACATGAATCCATATAGCCAATCATGAATCCCTCCATCATGGCGGCAAGAAAAAACCTTCTGTTAAGCAGCAGGAAATCTTGAATGTGGACCCCAGTCTCATGATGAACAGCAAATCCACACGATGCTGTGTTGGGTGTGTGGGCAAAGGGAGGGAGGTAAGTGGAGACAAGCGGACTAAAGTAAGAACTAAAGCTAGTGACAGATCAATGGACCAATCATAGACCTGTCGTCGTCAAATTTGTTTCTGCTGCAAACAAATTTATTAGAGGAGGGTCCTCATGTCTGTGTGGTTGTGGTGAAAATTTTATAGAAGTATAATCAATAAAAGTCTTACTGGAAGTAAGAATTTATGGTAGTGATGAACTCATGGGTGCCCAGACCACAAGTGCATCCCTACCATATTTGTCTCCGTTAAGTATAAATGTATTAATGGTAGACCTCTTGAGATGTGACACCTCATTCTCAGGAGGGATCTCATGTCCATGTGGAGCTAGAGATAGTTACTATAGATGTATCAACCATGGATAGAAAGATCATGTTAATATCAACATTAACAGCTATAATGATTATGAACTGGAGTGAGATGGCCAAATATGTGTTATGTCTGTAATTGTAGTTATTGAGGCTTCGTGACTCCACAGCAGCAGGCAGTCTCCACCAAGGATCCCAGGCAACCTAAAAGACAAGAGCCAGAGACGAGTACAGGAGCAAACAGAAAGGGGCAGAGGCAGATATGGAGAGAGAGTGTGAGAGAGAGAGGGAAAGAGCCCAATGTGCCAGATCCCCCCGGCAGTCTAAGCCTATTGCATCTTAACTATATGTCTAAACTATGGACTATGAGCTGGTCCCTAACTGAAAGCTTTATCAAAGAGGAATGTTTTAAGTCTAGCCTTAAAGGTAGAGAGGGTGTCTGCGAAGTGCTTCTCCGGGTGTGGGAGAGATTCGGCCGAGCGTCCGTAGATCTCTTCGCATCACACGAAAACGCTCAGTGTCCCCTATTCTTCTCGTTACGAGACCGGGACGCACCACTGGGGGCGGACGCACTGGCGCACCCAGGGCCAAACGTGCTGCTGTATGCTTTTCCCCCTCTCTGCCTCATCACTCCAACTCTGATCAGAGTAAGGGAGCAGCAGCTTTCATTAATCCTGATAGCTCTTACTGGCCCAACAGACCGTGGATGGCGGAGCTGATGCAGCTCATCCACGGCCAGCCATGGCCGCTGCCGTTACGCACGGACCTGGTGTCACAGGCGCGCGGGCAGATTTTTCATCCAAACCCCGAACGACTGGCTCTCTGGGCTTGGTACGTGAGAGGGTGAATTTACACGAGTCTGGTCTCCCAATGAGGGTGATTGAGACTATTTAGTCCGCGAGAGCGCTTGCCATGCGATCATTATATGATAATAAATGGCGCGTGTTTGAAAAGTGGTGTGAGACTAAGGATATCATTCCGTTTCAGTGTTCTGTACCGGATGTGTTGTGCTTCCTACAGGACTTATTGGACGGCAATAAAGCTTTTTCCACCATTAAGGTCTATTTGGCCGCTATTTCAGCTTGTCATGTGGGTTTTGGAGGTGTGCCTATCGGGCAGAATCCTCTAGTAAAGAGGTTTATGAAGGGTGCGCGTCGGCTGCGGCCCGTGCGTAAACCTCTGGTTCCGTCGTGGGATTTACCCACGGTTCTGGAGGCGCTCTCAGGGTTGCCCTTCGAGCCGTTAGAATGTGCGGATTTAAGAGTGCTCTCTCTTAAGACTATCCTGCTGCTGTCTTTGACGTCAGCTAGGCGGATAAGTGAGTTACAGGCTTTGTCTGTGCACACCTCATGTCTGCAGTTCTCCCCAGATTATGGGAAAGTGATGCTGCGTCCTAACCCAGCGTTTGTGCCTAAGGTTAGTGATTCTGCCTACAGCTGTTCCACGCTTGAGCTGCTTGCTTTTCACCCACCGCCGTTTGCAGGGGAGGAGGAGAAGCGGCTCAATTCGCTATGTCCTGTGAGAGCTTTACGCATCTATATGGACAAGACTAAGGGATTTAGGAAGAGCAACCAGCTCTTCGTATTCTGGGCTCCCTCTCACAAAGGGAGGGCCCTGACGCGCCAGCGCCTGTCACACTGGGTGGTGAAGGCTATAATCTTGGCGTATGAGAGTCGTGGGTTGCAGCCCCTGGAGAGGCCACCAGGGGTATGGCCACCTCATGGGCCCTGTTTAAGGGCACATCAGTGAGGGATATTTGTACCGCTGCCAACTGGGCATCCTGACACACATTCATTCGATTTTACAGGCTGGACGTGACCGAGACATCTCTGGCTCATTCAGTCCTGAGTGTGGGTTCTTCTTAACTGCGTGCTAGCCCTTGGGGAGGGTTTAGGGTGTTGACCCATCGCGGGTCGCGGCTTTATGGGCTTCGAAGCATGCAAATCCGGGAGTGGGGTATATCTCCCATAGTAAGATACCGAGGGAGGTTTGAAAGAGAACGTTAGGTTACTCACGTAACCCCGGTTCTCTGATAACCGAGTGAGGTATCTCACAACACTGCCCTACTTGCATCAGTGGGGTGGAAGAAATACGCTTGAGAATGGCGGGTGCAGCGCAGGGGCGCTTATAAGGGGGGCGGGCTGGCCTGTGCATCTCGAGATGATTGGTCTGTCAGATGACAGACATGGTGTTATTGGAGCTTCCATGATCGGTCACGCCAGAGGGCGCTTCCCATAGTGAGATACCTCACTCGGTTATCAGAGAACCGGGGTTACGTGAGTAACCTAACGATCTGCAGTGTTAAAAGTGGATTTAATAGTCAGATGGATAGAAATTACAATACAAGCAAAGGTTTACTTTCTACTTGCCATCGACTTAGCTGAGGCAAATGTTTAGGTAGGGCGAAGCTGGATGGATGTGAATAAATGAGGCTATTGCTAACTGGCATGCTAAGGGGGCTTTCTGTCATGTGCGCAAGCCTAAACTACCAAATCAGCCTGCATGAAGGCATCCCAGACCACCTCCTCTGAGCTATCTAATGTCAAATCTGTTTCAGTACACATAGCGTTAAGGATTACCTCCTGGTATCTGAATGCCTGGTTTGGGTGTTATGCGAAATGTTAACAGTGTCTGTGTTTATTCTTTTCACATTCTGATTGCCTTACTGTGTGCACATTTGCAATGTGTGAATCATTCTCCAAGAGCATAGACGCTGAGGACGTTTGATTTATTTTTTTCTCTCTAATGAGTCATTTTTAATAATTTTGGAATTATTTTCGAAGTACCGACTGAAAATCTTTGTTCAGAAAAGGTTAAACGAGTCAAACTCCTCAGGTTGTCCTCACAGTCTATCTGAATCTTGAAAACTTTCTCTGATTCTTTGAAAATTATTTCACTAAGTCAATAAATAAAACCAAACACTCTCGATTTGGTTACAAAAACGTCTCACGCCCCAAGCGTTACAAACTGTGCCTTTGGAAATCTCACAAATGGATTCCACCTACTCGTCTCGCTCCCTCTCTTTCCTCCTCCTCCTCCTCTTTGTTTGTCTTTCTCCGCTTTCTCACTTTCTCTCATTTTTTTCTGTCTCCACAGGAACAAAAGGATCAGAGTTATTCTACTGTGAAGACTGCAGCCACGCGCATCAGCGTCAACAACCTCAAACCCGGCACCACATATGTCTTCCTCATCCGGCCTTTCTCCACGCCGGCGCCCGCCTCGCCCCTGTCCTCCTCCCCTCTCTCGTCCTCCTCGGCCTCCACCTCATCATCTACTTCTTCTTCTTCTTCATCCTCTTCGGCTTCCTCTTCCTCCTCTTCTTCCTCCTCCTCTCCACCGCCCATCGACTACGGGGCGTACAGCACTCCCCTGGAGCTACAGACACTTGGCGAGTGTGAGTAGCCGTTTTACGCCTCCTCACGTTTTCTCTTCACTTTCTCTTCACTCCCTCCTCTTTGGCAAAGTGGGGATAGGATGTCAGTGTGTGTTTTAAGGAACTTAGCCAGCATACACACTGACGCAAACTGTTCGACAAAGAAAGAGACAGAAAAAAGGGGCAACCATAAGAGTATGAGTATAGATTTAAGATTTTAAGAAACAATGGGAAATCGTTCTTTCATTCTTCATATCTTCTTCTTTACAAAAAGCTGTTCACTCTGACAAAGCAACCATTTTCATCATATTACAGACAACATGGAGGCCAGAATTGTCTTCTGGTTCCTTTCATATGTACATTGATTCTTAATGATGACAACTCTATAGGCTTTGTTCTTCTCACGGTCATTTGCTATTGAAGAAATGTTTGATTTTATTATATTTGGCCTTTATTATACTTTATTTTCCTTCCTTCTTCAACACATTTTTGGGTGTCATTAGCAGGGCCATGTGTTCAATGCTGATGTGCTTATTGGGCGGGAATGGTAAGGGTCAGCTGCTGGATACAGGAGCAACAGCTGTGCTTCTACAGGCACCTGGCACGCTTTCCTGAACCTGATCCAGCTCACAAATTCTAGGGGCCTGGGGCCCAGTGAGTTGGACCAGGCCACGGGGGAGGGAGGGGTCAGCTTGGCGGATACCAAAAGAGATTGGACATGGGTCCAGTACAGGCCTAGATGATGGTTATCAGGAGGCTGGAGCAATTGACATAGGGAATTGCCAAGTTGCTTCCCATTTCCCTGCTATGTCAACAGTCCTGTCAAAATAGAGTCAAATGCCAACCCAAAAAAATCTAAATCAGATATTAAAAATACACGAAACATGTTAGTCAGACTCAATGTTTACTACATTTAATCAGATTAGTGTTAATAAACCTAAATATATGCAATTATATGGATAGGCTTACTCTTGCATGTACAGTTTTATGTATGCTTCAGTCAGTCTAAAACTTGCCTCTGAGTTTTGGCTGTGCCTACACTTCATGGTCTTACTTGAAAGTCAATTGGCATCAATGATCTGCATAGTCAGTTGTTTTGCCATCTCGGTTTGAGAGTTAGCATGACTAACACTTCCTAAAGCAAAGGGGAGAGCATATACAGAGCAGTGGAGTCCTCCATGTCTTGCCATTTGACCTCCTAGCTCATGAGAAATGTCAAGAAAGAGGTCAAGAAAAGGAGTCAGAAGGGGTCTGTCAATTAATCAGTTCTTCACAGTGGAAGTAAGAGAGTGGGCAAGATAATACTTTTTACATTGTGGTGATGTTAGAGGATAAAGGATAGTTCAGGTTTTTGAAATGGGGTTGTATGAAGTACATAGCAATCGCATGAATGTTATATGTGGCCAACAGCTCTGTGTAGCTTAAAGAATATGTAAGGTGATGCACTGTTTTTGTGGCTTGTATTCACTTTTAAATCTTTAACTTATGCAAAGTTGTTGGCCCCATCTTCAGCAATATATGGCACTGGCTTCCTTGACAGTTCTTTTTGTACAGGAGCAGAGCTGATCCTCATCACTGTGGCTAATTATTATGCTGTTGACCTGTACCTCATACAACCCCACTTCAGAAATCCTGAACAATCCCTCTAGGTGCAACACGAAGCAAGGTAAAATCATAAAATCTGCATATAGTTAGGCCGCCTCGGGAGGCACTCCCATGTTAGGCCTGTTGCCCTGTGCTGTACTTTCACAGTTGTTCCCTGTCCCCAGTTCTGTTTTTGCTTAAATTATATATAAGAGGACCTGACAGAGTTACTGTTACTATATTTACTGTTTAAGAAACCAAACACTGTCCATTCTCAATCTAAAACACTGAACAGAAAGTTTCTCAGTTCAACATTTTTGATTAAACAATAGCTTGTAGCCAATCAAAAATGAGTATTCAACAGACAAGTGACTCAAGTCCCATGTCTACTTACTGTTTATTCAATTCTTCTCACCTGAGAGCTGCCCTGAGGAAACTCTTCCAAAGTTCCACAAAGAACAACTCCTCCAAGACTTACTATTTGTTTTTAAAGCAGCTTGGGATGCACACGCAGGGCAAGAGGTCTGAGTTGCACAATAACTTTTGGTCGATGCATATTCAGTCAGCTTCAGTTGCCTGAGGCAAGATCAAGTTTCGAATGACCTTAAATCTCTTAGGGCAGCGACCTCCAGTGACTTCATGCCAAATGCTAGCATGCAAAAAAGATTTGAACAGTTTTGCCATCATTGACTTAAACTGTATGATTCAGTCCAGTGAATTATGTATAAGGCAAGAACAGCGTAAGAGGGTTTTTTTTAAGTTGATTTGTTATGAAGCAGCAGTAAATATTGGCATACAGCTACAGTACAAATACAAATAAAGAAAAAGTTAAATGTAGAAAAGGAATATGCAGCTCTTGGAAAATTACTAAATGTTACTGTCTGCTCTGCCATTTCTCAGAGCAGTGAGTCATGTCGATAAGGTCGAGATGCATTTTTGACCTTGAAGTTAGCAACTGAGAAAGACTTGTTTCCCCTCAGCAATTCTTATAAATATATTTTTTTCAAATAAGTTCATATAGAGAAGATGTCTTGAAATTGTTGAAGTTATATTTCAATACTGGGTATGTAGGTCCAGTACAAACAATACTTGGATCCAATATAGTTTTAAAAAGTTTATCAGTTGCTTGATTTCACAAATACTGCACAGAAAAAAATACTTTTTGATGCCCCTGTTTGTCAAACATTCATTTTTCTGACATTGTACATAGGGGGCTGTTATGCTGTTACGCTTACCTCATCTAAGAGTCTAACCTGACTCTGGGGCCAGTGAGCCAGTAACAGAAGAGCTTCGTGATTTTTTGCTTTGTTTTGTTTTTTTAACACTTAAATCATGATTTACTTACTATTTGAGTATCCCCCTCATGGTCATTAGAGGTAATGCAGGTTAAAGGCATTTTTGTTTTGGCTGTGCTGAAGCAAATATGATGCTCAATCCACTGTGGTTTCTGTCCTGGTTTCTCTGATGGTTATTTGTCTTTTCCAGTGGCCCTGGCATCCAGCGAGCAGAGCCCCGTGGTGATTATCATTGTCGTGTCCGTGGCCGCTCTCATCATGCTGCTCTCTATGGGGGTTGGACTGCTCATCTGGAGGAGGTAGATAATCATATACAGACATAAACACACCAATACTAATACATCATTTGCTTTAAGCCTCCTATAGCTCATATTATCATCCTCAAACTTTAATACTCTTACACTGACACGCACATGTGTACAAACACTCAATCAACGACTCAATCACATTCAATCGACTGTGACACGCTTCCCTGTCATAATCCAGATTAGAGTAATCCATTGATAAGAGTAGTCACTCTGTGAAAGGAAAGCCCATTGACGGCAAGAAAAAGGATCATTTTCATATGCTTTTATGGGTCAGAACCTTCTATTATAATGTTTAAATGATATATTCAAAATTCTTTGCTTTCTAATTAGTTCTCCCTTTGAGGAATGGAGATAGAGGGATAGAGGATAGCTTTAAAAGAGGTCAAAAAAGACACAGTTACATAACAGCTGACACATTTTGAGCTAAAAAGAATTGTCCTCCATTCATTGAGAATCTTTTGTGCTTTTCATATCAGGAGTAGATGGCCCTCGTTCATCATTTTGCTATATTTTCCATGAGTATTGCATTTTAGACAAATGGCTTAAGTTGCTTTTACCATGACCTATTTTTTCAGTGCACTGCTCGTTGTTATTAAATCAAGGTTCTTTCAATTTTGGAGACTTTTGTGGTGTCCAGAGGAGACCATTCAGACAGCAGCAATCAGCAATAGAAGCTTTACTTCTGAATTTAAGTGGCAGCCTGGTACACTCAGGCCCAAATACTCTCGCAATTTGGGTCATTTTTTTACAACAGAAAGTGGAAGAAATGTAATGACCTGCTGGAGAAAAAAGAAAAGAAGTGAGAAAGGGTAAAGATAAATCCTCACAAATTTAAGAGGATTTTTCGTGGCTTCAGGTGATAGGAGTGTGCTTTTGAAAGATTTCCGGTTATTATAAGATTGTTACCACACTGGCACCCTCTGAATGTAGCCAAGAAGAAAACAGCTGCCTAAGAGACAGGCAGCAGATTTCCAGCAATTGCTTTAAAGGATATTGCACTTTATAAGGGCAGCTGGAGGTTTATGAGTGTAGGAAAACTCTTCACTGCTGATATTTGTTTCAAGTATCAGCACTTTCATTTCATAAGAAATGTGGTTCAGATCTGAAACTGTTAGCATCTATGCTAATCTCTGTACAAGTAGTCACTTTCTGCTGTCTTCTTGCTGTCTTGTAGCTCCTGCCTTTTCCTGCTCTAAAGGACTCTAATTGGGCTGTCCCGCTTTGGGCTGCTCACATTCATTGTAGATTGGGGCTTGGTAAGATGGATCTGCCTGATTACAGACATCAAATCAGGCGGATCCAGCTTCTGCACAAGGTTATGTTTAGATCACAGTAAAGCATAGAAAATTTACAGTAAATTGCTGTGAAGCCACAGTACTCTGTAGTCATTTTACAGTATATAACTGTGATTTTACAACACTTGTCCATAATTTTACAACAATGTTATATCTGTGTGGCTGTAAAATGCTTTCATAGAACTGTGCATTCACAACAATTTACTGTGATTTTACAACACTTTCAATTGACAGTATTTATTTGTCAGGGTTGCTTTAAAACACAACAACTAATTCCAATTTACAATCAGGTTACTGTGATCAACTATGCTTTACTGTGAAATCATAAGGCACTTTACATTACAGCAGGCTGAAGCCATCTTCTTCATTTGATAGATACACATATACTACGGCATATGGACATATATAAATACACGTACACTCATATATACATACAGTATATATGCTACCAGAGATGTATGCATCAAGGCAGAGACAAAGGGCCTAAAAATAAGAATTTATGATAGTGACAAACCCATGGTCACCCAGATCATACATCTGTCCTCATCATATTTGTCTCTGCTAAATGTAGATTAGCACTTAGAGGCGAGCAGGTCCACGGCAGCAGGTCATTCATGATTGTTTGTTCATATTAATGTGTGCTGCTTGTAGAACTACCATGTATATAATTTTATGGATCTCTCTATAGTTGATATCAGGAATTGTAATAAATAATGAAATGGGGCTAAAGGAAAAGACAAATATTTGTTAATGTAGTAATTGAGGCTTTGTAGGTCCACAACCTCAGGCTGTCCACACCAGTGATCCCAGGCTGTCTACAAGACAAGAACCAGAAACGAGTACAAGAGCAAACAAAAAGAGGCAAAGAGATATAGAGAAAGGATGGAGAGAGTGTTAGAGAAACAGAGAGGGAGAAGCCCAATGTACCAAATTCCCCGGCAGTCTAAGCCTGTTACATCTTAACTATGATCAGGTCCAGGCCTGAGCCAGCCCTGACTGAAAACTTTATCAAAAGGAGTGTTTTAAGTCTAACCTTAAAGGTTGGTAAATGATTCCAAAGAAGAGGAGCTTGATAACTGACTGATTATGATTTTTTTCTTGAGGGCTCACCAATTACAGAGCTGAAAGTAAAGCATTTTCTGCCCAGTAACAGCATGGATAGAAAATTTTGATTGAGAGGCAAAACCCATTTAAACCTTTGCATGCCGACAGCAACCAAAACTGTTTGCTGAAAAGGCGTTATTTTATCCAAAACCTCAACTAATATTACATTTAGACAGGGGCACACCAAACCAGTAATTAGTGCATCTAAGTGTTAGGAAAAGGACAAAACAGTCATGAAGATAAACTTAAAAGAATGCCAAATTTAAATAAGATGACTGCCATTTTCTTATCCTCAACATCTTAATCCTTAATCATGCAGTAAACTGGCGATCAAGGTATTCAAAACAGTAAAGAGAATTACAAAAATAATGATTCAGCAGTAGACTGGGATAAGGCTGCACATGCAAATGGCAAATAAAACTGTCAGTCTGTGTTTAAATGTCCCATTAATGAATTTGTCATTGAAGTTTATGGCACCACACGTCACTCAACATCACACAATCAATCAACCAAGCACATAATTCAGTCATTGTTTCAGTTTAGTACTACTATTCTGTCTCATCCCAGGTGCTTTAATGCCCGCTTTATCGTCCTGTTTATTGCAGTGAGTGTATCTCGCTGTGTACGTGCATGTTTTATTCATCCAAGCAGATAAAGAGGGGCGGAGAAGGTATGTTCCTGCTTCCTGATCCAACCACTCTGCTCTTTGACTCCTGTCCAATTCTATATTCTGCCAGCTCGCCTCATACACGCCCACGCTGAAACACACTCGATTTAAACCCTATTGGACATGCCGGAGAATAAATACTCACGCATGTCCAACAAACAATAGATTTCTTCATTCCACTGGGATCGTGTTCAATTGATAAACATCTATGGAGAATTTTAGAAAACACTGTGAAGCATATGTTTGTGTGTTTTGTATGCATTCACTGTCTTTGTGCCTATGCGATGGTGACAGCCGAGTCCTTTGGCATTGTCAATCCAGACGAAACATCCAGGCAGCTCTTGTGAATGCAGCATCTTGAAAAGTCTGAGCTATTCTCTTTAAACTCAGGGAAAAACTGATCATATTTTTGAGGTCATAGGTCAAAGACAGCACTGTGAGAGATTTTATTTAAATGTTTACACATGTCCAGAGTAGATTTTGGACTTAAGGGTCATAGGTAAAGGTCTTGGAACCAAATGTTTGTTCCCTATTTTATTATTTTAAAAAGAATTATCCTTAAAAAACCTCAGAGGACTTTCTTAAAGCTCTGAATGAATATCCTCTCTGACTAATTGATGAACATATTACATTTTGGACCCAAGAATCACAGGTCAATGGCTTGGAGCTAACCTGACATGCCAGATAGACAGTTAAATAGATATACTTTACAGAATATATTTAATCCATCTGGGCAGCAGCCAAAAGAAAGTGTATGGGGAGGGCAGAACCTTCCTCAAACGTATCTGACAAATGTTTGGATGATCGTTCTGTCAGTTGAATCCATTACAGGGCATTTGGATGTTGTTGTAATCAGGCACCACTACTGTTGTGTCAAGAACAAAGTGTGAACCAATCAGCAAGCAAACTCTCTCCAAAACTTTTCCATTGGTAAGTGCTTTCAGTGTAGTTATTTGTCCTTCATTTTATGCAGAAATGTAGTCTAGTTCAGGTGAAACTGACACTGAAACTTGCAGCATCCACGCTAATCTCAGTCCGAGCAGCCATTGTTCACAGACGTACAGTTGCTGTTTGGTGTCATCAGTTGTCAGTCTTTATATGTTGGAGCTTTGCAGGTTGGATCTGCCTGATCACAGAAAATGAATCAGACAGATCCAGCTGCACTGCCAGGTTAGCTTGGAGACTTATCTGCATCCTTAGCTCGTGTTCACCATATCCGAAAATTGCTTTAACACCTTTTTGCTGGACTTTACAAAAACAATCACTCTGACTCAAACATCAACTGATAAGATTTTAGAATTAGAAACCAGTGCGTTTTGCCTCATGTTCATCCCTTGCTTTTGAACGTGATATCTTAAGAAGAACCTGAGGGATTTTCTTCAAACTTTACAAAAAAGCAACTCTGACCCAGAGATGAACTTTTTTTAAATTAATATTCATAGGAGAGTGATCCATTTAATCTATTTTCATGTTCATCCCTGGTTTGGTTATGATATATATTAAGGGCATTTTGGGAAATTCTCTTCAAACTGTTGACAATGTTCACCCCAACCTGTGGACATGTTGGGGTCACAGGTCAAAGGTTGTTGCCAATAAAGCCTCATGTTTATCCCGTGCTTTTAGCTCTTTGTCTCAAGGATGCGTTCACGTTTTTTTAAATATATTTTTCATATATATTTTATTTAAGAGAAGTAACATGACTGCAAGACACTCTTCTGTTTTTAAACAACTTTGCTATTCAATAATAAAAAACAAACAGGGGGGGAGCTTTGCCTTAGTAGAAGTACAGGTTAAAAAAAAAGAGCAAAACATGTATCAACTGTATGTAAGAAAAACTTTCAGGATCTTTTAAAGAATAGCTTATTAAATCCTGACTTTAAGGTCAAGGTCTTTGGGTATCATGTTTATGCCTCATTATATTAATTTTTTGAATCATGCTTTAACAAAAACACCCCAGCCCCTCTTTACCCATCACTTTATTTTCACTCTCCGGCATTGGGACAGTAGATGTAGCTTTCCCTCAGTGCACACACACATCTACATTGTCTCCACCTCTCTTCCTGATAAAACAGCATCTCCACAGTTCCGCCCACCCATACAAAGAAGGGATGTGATAAAGGGATCACCAGACCTATTCGGATATCCACACAAACAGTTCAATAATGGAGGCAAAGGGTGTTGAAAATGGTTTTATTCACTCAGAGCAGCTCTATACAAGGTGAAGCTGTCAGTCAAACATCTTTAAAGGAATCTATGGGATATACACACATACCTGGCCACAGAAAAACCCAGAATATGCACAATTCTCTCTGCACACATAGCTATTTAAATACATTGTCACTTTGAGGAGAGAAAGCATCATGCCCTCACGCACGGCCTCGTACTGTTTAATAACGCTTATCTTTCTCTTTCCTTTTATATCCATCGCTGCCTTCATTGAAAGCATTCTCCATTGTTCCACACTGCTCGACCATTAACTTGCTCTTCATGTTTTGCATAGAGACAAAGAGAGAATGGCTTGATGCCTCAATTACCATGCTCTCCTGTTTGCAAAGACAGCTAACCCCCCCGGCTATGGCTGGAGGGGTCTCAGTTACATCGATCCACACGCTCACACAGACACATGCAAATGAGTCCCACAGCACACACACATGGGAGGGGACACATGCAGCCGTGCACACTCGCATTGATGGAAGCCCACTTCATCTGAAAGTCTGGTTTAATGTCTCTCTTTTAATGTGATTTATGTGTCAGCAGCAGGTTGCTTCTGCTTTCTTTTTCCTTTCTGGCTGTTCAGTCCCTGTAGAATAAAACACATTAGCGGCTTATGTTATCTATGTAAAAATATGCATTAGGCTAAACACACCACAGGACTAATTTATTGAACTTTTCTGAGCTCATGATGGCAGAAAGACTATCTCCTAATTGCCCTACTTTGCTTTTACAATTTGGAGCATAATGGCTACTAAAGTATTATGTTGTTGATTAAAACCATCATTTTCATCACTTTCACTCTTGCTCACCCTTTTGCATAAACAATATGAATTGAAGGAGCCTGCCAAAGAGCTCTTGCGGCAGGTGCAGGTCTACACCTTCAAGGTAGTGACGATAAAGATGTGCCTAGGGTTGCAAAGGAAGGAAGGAAATTTTACAGAAACTTTCCATAAGAAGTTAAGGTGGGAAATGTTTGAAATAAATAAATAGATAAATTTAAAACTTTCCATGGGAATAATGGAACTTAATTGAAAAGTTGTTGGCAATTCATACAGACTGTGGCATATCCAAACATAAATGTAAACATTTTGTTTTGTCATAGGCAGACATCCATGTAAAAAAGTGCAATTAACAATCAATTTCAACTTATTTTGTGTAGTCCTTGGGCTCAAATGTGTGGCTTCAATAGTCTTGTGCAGGGATGACATATTTTTGTAGGCCAACCTGGAAGTTAGCATCATACTGGCTCCCTCCACTGCAAGCTTACTTATTAGCCTGTGGGATTTTTCCCTATGTTTTGTTTCATTGCTGATAATGAGCTCTGTGGAGAATGGAAAATTAGAAAACTTACATGTTCTGTTATTTGTGATAATCTTAACATACAAAACCACTTTCTACAATATTTTAAGCTTAAACTTAATCGACAAGTACAACATGGCTGTTCGATTTAGAAACTTCAATGTTCAATATTCAATATCAACTGCAATATTTCAAATATATAATGTCTCTTTGTGATCTCATCTTTGGAAGTTTCCTCATAATTGAGTGGCCTAATCAAGTTGGTCCTCATGGCTGTGGCAATGGTTATTAAATGGGTTATTAAAAAACAAACAGAAATGCTTTCTGTCTGGTCCCCAGCCAACTTTGTAGTTCTTGTTAGCAGTTAGTTAGCAACTGTCATTTTAAGCACACAACAATGGTTTAAGATTCATTGAATTTTATTATTTTCCATTGAACATTGAAATCTCATGTGCATATGTTCACCACAAACCTTATTTCAGACACTTATCCAAAACCGATATTCAAAATCCCATTTACCCTGGAGGGTTGTGAACCAGGAGGTGCTAAATGCTAACTCAGGCCCCGTTTACTCGACAACGAAAACGACCGAAAACAGAGAGTTTTCGTTGCGTTTGCACCTTCCATTTACACGAGAACGGTGCCTGGAGTGCCTGAATCAGCAAACTTTTGAAACAAGAGTCCAGAGTGAAAAGTTTTGAAAACGTTTTGGTATCCGTCTCCGTGTAAACAGGAATCAGCATTTTCAGGGAAAGCACTGACGTGCTGCGCATGCTGAGTAGTCTTTCAGATGAAGGTTGCGCACCTTCGGACAACAACAACAACAGCTTCGTCCATCTATCGAGCAACATGTGTGCTGCTTACTGTGCTTGGTTTGTTATCCAGACAAAAATATCCAGACAGATTTGTTGTCCAGGCAAGAAACTCCTGCGTCTTCATGTGTTCACTCTACATTGTTGTTTGTGAAAAGTTTGCCATCACCAGAAAGCACACGCGTGTTGTAACACCGCTGTTTCACTTTAAACCTACATTGCCAACTACTGGCCTGGCATGCACACTACAGTGTTTTCTTGTGGATCCATGTGAATGTGGAGCGTTTTTGAAAATGCAAAGGAAAAACCTTTCCGTTTCTGTTGACAACATTGTCTTGTAAACAGGGCCTCACTTCCAAGTTTTGGACACATTCATGCACCATTCTATAGTTCAGAGTCCAAGAATCTTCTGTGCATGTAGGGGGCATGTCCTCAATACCCCTGCTGTGAGCGGTGTGCTATGTGCAAGTGATTGAGGAATACATTGATATTCTTAAGTATACTTGCATAAAATCTGGTTGTTTTGGTCAAAATTATGCTAAAATATACTTTTCCTAACTATATTTAAAATCCCTGTTGAGGACCAACCTTTAATTTTGTAAATTTCCAGTTAATTCCAGTGGAAAGTTTCCAACTTTGACAATTCTAGAACTTTGCAGCCCGAGGTGTACCTTCTGCATCATATTTTGGCACTCTGGCTTTCATGAAACTGCCATGTTTGGCGACTTGACTGTAAGAACAGCAGGTATTATTCCCTGTGAAACCGTGTTTTGACATTGTATACCATCACTCACACACACAAACATGCACAGGGACACACACACAGTCCAACAGTGCTTGACAGAGTCTGATCGAGCTGGAGTTCCAGGGCATTGCCCAGACATCTCTCCAGGAAGCCCAGGCTCGACTGGTCAGTGCGGGGATTGTTTACCCTTCACTGGCCTCACCGCTGTTCATGTGAGTGTGTTGTGACTCGGGGTGTGTGTCTGTCTGGTGGGAGAGTAACAAGTTATCAGTGGAGGGAGATGGAAAAGCAGGAACTAAAGTGGAGGGTCATTGACTTTTGCCTACACGGGAAGAAAGAGTGTGATTCAGAGGGGGAAATGAGCAGAAAGAGAGGAGAGCAGGCCTGAAGAAAAGGTCTTCAGCTCTGTGGTGTAGTTTCTTTGTCGTGTACAGATCAGTGCTTTCATGGATCAGAAATAAAAATTCTCTCAGACAGAGATGTCTCATTTTAAATTAGCAAGATATTTTTACAACGGGATCCTGGAGGGTTGGGGTAAGAGGAAAGTCGGAGAGGGGAAATATGCAGTTTATTATACTTTAGCAAGTGAAAAATCATGACTTTGTTCATCAGTATGGACCTGATATTCACTCTAAATGTCAAATATAAATATATAATGTCTCTTAATTAATGCAAAACAGTCACAGAGTGAAAACAGTGTGACTTCCTGCAATGGAAGGAAAACTTAAGTGCCAACATTTTGAATCTTATAAACCAGGCTCACACTAATGTCTAAAAGTCATTTTCATAAAAAAGTGACTGTTTGAGCTCCCCATGTATTTCTGCTCTGCATAAGTCTCCACTGTCCTAAATTCCCTCTGCCTCACTTCACCTGTCAGCTTTGATTCTGCTCCTGCTCTTTCAGCCATTATTCATTTTATTTCCATAACTGCACTTTATTTTAGAGCAGAATTTGGGGAGCAGAGAGGAGAAAACAGGCAGAGAACAGGATTCATTTACATGCCAATGGTACTTTTTTCTGGCATAAATTATCTTTTTGATAGTAGTGTCGGGCTGCATGTATAATATGTTCCTCAGAAATGATGGGCAGTATGGGAATTAAAGTTTTGCCTTGGCTTATGTGAATACTTGCTTGGAGGTTTTAAATCCCTAAAATTAAGAGGAATGGTAAAAGTGAAAGCAGCTTTCGATGTGAGTACCAAACAACCGACAATAAAATCAAAAACAAAATAATACTTTCACTGGTCACTTAATTAGGACAATCTAGTCCTGGGTTGGACCTCATTTTGCCTTCAGAACTGCTTCAATTCTAACCCAGAGATTTGGGTCCATATTAACATGATAGCATCACACAGTTGCTGCACATCCATGATGCAAATCTCCCATCCCGCCAGACCCCAAATGTGCTCTATTGGATTGAGGTCTGTTACAAGCCACTGGAGCGCAGCAAACTCATTGTCATGTTCTAGAAAGTAATTTGAGAGGATTTGAGTTTTGTGACAAGTGACATTATCCTGCTAGAAGCAGCCATCAGAAGATGACGCACTGTTCACAAAAGATGTTCAGTTGGTTCTAGGGCCCCGAAGTGTGCCAAGAAATTATTCCCTACGCAGTTGTACTGCCACCACCTGAACTATTGATACAAGGCAGGATGGATCCATGCTTTCATGTTTTTGTTCACGCCAATTTCTGACTCCATCACCTGAATGTTGCAGCAGAAATCGAGACTCATCAGACCAGACAACATTTTTTCAGTCTTCTATTGTCCTGTTTTGGTGAGCCTGTGCAAACTCTAGCCTCAGTTTCCTGTTATTAGCTGACAGGAGTGGCACCCAGTTTGATGTCCTGTTTCTGTCGCCCAGCTGCCTCAAGATTCAATGTTACACATACAGAAATGGCCTTCTGCACACCTTGGTTGTAACCAGTGGTTATCTTAGTCACTGTTGCCTCTCCATCACCTTCAAGTATTCTGGCCTTTCTCCTCTGACCTCTGGCAGCAACAAGACCAAGAAAACTGTTACTCACTGGATATTTACTCTTGCTGAGATCCATCTCTGTAAACCCTTGAGATGGTTGTGCATTCCCAATAGATCAACAGTTTCTGAAATACTCAAACCAACCTACCAAACATTCAGTCACTTTAATTACCTTTATTCCCTATTCTGTAGCTCAGTGTGTAGGTTGTCTCTGCCATTTCTACATAGCTAAATGGGTCTGAATAGACATTTCATCCTTACTGTTTTTCACCAGTTAAATTTATTCACTCTTTGTTATGTTTATGGTGTTAGATATATAAAGACCATCTGTGTCTTTAGCTCGCTGTGAATCCTCTTGTTTGACACCTACTTCTCAACAGCAGCAAAACAACTTCACCAGAACACTCAGTCTTTTCTCTGATGGTCATGTTTGCTTTTATAGATCATTAAGTGGCAACAACATTAAATTCAAACAGTCTCATTACCAGTTAAAACTCCTCATAGGCTTAAGTAGTCAATTTTAATAAATGAAATGCAACTTTAAACTCTTTAATTGACAAAGACTGAGATGCTATGTCTTGCCAAGTTTGGCGTTTGATGAGGCTGAGCTGACAGCGTCAGGGGCTTCATCCAAATTCAGCAGAGTTTTGGCATGCACACATTTGTTTCTGCCATCTGGTTCTGCTGAAGTGTGAAATTTAAGATTGTTTTAGAAAAAAATGTAGTTAAAAAGCAAACAAAGGAATCCATTCGTGCAGGTTTAGATAGATTCATGGATGTATATCTACTGTGTAACAAGGAGAACTGATTATTTTACTCGTGCTTTTTTGACACCATTTATCATATTTTAATTGATAGAATGATTAGAATGAAGTGGTACAGGAATGAGAAACACATTAGCATTTTAGCTCCTCTGGTTCCTAAGCCTGAAAGTCTGTGAGATAATAGAGTAGCTTTTTGGGATAAATACCTGCTAACAAGGACTACAAAAATGGCATGAGACCCTAATGCAGTAATTTCTGATCACTTTTAAATAAACAAATAATATATACACAGTGTTGCAGGAGTGTGTCCAAAAACACAGAAGTGAGTAAACATTTTAGCTCTTCTGTTTCCCAAGGCCTATAGTTTATAGGATTCAAATAGGATTTTGGGACCTGAAACAAGTTCCATGACAAAAACATGCATAAAAGTTTCATTTTGCAGCATAAAAGCATCAATTCTGCCCCTCCTTTCATTTTTAGACAGTTAAATGGTTGCTAATGAACTGCTTACTAGGAATACAAAATGGCAGCTGATCATTTTTTGATACACAAAAAAATAAATACACATGGGGTTGCATAGGGGCAGAAAATTTTCACTACATTTCAGGAAAATTTCCAGAAAATGTCCATGTGAAGTTAAGCAGTTTTGTAAATTCCTGGTGTATTCCTATTAATTCCCATAAATTCTCCTTTATTCCAATGGAAAGTTTCCAACTTTGAAAATTCCCAGAATTTTGCAACCATACATACACATAGTGTGGTGAAGAGATGGGTCCAAAATTTCAGCATAAGTTTGCATAGTAGCATTTCTGTTTCCCAAGGCCCAAAGTCTATGGAATTTTAAAATAGCATTTATGGATAAATACCTGAAATAAGGTCTGTGATGAACACATACACACAAGATTTTAACTTTTTACTTTGCAGCATAAAATACATCATGTTGCCCTGCATTTAGATTTAAAGAATTGTTGTTTTTTTAAAAGGATGATTTACAACAAACTGCAAACAAGGACTAAAAAATGGTTGGGGAATCCTGATGCAATTATTTCTGATTTTTTTTTTTTTAAATAAACAGTAGTACATACACTTTTGCCAAAACGATGGCACCAGATTGATCAGGTCATTCATTAAGGAGTAGATTCTCAAACAAGAGCTTATAACCTGATGTTACATCCTGGAAGTGTGATAGCTGCTTCTAGGTCGAACCACCGTGTTGTGTTTCTATAATAGCTTGTTAGTAGCTGTTTACTCTTGTTGATTATGTTTAAGCTTAAAACATCGGACAGCTAACTTTGTTTAGGAAGGTTATCACAATGAGTACGTGTAAGTTACATGACCTGATGAGACCTAATTATCAGAAATGATCCAAGAACACAGAGGAAAATCCCACAGGCTTTTAGTCAAGGGAAACAGACAATTTTTGGGCTCACCTACAAAACCTGTTGTCCCTGCATCACTCCATGAAGGCCAAGGAGTCTGTAAAGGAATCAAGCGTTCTGTTGAAGAGCCAGAATTGACATCAGCCCTTCCCCTCCCTTCTCTGTCTCCCAGCAGCGTCTGCTCGGCCTCCTCCAATGTAACTCCTGCTAGCGTGGTGCTGCTCTCGACCTCCTTCTCCACTCTTCCTCCTCCTCCTCCTCTCCTCTCTCCTCTTCCTCCCTTCACACAGCTGATGCCCAGGTACACTGGCATGCCTGCATCCTCCCCTTACAACCCCCTTTTCTTTTTTTTATTTCCTCACAGCCGCCCCCTTTCTCCCTCTACGCCTCTCCTCCGTCTCTAACCCTCTCCTCACCGAGAGAATGATAACAAGCCAAAACAATTTTCTCCCTCCTTTTTGTCAAGCTGTTTGGCCCAGTTCTGAATCCCTCCTCTGTATGGTGTTCGACTACAAAATGAAATGAACTTTAAAAAACTGATGGCAACTGTTCCAGTTAAATTTAAACTACAAAATGAAGCCACTCTCCAAAGAGACCTGCTCTGACTTTGCTTTTTTTTTATTTCTGTCGCATCTGTGACATTTCAAAGAGACTAATATAATCATGTAATTTAACTTTGCCTAATGCAGCCCTGCCAATCATTCACTCTTTTCCTCATATCCTGTCACAGAGGCTTAGTCACCTCCTTGTTTCCTTGACATGTCTTCAAAAATGTCTGCTCTTTGTCCTGAAGTTTTGATCATTAGCCTTTTGCCTCATCCCAGCCTGCATCATCAATCTTTCCATCTGCTCTTGCCCTGCACTTCTCCTCATGCATCCTCCTCTGACCCCTAAATCTGTACTTCTCCAGGCTTTGCTGTGCCTCCTCAACTATTTCCCCTTCCTCGCACACCCCCTCTACCAAATTATCCTCTTATCCATAACCTCCAATTTTCTTGACACTTCCTCTGGCTTTCAGTCTTCTGACTTTTTCAATTTTATTTTTTCTTGAATGCAGTGAAATAGTTTAGCATGAGGTGGACGGATTATGTTATTTCCTCTTTGTTGAGTGTTAAATACTAACTTGGAAAAAATGAGTTTGTTGCTTCTATAAGCAGTTTAACAGCATATATCCATGTTCATAGATATCGATATTTATGGTTCTTGTCTGATCTTGTAATATTTTTCTCAGACAGAATGAAGAAATGGCTTATTTAAATAAATATTGTGTGTTTGACTTGCTATCAGGGCTAATGCCAAACAGAGTTTTGAAAAATACAGGTCACTATCATTATTAACCTGTGCTTACAACTTCATACGAAAATATAGTTAGCATAAGTGAGGACTTTCATGCTCTGCACAGGCCCTGGCATCAGTTCTTCCTTCATATGTATGGTATGGGGTCACCATGGTAACATGTCAAATATATGACACAATGTGGGAAGACAAAGTACACTATGCTAGAGTACAATGCAGCGTAGTTCAACATGGTTTGTAATGTTAGGTTTGTTTAGACAAGTGTTTCTTACAAGGGGTTGTGGCCACATCCCAGGTGGGAGGGGGGCAACATGTGCAGGGGCATGGGCCCTCTGGAATTTTGATTGGCTACCTCATGTGCCAATCCAAAAATCTGCACTGTGATTGGCTACTTGCCATGTCAGTGGGTTCTGGGCTGTGTAGCAACAGGTTTCTGTTTGCAATATTTGCTTAATCTTGTTTTTTTTTTTAAAAAATCTTAGTTTTGTGAGAGCTTGAAATTGAGACTCTGGACTTAAATCTTGAAGTATATGCATTTTTACCCAATTGTTTTTGCTTTACCGTTAAAAGATAGGATGAGGCAGAATATTAAAGGTTATCAATGTGTGCATATAACAGGCAAACGTATACTGTTGATTTTTGGATTCGCACTGATATACTTAAGGAAGAACTTAATATTCACATTTTTAGATGTATTGAGAAAAACCTTAACTTTCCAGGAAGCAACTGCTAATCTGAGATTAGCATTGATGTTCATGTTGCTTCAGTAGCAAATTTATCAAATCTGGACCACATTTCTTTATTAAATAAAAAAATAAAACGACTACAAACTTCTCTATGGAAAGGATACTTTGGCTCCACCTCCAACATGTTTTTCCAAGAATTTGCTCTACACTGTGGCTAACAATCTGTCCTATACACCCCGGCAGCAGCGCCAACCTACTACATTATCTGACAGTACGATTGTCCAATCATCTGCCGTGTATGCTTTTGAAAGGCTCTGCCCATTCCATATCACTTTCTCTGGGCTCTTTCCTGGATGGACTAGTGAAATATACTGAAAAGTAGATCTGGTGTTTCAGGTTAGCTTTAAGCCTCAGCTTGATTTAACCATCAACCTGTGCTGTCCCGCTGTTATCCTTTCTTTTACATGATTTATTCCACTGTCAGCACAAATCATCTCCTGCTCTCTTTACTATTATTCACCTTATAAATGCTGCTATTAGGAGTCATGATGTTGTGATACAATTTGTCAGATATGTAGGAAAGTCTTTTGGGCAGCACACATTTTTAAAATTAAAGCATGAATGGTTGGCGCCAGTGGTTTTCTTAGTGTTTGACTTGAGTCAGGATGATAAGATGTTGATATTACTGAAAGTTTACTCTCGCTGTTAGCATCGTGGCGAGAAGTGTGCAATAATAATGCAGAGGTGGTTTTCTCCTTTATCTTTCCAAGTTAGTATATTAATATTCTAAGATCTCTTACACACTTAAATTGCAACTTTTCTCATTATTCCTCCAGCTTTAACCTCATCACCTTGTCATGTCCCCCACCTGCTCCCTCACCTCCCTCTCCCTCCAGGTCTCCTGCATCTTGTTTCTCCTGGTACTGTCATGTCCTCCACCCTCACCCCCCACACCTCGCTCCCTCCTCTGTCCTCCCTTATCTATAAATTCTTGTCTCCTTCTTCCTCCCTTCTTTCTGTGTGGTATCTCCCGCCCTGAGGATGTGTGCTGCATGTATCTGCTGGTGTGTTTTGACAGACAGGGTCCTGACCTTGTCTCAGACCATGCTGCTTCTGCACAGGCTGAGCGATGTGTCAGCTTTACACTCGCATTACATCTCCTCACACAAAAACACTTACAATGCACACACATGCAAAACAAAGCATATCACCCTAAATCCAGCTTTAATGGAGGCGTACACCTTGAAGATGTCTAATTTCTAAGACTTATTAAAACATTCAAATGCACAAAGACGACATTTCCAAGTCTGTTCTAAAGACACCTGCACTGACTGATAATTTATTCTATTTTATTTTCAGACTGTGTGACTCAGAGTCATCAGCCATCATGTTATCCCTGTCATAATCAGAGCACAACGCTCGAATTGTCCTTGTTTTCTGTATCTCATCACACAATTACCAGCCATGAAAAATACGTCCCTCGCCCACTTGGTGATTTGATGTTGTGTTCATAAACCCCCTGACAAATATGATACACAAGTAATCTGATAGTTTCACACTGGAAGCATTTTAGCAGTGCTATGACTGTGGAGCATGTCCATTCTCATTTCAGCGTGCATGTTATCAAGACAGCTGTCCCACATGTCGTTCTCACGTCTCATGGGCTGAAAATCTAAAGAATAAAGAGGGTAACCTATTTTAGCACAAGCTGGGCATGTATTTTGGAAAAATAACAAATAGAGAGCTATATTATTGTTTGTGCCCTTCAAAGTAAAAGCTCAGTTTGCCACTTCTCCCCTTGTTTTTACAAAATGCTTTTATTCCTAAGTTTTTGTGGGTCATTTGTTCAATAATTCAAGGCACCTGTGGGGAGATTTACTGCGGTTTTGTATAAACTTTGTTTTCCAAAGTTCTCTACCAAGGTGAAATTTAGGAAGAGAGACAGGGCAGCTGGGAGATGCATCCATAACATGCACACCCACACTCCTGATAATAAAAAGAGCCAGCATGTCACAACATTTAGTGTGTGTGCTACCTTAAAGCTGGAGTATGTAACCTGGATGATCACCCAGGCTAACATTTCAAGTCCAGTGATAATACTAGTTGAGATGAAACCTAGCACCCAGGAGAAAGGGCCAGAGTGACCGAAAAAGATGTTTTAAGAAAAAAAATCATGCCGCCAGTCCTACCAAAAGTCAGAATGGCCTCAACATCAAGTGACAGTAACCTGGGGCTCACTTTAATTAAACGGATCTAAAATGACCTTTTGATTCTGGAAAGGGGAGGTGTATTTCATTGTTAAATTTATGAGGTCAAACTGTATCACAGCCACAGAAGTGTGAGCTCTCCTTTGTCATACTGCAGCTCCAAACTCATCCTCCTAAATGCGTTGTCTTTAACTGTATTATCCTTTGGTCACATAAAATGGACTGCTATGATACAAACACACTATCAATTAGGCCGCCATGTTTGATGTTTTGACTGACTGTTATTTATGTGCCAGTAACGAGTGCTTTCATTGGTCAGATGTGGGCCAGTCAGATGCAGAACTTTCAAGAAATTGACCGTCGTCTGGAAAAATAAAAGCAGCTTGTTCGGTCTGTGACATTACGTTGCTAGTTTGCAAGCTTGTATTGACTGGCTATGGAGTAAAAAATAATTAGTATGTTCAAAGTCTAAACTTGGTTAAAACTGAAAAAATTGAACTATAATATGGGTCTTAATAAGACCTGTGTTACTTTCAGAGCCAGACTCAAGTGGCCATTCAGGGAACTGCAAGATTTCATATTTCTATGTAACCTTTTTGTTACCTTGAGGTACCTGCTTTACAAATGAGTTTTCTTCTCGTAGGCTTTCAGGCTGAAGACTGCCCATAAGCCTTCAAACTGCAGTTAAAGGGACATTCTGAATTGTTTGTTTCCAGATTTATCTCTGAAATACTATAAGAATACACATTTCATCACTCTGTCATAAGAGAGCTAACATACTGCAGATTTTACCATCAAAACATTCTCCAGTTCCCTGGCTGTGTCCCTCTTGTTTTTCATCCTTCCTCTAATCCAAGTAAGCATGGTTCTGGCCATCCAGACTGTCTGTTCATCACTTGTTAATCTGTCACTTACTGTGTGTGTGTGTTTGTGCTTTATGTGTGTGAGCGTAAAGAGCCAAGTTTTCTGCTAAGCCGAAAAGCCATCAGCAGATCATAGAAAGCTCTCTCCTCTTTAGACCTCCTGTAGCGGTGAAGGATGAGAGATAACTGTTTGAACACATACGTGTGGAGAAAACAGTTACTTGTGTGTGTAAGTGTGTTGATTTTCTTCTGAAGGACTACATCAGGCCAGAACAACAAAAGAGGATCAGATCCAATATTATCTGTATAAATCTGTGACTTTTACCATCAAATCAAGGTTTTCATTCACTTTATTTCCACTAACACAGGTGTATGATGGTGAGTCTGTTCTTGTGAGATCCAGAGTGCTTGTGTAAAGCCTTGTCTCTATTTAAGTCCAGAGTTTTTCCTTGAATATGTCTCAAAATGGTGTCAGATTTCAAGAAGACTGTATGACGCTGTGGGGTTGAGTGATGGTGCAGCAGGTAGTGCTGGTGTCTCACGGCAAAAAGGTTGCTGGTTCTACTCTGTGGTCAGGTCTGGTCTTTGTGTGGAGTTAACATGTTCTCCCTGTGGGTTTTCTCCGGGTTCTCTGGTTTCCTCCCATGGATCAAAAATATGATTATCAGGTTAGTTGGTGACTCTAAATTACCCATAAGTGTGAGTGAGAACGTATGTGAATGGTTGTCTCTACATGTCAGTCCTTTGATTGGTTAGCAACCAGCCCAGGAAGTACCCTGCCCCTCATCCAAACACACTAACACAAACACGTCAAAGCAGTAATGATAATAGATGAATAATCGTGTTGGGGCAGCATATGGGGACTTATTGGTTTGATGGGTCAAGAATTTGTATAAAGGGGACTCAATGACGATCAAACTGGTTGATTTCTGGTAATTGCTTTGAGTTTTTCTGTTGTAATGTCTTCAAGAGTAGAGTGATGACAATTTTTTTCTGTACTTCCAGTTGTGTGAAGTCATTGTCTTGGCGATTGTTGAGGTGATCCAGGTTGACTTTATTTTTTTGACAGGCTTCTTTTTTTGGAGGTGGGGACTTTTGAAATGTTGGCTTTACTTAGTTTGATATTTTTTTAGAAACAAACTTAATGTCATGAGAAAACTAACAATAAGATTTGATACGTCATTAACGAGGGTAAGGTTCAAACAAAGAGTTTTACCTGGATACATCGATTTTTTCCATCACGTGATTCCTAAATGCTAACCTGACAGAAGTACAGCATTTCACTAGTCAGTCTCAGAAAAAGCCCATAGAAAGTGTTTGGGAATGGGCAGAACCTTTCAAAACCATATCCGGCAAAGTAGTTGAATGATTGTTCCATTAATCACATTCATTACGGGCCTATTAGATAATGTAGTAGGCCGGTGCTACTGCTGCCTTGTTAAGTAGCCTACAAAATATAACTGTTTATAATAAAAGTTAAGTTTGTAGTGTTGTTATTTGTTTATCATTTAATAAAGAAATGCAGTCCAGATCTGATAAAACTGCTACTAAAGCTGTTAGCATCCATGCTAATCTCTGTACATGCTGTCACTTCCTGCTGTCGTCTTGCTCATAGCTCCAACATCCTCCTGATGTTGATGATGATTGGGCTGTGTGGCTTTGGGTCTAGCACACTTGTAGATTGGAGTTTGGCACGATGGATCAGCCTGATAACAGACATTAAATCAGGCTGATCCATCTGCACAGCAAGGTTACATCAATCCATCTTAGATTGCAAATTTACCACCAACTGACAGCAGAACACTTAACATGCCAAAACCCATGACCTACAACCTAATAAGATAAATCTAAGTGTGATCCTTGTTTGGTTTTATCTGTCTTGTTAGATAAAACACTGTCTTGACACTGTTCTTTGTTTCTTCTCACAGACAATGCGGCTACAGCAAAGCCTCTCAGGAAGGAGATGAAGAACTCTACTTCCAGTGTAAGTGACGGGAGTGATCACTCTATCATCTGTGTTTGTGCCGCTGAGGATTAAGATGCAGGAATCTATCAATGAAAGCCTTTGTCTCTCCCATCCCGTGTGCTGGAATGTGTGCAGACACTTTGGTGCCTGCATTACGGATGACTTTTGAGGCACCAGCACCACAGCATTAATTCTTAATTCTGAGGGCACGCTTAGCCGACTCTGAGCACACTGACACACTCCATTAGGGTGTGTGTGTGTGTGCAGCCGTGTTTGATGGGGAGAGATTGAAATCAGGAGGAGGGGGGAGGATAAAGAGATGAAGATTGAGGGTAAAAAACAGATGCTAAATGTTGTTTTTGTTGTGTATTTTGTCAAACAAGCTGTAAACACCACTTTTTCCCTCTCTTTAAATAAGCCTTTTGTTTGATAGTGACAGAATGGAAGTAGTTTGACGTATCTCTTCCTGTTTGTGCGTAATTGTGCGTGCCAGTGCTTCGCTAACGTGCAGTATGTATCAGGATTTCCTCTTGTGTGTGCGTGGGCTCTTGCGTGTGCATGCTCATTTGCGTTGTTTAATCTCCCAGCATGCTTAGCCCTCTGGAGAGGTTTGGAGCACTATGCCTGATGAATAATGAGCCATGCGGCGGGGAATTAAATCTGCCCAGACAAAGACATGCCAACAGCTGACAAGCACGCAACAGACACACAAACACGAAGGAAGATTTTGGCCTGCTTTTCAAACTCACCTTTTTCTTCTTTTTTTTTTAATGCGGACGCTGTCATAAATAGACACAGAGACACATTTTTGTTCCCTCAGCTCTCTTGAGTCCGCTTTTTTATTGCGCAGTACAACCTGCCGAGGGTGGTACTGCAGGTCTGAAAATATGGAGCGTGTGAGGAAGTGTCAAACAAGCTTCATTTATTTTTTTTCTTCTCTTGTACCATCTGTTTCCCCTGTAGATTTCTTAAAACAAAACTCGACGTCCGAAGTTTAACACGAAACGACAGAGGGAAGAATGAGGGGAAAGAAGGAGCGTGTCAGTGGTAGAGAAGAGAGCAAAAGATGGAAAGTAGGCTAAACAAGTGCTGTAAGAAAGGAAAGGATGGAAGAAGAGATGCTAGGCCTAATACTTATAAAAAAGGTTTTCAACAGTAAACATCACACCAAACTAAAATGGTTGTTGACCACAAGATCATTTATTTGAAATGTTCAGTCCAAATGTCGCATCATGTTGATCTTATTCCTATCCAGTTCATGTAAGGAGTATTTATACTACTTGGAAAAACTATAGCAAACTCTTGATTTTTACTACTCCACTCCTGAAGGAGGAAAACTTGTGCTCTGCATTGTGCTGGAGTAGTACCAAAACAAAAGACATTTTCAAAACTGCCTACTAAACACTACTAACAAATGCACAATGCAGTATTTGTCTCTATTGGGCATGATGGTGAGTTGTTTTTTTATAAACTTTAAACAAATCAATGTACAAAAACATTATTTGTAATCTGGCAAATACAATATTCTTTTATTCAGTAGTAGAGTGTTTTTTTTCATAATTTTCTGAAAAGTAGCAATTCTGGATATAGGAGGATTGTGCAACAATATACAGTACTGCAAGCTGTATTTGGAAGTAGTATGTAGCATGCAGCTGTTATTTTACAGCTGATTCTTCTTCGTCTACTTTTTGTTTTCTAGCCAGTGGCATCTATCATATTAGGAGCTTTACTTCCACCTACTGGCTTAAGTTTGGTTTTGAGCAACTATTTCTACACTACAAAAACTTTATTAAATACATCTGAATCATCAGTTTTCTATTAGATTTGTAAACTAGGCTGTGAGCTTTCCTTCCTCAATCCAATAATTTAACGTATGCCCGTTTTTAGTCTTGAAAACAGAAATAAATGGTAGTACAGCTAATGACTGATATGTTCTTTCCCATCTACGTATAAGACAGAAATAGAGCACATAATGTCAGCGGAAATAGCATCCATTCTTGGGCTGAAGAAAGTCTTAAGTGTTTTATTTGGAATTTTATAAACACAGCTAAACATTTACATGTCAAATGTGTGACAGCTATAAAAAAATTAAAATCCAGTAAAAACTGAGTTTTTTGTTCGTTTTGGCATTATGTCCATACATAGTGTGTTTAGGTCACTGAAAACACATACTTTGAAAAAGTCTGGCCAAGGACAACATCGCATTCTGCAGAGTAATGTACCGCTATGCAACATTTTCACTGTTGTTTACATGTGCTGCAGCAGACATTTCAAACTGCTGCTATCTTAAAGTGTTGATAGCTGCACTATTTACAGTCCTCCACTATGATATTGGATTAAAATTACTTGATTCAAACGCTGCCAACATTTCGGACGAGACCTGGTGTTATTGTTTTGTAAGTGACTGTGTTGACGGGTGACCCATGGCCATTTGCTCTGTGTTTTTGCTGTGGTTATAACAGTCGATGAAACTATGAGGAGTACCCATTAAACATTTTAATAGCAAGGTTTGATCAAGATGATTAGACATGTTTCGAACTGAAATATAAACAAACCAATACTCAACACGCCTGCTATCACCAGGCATCAAAAAGGTATCACTACTGTTTGATTATTTTCTAGAATCATATAGAAGTTTATAACTCTAATGTTATGATAGCCATTTGTAACTTCCCTTCAGAAAATTGAGATACATGTGTGGTGTCAATCAGCAACCAACAAGCAACCAGAGATCATTTTTTTATCCCCATTTCATCTCTATTGAGGAGTAAGATGGTAAAGATGGAGAGACTCATCATAAGCGACACCACTCTGAACATTAGTTTTATGTGAGAGGATTTGACCCAGTAACACGCAATGGAGCGTGGGGGTGGGGGTGGAGGACAGGATCTGCAGAATACTTTTGTAGACCTGGTCAGAATATCAGAGTTTTATTACACAGCACAAACCACAAACCTTGAAATGACGGCAGAAACAGAGAGTAACTTGTGGCTGTTTTCTTTGAAAAAACGCCACAAATTTGGGACTTGGAATATTCCTCTGTGGTCTGCTGGAGATTATTCAGTGGAGTGTGAATGTGCTTCAGTTTCCCCTCAATCGCTCATGTCAGCGACGCTGTTAACCCTGAAACTAATCAGCTGCAGAGCCAATGAAGCATACAGCCGTGTGTGTATGTGTGCCAAATCTCTCTCAGCCTATATGACTCATTTTATAAGTGATTGGAGCATTTCTTTCCTTGCTCTGCTGCTGCACAGTTTAAGCCCCAACAGTGAGCTTGAGTCTGCATTGAATAGAAAAAGGTTTCATTTCCTCGCTGATCAGGCTTTATTTTTCGATGAGTGTGTGCCCAAACATATCTGTGAGCAAGTCTACACTCACAAGAAAGTGTGTGTGATCAATAAGCAGTTATGAGGCAGTCAGTGTGGGATCCCTGTGGTCGATGTAGAGCTGTAATCACATTTCAGAAGGAGACTCAAGCTGGAATTTGAGGAAACCACAAAACCCTCTTCAGGAAGATTAGCCTTCAAATGTACTAACGAGAGCCAAAATCAACTAATTAAGACCTGCAGCCTGTTGATTAATGGCTATCGGCTTTCCTAAGGCCTGGTAAATGGCATTTGTCTATTGGTTAATGGCTGTCAGTTAGTTTATCACACTAGTTTATTGTGTTTGTAAAACAAAATTGACATCTAAATGATGAAATATGGCGTTCCCATAATTTTCAGTGCTCAGGAACTAGGGCTGCTCAATTATTGTCACAATTTTTACAACTTAAGTTAAGACTGATATTCCAGACTATGATTTGATGATATTACATCTGTATCAAACCAGGAAAATGCACATATGTAGTACTGCTTAATTTTAAACATGAGCTCATGTGGCACATTTAGCATTTGATTCCAGTAATTTTGGTTTAATGATTGTACGTGGCCAAAATCGGCATTGAAGTGGAAACAGTTCATTGCCAAGTACTGCAATAGACCCTGATCCACGTAAATGCTGATTTAATCTGCATCAAAGCCACACCATGACCTTCAACCTTAGCCCAAACTGATGCAGATGCAGATGCACATCCCCCAAAATGTAACTGCAGATCAAAATCACGCAGACCACGAGCCTGGTGTGGTGGTTCACAGCACCAGGTGACTGCCAGACCCTGTGAACGTCTGAAGCATGACTTTGTGTACAGTAATATGATAGTATGGCTGCAGAGGACCTCACAACACTTTAAACTTATTTACAGATATGTGAGAGATGTAGTTTCTCATTTATGTCTCATTTAGTGGCCAAAGAGTGCTAAATAATCCCTGCCCAATAAGCTTAAAATGATTAGATCGTCACAAAGTTTAACTCCCCAAATGCAAAAGGCCTGCTTATATTGTGGTCTACCACTCATAACTCACCAAGAAAGAATTGTTTTTGCCAGCCTTTTTCTGTTTGTCTATGGACAAAATAACTGCGACAGCTTCCTTTGGATTTTTAGATTTTTTTTTTGAATATGTCTAATGGCATAAGGAAGAACTGATTAGACTTTGGTGATAAAACCAATCCAGATCCAGGAATTTTTTAAGGATCTGTTAACCTTGCAACACAGAGCAAATGATAACTCAGCTAATAAATTATGTCGGTAATGCTTGGAAAAAAATCATGCAGATGTCATTGTGGTCCATGTAAAAACAGTCAGGATAAGGGCATTTGTAGTTTTTTTTGCATCTTCACCTCGACATTGTGTGCTCTGTTTCTGTCACCACAGTTTCTTATTTACAAATGGGAAAGAATGTGTCAGGACTCAAAGACAGATTGTACTACCAGCTAGTGTTTTAGCCGAGTTGTGCAAGAGAAGCAAGGCACAAGATGAAATAGACTGGAATGCAGTGATGCTTGTAGTCTTGTTAGTGACCCATTGAAATTTCCAATCTTTGAAAGATATCAGGTTAAGACTAAAAACTCCCAAGAGCTGTAAACAGTTTGTCTTCAGATGTGGGAGGGTTTCAAACTATAGTCTTTAACAAGTTCGAACAAAGTTTTTGATAAAACTTCTGATGTAAAGCAGGTAAAAACTGATATTGTAAGGTCACTTTCACATGTATAGTTTGTCGACTTGGCTCAGTTTCAGGGTGAAATGACACCACTGTTGATATTTTCACTTGGTTTGGTTTTCATTCACACTCTTCTTGAGGTGGACAAAAGTCAGTCAAATGCTGCATAATATAGCCACCTGCCACTAGAGGCCACTGGTAGGGGCTGTAGCTGCGTCTCAAAGTAGTTTAAAAGTAATTTGTGCCGTGAGATAAAGATAAAGCTGCATTTAGACTGCGTCAGGTGGCACTTGGATATTGACCGGAGGAATTTGTAATCATATTCCACACAGATGTGGACGTTATCCTGTTCAGAGAACTGGTGGTTTGCAGTGCTATAAATGCTAACGATAGCTGTGTTCTCCTTGAAATTATCAGTGAACACTATGTTAGCCTGCTTACTGTTGTGATATTCTGCCACAATACAATTGATTCGTTCCTCTTGTCTGGTTCAGTGCTTTCACACCCACTCTGCACCAAACTCACATTGCTTAGAAGCAAAACGAGATTCCTGTTTTAATAGGGACCAGAGTTTGGATCTTTGTTCCACACCAGAGTTTCCAAACTAAAATCTATTATCTTAAATTGATTATGCTATTTGCACCCTTCTGCCTTTTTAGGCCATAGGCTAAATGTTTGGGTTTTTTTTAGTTTGTGAGTACCTGTCGAGATTTATTCGCATAAATTTACTTTAAAGTAACGTCCTGCGATGCAGACTGGAGGGATTTTGTACTGCTCTGTTGAACAAAGTCAGTAAAAGCATGTTATTGACTTAAGAAGGATGGCTTTCTTGGTCCTTCAGTCAGGTTGCACTACCACCAGTAAAAGATTCCAGTACACAACAGAGCTAAATTAGCTGAGCAACCACTAATTCAGCTTTAAAAACATGATCGGGTCATTCCTATTTATTTGTTTTTTTTATTTAAGCAGGCTGTGCAGCCCTAAATAAATCACTCTCATACCACCAGGCTATTTATCATCATTTATCATTATCACACGTCATACTGTAAACAGAGGGCGTAGAGTAATATTATTTTAGGAGATATTTTTCTCTGAGACATCAAAGCTGTCATCATTTTTGGACGTCCTCGTCTCACACACAAAGTCCTAAAAACAAAAAACAAACCAATGAGTCATCTAGAAGTACAGTGACACTTTGAGGTTCCCCAGTTTCAGTGTTTCACCATCTATTATGTCCTCGTCCCACTTTCTGACTAAAGATTATGTGTTTGTGTGCCAGAGTCTCTGATTTTGCATATGTGTGTGTTGAAGAGATAATATTTTGAAGACAGCAGTCAAGACAAAAAGAGAAGCCCTTGTGGAAAAGCCCTAGGATCAGAATAAAGCCGCACGGAGGAAACACAAAGTCAGATCAGAGCGCTTGGAGACTGATCTCTGTCTTTTCTCTTTGCCTCTGGAGCCTCACAAGGTCACGCAAATGCAAACAGAAAATTAGACTCGAAGAATGTTCAAACTGAAGCATGTTGTGCCTCTTAAGTATCAATTGGAGTGACAGCTTTGTGGTTTCATGCCTCTTCAAGGTACAATTACTGAGCATAGATGTGCAGTGCTGGGTGAGGCAGGACAGGGTGTTATTTATTTATTTATATTTTTTGTGGTTGTGTGATTGAGCGGAACATTGTGAGCAAGGGGCAAGCCAGAGACCTGAAGACCTTTAAGTCCAAAATGTAATCAGTTCATCATTGGGTTAGAATGAATGTTAGTGCAGAGTCCAAAGCAGTGGTTGTCGAGTACTTCCTGTCATGCCTCCCCTTTGGGATTAATATTGAGGCCCCCAGCCCCGACTGCCCACCACCAAGGACATAATAAACTCATAATAAATATAAAACATAATAATACTCCTGCTGCATTGTGATATTGTACATTTTATGTCATTACAAACACAAACAACTAGTTTACATGTCATACTTCTTAATTCACCATTTTTCTTCAGATCTATAAGACTCCATAGTAATAGATTTCTCCAGTTTTCTCAAACATCAGCAGTAAAACTCTAGCATTGATTCTGGATCAAAGGGCATATGCTTCTTCGGAGACTACAATTTCAACAACCACACAGAGAGAGGTTCTTTGTTGGTGAGAGCAGACTGATTCCTCTTCTGAATGCTGCTTCAGTCGAGCTCAAAGAAATCGAGACTTGAGGGATGTTGCTCTTTGTGGTGTAAGAAAAAGGTCCCATCAGGGCAACAGACATCTCTCCATGCTAACAAAACAGAGCTAGATATGTGTACTCATTTGCTTTTACACACTTTAATGGTGTCTGCCAGCCAGAGAGCTTCCTTTCATCTCTTTGTGTCTTGTGGATATATATGTGTAAAGATGTTTCCTGTGAGCTTCGCTGTGTAAAAAGCACGGAGGAAAAAAAAAACGTCCAATTGATTTTTAAGGACCATGGATAATTTTGACCCACAATGTAAAGTTGAAATACTCATTTTTAATGACTATACTGTGTTTGTTTTTGCAGTTAAGATCCCGACACGGAGGACATACATCGACCCAGAGACCTGTGAGGATCTGATGCAGGCTGTGCACGCCTTCGCCAAAGAGCTGGACAACTCCAGCATCAAGATTGAGAGGATTGTGCACACAGGTAAGCGTGTGTATGCAGAGGCAGAGCATCTAATCATTCATTTTAGATGTTGAAAAGAGATGAGTATTTTAGTTCTTCTGCTCCTCAAATTTTTCATTTCTCCCTGAAAAAAAAAGACAAGTTAGATATACACCATTTCTTCGACTGTGCATGCAGTAACAAGGAACTAAACCGCAGGGCGCATGCCACTGTGGACGTGCTTTGTTCTGTTGACCTACCTACAAGCACTTCCGCGGTAGTTTGCACATGTGCCCTGCGGTTTAATTTTGTTTGTATTCCTTTCAAGAATTACACGCAAGTGCTAATCTTAGTCTAAAAATAGATAATGTAATGTAACATAACGTGGTAAAAAAAAAAAAAACGCAAGTCACAACAAGTCAAAGTCCATTTTGTAAAGAAATAGTTGGACTTTCCCTCTAAAATTTAAACAGGTTAGAAAAATGCAATATGTTTGAAATGTATGGCGAAATCATGATGATGAAATACTTTTAAAAATTTTGGGTACAGAGGTAAAAAGGTCCTAACTGCTACACTGTGATTTTTCTAAGATATGATTCACAGAATGGACTTGAGGATCAGACAAAGCTGAGATTTCACCAAATCCTACAACGGTTCAACAATGGTTCAGCAACTAGACATATTTTTCTGCACTTTTCTTTAATTTGCCTTGAGGTTCATCGTAAATACCAGCCAAATCAAACATATATGAGCAAAACCTCACTTTCTGTCATTTTTTTTTTGTCTGCATTCATGTTCCTCTTTTCCACCACCCAATCTTCTCTCCCTCTTTGATCCTTTTGTGTCTTCCCACTAACTGAATTTGTTTGCGTCATCCTTTTTCCTCCACCATATCTCTGCGTCTGATTGTGTCTCAGCTCTTGTCCCCCTTCTCCTTTATTCTTTCCCATTTCCACTTCATTTTTCCTTCACCCTGCCTGCTCTTTTGTACCCTCTCTCCTTCTGATCATCTATCAGTGAGAATCATGACCTCTTCTTCTCTGTGTCCCCCCACAGGTGACTTTGGGGAGGTGTGTCGCGGCTGCCTGAAGCTGCCCAGTAAGCGAGAGCTGCCCGTGGCCATAAAGACGTTACGGGCCGGCTGCTCAGAAAAACAGCGGCGCTCTTTCCTCAGCGAGGCCGGCATCCTGGGCCAGTTCGACCACTCCAACATCATCAGGCTGGAGGGCGTCATTACCACGGGTAAGAAGAGAGGGGGGAGAAAGGGAATACCACTGGGAAAAGGATGGGAAATAAAGGATAAGAGGGAGAGGATGAAAGGAAGTACAGAGCGGGAAAAATACAGAATATCCATGGATCAAAAGAGGAGACAGACAGTTGACCACTTCAGGAGGTTCATGACCTCAAGATGAAAGGAATAAAGATAAAGCAGAGACAGTAAAGTGAAAGGAGAGCAGTTCAGTACGGAAGCCCAATGGGGACACGTAGAGATTTCGTTTTACCCTTTTTTCTGGTGATAGAAGAGGAATTTCAGTTGTATACTCAGGATCTAGACTTCATCTTGTTTACTCGGAATAATACCCTGTGTGTGCTGTATTTTCCTTCACTCAATGGAATATAGCCTGGAAAACTTGAAAACAGTAAAAAAAAATCAGGTCCTAATACAGATATAAACTGAAGACCAGAAGAAATTTTCTTTGTAAATACGAGGCAGCTCATTTTCACCACCACCATTGTTGTTAACATAGTGAAAACTAGAAGTCCCGCCCCTTAGAGTCACCAAATAACCTGCAAGTATGAATTCAGTCTGTTGGAGGAAACAAGAGTACCTGGAGAAAACATAGGCATGCTTGGGGAGAAAGCAATTTTTGAGGTGATGGTCATAAATTAGTTCACTTATTTATATAAAAAAACAACTTTGGGGGGATATTTCTAGCAACTTTTTTTAGAGTCAGAAAGTCATGTATTTACAGGATAAAAAAATATACTTGGATCCTTAAACGTAAATTAACATTATACAAAATACAACATTTTTAGGCTTTAAAATTTACTTTGGGTCCACCCCTCAAAAAATACTGTATTACTTGATTAATTTTGTTTTTATATTTTTATATAATTCTTTCTTATGTTTTTTTTTTTTTTACGTATCTAATAATACAAAGTATATATTTAATTTTCATGTTTCATATTTGTAAAAAAAAAGAAAAAAAAACGAGGTGTGGAAAAAATAAACTTTGGATCATAGATAATAATTGTTGTGTTTGTCGTGTCATGAAGTCATCAGCAAAACATGAAACACAGAGTTTCGCGCAGTTAAAAGTAAAAATGGATTGAGTAGGTGGTGAGTTTGTTGTGTCCAAAAATATATGTATTTTTTTTCCCCTGGCATTTTACAACAAATCTCAAGTTTTTAATCTAAGGCTCAGTAACTTATTGTTCCAAAAATGTAAGTCGTTGTTTTTGGAGATCTATTTTGTCCTCATAGTTTTTCCCCTTTGGACCGGCTCACATAAGCTCTCATACAACAGTAGTTTCACATAATGATGAGTTAATGTGAGAGTTCAGTTCTTAATCATGTTGATAAATGTACTGTATCTGTTATCACAGGAAAACAAGTGTTGTCATCTGTAAATGTTGACATAATAAGGCAACTTTAAACAAAAGAAAACATAAAAAAAAAAAAAAAACGTAAATTACCAGTTAATTGGGACAAATAGTGTGTGTGTATACATGTTTGCTAAGTACTTTGCTTGAATATTGTTGAATAATAAAATGGAGCCTCACCATCTTAATATCACACATGTGGAGGGGGCTGTCACCTCTCTCATGGAGGAAAAGGAGAACAGAGGATTTCGGTGAGAATGCTGTGATGCTCCACTCCACGACCACTTCAATATCACACAAGAGGAGGGGGTCAGAGCTCACGGCAAAGAGGGGCGTGACAAGACGTCGGGAAAGAGAAGAGAGAAGTGCGGCGGCGCCGATGCCGTATACGCTGACGGCAGCCGAGCTACATCAAGGCCCATTTTCCGCTGACAGATAGCAATTGAGGTCCTGGAGAGAAACAGGATAGAGGAAAAAAAAACGAGAGGGGAGGAGAGGGAGGAGAGAGACATGAGAGACAGAGAAGATGAGGTGGAGGTTAATGGGCATGGCAGGTGAAGAGAGAAGCTTTAAAGAGTTTGTGAAGTTTTTGTTACTGCTGCAGTGATGCTCTGTGAGTGTGTGTGTGTGTTTGTGTGTGGGCGCAGTGCCTGAACACACTCTGCGCTCAGTAGGACGGCAGCAGATGTGCGGGGTACAGTAATTGGTGCTAGAGACCCAGCGGGGCCCCGTGATCCACTCCAATCTCTACCGCCATCACGTGCACACACACACACACACACACACATGCTCACTCTCTTTCTCTCTCACTGGCACTCTCACCTGCTCGCCCGCCCTCTCACTTGGCATGAAGTCACATATCAACAGTGCATGCACACGTACACACAAAAACACACAGTCAGACTACAAATCAGCTGATTTACATCACTTACCCCCACTGCATCCTCCACCAGCAGTCATTTACTGCTCCACCTGCAAACATCTTATGTTCTAACAGAAGTTATAACATAATGTAATACTTTGGAAATATTGGAGTTGCTTCTAGGTCAAACTGCCATATTGTAGTCCCATAATACCTTAATATTGTATTTATTTATTTATTTTAATTATTTTATTTTATTGCACATATAAAATGAAACACAATATGAAAAGGAAGAAAGAAAAAAATACATAATATAATAATACATAACTGAACAAAGCAACAACAAAAAAGAAGATGTGCAGGAGAAAAAAAACAAGAAACCCATAAGGGCTTATCGGGTGGCCCTCCTAAAGAAAATAACAAGAAAAACAGAATCTTCCAACAGTTTAAACAAATGAAATTTGGTCAAACAGAATAATCCTCAATTCAGTGTTAGCAAAGGAAAGATGGGAGAAGAGTAGAATAAAAGAAGAAAAAATATTACAATAGTTATGATGGTAAACGCTTGACTCTCATCCTTTCATCCTGGTGATGGGAAGGCTAAGTAAAAACAATGCACACCATTATAACAGATATCATCGATACCAAAAAAAGGCAAGAAATTATGGCAATTCACGCAGCAGTATGACTTTTAGTCAATTTTACTGTAAAAGCCTGCGTCAACAGCTTTTTCAGTTTGTTTTTACCATAATCTTTGAAAGAATTGGACAAATGCTGTTGATGCCCTCAATAAGTCCTCAATTATAAACAAATGGGTGCAATATCAATAAATTCACCCCCTAACAGCAAGATCACAGAAGATGTATAGTATAATAAGACCGAGGCCGTTTTTTGAACCAGGCTGTAAAGATGTTTATTTGGACCATAAAAGCACAACACAATCACTTGGGTGTCAGGTTTCTGCAGCCAGCCCCAAGTGGACATTCAGGGTACTACAGGTTTTGGCACTTCTGCATGGACCACCATCTTCAGCCATGGAGATTGCCGCTTGGTTTTCACACACTGAAGTTGCTATTCTTTACATTTTAGAGTCATTATTGTGTGTGACTGATAGTGTGATAAGTGTATAATAATAGACGTTAATTTATATACAATGAAGGGTGGGTTTGTATATACTTTAATCAACCAAAGAAAAAAAACAACTTAACCAGTATATCAACCAAGGATGCATTGGCTTCAGTGAGTCATTTTGTACATGCACCCCTGCATATTGATTGATGTGTGGAGGTGTTAAATGCTCTGTTCCCTAAAACAAGCACTTCTGTCGGGACTACAGGAGCAGTTATTTGAATTAGCTTTATATGCATTTATTAGTGTATTTTAAATTTTGTGGTATGGCTCTGATGGCCATACCACAGACTCCCCCTGCATTTCCACACGGCGATAGTGGAAGCCCTGAGCAGAAACAGCACATCCCTGCCCCCCTTACAGTCCACAAGGAATACATGAGGCAGGGAAAAATTCACCCAGAGCAATCATCGTTGTCAGCTGACATTGATTAAGTCGGAAAATAGCAATAAGGAGGAGCTGGGTCGGAGGAGGGTTGCGAAGCAGCTTGCAGCAGGAGCAGTGAAGAGTGGGCTTGCTAGAGCTAATGATGGCTTAAAGGCAGTCAGCTGGTTGTCAGCAGTTGTGGGCTAGCTTTGGATCAGCTGTTTAGTAATAGTATGCTGGCGTGTTAGCAATCTTGACTCTGTGTCCTGCCATAACTGACTCTATGCTCCATTTTAAAGATTTCTACTTCCTGTTAGTCACTTCAGCTCTCACTTGAATCATAAAGCACACTTTTCTGTACTGTGAACGTTAAGTAAAGAAGCAGCACTCGCTTCACACTATCAATAACGCGTAGAAAATGTTTGATAATGCAGAAAATGACATTTGCAAGAACCCCAATAACCAACCAAAATCAGCAGTTGATTTACAATCCTAGTTTAAATGTTCTTCGTGACATAAAAAGTGCATTTCTGCCCCTGTCTCATTTAAACAGTGACCACATGTCATGTTTACTTGTTGTCGGTGTGTTTTTTTGTGTCTGCCATTTCAAACCTCGTTAGCTGTCCCCTGCGCCTGTCCGTGTGTAGGATTCATTTCTGCTTTCTCATAACAATAGAGAGAAATCGAGCCAGCTCATAATCTCTCTTCTCTAAACTGTTTGTCTCCTGAATGTATCTGCAGCCCAGGCCACTCAGCACCCAGTTAAACCTCTGAATCATTTCACAATCCAGCTCTTATTAATTACATGATGGCCTGCCTTTTACTGCTGTGCTGACTAACAGTTCCCGAGCGTTGTTGGTCACCTTTCCAAATCACTTCCGAAGCACCCTGTAAAACTGGCAAAGCATGAATTGTGGATTAAACAATGCCAGGCTATCATCTTCCCATTATGGCTGCCAAACACTGTCAGAGCCGATAGCCTGTCATCCCAGATTTATATTTTTAGATATCCAGCTTTATCTTCCTGTCTCAACCTCCCATAATCCCCTGCTTCTCCCTCCTTGTTTCTCCTGCTGCAGTCTTATTTTCCTCCTCTGTGCACTTCATAGCTCTGCTGGATCCCTGCCATCTGTGCCGGGGCCCTGTGAGTGTGTGTGTGGAGTGTGTACCTGGTGAGTTTGTGTGTGTGTGTGTGTTTGAGGGTCGTTAAACTTGCTGAGACAGCCGGGGCAGCACACAGGTTCTCTCGGCTTCAGCACAGTTCACTGGGTGAGGAATGGCTTTGCACAATGCCCGCCGCGCTGCCAAGTGGACTACACTCACTTTATCCTCCCCTCCCTCCCCTCCTCCCCATGTCTCCATCTCTATTACCTCTCTCTCTTCTCCCTTGACTTCCTCTGTGTTATCCAAATTTCACTGCACTTTTATTCAACTATTTCTCTTTCTGTTTTCTTCTAGGCAACACCATGATGATCATAGAGGAAAGCATGACCAATGGATCCCTAGATTCCTTCCTCAGGGTGAGTTTGGTTTGTGTCTTGAATATACTTACAGGTTTGTTTTTATGTATTGTCTAATAAAGAAAGACTTAAAAAATGGAGATTTGTGTTTTAGTCACATTTGAGTGTACTGATTATTGCTTTTGAGTCCAGTAACATTACATAATATCTCAATCAGTGCACATGCCACTAAACCACAGGTGTATGGACATACATAAAATTGTTTAATAAAGTTTAGAATTAAATTGAATTGCCACTGTCCCATAGGATCTGACCATTTTTGTGACCAATTGACTGACTGTGGCGAATTTAGCTCGACTTTTTAGTGTCCGTTTGGCAAACTCGGCCCCTCCAGAGAGGTACCAAAAAGTGGTTGGGCAGGGAATGGTATCAGGGGTGCCTTTTCGCGTAATGGGAATGTTGAAACACCTGTAAATGCGTGTTTTACCGTGTTAAACTGCACCAGACTGCTTGGAGGGAGCGCAGCTTTTATGATCTACAGTTCTGTAACATGTCCATCTGGCAAGAAAAACAAAATGTCACCATTATGTCTTTAAATGTAACTTGAATGAAATGGTAAATTTAGGTTTTGGTTAGAAACTTGAATGAACACAATTATTTGGAGGGAAAATTGTTGTTTTTCCTTGCAAAATGCCAAAGATGTGAGTATCCAGTTTATTGCGTGTTTTGTGACCACATGTTGGCGTAAAGCTGTTAGAAAGCGCAGCAAGCCACCTAGCTAATTTTCTCCCTGTCTTTTTTACTTAACTACATAGTGAACCTGAATTGTCTTCCTCAATTTTTGATAAGACAACATGTTAGCCAGCACTTGCTCATATTTCTAATGTGATTGTTTTGCCTCTAGCTAAGCTCTGCCCACATGTAACATCACACTGTTTATGAACATGAAAAGTCTGTTAACAAAAAAGCAGAAAAGAACTTTACAGGGAACAGAAACATTAATTATAAAATAAACTCAAATATATAGAAACAGCTCAAGCCCTCCATGTTTATAGCTGAACCAGTGTCACAGTGATCCTTTGTTTCAGCCAATACTCACTGGGTATGCGATGTGCTACCACAAAGACAGAAGTGGCATTTAAACCAAATTAAGGTCTATATTTTTCCTTTTTTTCCAAACACAAACAAGGCACTTTCCTTTTTAAATCTAACCCATAGTGTTTCAGTCCCTAGGTGCAGATACTCATGCTTATTACGGTAATAAGGGGAATGTAGCATAATTAACAGCACAAATTAAGTGTTTCTGCTTAAAGACGCTGTAAGCTTTCTGTAAACTGTTATTGTGCCCTGCTGCTCTGTGAACCTCGGCTGTGTACTTCATAATGATATGAATTAATGGCCTGTTTGTTTTTATTCGCCCAAATAAAAGGATTCAGCCCAGTGAGCACGGCATAATGCTACAGAACCAGATGTGGTAGCTGTTCTCTCTCCCATCTATCCCTTTCTTTTTATCATAACTTAAAGTTAATTCTTGTTTTTTTTTCTTCTCTGATTCCTCCAGAAACATGAGGGCCAGCTCAGTGTGATGCAGCTGATGGATATGCTGACCGGGGTGGCATCAGGGATGAAGTACCTCACAGAAATGGGCTTCGTCCACAAACGGCTGGCCGCACACAAGGTGAGGTAGCAGCTGTGGGGAGTGATGGAGGGAGTGTGCACAGGGTGATTTATGTCACAGTATAGGCGTACAAGTTTTCTACAGCTGAGCTACAGAATACAATTTGTCCTTGTCTGCAAACGTCTTTGACAATCACTTACTTGATGGTTTTTCTTGAGGCTGAACAACAAGAAGCCGAGAATACAGAAGAGTACACATTTCAGTGTTTGGCATTTTTCAAAAAGAGTCTGCCTGTCAAACTGAGGATGCTGTGGTAACACTGCAGAAAAAAGGATGAGGGGGTGTGCTTCCAAGAAAGTCTGACACAGTCGGGCTTTCTTTATGTTAGCATGCTCCATAGTGTTGGAAGACCTTAGCTACAGCATGCTTTGTTGACATAGGCTCTCTGCAGTGCACATCCCGACTGAAGGGGACATCTGGCACATCATTTGAAGCAACCATATGTAACTGTTCCACTTTAAAACACAAGTTTCAAATTTGATCATATAGTACTATATCTTTCAGAATGTAAATAGCACCTGTGCCAATTTCAAAAAGTGCCCTGGTTGCTTGCTTACTGCACTGTTAAATGTAATCTCTTGTGCAATGTGTTCATGGCTATATCACACTAGTTCAGACACCAGCCTTTGTATTGGTGCTAGAAGATAAAGGCCAGTGATGGATGAAGTTAAGAAAACACGGAAAGGAACAAAAAAAGAAAGAAAACAAATAAATATTTATAAAACAATCAAATAGCAGATATTTCCTGTCAACAATTACGTGATATACAGATGCAGCCACTTAAAACTTCCCCACTTTCCCTGATAAGGTCTTGGCTGGTCCCTGACAGGTCCATGACAGAGCCTGCCCACCCTGAAAGTCATAGATTGAAAATGCTGGGCCTTATTTTGGATGAATTTTTGGTGCCAAGTTTGTTTTCATTTGATTTGGCAGCTTTTTTTTTTTTTTTTTACAAAACAAAGAAACGGATGATTCTTTATCATTCAGTGATAGGATCAACATTTCATGGACACATCCTGCAAATACATGAATGGGCATGTTTTCAATGGATTTTAGGCACAATCTCAGAGAGGTGTGTGCATGTGGGGGGGAATTCCAGTGGCTGTTAATTGGCTGGAAGTTGGCAGGCAGCTGACAGGAAAGGGAAAGTTGAAGCGGCTATATCTGTGACATGAGGGATTGACATCACTGTTGTCTGTGCAGGAAGTCATCAAACCTAAGTTAGGTTCTAGATTTGCTTATCAAATATTAAAAATATGTAAATTAACCAAAGTCAAAGATGTTCTCCTTTCCTTGTTGATCTTTGTGTTAGCTTTATAGGCCTATTTCACTCTGGAAGCCTTTGACCTGCATTTAGTGGGCTTGTTTTCTTTTTTGCGTGCATCAAGTCAGAGCTTTCAGACTAAAAGTAGAGGCCACGCGTCACCTGTGCTGAAAGTCTAGAGAATAGGAGGCTCACCTACTTTTTTTCCACGAGCCGTGCAAGTTTCTTGGTTGAAACAGACAGAAAACAATAAATAGACCATATTTACATTTATTCAGCTGATAAGTGTGTTCACAGGGGTAGAATATGTCACAGAAAAGATAAAACCATACAATCACTCTTCTTATCTGTGCCTTTCAGAGTTTAAAGTTCTGTTTGCCTCCTCTGTGGAAAAACTCTTGTTCATCAGAATACTTTCTTTCTACATGTTTCTGTTGTCAGTTATGCATGAATCGGGTTCCTTTTGGGGATATTTATTGTGGTTCTTCCTGAACTTTAATAGAAGCTCATTATTGGGGTGATATATAAGGAGAAACTGAGCCATGACAGCAGGGAGACATGCCACAGGACAGTCGCACGCCTGGCACTTGCAGGAGCTGACACATTCGTCAAATACACGCAGACAAAATGCTCACAGTGTGAAACGAGGATAAGTCTGGAGCCTAACATAGCTCTCTCAACTAGATTGTAATAACTTATCCTCTCAAATGTATTCATTTCCATTTAGAGACGTCTGTATACATTACTGCAACAGTTGAAGACACAAACTGTACACACCGCATGCAGTTTGCTAAAGCTAGCATTGTCATATTTATGCAAAAGCTAGCATGTTACCGTACATTGTCTGTAGACATTGCCCTTTGACCTCTCATGATGAATGTGCCAGCTTTACCTCTCTCTGTTGGTCAGTAAGTGCTAATTGTATGTGTGTGACAGCCCTATGCACACAGTTACACCCAGAGACCTTTGATGGAAGCACAAGCTCCACGCCAAATCTACAGAATTTTGTTATCTACGAATGCCTTAAAAATGATCATCTTAACCCCAGTGTTTTCTTGAAGATATGCACACAATCTGAAGATTTACTAAAATCGCTGCTTCAATAACAGATAAAGACATGGAATTAAAAACACTCATCCGAGGACTAAAACTCTTGTTTTTAAGTATAAATAACTGCTTTTGCTTAAATTTCATTAACATTTTAAACTACAATTAGTCAAATGATATCATCAACATCCTCCTGCGCTGATGTCTAATCAAGTGATAAAGGTGAAAGCAAATGTCACATGAGGTCAAGAAGGGTTTAGTACTCCTCATTGGACAGTTTGTTCCTGCACTGAACTTACCATCCTGGGGACAGTGAGAACACAATCCTGCTATAATGCTTTATTTATTTTAAACAGAGCAATCTGAATCAAAACTCTTTATCAAATTTGTTGATTTTTGTGTTTACTGGCACAAGTGAAAAACTTGAGGCTTTTCATGGTTACCTTAACTCAAGGCTTCCTTCTCTACTTCGCTGTAGAAATGGGTACTGATTCAGTGTCTTTCTTGATGTGAAAGTGGAAAAAGCTGAGCTAATCCATACCACACTATTTCTAAAAAAGACAGACGGGAATAATTATCTACATTATTTCAGCTATCACCCAACTAAATTGAAAAATAGACCAGTTAGACCAGTGTCAGTTACTCTGAGTAAGGAGGATATGCAGTGCTGAGGAAGAATTTGACAAGCATGCTAAGGATCAGGTAAACCATTTCCAATAACTCAAATATGACTATAGAATGTTATGTGCATCTTTATCTGCAGTTCAGAAGAAAGATAGAGACAGCTTCTGACCACAGCACCCTCCCCACCCTCGCCAGTATCTCACTTAACCGTGGGAGTGGTGAAGAGGCATTGGCACATTCAGTCTAGTGAACCAGTTGTCGGCAAGGTGTTTTGTCAACCCTCCCATTTTTGCCTCGAAAAGATCCAGCATTTTGAGAGACAAACATGCGAAAACAGACATGTACAAAAATCCTACTCATTTTCTCAGCTCTCACATTCAAGGTGATAAACCCTGTTTGAATTGTGTGAATTGCAATGCAATGATTAAATCAGATAACCTGTTTCATCCTCACACAGGCAAGAAAATAGCATCAGGAGTCATGACGATAAAATTTTATGTTGTTTATGCTGGTTATGAGCTAACAATGCTAACTGCAGCTGGAGCTACAATGGGTTAGTGTTTGTCTATTTATTGAAAGTGCCACAAAACGTGAAAACTTCATTTAAGACCCACTACTATTTGATCTTGGGAAAAATAGTGTGTTAGCACTAAAGTTGCAGGAACATTTGTTATTTTATAATGTAAGTTTTATTAAAGTTGTTTCCAACATCTGCTCACGAGTGAAACTGGAGTGCATTTCAACTCGGATATGACGTCCTTCCCAGTAACCCTGTCAGACATCCGATGCAAATGGAATGTAGCAATCGTGTAACAATAGGCTGGATAGCAGGAAGTATGACCACAGCTACAGCCCCAGCTTGTGATGGCTGGCTACATTTGGCCGGTTTTTGTCTGCCTGACAAAATACAGTGTGAAAGAAAACCAAACTTCACACCCTTCAGACTTTCAGAACCTTGCAGACAAGCCTGCGGAGTTTCCCCTCATCCTGTCCTGAGTCTTTGGTCTGATCTGGGCTTTACTCTGGGGTTGTTTCCCTCCAAGTTTATTTAATGATGATTTTTTTTCTTCATGTCAGGTGTTGGTTAACGCCAACCTGGGCTGCAAGGTGTCAGGCTTCAGACCTCTACAGGAGGATAAGATAGAGGCCATCTACACCACACTGGTAAGAGAAACTTTAGCATTCTTCTGAAGTAATAAAACTCACAGCAGCACAAAGCCTGTTGTTAAAAAGTTCACACATGTTGAAGTGAAATTTCTAATGAGCTTTGGTCCAAACTTGGCAAACACACGTCATATGAGGAGCAGCTGAGGTCACATAATTAAGCTGTACGAAGAAAACTATCTGAGTGTTTTATTTCTCTGAACGTTTAGAGCACCACTCAAGGTGAACCTGCTCCTCTAAAGATTCTTTTGATCTCCTGCAAACGTGTTCAGAGCTTTTCAAAGGGAATATTAAAGTCTCACTTTTCTGAACTCTCCACACCCCTCTCTGCAGCATGGAGGGAAGAGCGTGGTGCTGTGGAGTGCTCCAGAGGCCATCCAGTACCACCGCTTCTCCTCTGCCTCCGACGTCTGGAGCTTCGGCATTGTCATGTGGGAGGTCATGTCCTACGGAGAGAGACCCTACTGGGACATGGGCAACCAGGATGTAAGTGTGTGTGTGTGGAAGAAGAGAGATAGGAGGGCACTTTCCATTAATCTCTCCTTCCAATTTTTTTATATAATATCTGCTCCTCTCCAGCCTCCCTCTCTCTCTCACTCTTTCAATGAACTCCATGCCCGCTTTGGATCTTATTAAAGAAAAGCCAAGAAGCCGCGGTACCTCTGAAAGCTTTCACAGGGTCTAAGTCCCCCTCTTTAAGTCTGCATCAGCTCCATGACCAATCCTGTTTTCTCTTAAGGACGCATTGACCCCCTTCCGGTGGCCCCCCGCCTGTCCTCGAGTGCCATCCTGCTCCTTAAAAGTGTTTAAAAATCCCCCCTCTCTCTTTCAGAAAATGTAAAGCACTTCCTATTTAAAGGGTTCAGTAGATTGTCCCACTGATAGGACACTGCAGCTAGTCACAGGCAGACCATAATTTCTGAGGCAGTGTGGCTGGGTGCTCTGTTTCACTGTCGTCACTCCTCGCTTTGGTCCTTCGAAGAAAAGATTTTTTTTTTTGTTCCATCTTCGTAAGGAAGTCATAACTCTTAAGTGCACCTGAAAGCTGATGCAAGTCTGCAAAAGAGAGCGGACTGTCCTGTGAGATTATCTCGCCTGTTATTGAAGATGACAACACAGAGAGCACTGCAAGTAATAAGGTAGTGTTTTGTAAGGTTCTCTCTTTCTGCTTTTGTCGGATGAATCGCAATTTTTGAGTCTCAATTCCCAATTCTACCCCTTAGCCCTTGTCTTACCCCTTGGTTTTGCGTGTTCATGTCTAGTGAAGGGGTGTCCCAATTCTCCGTAGGGCCAAGGGGGGCTAAGACGAAGGGCTACACAGTCCTTGAAACGAAGACAGACAAGCACCTCACTTGAAAGGAAAGGGGTATGATCATTTCCCATAATACACCGCGCCCGCAGACAAAAAGGCAGAGCAGAGACCGAACGAAGCACATAATTATAAGTAATTATTAAATCATCAAGTAAATATTAATCATGTTTTGAATTGTTGGTCGTATTTTAAAATTTCTCGTTATAACAAGCTAGCTTTCGCAGCTGTACCTACGGCTATTTCCGCATGTGCCTACAACACAGCCAGGGAACGGCTCTGCATGATGACATAGCGGGAATTGAGTGGCGTCTCATTTCTTAGGAGCATGTTTTACCCTTCCCTTTGAGCCTGAAAACAGAGGGCCAAGGGGAAGGTGTAGACAAAGGGGTAAGACGAAGGGGAAGGGCTAAGGGGTCCAACTGGGATTCACCCCTTATCCCGATGTTTCCTGACACACAAAATGGACCATTCAATGTATGAGCAACAGCCAATAGAAAGTGTTTAGGAATGGGCAGAACTTTTCAAAAGCATATCTGGCAGGAGATTGGGTGATTGTTCCGTCAAGCACAATCATTTCGGGACAATCATAAATGTAGCAGGTGGGAGCTACTGCCACAGTGTAAAAAACAAAATGTGAGCCTCCTGATAGAACAAACAAAAAATGTCAGAAGTGGAGAGAAAATATAATTTCTATCCAGAATTGCTTTCAGTGTTGCTACTTGTTCTTCAATTAATAAACAAATGCCGTCCAGATGTGATAAAAGTGCTACTGAGCCTGTTAGCATCCATGCTAATCTGTGTACGAGCAGTCACTCCCTGCTGTCGTCTCACTCATAGCTTGCTTTGGGCTGCTCACAGTCGTTGTAGACTGGGGCATGGCAAGATGAATCTGTCTGAAAACAGACAATGAGTCAGGAAGGTCCAGCTGCTGTGCAGATAACTTTGTGGGCTGCCTGTTAGCTGACACTGAGCTTCATCTGGAGGTCATCACTGGAGATGTATTGTTGAGGCGGAGTGTAAACAAACATGCTAAAGTGCAACCAACTTAGTATTCAATTTCCCAGCATGGATGTATAAGAAAAGGAAAGCACAATGTAGACAGGGTCATAGACTCTTATCCAACATGAGCATAGTTTTAGAGCTTTACTTTGTCGCCCACGCTTGAAGTACAGCAACAAAATGCACACTCTGTATTCCTCAGCTATGCAAAATGGTCACCAGAAGTGACACCACACTCCCTTATGCACTCTCCAATCCACATAAAAATTCATAGCTGCATCAAAGTGCATCCAGTGCCTCTTACAGCTTTCGTTTCAAGAATTATCATTGCTCATCTAAAACCATGCTAATGCCCTCTTAAATTACAGCCATCATATCATAATGCCTACACTTTATTCAGTGGGCGCTTAAAAGCAACAGATTATCACCATGTTCCATTTCTGAAAATCCAAAATTAATATGCATGAGTTATTCAGCAGGCAGAAGAATAACGCGTTTCTTTTTTTTCCTCCGCTGCCCTTTCACAGAGCAGGAGAAAGTTTTGTACCAGCAAGGTTCATATCATCAAACTTTCCAATTCAGAGGTCAAAGGTCAAGCATGTAAAGTGGCAGGGGTATTAATCCACTCCAAATTGATACATTATATCATAACAGAGTTGTTGGTCTACCTGTCCACCTGTGATCCATGGAGACCTTTGCCTCACAGTTTTGATTAAATGGAAAATGTCAAACGCTGAAAAGCATTTATGAATGCTCTTTAGTGAGATAGGAGCTTAAAGCGGCTGGAAGGTGAGGCAGCAGTGGGGGCGGGGGGCTGGACGGAGAGAAGAGAGAGTGTTTTAGGATATAATGCCGCTGATGGATGCCATTTTTGTGATTATGCTCGGACTTTATTTCCTCCTCTCAGGAGATTGTGTCTTAGAGTGATTCAGGAGAGAGAGGGGAGAAATCTTTTGTGAGGTGTTGCGATGAATGGAGACAACATTAGTCTGATGGAGGAGAGAGGAAGTCTGCAGGGATGCTTTTATGCTCTGCTATTTGAAGACAGTGAGGTTTCAAGAGGATGGATGAGAAGAACTAATCTTAGATGAGTCATTTTTTTAAGACTCACCGTATTTGGATGCTTATCTCTTAGAGTGTGTATAGTATAAAGTATACCAGCTCTTATGGTCTGTTGGTTTCATCTAGATCTTTAAACTCAGGGCTAAGAGGATATATGTTTTAAAGGAAATTAAGATAGTGTGATAAAGTTTCCATCTGATAGGAGTCTGAACCTTTTGATTCTACAATAAATATGCATGAAGAAGCACTAAAGTCCCCCCCCCCCCCCCCCATAAAACAGTACTTTCAGTGTTGGGAGCTTGTTCTCGTTACTTTACAGATAATCAGAAAAAGTTTACATTTCATAATGACACACACTGAGATTGTTGCAGAGATGCTACACCCTCAGTCCTCTCACTACTTTGTGAACCTTGACCTATGAGAGAATGCACATCCCCAAAGTCCCTGCATTTTTAGAGAGAACTACCACTGGAAAGTTCTGCCATGGGTCGTACCCGCTCTGTGCGAGTTCAGACCGCCTACTTTAAACTTAAGTCTCAGCGATTTAAAATATAACTTCAATCTCACACTGACCCCCTAGTTGGAGTAAAGTCCTATGTAAAATATGGTTGCTATTGTGTATTGTTTTTAAAGGGCCCATGTCCTGCAAATCCATTTTCTTCGCTTTCATTGTTGTTAGAGGGGTCTTGGGGAGCAAAAGAACACGACACCATTGATAAACTCTCAGTTAATCGAAAAATGTGCTTTCAAGAAAATGCCCCTCCATACCTTTTTTTAACCTCCTGGGGTTTATAATGTCATAGCTGTACAGCAGGGGTATTCAATTAAAAGTCACCGAGGTCCAGTTAATAAAATTATCACCAATAAGAGGTCCAAACCAAAGTCCAGTTTGTGTCTTATAGCCTCCCCGTATGTCCACATTTTTATGATTTCAACAATATTTATTGTCAATTTTTAATGCATGATATGTTTTATTGAGTGCGCAGCTAGCTCCTTTACCATTAATAAAAATTGTCCTGGCAAATTAATTTAAGGCCTTTATTCCAGATTAAAAAAGAAAAACCTAAAATAAAATAAATAAAACAGTGCAAACAGAGCCAAATAACCATTTTTTCTCTTAAATGAAAGAGGTCCCAGCCAAGAATTGAAGGCCTACACTTCAAGTAGAAAAGTCAACATCTTCAGAAAACAATAAATAAAAGGTGGCTCTTTTTAGGAAAAAAACAAGTGCATACAGAGTGCTGACTGAATATTTTTACTCTTCTTTTTTCTTAATAAGAGCGGTCACAGCCTAAAAAATGAAAACCTACACTTTCAGTAAAAAAAAGTCAACATCTTCATAATACAATAAATTAAGTCTTAAAAATACAATCTGTTGTACAAACTGTTTTGAAAGTCCACTCTGCAGCCTGTAACTCCTCTAACCCTCTTCCATCAGACAACATTTGGGCAGCACAGAGCTCTTTATCATACCCTCCAACCCACATGAACTCTGGTTCACATTTTTGGAAAGTTTGGTTCGTCTTCTGTCAAAACTAGAGTTGTTTTAACAATGTAAATAGATACAAAACAAAAGCTTCTCACCACACATAAGACCTGGGCTACACCACTTTGTGCTTTGTCAGGCCTAAAAGTTATTGAAAAAGCAGAACATTTATTTTAAAAAAAAGTACAATGGAGGAACTCCAACAGCCCATATGTCTGTTGTGAAACCACGTCCAGAGGGTTTTTGATGATGAGTTTTTATCTCTGGCAGAAGTGACGCCTGTAGTTTCCTTTCTCTTTCCTCCACATGCCTGGATCTGGCAGTCAAGTGTGGGAGAACTTCTATAACATCAAATTTACCAAATTTAGCGCCATTACAAAGGTGATACAAAGGAGGTGATACAAAGTGCTGAATCACCTCCACAAATCATTTTCTGGCGACCACATCCTATGGCCGAATGTTCTTCCAGAGTGTGACACATTTCTTTCTTGTGTAACGTGTGCAGGGAGCAAAGTGTTTTCCTTGTAAGAGAGCTTACTTTGACTGGGAAGAACAGAGCAGGTGTATCGTTGTGCCCATTTTATATCAGAACCGTAGCACATTTGTTGCAGCTTACAAAGTTAATTCCCATTGTTACCAGTTAAAATAGCCAAATTATTCTGCCGTAGATGCTAGCTACATCTGGGACCCACAGAGACTTTTTCTACCTCCCATTTCTGCCGCTAGCAGCAAAAAGATTGTCCCGTTGCACAAGATTTCCATTGGGTCCTGCAGGATTCTGCTCCAAATGCAGCCCTCTAAAATAAAGCGCACTAAAGGGGAAGTAAACTCTAAAAGCATAATATGACTTATTTAAAATCAGGAGCACAAGGGAGTGACTTGTTCTGAGTTTTGATTTACAGTGGCACTGGCTGGCAGCTCTTAATTACAGAACATTCAACACAGTGACACCCATGACTTCTAGCTACCTCTATGGTTCTGTAAATTACAGAGGAGTATGCAATTCACCAGACAAAGCCATCGACATCTTAAATACCAAATTAATACCAACATGTTTTTGTCTTTAAAAGAGAAGATAATTCTGTAGGGGACAGTCAGCTGATGCCTGTTAATGAGAGAGAAAACATTTTCATCCATTTTAATTAAAAGGGAACTTAAAGTGGCCTTTATATCTACAAACCGTCATTATCTCTTAATCCAGTCTGTTTGGTTCCTTCTTCCCTCTAAGGTCTCTAATTTTCTTTATTTGTCTTGTTTTTTCTCAGCTGTGGTTTTCATCTCTACATTACTATTATTGTGTAGCTGCTGTTGTCAGCTTATTTGTTTAGGTTAGTATTATCCACCCGTGAAATTCTATTAGTTTTGCATCTGGAGCTCACACTGTATGTGACCTTTGAAGAAAGCTGCCTGGAAGTAAGTCCTGTTACTAAAAAGGAAAACAAACAATCCAAACAGTGGAGGTAGTTTAATAAGAGACAGGATAAAATACAGCTCTAGCATTTTTAAAGAAGCACCTGCGTTGTCTAAATCTTTCTCTTCATGTCGCCTTGGTAACTCAAGTACTGTAGGACAGAGCTTTAATGGCTTCATCCACCTCCTCTATCCTGCCCTTCAAATTAAAGTTTAAGTATTTCAAATTCAGTCTACTAACCTGATATAAATGTTTAACTTCTTTCAGGTGATCAAGGCCATCGAGGATGGTTTCAGGCTGCCAGCTCCCGTAAATTGTCCTCCACATCTCCATCAGCTGATGCTGGACTGCTGGCAGAAAGAGAGGACGGAAAGGCCCACCTTCAGCCAGATCCACTCAGCTCTCAGTAAGAGCATTCGCTCTCCAGATGGCATTGGATCTTCCACACTGGCCCGCAGGTAAATTTTTGGTTTTGGGTAAATGTCTGTTTGATGTTTTGTAAAGCACTACTGACTTGATGTTTTGTAAAGCACTACTGACTTTCAGTCCAGTAAATGTTTCATGTTAGCAAAAGCCTTCGACCAAAACAAAAGCCTTCGACCAAAACAAACCCCCTTAGAAAACCCTCCACCTCTCCCCAAGTATACCAAATGTGACCGTTTGTTGGATCGCTTTTCATTCAGATATGGAGCTCAAATTTGACAAATTGATTTGATTTTTTTCTGGACCAGAACTTTTTTGGGTTCTCTGTGATTGCGCATCTTGATCGTAAAATCTAAACAAGTGGAAGAAAGCGCTGTCCTGTCGGTGTAAACACAGAACTGAGCTGGGCCTGATTACCAATATCATGGATCTGGACATTGATTATTTCAGCCTGAACTGAAAGCTAAATTTAGACACTTATAATCTGGACTTGGACTGAGATAACATCTGGAAACTGATAACCTAGACCTGATACACTAATGATTTGAACATGGATACTCAGGAGCTGAGGCTGGACACTGATGATATACGTAGGTCTGTGCAATGATGATCTGGGCCTTGATTGGGCTGAATTTAGACCTTGACACTGAAAATTTAGACTGAGTTGGACCTGGATACCAATTACCTGGACCTGGACAATGAGGAAATGGATGCTCACCCTGATGATCTAGACCTGGACTGAGTTGAACATGAACACTAATGATCTGGACCTAGACACTGAAAAACTAGACTAAGCTTGACTTGGCTAATAATTGTCTGGGTATGGACACTTAAGATGTCGACCATCACACTGATGTGTATGTTAAAAATGTGTATGTCCAAAACTGGCCTTCGTTGGACCTGGATACTGAGGATGTGGACCATCACAATGATGATCTGGCCCTGGACGGAGTTGAACATGAACGCTCATGATCTAAACGCAGGAACTGAGAAACTACACTTAGTTGGACATTGATGTTAATTATCTGGATGTGGACACCGAGGAAGTGGTTGCTCATCCTGATGATCTGGACCTGGACCTGAACTGAACAAGAACAGTGATGATCTGGACAGAGACACTCAAAATATTGACTGAGCTGACCTTTGATGCTTATTATCTGGACCTGGACACTGAGGATGTGGACCCTAACTCTGATAATCTGAACCTGCACTGAGATGAACATGAACACTGATCAGCTGGCCCCAGACTGAGTTGAACATGAACACTGTTGACCCGGACCTAAACTCTGAAAATCTAGACTGAGTTGGACTTGTATATTTAGTTTCTGGACCTGGACACTGAGGATGTGGACCCTCACATTGGAGATGGATCTGGACCTGGACTGAAATGAACATCAACAGTGATGACCTGGACTCAGACTGAGTTGAAAATGAAAACTGATGATCTGGACTGAAACACTGAAAATCTAGACTGAGTTGGACTTGTATACTTAGTATCTGGACCTGGACAATAAGGATGTGGACAGGAGGTGACTGGGGTGGAGGAAGGTCACAGCTAAAGGCTAAAGGCACAGCTTTAAGTGGTAGAGTGGAGAGCCCATGCAAAGTTTGGAAACGGCAAGATGATTTGTCCGTGGAGTTTTTGTCTACATGTGGTTGGTTTGGTACTTAATGCAGTAAACCCTATTACCAGAGCAGGAAGGAACCTATAGGGGGAGAGAGAAGGTGGGCAATTTGACTGAATAAATCAGTGTGGTGGTCTTCCTGCTTGAACTTTTATTGAGCTTCATTACTCTTTTTTTCAGTGTAGTTGGGTAACATTAGATATATTCCATATTGTTTGAAGTGTTGCATATCATACCTTTGAATCTTCTCATTATCTACGATAATTCTCCTCTTACAGGACCCTAAGCTCCTCCATCACACTCGCAGAGAGGCCCCTCCCCTCCTTCCCGTCTTTTAACTCAGTAGGAGAGTGGCTGGACGCGGTGGACATGGGCAGATACAAGGACAACTTCACAGCAGCAGGATACTGCTACTTAGAGTCTGTGGCAAGGATGACTGTACAGTGAGTGCTTTTTATTCTGCTCCGTTTCTGTGACCTTTCATTTCCTGCTTCAGAGAGGGCGGCTAACAAAGATAATAAGAGAACAGATCATTAAAATGATAACTGCATGAAAAATAAATGACTGTGGGAATAATGTGCTGTTTTTTAATGAGGCTGCATTCTTAATTCTCTGCTGTTACTGATCATATTAGCACACCTAAGAAAGCCTTTGTGACGGGACCTTGGGGAAAAATAAATACATCAGAGCTGATACAGTTATTCTAAGGAGAGAAAAATAATTAAACCACATTAAAGAAACTTTTTTTTAAGCGGGGTTGTGCAAGGTACACGGCACGAGCCTGAACTTGGGCCACAGTGTCACAGCTCGGTTCTCTTCCTGTTTAGACATCTATACATTGCTGTAAATGGTGCCAATTGTTCGCCTAATTAAAAGAATTGTGGGAGAAAAAAGCCACAAAAACAGCATGGGGTCATCACACACTACAAACAGTTCATTTATATCTGTTAAATATCCCGGTGCCAAGCAGCTTTGATTAGGCAGTATTTTGAGACACGGCAAAACCTTAGTGTTCCAAGTAAAATGCATAATCCCTTTGGTAGGAGTATATGTATGTATATATATATATATATATATATATATATATATATATTTATATATATATTTATATATATATATATATATATATATATATATAAATATATATACACACACACTTCTGGACCCAGAGGTTACAGCCCCGAGTGCTCCTACTACAAACACTGACCTCTGTGGTCTTCATGCACTACCTCGTACCCTCACTGAGTTGTTAAGCTCTAATGCATGTTGTGCTGATATATTTTATTTATGTATTTATTCTGTCATTTTTGTCATGTGTATCTGGATTTGTCGCAAACTTACATCAGCTAGATTCTTAGAAAATCTCAAATATTTTACACTTTACGTTCAATGGGCAAGCTAGCACAGTTTAAGTGCTGTCTTTAAAAGTTGAACTTTCCTTGTTGCAGTGAGGTAAAGAGTGTGTTGTTGGGGTGTCAGTTTATTGATAACGTTTGTCATGGTTTTGATCATGATGGGCATTTTTAAGTCATTTTTTCCTAATGGTTTTGTTTGCTTAGAAACCTCATAAAGGCATCAGCTTCTTTTATAGTGTGTTCGACAATCAACTAAATCTCCCCTGAGGAGCTTTACTGACTATTTCAAGCTAACCATTGCCATCCTGATGAATAAATTTAACATTTTCTTTTATAAAACTCAGTAAATCTTTCTTTTTCTTTGTTTTCATAGAGACGTCCTGAGCCTTGGAATAACTTCCCTCGATCACCAGAAGCTGATCCTGGCTGCCATCCAGACGCTTAGAGCCCAGGTCATCCAGATGCACGGCCGTGGTGTGCAGGTCTAACAGTCAGTCAACACACCTCGTCTAAAACTGCTACTGTTGCTGCAGACACATGGATGAAGGGGATGGAGAAGAGGAGACAAGGGTCTTCCAGACTGAAGCAAAGACGAGCAGATATCTCTGCTCAATCTACTCCTCCTCCCCATGTGTCCTCATGCCTTCCTTGAGTCCTTCTTTGTTTTCCTCTCTAAATATCCCCTTGGAGATAAGCAGAAGTTTTGTCTCGATGTTGGGGGCCTGCAGAGAAGTGATGTCACTGACTCCTTTTTTGTTGTGACCTCCATCTGCACCATCTAGATCAGCGTGTACAGACAAAGGAGAGTTGTCTGGAGCTGATTTCACAGATGCTGGAATGGTGTGGATGTTCTACGCCGCAAACAAACCAACTCTGCGCTTGAAGAAACATTCTGAATTTGGGTGGAACTTCCCTTTACCGCAAGATTAATTCACTGAAAACAATATCTAATCAATAGCAGGAACTTTTCTGCTGGCCTTCGAAGAAAAGACTCCCTCTACAGAACCAGACTAGACGATTTTCATCAAACAGGGACTGATTTAAGAAACAGAACCATATCATTCAACAATGGAGCTGATCTTCAATCAAATGGTATAAAAACTTTCAGAAGATCAAGCATAGCTGAAGTGTTACGGAGCAGAAAATAAAGGAGACTGTGCTGTCCCATGTCAAGGGGCGGAGCATAATGAAGCCTCCAAACCAGGCTAAACGAACATGGCTAGTCCTATTTAAATTTAAAAATTGTACTGTGGGGATGAAAAGAGCTAGGATACTGTTTATTGATGATGTGGAGGACTTTCAGGAACATTCGCCTATACTTTAAGTTTTTGCTATGGGGCTTCAACAGAAGCTGCAGGAATCAACTGCAACGTGAAAGTTTGAAAATGTGTATGTCCATTTGTTGTTTGTCAGTGTGTTTCACCATACTTTTTATTTATGATTCTTTATTTAATATATGTTTGTCTCTCCTCCTATGCTTTTCTTTGTCTTCAAAGTCACAATATTCAAAATTCTCACCATCAACTTGTTGCTAACTAGCAAGCTTCTTGTTATGCCATTAAGAGCTCATTATTACCCAATTCTACACAACCATGTTCTTTAAATAATCGGCCACTGGCCAAGAGTTTCCCCTCAGTACCTTCCATATCGATGCCCATTGATGGAAGGTTAGGACATTTTTAAAAATGAATTGTGATTATAATAGACTTCGTTTAGTTGGGCCCTCATAAGGTAATAGTGCTATAAAAGTAGCTCTTCTAAAATGTCTTTAACGTGACACAGTAGATGGACAGTTTAATACATGTCACTAGTCGATCTGCGCAACAGCCCATAGAAAGTGTTTGGGGAGGGCAGAACCTTTGAAAGCATACCTGGCAGGTGATTGGACGATTGTTCCATCAGTCACATTCATTACAGGCCAATCAGTTCTGCTACTATTATGTTACAAAATGTGAGCCACTCCGTAGAACAAAACATCGCCATAACATGTGGAGGGAACTGACAAAACTACTGCTGAAGCTGTTAGCATCAATGCTAATCTCCGTACATGCAGCCACTACCTGCTGTTGTCTGTTTCGTAGCTTCCACCTCTTCCAACTCTAAAGGACGCTGATTGGGCCGTGCTGCTTTGGGCAGCTCACAGTTGTTGTAGATTAGAGCTTGGCAAGATGGATCTGCTTGATTACAAACATTAAATCAGGCAGATCCAGCTGCTGTGCAAGGTTAATTATGCAAAGCACTGTGGAAAAATTGATAGTCTTGATTTCTTTCTGTTAATACCACAAGTATTAAGCAAGGTTGTGCATTGGTTATGATACTTTAGCTTTAAGTGATAATGTATCATATTGCCTTGGCTTGCACTGGTGTGTTTGACCGTTATTATCCTGTCTTGGGTATCTATAAAGCAGGGATTTGTTTTAAGTTAAATATAAAATGAAAAAATTCATCACTATAGAGGGTCAGATGTAGCTATGTTTCCATACTTTTTAGAAACGTTTGGATCAGAGGGGTGGGGAGGCTACCAGGGGCTATGAAAATGAACTCTGCTCTGATTGGCTGCCCAAATTATGTCTGATGGGAGGGGAGAGGAGGGAAGACACATGGGTGGAGGCTGTATAGCTATGACATAATATACCCTAGGAAGTAAAGAACTGAGTGTTTTAAGGGGCATTTTCATTAAAAAGGCAAAACGCGTATCTCTCAGAATACAGTTTAGTGAAAAGTGTCATGTTCTTCTGCTTCATAAGCCCCTTCTAACAACATTAAAAGGAAAGAAATCTGTTTTGCAGGACATAGGACCTTTAAGCTAACTGATTTGCAAGATGACGGAAAGTCCACCTGCTTTGCAAGATTATCTTTTTCAGGGCCATACCAAGGAAAACGTATTAAGATCATCAGCTTTCTAACTTACTATTAATAAGCGGTTATTAGGATGAAATAGAGGGGCAACTCTTAGTAAAGGGCCAGCTTGCTTTTAAATGTGATGATGTCGAATGAGGTAGTAATAAGCTCTTTGTAATGACTATTAGGCAGCCAGTATGCTGCTAATTAGCACGCTAATAAGCTAGTTACTTGCAAATATTGTCACATGAGTTTCTGCTTTTGGTCTGCTGGATATCATGTCAGTATAAAAATCCTCCTACTCTACATGTTAAATACTGTGTACAGAGCACAGGCTGACTCTGGGAGACGGCCTCATTCAGATATTTATCCATATTTATTTATGTTTACAGATTGTTATGCTAACCTCATCAGAATAGAGGTTATAAAGGTTTATTTATTCAGCTAGTATTTAAAGTTAATAGTGGAGCAGTCAGGTTATCTCGTTCCTTATGTTTATACATAAAGAAGTGTTGTTTTGTGAAGGAAAAGGAGGTTAGTCTGTCAGCACACAGTATCTGTGTATCTGCTAACACTGGCTTTGGTTTATTTTAGCTTGTTATTATTAGTATTTGTTAAAGACTGACAGAATGTCACATAGATTTCTTTATTTGTTGATGATGTTTTGATTTATGTTGCTGTTGTACTCATGCTCTGCCATGCTTTGTGGTTGCACTTTTTTTCCCCCAGAATTCTCTCCTGTACAGTGATCCACCCCAGGCTTTTGGGGACTAGGGTTTATCGGGGCATTATTTGATCATAATACACTCTGAAAGATACAATATTCCAGCCAACAGTATGTGTAACTGGCTTGTGTTCGGTTAAAAAATATTTTGTTCTATGTTTGTCAAATTAAATGAACTCATGTGTCCTTATTGATGTTTTCACACAGGTTTTAACATATTCAAAGAAACACGCAATGGTCCCTCTGACGCACACATGAACAAAAGACTACAGGAGTCGCTAACACTCGACAGATTGGACCTCGTCACTATGATGAATGGAGCTGAAATGGTTTCCTCTCTTAATCCCCCCTCTCTGTTACTGTGACCATTATGTTTAATACTGTACATATGTATTTGAAAATGCGAAATCTATTTTTATAATTTGTTTGGAGAACAATGTGTTGAATATAATATCTGCTCACTGTGTAAGGGTTTTTTCTTTGTTTGAATTTAGGGCTTTAGCCAAGAAACTCTGTTGTTTGGAATATAAAACTGAAAAAAAAAACTTTTTTGTTAGTTTTTTGATGATTTTTACTTGTTAGAAGAAAATCTGATGGCTGTTGCAATCTTGAAACGTGTTATTAAAAAAGCTTCAATACAAAACAGTGTTTGTTTATTGCTTTTTTTCTACCAAGAAATTGCAGGGTAACGTAGAGATACTGGATTGTTCATCATTCCCAGTATTGACAAAAACGCAAATGACACAGAAATTAAATAAATACATGTTTGCCTTAATTTTATCAGAACATGCCACAAATATAAAGTGAGTTTCCCTCTAAGAAACAGAGTCGAGGCTGTAACTTTTATCCAAAGGCAGATTATAGTTTGGATGTGGACAGGCTTATCCACGTCAAATGGCATTTGTCACAAAACATTAACAAACGTGACAAAATGAGCAACTGATTGAGTCAAGAGAGAGAAAAAAAGAAATCTTTAAACATATTTCTTTCAAGACTAAATTTAAAGATCTTTTAGATTTTAGATCTTTAGATTTTTAGGTTCTGCCAAATTAATTTTCCACTTTAAACCTCAATAAAAAAACTCCAATAAAAACTGTTGTTGCATAGCCCACATTGATTTTTACATGAACCCCACCTTTGATATGCCAAATACCCAATCACAGTCTAGAATGATAGATTAGCACATGGGGTGGCCAATCAGAATTCCAGGGGTCCATGCCCCAATTTGGCTACGCCCCTGCCCATACAAGTTGTGCTTCCCAGCAGCTGTTATTGAAACACTGTCTACAAAGAAGCACGAGCCTCACAGCAAGAAGGTTGCTGGTTCGAACCCCGTGTTGGTCAGAGCCCTTCTGTGTGAAGTCTGCATGTTCTCCTTGTGCAGGCATGGGTTCTCTACAGGCACTCAGGTTTCCTCCCATAGACCAAAAACATGTTCAACTGGTGACTGGTGTGAATGTGAGTGTGAATGGTTGTCCGTCTCTCTATGTGGCCCTGCAATTGGCTGGCGACCGGTTCAGGGTGTGCCCAGCCTCTCGCCCAAAGTCAGCTAGGCTAGGCTTCAGCCCCCACGACCTTGAATATATAGGTAATGGATGGATGTCTCTAAAAGAAGAATTTGTTCTGGCCTAAAAATCTTCTCTCTGAGTCCAACAGAAAGCCTTAAAGTTAAATCTAGTGTTGAAAATGATCAAACTTTTATTTTTTTCTTCCGTTTGGTTAAACTTGCCCTGAACTTCACGGTACAACAGGTTTCATTGTCTTGCTTAAAGAAACATCTTATCTCCACCAAGCAGCTGACCACTTGAGGGAGAACGAGGTCTACGTGATAGACTCCCTGTCCGCCCTTTAACTTCACTTGAGGTGCAAAGAAATGAACCATCGGCTTTTAGAGCTCACTCATCCCTCCAACCTGAAGGCTACCTGCACTCTTAGACTTATCTCTGTATTACGAGGTTAATGCTCTGTATCCACTTACAACACAATTCAACTCTCTGCTACCTCTCCTCGCTCATTCCTGCGGTTCATGGCCTCCTCTTTTCTTCTCTTCGTGTGAACTTATTAAGTCTCTCTCTCTGGGATGGAGGTTATATTACTTACTGCTGTATTACACAACACCCTCCTTAAGAATAGCACAGAGCGTATGGGAAATTATTGTACATGCAAATTAACTCTGCGTAGGTTCGCTGTGGGCAATTGAGTGGGTGAGCAGAAGCTGGTGCAAGCTTCTGTTTCTGCACACATGGGTCATCATGTGTGTGTGTGCATATTTTAGCATGTGTGGGTCCACGGGCGTACATTTGAGATTGAGATCTTTTTATTTATCTCCTACAGTAGCAGCAGCGATCCATACTTCTTATATTAAAGTCTTATTGGAGTTGAGGATTGGAGCTTGAGACTTAATGAGTTTCATCTCCAAGCCATCGCCAGGCTGCAGCTTCTCCAAACCACCCACGCAATCAAACATCACCTCCTTCAGATGCTGCTCGGAAGACCACCGCGTTTGAACTCCTGCAGCACTCACACTGGATTTGGGTATTCATTATCGGAGGCTTATCGCAGATTTCTTTCCATCATTCAAGATGTGAGCTGAGGAAGAAAACACAAGAAAGCTTATTTACATCTCAGGCTCATTAAGAGTCTGAATGAGAAACTGAACATCCACAGTACAGTGACTGCTTTACTGATGTAACAATGACTCACCATATCTGCACTTTACTGAGTCTCATCACGTGTAACTAAATAATCTTTCCTAAATGTAACTGAGCGTAAGCAGATGTGATTGCTGTTTGCACATTTACAACTTTTACCTTCTATCAAAGGGATTTAACATTTCAGTTTACACTTCAAAATGAGAATTTTGCTTTTATAGACATTTGTTTTTTAGGTTGAATTCTGTTTTACTAAAAGGGATACACCAACTTTTTTTTTTCTTTTCATGTCTTGCCTCACTCCCAAGTCTATGACAAACAGATGGACACAATTCTTTTGTCTGTGCGTGCAGTAACTAGGAGGAGACGGGCCAAGTTTGGCCACTGCTACTTAGCTTAGCTTAAATACTGGACTATAAGTAGCGTTAGCCTGCCTCTGCCTACAGTTATCATGTCATGTGAGTGAGCTGTTCATTTGTGAGGCATGCTTAAATGGAAATTGCCTGAAAAAATTAACGGCTCACCCACAATCGGTTCTCATCGTTCACTTAAAAAAGCTGTTCAAAAGACTCAACTTGCGGACGTCACATCTGTAGCGCAAACCACCTCAGAAGTAGGTCAACAAAACAAAGTCTCTGTTTACCAGTAGAAGAAAATAATATGATGATAGCAGAAGATAATGTAACGTAACACTGTTAAAAAAAGAGTCACATGATGACTGTAGGCAGAGGCAGGCTAACACTACCCATTGACTCCCAGAGTTGGAGCTAAGCTAATTAGCAGCGGGCGAGCTTTGCCGGTCTCTTCCTTGTTGCTGCACGCACAGTCGAAAGAATGGGGTTTATCTGCGTGTCATGAACTTGGGAATGAGGCAAGACAAGAAAACAAACAAAAAAAAAAAGGGGCCATATCCAATTAATATGGGTCGTAACCAAGTGGCAACCTCCAGGGCTGAAAAATTAAGCCAATGCAGACGCTGCAGTTCCCCAAAAGTCTGTTTTAGGCTTGCTGCAGGAAACCAGGACGTAATATGATTGCGTTATATTTTATTACAGCCTAAATAAACATATTTATAGCCTGGTTCAACAAAAAGCTTTAATCAAACAACACAACCAGAAGTTCTCCAAGACCACAAACCTCTAACAAAGATTGACAGCACTGTCAAGCAAGTTGTTGTCAAAAATGTAAAAGGGATTTTAGTTTGTACACAACTATATTGGTCTCACCAGAATACGGGATGCAACCCACTTTGGAGATGAAAAATGTGGTTTTAAAAGTGCATCTTATACACCTGATTTTATGGATACTGAAACTTGGAAGCATACACTGCAGAAACTCTGATCTTAGCAAGTGTGTTTGTCTGATTTCAAGTAAAAATTAATTTTCATTTGACAAGTCTAGATGGGTATCTGATTACAAGGGATATAAAACATAAGGCAATGAATTGTTGTGTTTATCAGAAAATTTGCCAATGAATAGCTACTTTAGATAGCATATCAAACCTGTAAAAATGATTTTGTCTCCCTGAAAGTTATTTTACTTATTACAAGTGATTCAGGATTTATTTTTGTTTGTAAACATTAAAGTAAGTTGTGAACTGGACGTGCTTTGGCTTACAACAAGTCTTGTGAGATCTTCAGACTTGAAATTGGACAAACAAACTCCCTTAGATTGTAGTTTTGGCAGTGTAAAATATACAGGAAAATATTTTAAATCAACTAAAACATGTAGCTTTATAATTTGGGCATTAATTAACATAATAGAGATGATAATGTCCCTACAGTCCTGACACTTGAACTCTGCATGATCTGGGTCAGTAGCCACATTAGCAGCAGCATGAATGGTTAATGAAGCAAACAGCAAACTCATCATCTGCCATCAGCCTCCTTTTCCCGTGTGGTACAATATAATCATTCCTCTCACTGAGAATCTGATGTCTTAGTATGCAAACATCACATCACACTGTGATTCTCCGCAGTGACTGGGGACCTGTGTGTTGGTTGGTGTTTTTTTCAGGCCTCTCACGGTTTGTAGCGTAATTCTTCATCAGATCTGCCTGTTTATTCACTGTAAATGAGACTGGGACAAGGAGGCAGACGGGAGATTAAAGCAAAGTGTGTTTCAAAATGCAGATTATAGATTGGTGTTGTACCTAGAATCCACTGTGTTTGGAAAATCAAGGCAGCACTCAAGGTGTGTTCAAGCCCTCAAATAACTTATTAATAAAGTATTTTTTGGTGATGTGGAGAGGTGTTTCATTGAGTGGGAGGTTTACTTTAGGATCAAATTCATGAGGATTCAGAAATCTGTGAGTTAGCAATTTAACTTGTCAATTCTCCCCCAAAAAACAATCTATACACTCCTCCAAGGCTGACATATTTCTGAAAAATTTATTGTAATTTAAACTTGTTTACTGAACACACAAGACTATTTTAATTTAATTTTTAGAGACTGCAATACACATATATACACATATACTGTATATATGTGCGTGTATGTGTGGAAATAAATAAATCATAATGACTCTAATGTTATTTTTATTACATCAATTACTTAAGCCAATAATAAAGCTATCATGTAAAAACACAGCTTGACTACAGTCATTATAATATCATTACCAAATTTTACATCAGTTTTACCTATTTTAGGACAGGATAATACAAAATTGATAGGGACTGTTTTATAAAACAAGGTCACTGAAGAGTCAGAACAGTTTCAGGAAAACTTTTTTTTCTTCACTTAAATTGATTTTTGATTTATCTAAAAACAATTGCTAAAATGATTAAAATTTTAAGTAGCTGCAGGTATGATTACAGTTTAATGAAGCAGGGTAAGAAGGTATTGAAGGATTTTGACACTGCTTTGTCTGAGGAGGGCGCTAAATCTTCTAAAGATGCACGAGCTTATATAGGTTTTTTTTTCTTATCAAGCTAACCACTGTTGCATCTGGATGACAAAAACTGCAATTTGTCACTTATTTCTCAACTGGTCTGCCTTGGGACCCACCGCTTCCTTTACGATGACAAATTGTTACCCAATTTGAAAAAATACTTCATTTCTAAATAATGACCAGTGATGCCATTTGGACCCAAGAAAGAACAAAACATCACTGTTAGTCTTCTTGATGGCGGCACACCTCAGTCTCTGAGATTTTAGCTCTATTTGCTTCCCACAAGACCAAGTTTCTGTATTCACTTTCTGTGTGACTTGAGCTATAACCGGAATTTGTGGAGTCTCATAACTGACTGACTGAGCAGAATCCCCCTCCACTTAACCAAAGGAAGATCTATTTGCAAGCATGCAGCAGCTACTCATGATGCCTGCTGCTTCCACAATGATTTGAAGTAAGGACGCTTTTGCCCCTTTTTTGGTTTAAAACTCCCAGACAGCTCAGTGGACAGGTCAGAAGTACTCTGCAGCCTGTGAAATCAAACGTTTTAACCTTTTCTGCCCCCCTTTGCTGTTGTCATTTACTACAGTATTTGATCTAGCTTTTACTGTGGACAAGCTAATGTTACTAATGCTGTGTTTCAGTTCTACTGGGAAGTTGGGATTTCCGAGTTCAAAGTGGGAAATTTCATCTGGACCGCCCCCTGAGGTCGGAATTTCCTAGTGGGAAGTTGGGGGATCCTCACTACCCCCGAGTTGACAAAGATGGCTGCCCCCGGTTATTAAGCTCAAGTAATATTCTGTTTATTAACACTTCTGACTGGTGTTTGTCACACTAAACAGCCATCACCATATACATGGTGTTGTTTGATGTATATATGGAAATGCTGCTATGGTGTTATTTACATTCTTCATGTGGTATGTGCGAACTACAACGCAGGCGCGCTAACAACGGCTAACAATAGCCTGGGGGATCGGCAAGTATTTTTTCCGACTTTGTAACTGGAACTCTGATTACTCGGATATGACGTCATTCCCACTCCCCTCTTCCCATTTCCAATGTACATGGAACGCAGCATAACAACGGGAAAGTCCTAGTCTTGACCATCAAGATAAAAGCTGGTTTAATGGTGCGTTACACTTGATCTCGGTAGTCGGATTCTCTGTGTTGCAAATCACTGGGAGCGCCCCCATTGGTCAGATCATCCTACTGCAAATGGTACGCACCATATTTAGACAGGAAGTGAAGTAACCTCTGCTTAAGAAAGTACAAATTATAAATTCAAAGCCTAAAAAAGACCAATTTTATAATAAAATCTCACATCTTTAATGTTGACATTTACTTGTTTACTTGCAGAGAATCAACTGAAGGTGAACTGAAAGTGTTGATTTTGTCACATCAACAGAGGATCATCACTGAGTCACTTTGGATTCAGTATGTGCACTTTTTCCACACATTTAAATCAGCAGCAGTATCCGATAGTACATTTAACAATATTAGAACTTTAAAGCTGCCCTTATTAAAATCCCATTTATTTTTAATGTAGCACCAATTAAAATAAGAAAAAATCTACAAGCAAATAAAAAAAATTACTATTTTTAATAAATGTGAAAATATTTATACCGAGGACAAACAGGCCAATAAACAAATCTCATAGCAAGACTTCTTTAAAGCTACAGGGAGATGTATTAAAACCAAACCTTGCTAATTGCAACAAAATCCACATTAGAGTACCAACAATATGAGACTACAGTCTGTGTCCACAATACTGGAGCCTTGTACTGTATGAGGCAGAAATGCCAGAGAGGTAGGAGAGGAGCCAAAAGGATTGGAAGAGGCTCATGGGAGAGCAGGCGACACCTCTGTAAAGACATTAGTGACTCCCAGCTGCGTGTTGAGAGTCCTCTCTGCCCGCTCTCGTCCCCCCTCTCTCCCCCTCATCTCTGTGTGGAGATTAAAGCAGGCGGCATAAAGGAGAAAAAGGTCCACCTCTAAGCCAGTGTGAAGGGGAAACTTCCCCTCACACAAAAGTTCTGCTCTCCTCTCTTTGCTGCAGCGTGCCGCTGCTCAAATCGGCTTTAAGAAATTAATCCGTGCATTATGGAGAGGAGTAAAGTAAACAAACAGGGGGGACTGAAGGGGGACCTGGAGAGGAGCTGCTGAGGCTTTTGTAGGTAAAAGCTTGTGTTCCTCGGGAGAAAAAGAAAGCGAAGGCCATGTGTGCTCGTACATGTGCGGAGGGGATGAAGGAGGGAAATGAAGCAGGAAAAATCCTCCTCGATCCTCTGGGACACTCTGGGGAGAAGAAGAAGAAGCATCATGGCTCTTTTTTAGAAGCATGATCTTAAACCCAGCTCATTCTATGTGTCTCTCATATGTCCGGCTTATTACCGGCTTTGTCTTCCTCGGCTTCATTCAACCGCTTTGCCCATGTGGCAGAGTCATTGTCTGCAAATCCTCCTCCTGCAAGCCTCCTCTCCTTTTTCCCATCCTATCTCTCCGCCGAGAGGGTACTTAGATAAGGCCTCGGGTTCACTCTGACGAAATCACAAACTTCCCACTGAGAAGAGATTAAACTCTAAGCGACCGGACGGACAACTTTCTCTTGGAGTTTTCATCTCTCTCTTTTTGACAGTTTGAACACCCATCTGTCCGCAGAGCCTCCCGGGACTCTCCATAAGTGCACTTTGAGTCTTTCTCCGCTTGTCTGCTTGTTGCTTCTCCTTGTCTGGTCGTATATCCGCCTTCTGTCATCGCTCTCCATCTCTGGAGTTTTCCACCAAGTCTTTAAAGACCCTCCTCTTGCATCTTCCCACACAAGTCCACTCCTCTTATATAAGTCCTGCTTAATCCGGAGTGCTCTGGCTCTGTTTCTTGATCTTATTCCTCTCTGAGAGCACTAAAGGAACGGCGCAAGGTGGCACTAAACTGACACCCAGCCTCTGACCTTGAGGTGTTAGAGGGTCAAGCACTCAGGGGGATTTAACAGTCCAACACTGCCACTTAGTGGATTATGAAGGAACTGCAGCATACAGTGTTGACAGTTTGTGTCACTCCTTAGTAGATATAAAGTAATCTTAGTATATTTACATTCAATAACAGTTTTAATGTCATGACTCAAAGCTCAAGTGAAGAGCTTTTTCAGAGTAAAGGCTAAATTAAAAATGTTGAATCTTTATGGTACATAATATCAAGCAAGTCTATGAACACAGAGTCTGAGTATTTCTAAAAGATTTTATTTTTAATGGCTTTTTTTAATGGGTAACTTACATTTACTTTGTTTTAAGGTACACCCAGTTAACAGCTTGTTAAAAGTGCAGTGTGTAGAAATTGGCATTTTAGCAACACCTAGTGTTCAGATTTTGGAACGAGCCCGTCCGTTGCTAAAACATCACAACAACAGTTACGAGGTGAGGGGTTTTTTCATTCATATTTGTAACTGTTATTTTCATAGATTATAAGTCAGTCAAGATGATGATTAAGGGTTTTGTAAACTTTTAGTAACACATGCAAACATTAGCGTATTAAAAAATCACGTTTCACTCTTTTTGTTCCCAAAACCCACCAGTAGACAACATGGCGTATCGTTATGTCAGCCTCCACAAAGGGGAAACCCGCGGTACATAAATATAAAAAGCTTTTTCTAACTTAATAAAAAGAAAACGAAAGTTTTATGGGGATGATTGTACACCTATTTCGACAGACTTTACATACAAATAGAAATATTATATCCTATATTCACCGTTTCTGTTCAGCGAAATACTTCCAACTTCTACACATAGATAATTAGCTGAGCTCATGGCAGCTACTCAATGCATTCAGGCAAGTACACATGGTCAAGACAACCTGCTGAAGTTTAAACCGAGCATCAGAACTGAGAAGAAAGTCGATTTAAGTGGTTTATAATGTGGTATGGTTGTTGGTGTCAGATGGGCTGAGTATTCCAGAAACTGCTGGGATTTTCACACACAGCCATCTTTAGGGTTTAATAAGGATGAAAGTGTCCTGTTTAAGCAAGAGGTCAGAGGAGAATGGCTACAGAGGTTATAGATGACAGACAGGAAACACAACCAAGGTACAAACAATCTTGGCATGTGCCGACCTGACGATGTCGCTCTTTGAACCTGCGTTACAGTGAGTCATACTCTGCACAATGTGTGTTTGTTTGTCACTGTCGTGCCCCGCAAAGGCCGGTCTGCGACTACATAGAATAACTTAAAACAAGACCTTGGTACATGAAAGTCTGGGGAGCACTGCAGAAAAAGGTGCCTGAAAGACATTTAAGTCATGACTCCAGATGAAAAATTACAAACATTGCTGCACATGAGGAGCACCCAAAACCTTTTTTTTTTTTGGACACCCCCGTCTCTGTACTTCATCATGGTGCTTTAATCTTATGATTGTAAAATCTTGATTTCAGGCATAACAAAGCATAAGGCACTGAGACATTAATCATGGTGTGGCAATTTTGGTTTTTATTGAAGAAGCTTTGGATCGAAGTTACAAATGCTAAACAACTTAACAGTCAATACAAATTCATATTTTTGGTCCAGTTAGCTTGACTCTGTTAAATTGATATTAAGTAGCCTTATGATCTGTGTTTCTGTTTTGATAAACTTCCTTTTGTTACATCCTGTCACCAAAAGTTTGTTGTTACTTTGAATTTTTCCGGCACATTCAAATTTACTACAAAATTAGAAAACATCCCTCACCTACTGCATTATTTTACCTCACTCAGCTCTCAGTCTTTCCAGCTGAGCCCGAGCGTCTCAGCAATGAAAGAAAAGATGTGAGTGTCCTCCAGGATGGCCTTGGTGGTGGGTTTCCCCGCACCATGCCCACTTTTGGTGTCCACCCTAACCATCAGAGGCTGACGCTGCACCTGACTGCTGCCCACCCCGTACTGTAGAGCCGCGCAGTACTTCAGGGTGTGGAGAGGAACCACACGGTCATCATGATCCGCTGTCAGGAGCAGGACAGCGGGATATGGAGGGCCGGAGTACGGGGGCTTGGGGAGATTATGGAGAGGAGAATACCTGGAGGGGGAATAAAGGAAAATGTGAGGAGAGATTTTGATTGGAAGGAAGAAAGGAACGGACTTAAGGTGAGCTTCAGTGTGTGGTCTTGCTGTGATCTTTTTTGCGATATGTAGGTGAAGTTTGGAGTAGGCCTCATGTTCTTTGAAGAGCCAATGAGGATCTTTCAAAAGGTGAGAAAACAAACTGAAAACAGATGATTGACTGATATGGCACCACGGACTTCAGTGAATGTCAGAAGTACTGCTGGTGTCAATAGATTTCTACGCATTTTAGACGATAATTACATTTTCAGTGTTTTTGGAGAAATGAAAGTCAGAAAAACTAACACAATAATGCTCAAACACAAATGTCACAGAGTCTGTCTCAGGCGTGAAGTCTTCTCAAAGATGCTACCAAGGAGAGAACTGGAACAGAGAATGACACACACTAAAGCTCCATTGTTGTCAATGCTAATACTTCTTCATTAAATCATTTATGAAAATATTTTAATATGCTTATCAGGCATTTATTTGATAAAGAAAATTACATAAAATCGCATTTGCTTGATTTTTTCATGTTCTAAACAGCTCCTTTAGTTGAAAGACATCAGTAAACTGGGTCAGAACAGGATCACCAGAGTTTTAAATGCTCCTGTTAGAAAAGAAAATCCTTCATTAAAGGATTCACAGATATCTAATCCTCACATTTAACATTCTGTCAGAAAACAACACCGCACAGCAGGAGCTGACTGCGGCTGGATACATAAGGAGTACATTACTAGTATTATTTAGCACAGACATGTAACAAGTAACCTTGCAGGCCTATCAGAGTCCTTTCATCAGTCCGTCGCACAAATGGTGATGTCAATGCATACCCTCTCTACCCACTCATGACGCTCACCTGTTTTCAATAATCTGTTCACCTATGGAATTTTCGAACAGGTGCTTTCCTAGTCTATTCTTGCCACTGTCCCAGCTTTTTTGGAGCGTGTTACAGGCATCAAATTCAAAATAAGTCCATGTCTGAATTAAAAAACAATGAAGTTTATCAGTTTGAACATTAAATATCTTGTCTCAGTAGTTCATTGATTGAATATAGGTCAAAAAGCTCTTGCAAATCATTGTACAATGTTTTTAATACTTTTACCATAATGTCACTACTTAATTGGATTTGGATTTTTTTTTTGTATGTTAAAAATCTGTTGAAACTGTTAATATGTCCTGTAGTCTCCAGATTTAAAGTTGGCAAAGAAAACAACCATGAACAGCGGTTTTATAAACATGACAGGTAGTAAAATTATTGGCTGAGAAACTCTTGTATCTAACATCACTTATAAAGAAATTACAGAGATCATATACAGACACAATATCCAGGTATTTCCCTCTGTGGATGAGCAAAGTTTTTCTGGTTCTGAGTATTTTCTAAGTGTCAAACAAAGCACTGGAAGGATACTTTAAATCTAAAATCCAGCGCTTATGTAGATTTCAGTGTTTGCTCATGTTTGTGTGATCTTACTCAATCAGCCATTTGAACTGCTCTGGGTCATCAGAGCAGCCGTAGTCTGTCGTCCAGGCGTGACCGATGGTGAATTTGTGAAACTTCAGCATATCCATCACCCCGACCCTCCGCCACAGCGCAGCCGTACAGCTCTGGACGCTGGTTCACCACAAGCACCTGTAGGTATGTGTTTAAAATTCAGTCTCCAAACTCATCAAATTGTAGGACATAATCACTTCTAAAACACCACTCACACACCAAGGAGTGAGGGGAAGAATTAGTGGAGTTTTTGCAGCACCATATGGCAGCCAGCTTTTGGTAAATGATGTGACTGAGCACTGTTTAATGTGCTGTTTAATAGCTTAATTAATTGAAGCTAAGCAGCTAACTACTGTTAGATGAATTTGACATTAGTAATTATGCCTGAGATGTAATACAAAGAATACCGAGTGCTGTGATCGAGGCAGTGGAGAGAAGAGAGGGAGCAGAGATCTATGCTGGCTCTGAAGAAATGCAGGCATACAATAAATGTCTTGTGATTAGCTGAGAGATTTTAATTGAAAGTGGTATAAGAACTTAGCTGACAAAATCAGGAGAAAAAGAGGGGAAGAGAAGATGATTCCTTCATCTGCACACTTTTAAATGCTTTCTTTCAAGTTAAATCAATGGTTGCTTAAAAGTTTCCCAAATTTCCTCCTGGAATATTCTTCTCCTATTATTCTCTCCCTCTGCAAAACATCATAAAACATCAGCCGTAGACTCACCCACTAGCAGCCCTCCATTAGATCCCCCGTTAATGGCGATGCGGTTGGCTGTGGTGTATTTCTCCTGGATCAGATACTCAGCTGCACTTTGGAAGTCATCAAAACCCTTCTGCTTGTTCCCCAAAGTACCACCTGCACCCACACAACACGGCACAAAAATATTTAAACACGGTAAAAGTAACTCGCAACCAGTCTAATAGCCCTCATTTATCAAACGTGAATGCGACTGAAAAGTGGGTGCACGCCATTTTCATGCATGGGTCAGCAATTATCAAGTAGAACATGGTCTAAACACAGGGGTGGGTCACTGTCAAAACCCCCGTCAGGTCTGAGCTCATATTCAGTCTAGTCTCATGCTGCAACAATTAAATCTGTCTTTGAAGAGGACGAACCGTTATATCATAATCTTTATGTCTTAATGAACTGGCAGGTTCAGATTTAAGGCTAATTTTTGATACATCATCTTGTGTGTTTTGTAATTTCACCTCTAATAGGATACACAGTTTGTAATAATGGTGAGCAGCTCAAGCTTTTAGCAGATTTCTTCGTTTACATTTTAGGAAAAAGTGTTTTCTTTTGTGTTTCAATTAAACACCCTGTGCTTATGATTTATAATCACAATAATAATAATAATACATGTTATTTAAGGGCACCTTTCATGACACTCAAGGTCACCTTACAAAAAAGTACAAATAAAAAATGCATTAAAACAGGCATAAAAACAGATATATATCCATGAAACATTGTTCCCTGTATTTTAAAATGCATCTTTTGAACATAATTTGGACACAAAACTTTTTAAAACTGTCCTGTGAAGAGAGAGGAGATGGGGGGCGAGTGAGGGGCTATCAAAAGTGTGGGAGCGATAACACGAAGAGGTGGAGAAAAAAATAATTCAATCAGCCATTTAAAGTAATTGAACTTTGTGTATTTAAGAGTTTTTGAACAACACGGGAGTCTGTAGTGTACATTTCCCATGCACTACCGTCCCCACTTGGATGATAATCAAGTATAAACCTCTGATTTAAATCACAGCTTTCCCTGACTTAAAACACTATTATCCCAAAACATTTAAAAATAGTTCATAAAACATTTTAATTTGAAATGCAAGATGTCTAACTTTCTCGTTTAAAAACATTTCTCTTCAAACAACATTTTTTCCAGCGTCCATTAGCTGACACAATGTCTTTTCTCAGCTGCCAAACAAGATTTTATTATTTTCTTCTCATGAATACTTAGGGGCATTTTATTTTATTCCTCCATGTGTGTACCTTTGTGCCAGGTCAGTCCGTACTCTCCACCCCCTCTGATGTTGGCCACGGCCAGGATTCCTCCGAGGTGTCTCACATACAGCAGGTATGCGACACTGATCAGAGACAAAGATGAGTAGAGGAAATAAAGCTACATCAGCTTAAAGACATGATAATTAATGGAAAGGTGCTGCTTTGAAATCACATTGAGATTATATATTTTATTTGTCTTTATTGCTTAACTGATTTTAGCAAAAGACAAAGCAGGGAAATGAATTAGGACCTATTTTCTTAATACCTTATTCTCCCGTTTCACCGTGCTTGTTTGAATGCACTTGTAATTCTAAAGCTTTGAAACTGAGGGAAATCTCAGTGTCCTTAAAGACTGAATTAAGGTCAGATATTAAATTAAATGAATGAAAAGTTGAAGCAGTTGTTCTTACTTGTAGTATGGTTGGATAGAGCTCTCAAAGCCTCCATAGCCGTACAGGAACACTGGATGAGACTCATCCCTCACTAGGCCTTTGGCATAAACCAAGAACATGGGGATCTTTGTGCCATCTTTACTGGAGTAAAACACCTGAAAGTTAGTTAGATAACAAGTAAGAAATCAGCGCATTGCCTTTCACATCAATGATTTTATCAACTAAAATATCACCGAAAATCTTCATCAAACAACTTCTTCATGGCACAAAAATAAATCTTTGATCATCTTTGATCTCTGAATGAGACGTATTTATACTTTTTGTCAAGCAGACAGGACGAAATGAAAAGTTAGGAGAGGGTTGCTGAACATTGACGCACAGGGGAACCGAGGGCTAGCCCGTGCGGTCCAATCAAATTACTGTTGTTCAGATTCATGAAGAAGTTTGTTCTGGTTCTGATGGAAAGGTGTCAGAATATACAGAGCATCACAGTTTGTGGCATATGGGGCAGTATAGCCACAGTCCAGTCAGATTGGCAGATAAAAAATATGTTTGTTTTTATGAATTATAAAATAGGCACGCAACTTCCATTAGAAACCTTCTGCCTTGTTTTTTTCACCATATAATTGTGATGTAATGATGCTGGCAGTAAAAAAACTTAGTGAAGGGGAATTGACTTCAATAAAAACTAACCCTCCAAGAAAGAACTCCACTACAAGCACATGTTACTTATTCAAGGCATGTCAGTAATTTTATTAGTTTATTTTGAGTCAATTCAAGTTTTAAAGTGCGGTAATGTGCTTGAAAGACAATAAAATTAACTCTACAATTAAGCTAATTAAGTTACTTTAAAGCAGCACCATGTAACTTTCCTGCTTTTGAATTGTAGTTTTAAAGTTGAAGGGTATAAAACAGCTTTAAAACAGGGAAAATAACCTCCTTCACTGCCCTGTAATGATGACATAGGACCGCAGTTCTCTTGCCAGAAGTATAACGGCTTAATGCCACTAGTTCAAACACTAGCATTTGGCTAAAAAGAAGCCAGTTAGCCTGTCTTAGTAGCCCTCTGACTGAGGTTACTGAGACTAAAAGTGGGAAAAGGATGCATGAAAAGTGTTAAAGAAGTTGGTGACTGAGCAAATTGCAGGAGAAAAAGTTTGTTTTCTGTGACATCCTCACTGAAAACACTATTTTTAGATGGCAAAATAGAATATTGTTGCTCTAAATGAGGAAACATTTTGTAAGTAAGGACTAAAATGCAAGAACATTGTATTGGCTAAAACTGCATAAAATGGTATTCACAGATCAAAGCAAGACAAAAATGTTCAAGGGCAAAAATGTGACCAAAAATATTTAGCTGTCAAATTAAAAACTGGTATCAAAGTTTTTTAATCCATCTATTTCCCCTTTTTCAACCCTGGCGGGTAAGATTCTGGGAAGGCAGCATCTTTACAGGAATACGAGACCAGCAGCTGTGATTGCAGTACAGGAACAAACTGAAAGAATGACAACAACACGTGCCGAAACACAACAGATAAGATGACAGAGGACGTTACCTGGCTGGTCTGATAGTCATCTTGTTTGATGCCTTTGACCTCCACCTCTCTGAACACTTTGGGCTCTGGGTTAGTCTTGCTCAAATCACAGTGGTAAATAATACCTGGACAAAGATGAGAAGAAAGTTTCACAGATAACAGATAACAGAGTGTGAAACTGAATTCATGGTCATCACGTAATAACTGTCTGTTTGTATTCACTAAAGATATCAGGGTCAGTTACTTGTGATAATCTCTATCCCTAAACTCTTCTGCCTGTTCATCAAGCCCAAGTGTTACCCATGAGAAATTTTAACCAAACTTTAAAACAGTCAACATTTCTTTCTCAAGCTCATGTTATCTTGGGACATTGCCTTTTATGGTCAGAGTCAAGAAATATAATCCTAAAAAATGTTATTCAGTTGATCATTTCTCCCTTTTAATGATACAAATTGTTATTGCATTTTGTATCGTTGGAAAGCCTGATTAGTCATCTTTATAATGAGGTACAACTTGTGATGATCATGCAGAGATCTATGGATTGAGCAACACAGCTAAAAGTGTGGGTAGCGCCCCCCAAAAATGTGCCAAAATCCCCTCTTCAGAAGAAGGCCTTCTGTTCCTCTGCAAATCAAGAGTGGGGAACTGGTCTTCTTGGGGTGTTGACTTCCTGGTATGTTTACTTTACAGTCTATCTTTGACTTCACCAGCCTCATTGAACTTGGTCCTAACTTTGGAAATGGCATGAAGACTGACACCAAATAAGCCACAGGACCACCAGCTTCCAGTTGCAGGTGATTTTGGCACATTTTTGGGGGGCACTACCCACACGTTCAGCTGTGTTGCTCATTCCATGAATGCATGATACTTACAAGATGTATCTAGTTGCAAAGCTGACTAATCAGGCTTTCCAATGATAAAAAATACAATATCAATTTGTATAATTAAAGGGGGGAAATACTCTACCTGAATAACATTTCCAAACTGTTTCTGAGGCGTATATTTCTTGGTTCTGTCTTTGATTGTAAAGATAAAATGAGCTTTGACCCAGGTGATTAAGTGTTGCTGACATGAGACAGTTCTAATAACAAGCTCAATAAAGATAAAGTTAAACTTGATCTGCAAAACAAAGGTGTGTTTTTGTAAACCTGTCGACTCAAGGTGTATTAAGTTTATCATGCCAAAGGGAATCATGAAGAACAAACCTCACATCGGGACCCTTCTCGCAAAATTTTAAAATGAATTCCTCAAACATTAAAATGGTCCATTCATCCAAACCCCACATAAAAAGGCCTTGACTGGGGAATCAATCTAGCAACCTTCTTGGTGTGAGGCAAATGCAGTACATGCTGAGCATCCATTGCAGCCCACATTATGATGGTAAATATCAAAAACTGAACATCTAATTCTTAATATTTTTTGTGGTACCACACAAACCATAAAAAAGTCAGTGGGTTCAACACAGCATACAGACAACGGGAGTAAACTCCATGAGCAAGAATGATCTCTCCAGGTTTTAACGTCTGTGTGAGGGACCATCAAGAGTGTTTGTTCCGGTGATCCTTAAGACTATGCAGAAGAACAGGACACAAGAGACCAGAGATGTACGAAGGTGCTTGTCAAATGAAGGGCTCTAAGTTAGTAGAAGATCCAAAAATTGACTCTAAAACTGATTGCCAGCTGGTGAAGGATGGGCAAACTGGGTTAATGTGAGCTCATCTCCAAATGGTGATGGTGAAAAGTCTTGCAGACGGTCAAGAGTTGATTTGTTAGAACAAGTAAAAAGTGAACTGCAGTTATCTTTTCAAGAAGAAATGCGTGCATGAATAATAAGTTCTATGCAGGCTTTGAGACACATAGAGTTTTTTAATGTTCCTAAGATGGTAAAGCAGTTTTTCATCAAGTGTTTACAATAACAACCCAAAGATAAAAGCTTTATTGAATATGACTAAGAGGTAAAATAATCATCCATCCATTATTTATACTGCTTCTCCCAAAATATATTTTTTTCTGATGAAGATCTGAGACTGAAACATTGCAAATAAATGATTTTCCGTAAGTTAGACAGTGTGTGAGATTTTATCTGTATGTTTTTAGTCTGTTGTCCTAAATCTGAAAGACTAGCCTGGGAAATAATATACAGAGGTTTTGTTAAGCAAGTATAAGCACCTAAAAATGTGTAATACTGTGTTAATGTCTAAATTTTTTAACAAGCTGAATTGTATTTTTTGCTCTATTTTCCCCTTAAAGTTCACATGACACCCCTAGTGCCATCTGATGACCCCCATTTTGAAAAACAACTGGGTACCCCACAGCTTCAAAAAAGAGCAAAAGGTCCAAGAAAGAAGTTCAAAAGTATTTCTTAAAAAAATAATGTGTGTGAACATAGTTCGTGAACCATTCCAAGTTAAATACAACTGTCTTATAGCATTTGAAGTTTCGAGTTTCAGTTTCACAAAACCAAACATAAATCATGAAATGACGGCTACCTGGTGTAGTGAAGGAGGTGAACTTGTAAAAAAAGTCAGAGTGTTTCTTCTTGCAGCTCACTCCGACCACAGTGCCCACGTCCAGCGGCAGATCTCTGACCAGCTTGCCTGTTGATAACTCATACACCTGCAGGATGTCCTTCACGTCATGGATGTAGTTGACCAGCAGGTGGTGCTGGTTCACACAGGAGACCAAGCCTGTGGGGATAAAAGACAGAGGGAAGTGTTTAAAAGCGGAAATGAAGAAGGTTTTACTGTTAAACTGTGACCAGAGACATCAGTATCAGTAGTTATCTTTTTAATTTCTTTTTGTAAACAAGAGCTTCCTGTCTTCTAATTTCTGTTTACTGATTTACTTTGGTCATAGGGAGTTAATTTAGGATCCTGGGGACAACATGAAAAATGTGATAGACCTGTATGAAAAACAAAAATAGATTATTTTAGAATTGAATGTGTATTTTTAGAGGTAGAGTAGAGACAAACAACAATCACCCTCTAGTGAAACATGATGACATCTTATTACAATCCAGCAGGGGGCACTCTAGCATCCAGTAAGTGTTAAACAAGTCAGTGCAGGGCACACCTCAGCGCTGATAAATACAGAAGCTTCCTTCCCCTCATAACAAGACATAGTGCTACCGTATTTCCTTATATGGAGATCTTATATAGTATCATAAGCATTGTAAGACTTCTGATGAGGTTTAACTAACTTTATTATCTGAATATTTCACATTTTGTTGAGTAAAAGTGAGCAGAGAAAATAGGGTGAAGCTCTTAAACTAGATGTTTAATTGGGATGACACTGGAACAAACACCTTTATCTCAGAGGACAGGCAACAATTTTATATTTGTAAAGAATAGAAAAGGCCCAATACAATATGTGTTAAATACATAATACATAGTTAACTTAGACAAATACCAATCAAAACATCATCTAAAAGCATAATAGTTCTGTTAGAGACAGTTGTTTGTCTAAATTGAATTAAATTAAAAAAAAAACAGTTTTTGTCCACATAGAAAGTGCTTAGAAAGTATTAAAAATAAAATATCAAAATATATACTTAAAAGTACACAAATATTTTATCAAAAGATACAAAGTAAACAGTTATGCAACATCATAACAGCTGAATACTGGTGGGCTTTAAGTGATTAAATAAGTTTTTCTGAATGATAAGTACAGAAAGACTGAAAGGATGTATTCTTACTCTGGGTGAAAACAGTGATCATTAAATCTGCATGCATAAAGTCACTGTGCTTTGCAGTTTAAATCTTACAATTGTGTTTGTCTTATTTTACTCAAATATTTTGTTACACTTAATTTAAGCAACATTTAATGAAAGCATGTAGATAAGCATCTTGAGTTTGTATATTACAATTGAGAAAATGGGCCTGAGGTGCTTATAAAGAGTAAGGACTGATTCGTTTTTACAACTCATTTCTATAAACTTTTGTATATTTGTGAAATTTGTTTGCAGTATTGTAAACTTCCTTCTGTTATGTTTGATATAATTTAGTATAAGACATATTTGTCTGACAAATCCAGACAGACAGGGGTAAATTGCACAGCACATTTCTCTGTGAACTTTGACTTCAGTAAAAGGCGTCATGCTCTCCTGCTTAAGCCCCTTCTAACAACATTGAAAGCAAAGAAAACTGATTTTTCAGAGCATGGGACCTTTAAAATGCAAAAGGACTCAAAGTAAAAACATGCATCACTTAGAAACACAATATCAAAAAAAAATTCGAAATTTGTGCCACCTTAGTGCACCGTAATACGTTACATATACTTTGCACAAGAACAACAGGAGAAACATGGAAATTCACTGCTGTATGATTCATTCACATCTAGGTCCAGTTACCATAACTCAAGTGACTCATTGAAAAGAAAAAAAGAGTTAATACAAAGTGCTTATGGGCAAGGTTTCACTTTTTGAGCAGAGTTTCCTCTGACGGAGGTCTGCAACCACAGACTCCGAACTTCCTTGTGACTGAGGTTAGGCTGCCATCAAAATGTTTGGACAGAGATTTAGCGAAATTGATTGAGTAACACTTTGAGGTCTCATTTGTGGAAGTTGTCGTCCACATACTGGCCTCTTCGCACATTGCTACTTTGTTAAGTTTTCACACACTCTGAATAAGGGACTGGCTTGACCTTCAAGCGTATATTAAAAAAAATTTCCACTGAGTCTCACCCAAGACGTCCTTGTCATGCTGAGGTATGAGGGTAGTCCACTGTTCCCTCTCTGGTTTCTGGATGTCGATGTTGATGAGACAGTACCGAGGGGCGTCCAGGTTGGAGCGAAAGGTGAATACAGTCCCCTCATTGGTGATGTATGAGTACTGGGCGTCAAAGTTGTCCACAAGTTTGACCCATGGGAGCAGGCCTGAGGTAGAGGGTGAAAATAAATGATAACAAATCTGTTCATAAAAATATGGGCAAAAAGAGCAACACCACACAAACAAAGAGGAAATACACTATTTTGCATCAAATTTTGAAAACTCGGCTCCTTTTTTTTAGTAAATTCTGTCACTGCACTGTCATACACTGCCTTTAAACTGATACAGCATGATTATTTGTGACACCAAGGGGAGGAAATACAATTCATAAATCAATTAAAACTTTAACATTTAATTTCCTTGAGCTTTCAAAGCCAGAGAAATACTCCTTTTTTTGTTGTCTCAGGACAGCTTCTGTTGTGACCACTGCAATGACAGAGCCATCACGATAAGACTAGAGATGGGAATTGATACAACTTTATTGATACCAATATCATAAACGATTCAGCTTATCAGTCCAATTTGTTAATGATTCCCTTATCGATTCCTGCTGGGTTTCTGTGTTGGCAAAAGTTGGTATGTAGATTTCATTGGCATCAATATCAGACACGACACTCCAGATTCAATGCTGTGTTGCATAAATGAATGCTCTGCAAGGTGCTGGTGTTTCCACTGACTGAAAGCTGTGCAGTAAACGCTTATGACGAAAGTTAAGCCTCAATTTTGACCACTACTGACCCTTGCCAGTGGAAAGACTTCATGAGTGAATTGATAAGCAGAAAGACTAGTGATATCAATTCCTCCAGACAGTTGTTATCAATTCTTAACTGGAATTGGTTTTCGATTCCCATCCCTAGATAAGACACAACCTGCTGGATGTTATGTTTAAGACTTCAACAGAAAGAAGCAAGAGTGCCACTGGGAGCTGCCTTTCTCTTTCTGCATCTGCGACTCACTTGTGATAACTATGGATGCAAAAATACACTTAGCCCTCAGTTCAGCCTTTTTTTTAATCATGGGTTTCGGTTCAGTTCTGTTTCAAAAACCTTTCCGATTGGTGCTTCTTTTTTCTACTCCACTCTAAAGGCTTGATTATCCTTTTTGCACGGACACAAATAGCTGCAGACTCCTGACGCTCAGTGCATATCATGGAGCAGTATCTTCAGAAAAGTTTGTATTAGGTGGTTTATGGTTAGGCTAAAGTTAGTGAAAATGATTATTTGTCAATAAGAAGAAGTTGCTGCATGTGCTCATATTATTGTGACAAAAAGGGAGAGGAGATGGTCCACACAGCCCCTAATCAAGAAAAGAGGGGGAGAATAATTTACCTGTGACAATGCCAGTGAAAAAAAGACGAAGTATGTGTTGTATCTGAGAATACAAATAAAAGTATTCGCCCTAAGCTTGTTTTTAACCCTTTAATGCCTGAAAACACAAATTATAGCCAGAAAATTCAATTCTTTTGGAGCTGAAATGTTTATTTCACTTTCTACTGAAATCCTAAAAAATCAAAATTTCCACAAAATTTAACACATATATATATTTTTTGTATCTCATTTGATACGTTAGGTGTTTTTGGAAACTGATAATCCATTTGAGGACATTTTTATCATTTATCTGATTGTATTCAGATGGTTTTTTTTAGTAATTTGTTGATCATATTGATTAGATAGAGGTATCATAAAAGTATGTATCAAATATGATACAACATGCTTTAAGGGTTAATCTCCTGACAGCAGGAGCCTTTGGAAGTTTGCCATTTCATTGTCATCTGCATCCTCATCTGTTAACATTTTTGGGATGTGCACTGCCAAATGAAAATCCAGCAGGAGGAAACTCTGCAGAAAGGTGTGTCTGGATATGTGGTGGCCATGCGGACACTCACGACCCTGCACGTGTTGAGCATATAACTGAGTGAAGCATTTCCAGCAAATTTCACAGAAACAGCAAGGGAATTATAAGAAGAAGAAAAACTTTTCTCATTCATAATTGATTTCTTTCTTTAAATTAACATTAGAAAAGCCATAAACAGTCTTGAAGCACTTTATTTTTTTAATTAAAAAAATAATAATTGAAAAATAACACTTCTGAGTGCTTTTTACTCCTTGCTAACAGCTGATATATATATATTTTTACTATAATTATTCAGTCTTTTAGACAAAATAAAATTGTATTTTTAATTAAATTATATCTGAACTTATCATGTTTAATCTGGCAATTTTAACAGGGATTTGAAAATTGATTTTTACAGTTTTTTACCAAAGGACTTGGGCAAAGTTTGGGTGCACATTTCACAACTGTTTTGAGCAGATGAGAGGAATTTTTCTTTCTTGTGTTATGAGTCAGTTGTGGAATAACCAGAGTTCTTTATCGAAGGCCATGGTGACTGACGAGACTCGACTGAAGGAGAAACTGCTGCTCACCTCTGCTCAACTATAGCACGTCTTTACTTGTCACCTTTGTGATATTTTTCTGATTGACAGATGCTGTTAGAAGAAATTACAAACCGTGCATCTTAAGACCAGATTACTTAAACTTAAGATGTGTGCATCGTAAGAGTAAGAAAAAAGCACTCAGGCGTCAATGGACCCTGAAGCTTACACCTTGCACAAACTACATGGTTCGGTAACGATTTCTTAGAGAGTCAATAGAGGGATTTTTTTTCTCAGTGACTCACAGTGTTTAAACCCTCACGCCAGAAAAAACAGGAACCTTGGGCCATCATGTGTGATGACTGGATGTGTGTCTGAGCTACTGCCAGCCGTCATCTTTCAAAATCTATGCAATTTTGCAACTTTCCTTTCCAGCTTTGTTATAACCAGGAAAACAAAACAATCACAGAGCTCCAGCTGTGAGAGCCACAATCCTCCTTTTTCAAAAGAATATTGACCTTTTGAGTCTTACTTATTGGATGCCAGCACTGAAAAATTCCTTGTGGTTATGAGTAAACAGTTTTGACCACAGTTGTCTCCCTTTGTGCAGTGGGGTCAATGCCAATGCATTTTACATAACAATAAAACACATTGTTGTCTTCAAGTTTAATCTCACTCAGTCAATATTTTAAAGGCTTGGGAACTTTAACAGCATGTGATGCCTTGTGTGGATTGTGTAATTTAGGATTGATGTGTAAAAAAAGGGTAAAAACATGCCTTCAAATTAGTTCCATTCCAATAATGTTAAGTCATTATGTCAGTAATGTTCATGAATGTTTACATATGATTTTGAAGTTTACACAATAAAACAGACCTGTGATTCCATTGGGGAGCTCCTGAAGGTCACAGTACCAAAGACGGTTGACAGGTTCACAACCTTCACTGATAGACAGAACTGCATATCGACCATCGTCTGAAACCTGAAGGTAAAGATATTTGAGAGTGTGAAAGTTAATGTTGTAAAGGGGTTTTGATTAAGATTTACTAAACCTACCATGAGGATCTGCTAACCTTTCACAGTAATTAAAAAAACACTGACATATGAAGCGTTTGTTTTTTAATTGTCCCATGTCTTACAAAATCAATTTTCTTAGCTTTAATGTTGTTAGAAGGGGCTTAGAGAACATGGCACCTTTTACCTTTTACCCCTGTAGACAAAATGCCCCTTAAAATGCTGTTTTTTTACTTCCTGGAGTTTATGATGCCATCACTATACAGCCTCCGCCTACATGTTTGTTTTCTGTTCATCACAGGCAGACACCATGACTGTTTTGAAAGTCTATTTTGCAGTCTGTAACCCTTCGTCCCCCCTCCCATCAGAGATTGTTTGGGTAGCCAATCAGTGCAGAGCTCTTTATCATAGCCTCCGTGCCCCCACAGGCCTGAGCGTTTCTAAAGGGGAGGGGAAAAGAGCTGCATCTGATCCGCTACAGAGATGAAGATTTTCATTTCTTCACTCAACTTTAATCAATTCCCTGCTTAATAGAGACCCAAAACATGGTCAAACTGGCCAGGACATGGGAACAGTGAGGACCCTTGGAGTGAAATGTTACCTTTCATTGGAGAAAAAGAAAATGTTTCATTGATCATATTTCACAAAGTACTGTTTTCTTTCAACTGCTGGTGCAAGTGACAAAATGTCACCAGTAATTTTCAAATGGTTTTCTTTGGGAAAAGGAGCCTTTAAGGGAGCTTCTGAAAACCGTGAAAGCAGTCAGTAAAGTCCAACTTGATCTTCTTGACATATTTCATACACAGGCCTAAAAAATAAGATTTACATTAAGTGAAAAAGGAAATCACAACAACACTAATATTAAGAAATGATAAATAAAATAATGCCAAACTAAATTAAGAACAGGACCAAATTCAAAATATGGTTTGGTTTAAAGGCACATAAGTCTGATTTAGCACACAGTTATTTGTTTTTCTCTATAAAAAGTAGGTAAAGATGCCAAATTACCAACTTAACCACTCAACTCTTTAGGCATCCCTCTGTCGGGTTTTAAGTGTACCTGTTAGACCCTGAAGATGAAGCTAGACTCACTGTAGTCCATAAAGTAAGGGTGTGGTTGACTGCAGGAACTCCAGCAAGACCTACTCTACAAACTGCACTTCTCTGAACAGGATCATCTGTTGAAAACACTCTATTTGATGTTAAATAACTTACAGTTACTGAGCTGTGCCACTTTGGATGATCAGGAAACTCTGCAACCAGAATGTCCGCTGACTGCTCAGTGCCAATGACGTGGTAGTACAGCTTCTGGTTGAGGTTGGTGGTGGTCTCTGTGCCTTTATTTAAAAAAAAATATTGAAAAACATTTGATACTGTTGCAATAAGTTAATGTTAAAGCCAGAAGAGTTTTATTCTCTCTGTAATAAAGACTGTTTCTCACCATCAGTTTTGCCTTGCTGAGATGGGTAGCAATTGTAAAAGATGCCCTTTGCATCATGGGTCCAGGCCAAGCAGCTGAATTTAACCCTCTCCAGGACATCAGGCAGAGCACTGAGGTCATCAGCCTTCATGAAACGCACAGTCACCCAGTCTGAACCACTGCTGCTCAAACCGTACGCAAAGTACTCGCTGTCCTCTGACAGACGGCCCACTGGTGGAAGGCAGGGCAAAGAAAAAACAGAAATGTATTACTCTACATAATTTATGTCTCACCTTGTGCTTATGTGAGCAGTATATGAGAAACAAAATGGTGGCACAGAGTTCACAACAAATGGAGAGTAAGTGCAAAACTTTTTCTGATGATGACATGATACCCTTAGCAAAAAGTAGTATAATTGAAGTTCATTTTATTAAGTATGCTTGAGTATAAGTATAACAAGTATACTACAGAGCATGTACCTGTAGTGTACTAGAAAGTATACTAATGCAATACTTCTTTGGACTAAATTGGAAAATTTTTAAGTTTATAAATGTATAATTTCAAGTATGCAATAAGTACATTTATCTACTACTAGTGTACTAGGTATATACTTCTAGTCCATATTTTAGTTTACTGAAGTATAATTTAGGTATACTTTTATGAACCTCAAAAATACTATTTTTTGCTATTTTACTAGTTTACTTTTTGTTATACTTCAAGTATACTTGTAAGTTTGCTTAGCATGTTACTTGTAGAGTACCATTTATATACTTGAAATATACTTAAAGTATTCTTAAAGTTAACTCATACTGTATGTACATTAGACTGCACTGTATTTACAAAATCACAAGACAGAATGTTGAGAACAAGTTTGATATATTTATCATTTTCAAAACATGCCATACAGTGTATTTACAAATACCTGCTTAAATCACTAAAGATGTGCATTTCATATCAGGGGTAATACCTCAAAGCAAATGTGTGTAGTGAAAAACACTTTTATTCTGCTAAATTAAAAGTAAGCACAATGACTTGACCTTATTCTGTGGATCAAGATATACTAAGTATAAGTATTTTGTGGCAGAAAGAAATAAAAAGTAAACCAAAGTACAAGTGTAAGCTTTAGTATTAAAGAACAAGTGTAAGTCTTATTATTAATGTTATATCTTTGACTTTTCTTTATACTTTTCAGTTAAAGCCAAGTATACATTACTATACTATTCTTTAGTATATAAAATATAGTATAAAAAAAAAGTAAACTTCAAGTATACTGCCTCAGTTTTAGTATAAAATCAGTGTACTCGTAGTACACTTGAATAAACTGCTTTTTGCTAAGGGCAGCCATTGCAAGCCCGTGTCAGAGGGAGAGAGAGGATTATGTATGTCCGGAAAGTAAACTGACGAATTGAGCTGTTATGTCTCATGTTGGGCTTTTTTTTTAGCAAGCAAGTGTTATTTTTCTGCAGCTGCCTGCAGTCAATGCTGCCCTGCGCTTTCTTTTTTAGTTTATCTTTCCCTCCTTTTTCTCTTTCCCTCCCTCTCTCTTAAGTTAATTATTTACTCTTGCTGGGTTGTTTGGTTGCTTATCATCTAAATTCGTAAATTTAGTATGTTAAGATTCATTTATTGACCAGCAGAGTGCAGCACTGCAAGAAAGCAGTGCTTCAATTTGACCCAGGAAGTCATTCCAGCTTAACCAGCTGTGCTGAGAGCAGGTAATGGTCTCAGGCAGGTACAAATCTGTATTTTGTGTTGGATGTCCTGAAACCCTGTGAAATAAACAGCAGAGACAACCAGAGACGCCACTGGTGAGTGTTTCAAATTGTGCAAAGTATATGTATTTGATTATTGCACTCTCTAGGAGTTCATTGTTTAACTTGGCACTGAAATAGCCAAAAACTGCCAAGCAGTTCTCAGGCATATTGTATGGTGATCAATAATGACAAAGCATTCAGCACTGGAAGTTGTTAAACTTCCAAAAGAAAACTAAATTAATGAAACATTTAAGGATAAGACGTGCATGTTTAGGTTAGTAATTTAACTGCATGGATTTTTTTATTTAGTTTAAGAAAAAAAAGTTTATATGACAGTTAAATACAAATGACTTTGTCTTTGCAAATGGATTGGATTAATTGTTTTTGTGGACTATTATCCAAGTACAAATATTAGATTTGTAGGATAATTCAAAATTAACTTTAGCTGTTGGAATTTTTGGACAGCTCGCTTTACTTCATGAACTTGCATGAAGATCATTGTGTTCGTTTCAGTTTAGTAAATGAGTTTTAGCTTTTGAATTGATCAGTGATCCTGCTGGCACGAAGTTAGTTTGAATGCTACATCAGTGTATATATCTTTTTGTGGAGCTGTTCCCAAAAGCAGGGTGATACTGGGAGCGTGCAGGCACTCAAGGCAACAAAGAAGCACTTGTTGTAAATGTGATCTCCTGTTTGGCTTACTCTTTAGAGCCACTGTGCCATCTTCAGAGAGTTTATTTGGGTCAAAGAAAACAGTCGCAGGCCCATCCAGGGAGTCCTGCACATACAGCACATCCTGGTTCTGGAGACCTTTGTTGTGAAAGTAGAAATATCTGGAAATAAAAGTACAACAATGACATTAAAAAACAGACTTTGCTTGATTTGCAGCTGAAGTTGGCCTGTAGAGGGTTGCAGTGTTTTAATTATTTGATATACCTGTTTCCTCTTTTGTAAGGGCAGCTAAATTTGGGATAGTCGTACAGCTCAGTGAGACGCTTTTCGAACTGAGCCTTGACAGCGCACTGCTCCAGGTACGGCATGGTCAGTTTGTTCTGTTCCTCAACAAACGCCTGAGGTACAAAAGAAGAAATGATAGGGATGAAATCTGGGGCGATTTGGAGAGAGAAAAAAAAAAAAAAAGCTTCACCTGTGTGCATACAATCTATACACACCATCGTCTCTGCACTGTCCGGGTCCTCGAGCCATGCGTAGGGATCACAGATCTTATTTCCATGGTAGTCATCCACCTGTCAAGAGACACGAGTTAAAAAGAAGCCAAACAAAAACAGCTACAAGTCATTAGTATTTGCATGGTTTATCTCTTGCATCACTTTGGTTGTGTCATCTTTCCAAAAATACTTTTCGCTGGAAGAGAAGATAAACCAGTCGCTAATATTTGGCTGGCTGTTGATATTTCAGTTGAACACACTTTCATAAGAGCTGAAACAGGTTTTCCTAAGAAGCTCGGGTGTTATTCCAATGAATTTCACTCTAGTACGGTACTGTCAACAACAATGAGGTTGAAGTGAAAGTATTTCTGCAAAAGTTTTTCTCACTCAAACTTTGAAACTGTCCTATGTGTTATTAAACTCAGGGTGCTTATCTTCGAAAGATGAGATAAGAGCTGGGATCAAATCTATGCTCTTTAAACCAAGGTATGCATACAGAAATCTGCAATATACAGCAGTTATTTTACAGTAATATTTAAGTCACAAGATATATTCTGCTTTTAAAAACTATATCAAACTACCAGTCAAAATACTTGAAATAAGAAAAGATGTACAAAATCTTAACTTCTTATTATGAGGAAAGTGGACTGATCATTAGAAATCAAACTGGCAAGCAGTTATTATAATAATAATATTTTTAATTTGTAAAGCACTTTTAAAAAAAGGTTTATATAGTCAGTTGAAAACCAGACAGGAAATCAGAGAAGAGAAATCACAGGAGCAGATATGAAACAAGAAAAACAGCATTTAAGCATAAATGAAACCGTTGATTTACAATTGTACCATGCAGTGATGAGAAGGTGCATCAATATTGGACATTTGTGTTATTTGCCGTAGGGTTGTCATGATACTAAAATTGCAAACTTGATATCGATACCCAGAAAAATATGCAATACTTGATACCATTTCCGATACTGCTAAAATGACAAATACTGAAAAAGGCATAAAAAGTGTTATCAACATGAAAATCTCAAAAATACTTTTTCCAATCTCAACATGGAACATGCTTTTGCAAAAAAAAACACAGATGCTAGTTAAATAATCAGAAAATGGAAAAAAAAACACTAAAAAAACAAGACACTCACATTGTTTTTACAAAGATAACACAATTTGACAATATTTAAAGGTTGTCTCAGATATTTTTCCTTTTAACTAAGTGCAAATAATCCAAAAATCTAAAATTAACAGCAGCAGAAATATGCAAACACTTGTCTGAGGTAGTATCTATATCATGGCAAATTGGTATTGTATCCGGATACGGCGTTTGAGAATCAATACTTATAGAAGTATCAAAACTTTTGACAACCCTAATTTGCTGATATTCCAGTCAATATACGGCCGATATATCGGCTGTAAATATCTGCAACAATTTCAATATCGGCCGATACTGATACTTAACTTTTTAGGGCTGATATCGGTCAATACCGATATCAAACCGATAATATCATGCGTCCCTATTATACATGCCCCCTCCCCACGCTCCTCACAATAAGAATTTGTTCACACAGACTTAAGCAAACTCAGACAGTACAAGAACCAAGCAACATAAACTGAGACTATAATAAAAACGGAAAAGATAAAAGTATAAAATCAATAAGAAAAAAGGCAATGATAAAAGGGGAATAAATCAGAAGACAGGAGAATAAAAAGAGAGTTAACAAATAGCAGACATAAAACAATATAAGAGCCTTAATAGTAATCCATAAAAAGAGTAAAATTACAACATAATATGGTCAGGTAAAACAGTAGGTAGGCAGTAAAGCAACCCAGCATAAAATAAATAAAACAGGAACAATAAACTAAAAACAATACATTTCATTCAACCTTTTTTGATGTGGTCAAGCAAGGTTTCTTGGCATAACGGCCCTGCTCTTACACATCCTGGTGCTCTCAGAAGAAGCTAAAGCTGCTTAAAATGTATTTCTGTAAATAAAGTGCAGAAAAACTGTCTTTGATTTCTTTGACATTTAGAATAAACAGATGCAGCCAAGTGTTGTATAAAGGTTAGGGCACTGTTAGTTTTAAGAACTCCTCATGCACGCCATCTATCTTTTGTTAAATTATTGCAATTGATACCTTTTTATCACTATATTAAACAAAGCTATCACACACTATGTTTTTCCCATATCATGCAGGTCTAATTGAAAACATTGATTTATCTTAACACCTCAATTCATTTCTCTCTCATCTTAAACTCTAAAAACCGCAAAGCTTCACCAAACTAAATGGCCTCAGGGTTTTCTTTGCCAAACTATGACGTGTGGGCGTTCTGACACTCCTTAGTTCCATGGAAGTCAAAGCCTAATATTTGGACACAAACCATTTTCAGTAAAACAGATAATCGGTTGACTGCACCTGTGCAGTGGAAGGGATTAGTTCTGTTTTGCCTTGGGGGAAGGTTTGGCCTTGTCTCCTTTTTATGACAAAACAAAATTTGAAAGTAGAGTTATAAAAAAAGAAGGGCAGATCTTTTACTTTTTGTTTTTTTAGACATTAATGAGTTTCACTGAAGAGCTCTTTGCCTAAAGGCTATCACTGAACCTTATGATCATTTGTCATATCAAGAACATTGAGTCAGCGTTAGCGGTTAATAGTGTGCATCTTCTATGTTACTTTTGTCAGTATAACTTTCCTAAATGAGGCATGTTCCCATTTTTGGACACATTTCCCTTTGTCGAGCTGCACAAGTGTTCAGGTTATGTGACTGTTACTAATACCACTGCTGCCTCAGCCCTTTTCTAACCTGAAAAAATGTGTCATTTTGGTTCATGAATGCAAACACAGCAAACGTCTGCATGGTGTCGCGGGGAGCTGCAGCTGTAACAAAGACATAAATGCAGGGTCGCAGTTTCCACTGAGGACACTGAGGTCATGTCCTCATCTGCGGGTTATAATCACCTTATGAGGAATTTACAATCACACAGAAATGACATATGGTGGATTTTGTTTGCTCACTCTGATGCTTTTACTGTCATAAGCAATTCATATCAAAATATAAGATAAGATAAGATAAGATAAGATAAGATATCCTTTATTCCAAATATATAAATATATAAATTCCAAAATATAAAACAATATGTATCCAGTAAACTAGAGCTGAAAAAAGTGTTAAACAATAATGGGGTTGATAAGTGTGGAAAATAAAAGCAGAATTAAGAGAGTTGTTCATTGTTCTGCTGTAAAAAGAATAATTTCCTAAACTGTTGCCATTGGACTACTATTTATAAAGTTAATTTAAAGGCTTTAAAGCCACTGTCAGGAGAGTGTTTTATTTTTTGCTTGTGATAAAGCAGCATGAAAAAATGCCAGTGTCATTTATAACATTATAACACTTTGGGCAATATGAATTACCTCTCTGTTGTAATTTTTAATGTCTGTAAATGCTGCTCCAGGGAAGCTGTAATAAGAGAAGATTCACACTACACTACCAAGACACTTGGTGTTTTAATTTACAGAACAAATGTTCACTGTGAAAAGTAAATCTGTTAACAGCAGGGATGTGTATCAAAATCTGCATGCCTTGCAAATCAAAGTTGTCATGCTCTCATCAGAGGCCGTCAGCAGAAATGATAACGAGAAAGTCAAAAATCATGGCAGACGGGACAGGATTAGTCAAAATTGAAAGATGCTCACTGCACAACTGTCCCTACGTGGAAATGCCAACAACTAGCAGAAGAAATTATCTTTGCAGCACAGCATTGAATACCAGGAGTGTAATGTGTTTGACGTTGTTGCCACTGAAAACCTGTTTCACCACACAGAAAATGATCAGGAAACGATATGGGAATCGTTAAAGAATCTGATCGATAAGTAGAATCGTTTATAGAATTAGTATCAATAAATCTCCTCAATTCCCATCCCTAGTTAAGAGAGAACAGGTTAAGATATTTCAACACAAAACACAACTTACAAATGTTTCAGAAAAAATCTGCAAATTGAAAAACTACCACTTTGTCAACACACAGTCTGAAAAGTTCCTCAAGGGAGATTCATATTCATAAGAACTGTTTTAATGAGAGGTCTGCTATTTCTTATTCTTCAATATCTACAGACTGCAGCATCATTGATTAACATTTAGGGAAGGTGGTGGTCACTTGTTTGCTTGCTGTTTGTTTAGTTATTGACCTTGCATTTCAATATCAGCAAAAGGATGGTGACAGTCAAGAGTAGGGATGGAAATCAGGAGACCAAATTCAGTTGAGAATCGATAACCATATCCTTAAAGAATCGTTAGTCTTTTGCTTATTAAAACTTTCCACTGACAAGGGTCAGAAGCGGTTAGAATTGTGGCTCATTTTTTGATGACAAGGTGCTTACAGCACAGCCTTTGGAGAGTGTTAACAACAGCAACTAGCATAAGAGTTTATCGACGCAGCACAGCACTGAATATCAGGAGTGTCATGTGCTCTATACTATTGCCAGTGAAAACCTAAAGGCCAACGTTTGCCCACATCGATTTTTGTTTCAAAAGGATTCACTGTTCACAAAACATTACCTGATAAAGTGTTCATCTGCTTCTGCCTGCAGTACGCTATGAGGCTTGATAAAATGATTTGACAAAAACGCACCACAAATTGTGTAGATACACTGCGGTATGAAGTGTGTTTAAAAAGATCCTTAAAAATGTACAACAAATCTTTTTATAGATACCATTTAATTAAAATGTAAAAACATTTTTTGCACACCTAATGTTAATTCTTGCTGATTGCCACTATAGAGGTTACATAAAAAGCAACATTAAACTTATCTTTAATTTTATTAGATATGTAACCCTCGTGTGAGTGTTAGTCTGAAGAGTCTTTTATTAAAACTACACAAATTTGGAGCAGGCAAGAAAAATTGCTTGCATCGATGCAAAGAGGCCGCCAAGTGCAGATTTTGCACTACAGATTACATCACAAATCTAATTTTGAGTATTTAATCAAACCAACACCCAGAACTGGGTAGGAGAACATCATGGCTTCAAATTTTTCACAAAAAGACAAGCTTGGTCACCTGTTGCATCTAAAATCCAAATTGATTTGAAAATCATAACTCTGATATTTATATTTTATTCCTAGTATTGCTGTTTCTTAGTTTGAGAATCTTGCTGTTCATTGTGTTCATGTTTTAGAGGCTTTGATTTTAAGTCTTTAAAATAATGTAAAGTTTGAAAATAGGGATATGTCAGGAATGCATGATCTCATCAGAGCAATATCGGTATCTGCATTTAATTGCCAAAAAAGATGATTATTGGTAGTGGCAGATATGAACATTTTTGCTGATATTATATCTTGGCTGCACATTAGCAATATATATATCTTATATACTGGCTGTAGTGGAAGAATACGTTGTACAAAAGCACCTAGCCTACTTTATTATCACTTACTGTCCACTTGTACAAAAGTATACTTAAATAAAGTATAACATTTTGTTTTTCTTGTTTCACATCTGTCTGACTTATGGAAATGACATGGCTGGCCGCATTTAGTGAGGTGGAGGGCCGCATGTGGCCCGCTGGCCGCCAGTTGCCCACTCCTGCGTATAGGCACTGCAGTGTAGTAGGCACAGCTCAACTGTTCGGCTTAGTTTACCTATAAGTAAGTTGAGAAGTGATATGAGTGGCGTGTTGGATCAGTTTCATGTTAGGAGTGTCACTGCGGAAGAAGGGAAACCGAGACTCTCTCACTGGTTCCGCGGGAGCAGACAAGCAGTGGTCGTACAGGAAGCCATGTTTGAAGCGCCTCATTAAATGAAACGAAATCACTGATACTGTCCTGGGCTTATGTTGCTCTGTGTGACTTCAGCTGGAGGTCGTAGTTTTGTTTTTGTTTCCTCGTTCACTCAAACCCTCCACCCCCATGACTCGACTTTCTCTTCCTGGTCTCGTGTCTCTGACAGAGCTCGCGACACTGAACCTCTCACCATGACTCTCAGAAAGCCAAACTTACCACTCACACTTTGATACTGACCTTACTCTCATCTCTCCGTGCAGCCGGATACTTAAACGCCATGTCGAAGTTTCTTTTAGTCCTTCTGAGTCGACCTAAAGTCACCAAACAGTGTTTTTTTTTCTGGCTGCAGAGTCTCCTCTAAGTCAGTGGACGGCGGGAAGTGAAAGTGAAAGCATTTTTCTCTCACGTACTAAACGTTCCTTTGGTTCCCAGGAAATGATGTGACACAAGGGCAAGTGATGGTATAGGCCACCCATGCTCGCGTGATTTTTGTTTACATGGATCATATGATAGGGTCTGACCCATAAAGCCATCACATACCCCCTGACTTAGTTGGAAAAGTCAGTGGTGGAACTCTTGGCATGTGAACATTCAGATATTTCCCTGCATATCCATAAATAGAAAATAGCAGTTTTTCTATTATTAAAACAGAAAACAAAAATAATTTCCTGAAACCATGAATGATTAATGACAGTAAAGCCTATGAGCAAAGAAGAGAGGTAAGAGACTTTATTTTTTTAACCTTGGAGGCCCAACTTGGAGGCTTTAGATTCAAAGTTTTTCACAGTATGAGCATTTACAGTAAACACATTGCAAAAGTCAGACTTATTTGCAACAAATACAAAATTATTTTCCTTAAACAATAGGGATGCAACAAAACAGTTAAGCTACTTTTCCACCTAGCAGTCCAGTTCAGTTTCAATCAATCTTTATTTGTATAGCGCCAATTCCTAAGAAGTGTTATATAAGACGCCTTACAATAGAGCAGGCTGAAGACATAAAATTTATGGATACACATAAATACATATAAATACACAAACATACGCACATTCAAAACCCAACATGAACCCATCATGGCGGCAAGAAAAACCTCTGTTTAGCGAAGGAAGGGAGGGTGGACAAGTGGACTAAAGTAAGAACTTAAGCTTGTGACAGATCCATGGGTCGATCATAGACCTGACTTCGTCATATTTGTTTCTGCAGGGTATAAATTTATTTGAGGTTAACCTTTTGAGATGCAGCATCTCGTTTTCAGGAGGGTCCTCATGTCTGTATGATTGTAGTGATAGTTCAGGTTGGTACAGTGCACAATTACAGGTATCTCCACTGTCAAATAAGGAAAAAATGTACCCAAATAACCTGCAGCGTCCCACTTTTGGCCCCCTCTGTAGGGGTGCAGAGTATACCAACCCAACCTTAAAGGGTGGGACTATAAGCGCTGCAGTCTGTTGAATGGTCATAAAAATTTTCAGTTATCATGCATGAGCACCTAAAGCAAAAATAAATACTGCCACACTGTGACGACAACCATTTATATAGCCGGCGCAACCCTGTTCTCCTGACTTACATCCCCACCTTCAAATGAAGGTACAGCTAGCAGCAGACATGCAAACAAGATCAGGGTTCATGGCTCAAACTGTGCTGAACCAAACCAGAGCACTCAGGGGAAACAAGGCTTTATGGTGCACTCCTCTTATGTTGGAAATCGGAAATTACAACTTACCAGTTGAAAAATCATCTGGATAACCCTTAGAGGGATACGCCAACTTTTCAAGTCTTTCCTCACTCCTGAGTCCATGACAAGCAGATTGACACCATTCTTTCAACTGTGTGTGAGAGATGCGCAAAGCTCACCCACAGCTGATTAGCTTAGCTCAAATACTGGGAGTCAATAGGTAGTGTTAGCCTGCCTCTACCTGCTGTCATCAGATAAATTCTTCAGCAACTCTAAACTGTCCTGTGGGCTTGTTGTGACTCATTTTTTACTGTTTACTCGTAAACAGAGGCTTTGTTTGGTTGACCTAGCAAGTCCAAGGTGGTTTGTGCCAGAGGTGTGACGTCCTTGAACTAGTCTTTTGAACAGCTCTTTTAAGTGAACGATGAAAACCGATACGCAGTTGTGAATGAGCTATTCGTTCTTGCAGGCTCTCTCACAACTGCATATCAGTTCTCACCGGGTTTGAACCAGTAACCTTCTTGCTGTGAGGCCCACGCACTACCTGCTGTACTGTACCACTCTAATCTAGTATATATTCATTAATAATAGCTGATTGATCAAGTTTTAATACCATTGCAGCAGTTTGAACATTTTGTTTACTACACTATTTTCTTCATGTCAAGAAAGCCCAAAACAAAAGACTTCAACTTAAAAACAACAAAGATATAACTTTATAGTTAATGCTTACAATTAGGCCTACATTAAAACTCTGTTTTTAGGCAAATCTTTGTGTTTTTTTTCTTTGTTACTTGTATTTTTATACCACAGATCTGGTGGATCTTTATATACTGAGAGACTCAATATGAAATAACAGCTGAGGAGCTAGTGTTTATATTTTTCAATAATCTTATTGATGTTTAAACTTAACACTTTCACAATTTTAAAATGTGTGTCTTGTTTTTAGCCTCTCTGATAACCACTGGAGTTTCTGGTTTACTCTGTATTCAAACCAGTGACTAAGACGTAATAATCATCCTACAGCTGTATGACTCATGTTGATTTATGGCTTTACTTTGTCTTTAAATGTTTCATTATATGACCATAAATTTAAGCTCAACTTATAGTGCACTCAAGTAACCCTGATGCGAGACCACATTTGCTTCACTGACACCGCCTTTATTGTGCAACAGGAAGTCCTACACAAACTGTCAACTCATATATAGGCATAATATTTTCCGGTGCTGGGAAATATTCACAATTTCAATGTAAAGCCATTTGCATCATATTCTTGTTTCTTAAGAACAGCTCTATTAATTCCAGTCTGTCACACTTTAACCTATGTTTCCACGGCAACACTTCATCTGGATCAGTTTGTTGTGTGATGAATTAATCTCCAACAGGTCTGGGGGTAAAACATGTTGAAACAGTGTGCCTCTTGGATTAAGTTGGATTCAGATGGATAGAAACACACACAGAGAAAGAAAGAAAAAAAACAGAGTTTCAGACGAGTAATCTGTCTAATCCACAAAGCTGTGAAAACGACTGCAGAGATGAGGGGAGGGGAGAGACTGTGGACGGGGAGTTAGAAAGAGGGCTAATTTCTAACTAATTTAGCTAAGGTGATTAAGTGAGACTGGCTTGATGAGAAAATAAGCTGTTAGAGGGCCTCTGACCTTGTTAAGTGTATTTACCTCTCTGTTTAAGTGGTTATATATAATTATCCTGACACTACAGCCATCTGAATATAAAACTGATCATGTTTTTCGTAGTACTGAATTAATTAAATTATTATATAAATGGATGAAGTGAGGGAATAATTTAAATATTAAGTGAACTGTGGGAATTGTCTTGCACAGAGAGCATGAAACAAATTACAAAAGAGATCAACAACCACACAGGACAGCACATTATAACATAGACCAATCATTCTAAATAAAGTAAAATAATTAAATAAAGTGTTGCATGACTCAATAAAAGACTGTCAAGAAGCAAGGTCTTTAAATTTTATATTGTGTGATCAGAGCTTATTTGGCAGCTGAAAGCTCCATGGCACAAAGGGTAGTTCTCATCCAGAGCATCATGTATTCTTAATTTAAACAATAAACAAATAAATAATAAATTACATTCATTATTATTTATGATTTCTTTAAAAGAGGGGAAATTCAAGCTAACAAAGGTACAAACTAATTAGTTATGCACAAACATTTGAGAATAAATGCTCAAATAAAGATAAACTCTGATATAATTATCAGATCAGACTACATTTTTCAGTCTTTTTGATGGCTCTTGTTTTGTCCAACAGACTAGCAACACCCAATTATTCATTATGTGCTGTCTCCTCCATGATGTAACCTGCTGTCTTCTCAATGGTGCACAGGTCCATAGGTTGTCAGAGAAGCGAGTTAAGGAGTGTCAGTCATGACCACAACAGAGGCACTTTGTGTTGATGCTGGAAGTTTTGTGTTCAGGAAAGAAAACAACTAAAAGTAAACAATTGTGGACTTGTATATATGTGTCATACTAGGATAGGTACAGAAAATTGATGCAGATGGTGTCAGTGAAAACATGCTCACTAAACTAAATCACAGCTCAGACTTAAGGGCTTCATCTAGTCTAAAGAAATGAGCATTTCAGATAACGAAGGCCCAATCACTACATGGGCCATGACAAGAGAAAACATTACCACCACTCTTAAACGTATAATTTAAGGAACTGTTAAGCTTTGGTCTCAGTAAAAGCACTGGAAAAGTCCCAGAATTAAAAAACAAACGAACAAAAAAAAAATACCTACCTCTTGCATGGACTGGCTAGCCTTCAAATACTGTAGACCTTGAGGTGAAAATGTGATAACATGTCAAGTAAATTAGCCCTTGGTCTAGCCAAATGCTGTCACGTGTGTTAGCCATGTTAGCTTCACTGTATGTAATCAGAGGGTCCTCTAAGGAAGAAAAGATTGGGTTTGGGCAATCATGTAACATCACACTGGAATATGAAAAAGAGATTGTGACATCCAAATGGTCAGCTTTCAGATACACATTACTGATACCCAGTCAGGCTGACATACTATATGAAGAACATGCAGATGGATGTCCTGGACGAGGCATTGACAAAAACACTACAAGAGCTTTTGTTGATCCCAACATTAATATGTAAACACAAGGATTGAAGGTGAATGGCGATGACGCTTTCACATCAGAATATGTTTGCATTCATGTAGTCTGATCCAGCCTAAGCATAGCTGCACCCCAGTGCAACCAAACCTTATCTAAATAATGATAATAAAAACTGCAACTTTTTTAAAGCTTTGTCCCCCAATCTGGGGGGCAGAAGGCACTATCAGCTTTGAGGTGGTCAAATTTGGGTAACATATTTTGGCAAAACACTGATAAAACAGTAAGTGGATTCTTTCTAAAGGAATCTGGCACGAGGCTGTGGATGTGGCCCCATTTTATCTTGGTTTTATTAATGAAAACAATTGGAATTGTTTTTTAATTTGCACAGCAATGTGACATTTTTTGTGTAGGTTGACTCTTCTTAAGTAAAACTAGGGGGGTCCTTTAGTAAAAAGGGCTGGGAACCATTGCTTTAAAGTACCTAATTCGAAAAAGTTGGAAAGAGCATCCGACACTCTTCACTTCTCTCTTTCTGGAAAACTTAGCATGATGTCAGCTCAATGAAATAAAAATAAATCAGACACTACACTGACTGCAGCTGTTCTGCTGGAACCTGACCCACCATTTGCATCATTTAATATATTTCATTAGTCCATCTGGGTAACAGCCCATAGAAAGTGTTTGCCAATGGGCAGAATCTTTCCAAAGCATATCAAGCAGGTGATTGGATGATCGTTCCGTCAATCATTTTCATTACGGGCCAAACCCATAATAGTAGACGGGCATTACTGCAGCGATGTTAAGTGCAAACATGAGCCAATATCCTTTCTGTTGAGAAATGCTTCCAGCAAAAGTGCTACTGAAGCTGTTAGCTTCGATGCTAACCTCTGTACAGGCAGTCACTTTCTGCTGTCTTGTACCTCCCACGTCTTTGTGCTTCAGAGGATTTTGATAGGGCCGTACCATTATGGGCCGAGCACAGTTGTTGTAGATTGGAGCTGGCCAAGTCAGATCAGCATGATTACAGACATCAGATCAGGCAGATCCAGCTGCACTGCAAAGCTCGTTTTACTATTGCCCAACTAAAACATGTACAGCTGAACAAAGGATGCTTTTTATTTACATTAAAAATATATGTTTTAAAACCAGAAAAAACCTTCTCCGAATTGCAGCAGCAACATTTGCAAAACAAATTAGCCCACTTCACGCGGCGATGATTCATGAAATCTGTGATTACCTAACCACTGTACAGCCGTAAGTGTTTTAATTGGCCACAGAGTCTGCAGAGGATCCCTAATCTGTGGGGCCGGAGGGGATGAAAGTGGACCAGGCCAAGCAAGAGGCAGATGGGCTGTTATGGAAGCAGATCTACGGGGCCCCAGACAGCCTGAGCCATCTCTGAGCCCTTCAGCGGCCCGACAACAAGGCCGGCTGGGGCCCTGCCGTGGCTGGATTTGGCCTGCGTGGCGTGCTGTGCAGATGGGCCCTAATTGGCTGGAAAGAGCCAGGTAGTTTGCCAATCCGTGAAGACGGAGAGATTAGATTAGCCATGTCAGATTACAGTAGAGCAGAGTCAGACGGTGTCATCTGACCTGCGGCTTGGCCCCAGACTCACCCACTGGGAGAGAGGGAGGCGGGGAAGAGCGGGAAAGGGAGGGGATGAGTTGTTGTTGTTGTTGTGAAAGAAAAGACAGAACAGCAGTGATAAAAAGTGTGTGGAAGATACTGGGCAGGGTAAAATAACAAAGAGAAGATGTTTAAAGGACTAAGAAACTTTGACTTTAATCTGTGTCAGGGTACAAATGCATCATTTGGGTGTGGTCCGGATTTAAGCAAACTAAAAAACAGACGCAAATTGTCTTTTTTACTTAATTAAAAACAGACTGACATAAAGAGTTATTTGTTTTTTTGCTATTTTTTTAAAAATTTTTTAAGAAAGCCTAAAAATTCAAATTGAAAGGTTTCTTTTTAAATTTTCTATTTTGTTTTATGGCCAAAGATAAAAAGATGAAAAGGCCACAAACATCACAAGAAAAATTAATATCAAAACGAAGTCCCATTGAACAGAATGAGACGGATGACAGATAGATAAACTGATTAATGGATCAACAGATCAATGGTTTGGTAGAAATATAAAATATCAGAAAGGTATCTAAGTATTTCATTATTTTAATTATTTATTATTATAACCTTTTATATTAAAACTAATTATTAGCATTTTTATTGCTTTTGTCTTATTTATAACTAAGATAATATAATGATTTTGATAGTATAGTAATAATAACTTTCATAATTACAGTGATGGTAATGACAAAAATATGATAATAATGATGATCACTATGTTATTTTGTGATAATTACGGTAATTAATTAGTAATATCATTTTTATTACAGTATTTTGTAACATTATTTTGTTTATTATTACAATTATTATTTATAACTTCTGTTACCGTTATTAAATAGTGGATTATCCACATGCCATTTTTTCTTTGATTTATCTATTTTCTGAGCTTTTATGATGGCATTACTTCACTTTATTGTCATGTGACTTTCACTTCTTATTTCTGATTCATTAGGGTAAAATCAAAACGGTAAATTAAAAAAATATCTTTATATATTTTTTTATACCTTTTTTGTGTTGATCTCTGGTGTCCGTTTTGTTTTAGTAGGAGTGTTGTAGTAGAGGTGGTGCTATGAGTCGTAATACTATCCATCTAATCTGTCTAATTCATCTTTCTATCTGTTTATCTATCTATCATGTTACCTGGGCTTGTAGGATGAGATCAGTACATTATTTTCCTTGTCATGTCACCATATTGTCTTAACAAGGAATCAACAAACACAAAGTCTGACCTGTGTTTTTCACTTTAGACAAAAATTTGACCCAAAAAAAAAGTGAAAAAACAACTTTATTATAATAATGAGGAAATACAACTGTATTTGTCTTTAATTTCTTTACTTCTCTGGGTTTTTTTTTTGGTCTTACAGTATACTTTGGGACCCTCACAATTAAGCTGTCATCTTCTTGTGTTGAAGCAGAGACGAGAATAAATCTGCCTGCTGCAGACTGAAGAAGTAAAAAAGCCCCCTCTTGTACATAAACACACACATATGCACACAAGTGAACAACATGATCCACCCCCCTTCTCCCCGTTCCTCAACAGATGGTGCAGAGTGCAGCCACTGAAACACATAATCCGTTATTGTTCTGAATATCTTGATTATTTTTTTCCTGGTTGTCATTTCAAAATCATACACAAATCACCCGCTAACCTCGGCTTGATCCTGGGCTTACACTGCTGCTGTGAAGCTAATATGTTTAGCTCAGCGCCCAAAGCCGTGTTGTAATATAACCGAGAGTGCTATTCCATAAGCTCCTCATTTCAGAAATTGACGATGTGCAGATTTGTTTTATTTAGAGAGCATAACAAGAGGCTTTCGAGAGATTTGAAGAAGGTGTATACACTGGCAGGATTGTGTGTGGGCTTTCTCAAGATGGATTTAATCCACAGATGTTCAAAATTTTATTTTCCTCATTTTACAAATTGTTAAATGTATTAAACGTCACCTTAAGCAGTGCTGCTGCCTGTCCGTCTGTCTGATGTGGCTCACTCTTCACTTCTAGGAAAGACTACATCTGATAAGCAGGCTGGGATCAATCACTGTTTCAATGTTGATCGGTGTCGGATAAGTTTCTCAAAAATTAAAATATATTACTTATCACTTATTGCTCCTTTAAGAGAAGTAAAATAACTTTGCTCATTACTTCAAAATGAACTAACAATGAAACTTTAGCAACTTAAAAGTAGCTTAAGCTTTGCCTTCTTTTAAAAACAAAAATTAACAACAAAGTTTAAATGTATTTTAATGGATGACAATATTGTTTGCATCTCTTATGGGCACAAACTAATAAAGATCTTGTTGTGTTGAACTTTTGGGCAAAGCATCATTCGAGCAGCCTGTCACAGACAAAAAGGAACAAAATCCCCAAACTTCCCTGATCAATAACTATAAAATAATCACTGTTTTAGAAAATGTGACCCCTAACTATTAACAATATGTAATATAATTACTGTGGTACATTACAGTGCAGTGCATTATCAATTTTTTTCATAACAATAGAGCAGATATGAATATTTTCCTTTTTTGTGGTCCTAACAATGCCTACTTTGTCTCTCATGGTTGATCATGAATATAACACAGACCCTCCAATCCAAGGCATTATTTCTTTAGTCCTATCAAAGGGACTCTCTGGATCATCAGTTTGGTTTGCAAATTCAACTGTTCTGACAAAAAAAGATAAACCATCTGCTCATCCCACATTTATTCACATATGGACTCTGTTTATATAGTTGTGAAAGTGATGCATCTTAATATCCCTTTTATCAGTGTATTTATCTTTTCATATACTATCAGAAATATTATAAAATAAAAGAAGCATCATATAGTAATATAAAGGGCTTAACAAATTTATTGGAACGCCACCCAATGTAATGTTTATGCCACAGCTGCCCTAAAATAGCTGCAGTGATAATAAACAAAAACATTTTTATTTTTCAGTAATGGTTAAAACACCAGTATGTATGTAGACGCTTTTTAACAGAAATGTTTTTTTCTTTATGTTGAAGTATAATTACTATTGTTTTCTATGAATTTCAAAATTTTTTTGTTTTACAAAACAAAGAAAACTAGTAAAGCACATTCTTATTTCTTGATTAAGATGTAAATTATGGTCAATTACTTGGATTCCTAAATAGAGAAATCAGTTTTGGTTGTTGAATGTAACGTTTAATTGATTTCTGACTTTTTGAGCCCAGTGAGATAAGAAATTTGGGTCAAAAAATGTGGATTTAGTTTGACATTCTTCATAACAAAGTATTATTTTTTTTATCCTCAATTCAGGAAACTAGATACAATCGTGACATTTTCAGTTTAAAATATGTTTTTGAAAGATTTCTCAAATGTTGGTGTTCTTTTTTATGACAGGTGGTGTAATTAATTTTGTTAAGCAATGTATATCGAACAACATATCCAAAAAAACTATACATTTAATGTTATTAAACATTATAACATAATATAATTTGATATAATATATTATAATGTAATATGTTGTAAAGGTAAACATCAATATACAGCATTCAAATCATGGTGATTCCTCTATTAAGACAGAAAAAATGTTTGATTTTTTTTGTAGAGTGCACAAAATTCCTAATAAGAAAGGAAAACCCAAAAATAGCATTGAAAAGTCAATAAAAGTAATGCTTGTTAATTTTATGTCATGTTTTTATTGTGATCAAAAATGTCTGTTAATTCATTTTTCATAATTCATTAAGGCAAGTCCTGGAACTGTGCTGTGTCCAAACTTTCCTATTCTGTAAAACTTGAAACAAAATGTTTCCGTTTTAAAGCTGTTACCGCATCTTGACCAAAAATAAGTCCCACTTAAAATTCCCTTTACATTTAGAGTTAAAATCGTCTGAAAATGAAAAACAAAGAGAAAAGCAGCAAAGTGCAAACATCTACTATAGAGCTAGAAAACATACCAGAGAAAAAATAAAAAAATACAATTCTGGCCCTTTTTTAGTATGCATGACTTGATAATTCAAGGCCTGTCTTCTGTTGATGCCTATTTCAGTGAACGAGTGAACGTTTCAAAATATGCAATAAAAAAAGCCTGGGAAATTGATTCAAGTTTCACTGTATGCCTGATTTAAAAACGAATATAAATACAAATGAACAACTGACTAAATAGTAAGGAAATGTATTTTGGGCTGTAATGTTTCTTAGCGTGGCAGTAGATGTTAAATAATAACACGATGATTAAAGATACCATTTGACCATTCACTCTCTAACTTCATTTTTCCTGAAAACAAAAAACGATAATTTTCCTCTCTTGCCCCTCCCTATTTTTATTCTAATTAATTCCATGAGCGATGCAGCCGGACCTTAAATGAGTGAAAATCGATAAAGGCCGTGGTGGTAGTCGCGGCCTGATGCCAAGTATTGATCTGTGGTTAATGTTTTTGTTCTGCGGTACGCATGACGCCCCGTGGACAATAAAAGACCAGTGAGATTAAGACAATTAGGCGGGTTGATTGTTATCCAAAAGACCAGAAGAAGAAGAAGAAGAAGATTAAATGTGGAGATTTAGGTCAAAGTGATGTCCAGAGAGTAAGGAAGGAGGAGGGGCAGGGAAAAGGTGGGAGGAGGAGGAGGAAGGATTGGGGTCAGAGAAACTGATCGCTGAGGCCTTGGAGGTTGCAGTTGACTCGGAAAGAGAGTGATGGAGGAAGGGAGGGAGGGTGATGCTTGGCAAGACTGCACTGGCTTGGTTGGGTGTTACCTCGTGTGCTTCACCTGATTTCCACAGCGGGCCAGTCACGCCTGTCTGGGGATTTTCCTTATCTGTCTAGACTTCTGAATCAGCACTGGCTGCCTGTCATGTTTTTCTTTTTCGCCCCCTCACTCTCATCCGATCGCCCCCGCCTTCCTTTCTTCCCTGAAAAGCCTAATTAGCAGACATTTTTATTGATCCGCTGGATTTGGTGCTGAAATCCCCCCTTCTCTGTCTGCCAGACAGATCTTGGGCTCAAGTCTTCCTCTTTAGCTGGTGGTCTGTGGGATTGTGTAAGGGGGGTGACGGCGCATGGGGCCCACCTGTTAACCACAAGCCAAAAGCGTGCAGACTTTGCTTCACCCTTACATCACCCCTTTCTTATCCCGTCCTCCCTACCACCCCATCTTTAAGTCTCCTTGTGCCCTCTGTAGCCCCCCAGTGACCCCTACACTGTAGTGTTGTTGGACCTCATGTTACTGGGCCTCACAAAGATGAACTGCATGTGCTGGCTGGTGATAATTAGGGTTTTAGGGCCAAGAGGGTCTCATTAGTTCAAAAAAGAGGGATGATATTAACACCCTCTGATAATTAAGTGGCATGGACGGATTATGAAAGCATTATAAATCTAATTGCTCACCGTACACGGACCAATTATGGAGATAAAGCTTGAAGACAACATTTGCAAGCAGTCCCAACTTATTTTCTGAACACGCCTAAAATCAAAAATACAGATACTTAGTTACCTAGAACATTTTATGACTTATTTACAGGGAAAAGTATGATGTTAACCAAATAAATTTTTAGTTAATCCCCAACCTTTCTTGTACTCTTGCCCAGTTTTATGTAATACAATATAATTGTGCACCAGCCTTCAAGGGGTGGGGGTGGGGGTGTCACAGGAGACGACAAGGACAAACAAACATTGTGCATGGTAGAACCAACCACAGCCCAGTATCAGAGGGAGCCGTGGGGTTGTTTCTCTGCTCCGATAAAGAGGCATTCATGGGGACCCACTATGTTTTCCTCAGCTGCTTCACAATGAACCCAATTGGCTGAAAGTCACCAGTTGACTTGGTAACCAGTTAAACAGCTACATCTTCAAACTGTGGAGGAGATGCTGTAAAAATGGCATTCATACAATGCTGGCGGTGTGTATTTTATCCTTCCGTCATCAGTCCGAGCACATCTGATGTGTTTATTGATTATTGATTGGTATTTTATTAGTTCTTACCTCTGAACTGAAACCCTCCACATCAGGAAGTTGAGTGCTTGAACTGTCCTTCGGTTGCACTCATTATGCAGAGTCAAATAAATGTACAGTATGTTTGGAGCACAGGTGGAAGAGTGCCTGAGCACAAGGTATGACAGTGAATTTATGTCAAGTTGTACTGAAAGGGGCCATGGACGGAACCTGCACCAATACCACTTTGCAAGGGGCACTGGGAAATAACTGCTACACTTTTGGCACCCCATGAGTGGCATTTTAGACAAAATCACAGTTAATCAAACCAGTGATGTACTTAGTTTGGACTTGGCTGGTGGGGCCCACAATGATGTCTTTTCATTCTATGACTCACCCTCACTGACACAATGATGTACATGTTAGATACACCTGTGGTTAAAACTTGCTCAAGAAGGTGAAAAGTACCATTGTATTTCTGTTTTAGTTCAGAGTTCAAATTGCATGAAGTAAACAAAAGCCTCAGACTGAGGAAAATGTGATTCATATGACTGCTGTTACGTTTCATTTGACAGGTTTTTCTTTTTAGAGGATTTTTAGCTCCAGGGTTGGGAAATATATTAATTTCTCAATATGCCAGATGCTTTTATTGCGAGAATTGCCTCTCAATACAGTAAGCCAGGTGATGTGTATGGGTAGCATGTATCTACATGTCCAACACCGGATGTCAAGTAATGGAAAGAAATGCTCAACGTCCTTGTTTTCATTTTTAAGTACTTTCTGTAATGTTTTGGAGAATAACGCAATACATGACAAGAAAGTACAATCCAATTTAACCCAAATTAAGGAGATTTGAATTTAGAGTTAATTATGAACTGAGACTTGTACTGATCAGTTTTTCTGTCAAGGAACTTAATTTTAATAACTAATGTTAGCACAGATAGTTCAGTGTCACACCATCCATATGTTCCTCTCCTGCTTCAGATGAGCTCTGAAGTGTGAACATTCACAACTAAACTGTGAGAATCACATCAACTTGCACACACATCTCACACTACAAATAACTCACAAAGTCTGTGCAAGAGCGAAAGAGCTCATCTTTTTTTTCATGTAAAAGAAGAAGAGACCCCCAAAGAGCGCATACCACAAACAGAGAACTATCGCTAAGTGTCAGATCTTCACTAAAAATATATTAAGCTAATGTTTAAGGCATACCAACAACAGATGATTACACTGTAGACTGATGACCAAATTTTTCTACCATTTTGGAAACTTTATAGGGGCTATAAAAAATAGACCAGTCATAAAGGGTAACATAAACTCACTGATCAACTTATTAAAGTACACCTTGCTATTACAGGGTTGGTCTGCCTTAAATCCTCGTGTCATAGTTCCAACAAGGTGCTGGAAACATTGGATTGAGACGTTGTGACTGTGAAGGCCACTGGGGTGCAGTGAACTCGTTATATTCAAGAAGCTAGAGCTCTGTGACACGACAGGTTCTCCTTCTGGCCTTTAGAAGATGGCACACTGTGGTCATAAGGGGATGGACGAGGTCAGCAACAATACTCAGGTGGGTTGTGGCGTTTGAACAGTTGGTTCTAAGGGGCCCAGATTAGGCCAAAAGAATTTTCCCCACACCATAACACCACCACCCTGAACCACTGATAAAAAGGAGGATGGATCCATGTTTTCATGTTGTTTATGCCGAATTCTCACCCTATTGAGACTCATCAGACTAGACAATTTTTAATTATTATGTTGTCTACTTTTGGTTAGCATGAACAAACTATAACCTCAGTTGTCTGTTCTTCGCTGACAGGAGTGGCACTCAGTGTGGTCCTCTGTTGCTGTAGCCCATCTGCTTCAAGATTGTCTTTGTTGTGTGATCAGAAATGGTCTTCTGCATATTTTTGTTGTAAAGTGAGGTTTTGTGAGTTACTTTTACCTTTTAAACATCTCACACCACTTTGGCCATTCTCCTCTGACCTCTAGCATCAACAAGGCATTTTTGACTGGGTGACTGTTGCTCACTGGATATTTTCTCTTTTTTGGACAATTCTCTGTAAACCTTAGAAATGGTCTGAAATCTCTGTAGACTGGACAGCTCTGAAATGCTCAGACAGCCTGTCTGGCACAATGCCACATACTAAATCACTTAGGTCACCTCTCTTCCACATTCTGATGACTTCAGCAGGTTGTCTTGACTATGTCTACATGTGTGAGTGCATTGAGTTGTTGCCAAGTGGCTGGCTAATTAGTTGTTTGTGTTAAAAAGCATTTAAAGGAGCTTCCCTGATGAAGTGCTTGGTGTAAATTTTCCTCTGTCTACACACGTGTACAAAATTGTTGGTACCCTTCTGTTAAAGAAAGAAAAACCCACAATGGTGACAGAAATAACTTGAAACTGACTAAAGTAATAGTAAATAAAAATTTACTGAAAATCAACTAATGAAAATCAGACATTGCTTTTGAATTGTGGCTCAACAGAATTATTTTAAAAAACAAACTAATGAAACTGACCTGGACAAAAATAATGGTACCCCTAGAAAAGATTGAAAATGATCTGACCATAGGTACATGTTAAACTAAGGCCCTGTAATTAGCATCACAGGTGACTCCAAGTTTGTAATCAGTCAGTCTGCCTATTTCAAGGGTGAAAAGTAGTCACTGTGCTGTTTGATATCGTGGTGTGGATCACAGAAAGTTAAGGAGAGCGTTGTCTCAGGAGATTAGAAAGAAAATTATAGACATGCATGTTAAAGGTAACGGCTATAAGACCATTTCCAAGCAGTTTGATGTTCCTGTGACTACAGTTGCACATATTATTCAGAAGTTTAAGGTCCAGGGGACTGTAGCCAACCTCCCTGGATGTGTCCGCAAGAGGAAAATTGATGACAAATTGAAAAGACGGATAATATGAATGGTAACCAAAGAGCCCAGAGCAACTTCCAAAGAGATTAGAGGTGAACTCCAAGGTCAAGGTACATCAGAATCAGATTGCACAATCCATCGCTGTTTGAGCCAAAGTAGATTTAATGGAGGACATCACTGTTGAAAGCCAATCATAAAAAAACGAGACTGGAATTTGCCAAAATGCATATTGACAAGCCACAAAGCTTCTGAGAGAATGTCCTTTGGACAGATGAGAAAAAACTGGAGCTTTCTGGCAAGTCACATCAGTTCTATGTTCACAGACGCAAAAATGAAGCATACAAAGAAAAGAACACTGTACCTGCTGTGAAACATGGAGGAGGCTCAGTTATGTTCTGGGGCTATGAGCCCTGATTTAAATCCTACTGAACATTTGTGGAAAGAGCTGAAACATGCAGTCTGGAGAAGACACCCTTCAAACCTGAGACAGCTGGAGCAGTTTGCTCACGAGGAGTGGGCCAAAATACCCGTCGACAGGTGCAAAAGTCTCACTGAGAATTACAGAAATTGCCTGATTGCAGTGATTGCCTCAAAAGGTTGTGCAACAAAATATTAAGTTAAGGGTATCATCATTTTTGTCCAGGCCAATTTCTTTAGTTTGTTTTTTTTAAATAATTCTGTTGAACCACAATTCAAAAGCAATGTCTGATTTTCATTAGTTGATTTTCAGTAAATTTTTATTTATTATTACTTTTGTCAGTTTCAAGTTATTTCTGTGACTATTGTGGGTTTTTCTTTTTTTAACAGAAGGGTACCAACAATTTTGTCCATTTGTATAATACTGAGGAGAATCAAGTATATAACCCAGAATTTTTAAATACATTACAACCAGAGACCAGTGATGCTGTGTGTATAATGTTGGTGATTAATAGAAAAGAAACTAGTAAGTAAATATCAGTCACTCTACTCTTAATACTGAGAAAAGTCAGTTACAGCCCTAAACATGTTTTTTATGACAGGGTCACATTATCCATGGTCAACAGATGATGATCTTGATGATAAGGATGCTTTTTTTTGAAGCCTTGGTCTCACCCGTTGCATTGCTTCCTCTTCTGAGTTGGCACGCAACCCAGAAAAGGTGTGAAATTTAAGGCCGTCTCCATCACTGCCTCTGAATAATTTGTTTTTTGCTGCAGTTGCTGGTGAGAAGGTGTGAGCTTTCACTTAGTTTTGGTCTTTTAAGGTTATCAGGCAAGCATGAGCCTGAAATTCAAAGACACTCTCCACTGACGCTGTCACAGGTTTTGATTTTGAAAGTAGGCATCACTGATTATACAGTGATAGACTTGTTTGTGTGTCTGACACAGTGGCGGTAAGTAAATGACTAATATGCAGTGTTACTTTATATCAACCTTTTGGAAAAAGTGGAGGCAATAACAAGCAAGTGAATAATCTCAACGGCAGCAATAAGCAGCATTCTGATTCTCAGATTAAAAGACTTCTAACCTTGCAGTGCCTGATTCATTGTTGATCATCAGACAGATCCATCTATGAAAGCTCTAAGGCAAAATGATTGATCTGATGAAAGCAGGGAAAGGCAGGATCTTTGAGCCTGAAGACAGCAGGAAGCAACCTCTCTTACAGAGATTAGCAATGATGCTAACAGCTCAAATAGCAGTTTAGTCAGATCTGGGCTGCATTTATTTTTTTAAATGAAAAATAAATAACACAGAATTTCTTTGTTGGACATTTTTGCTGTGCTTTTGATGTGTTTTAGTTACATTTTGTACTTTACACTGCAGCAGTAGTGATCACCTACTGCAACATCTGATCGGCCTATAATGAATGCGTTTGGTGGAGCTCTCTTCCGATCACCTGCTGGATATGTTCTTGAAAGGTTCTGCCCTCCCCAATCACTTTGTATGGGCTGTTGCTCAGTTGGATTGGTGAAATACATTCTGTATTGTCTAGGGTAGTGGCATCAGTCTCCAGACCTTAAAGAGCCCATATGGTGTTTTAGTTTTATTTGACCTTCAGGGTGTTTAACATGTCTCCTCTTAGTGATAGAGCACTTCCATGCACAAGGCAAAAAGTCTGAGCCAAGAGCATGACACTGTCAACATCTTTTGTAACTTTTGCTTGAGAGTCTCTTGGCACAAGGAAGAGTGATTAGATTGTGATGGTGATCCAAATCAGAATGTGAATCTAAGAATTTTTAAGGGTTTGTGAGCATTGTCAGATGGGGCAATGGCATCAGAAAAGCTTTGGTGGAGGGTTGTGCTTGTGGAGTAGTCCTGAGTATCTGTTGAAAGTAACTATGACAAACAAATCAAGGTGCCCTATCACCTAATCTGGTGTTTGCTGCCACAATTTTAAAGTCTACCAATAGCAAATAAAAAAAGAAAGAAAAGGAAGTGAACAAAGAAGGTGGGGAGTTCAAATCCAGTAAAAGGACACAGCATGAAAAACATTTTTCAATCTTGAGATGGATGAAGAAAAAATAGGACTTAAGTCTGCTGTTTTTTCAACCCCCTCTAGTCACAAACATCTGATGACACATCTGAGGGCACTGGACTTTTCCATTGTCAAGGATTGACAAAGATTATACATCAAGATTAAAGTATGCAAGTGATTTGAATCACACCTAGATTATATACATTGACCTTTTTGACCTCAAGATACGTACAGGATTTTTACATCCATATGCAAACATGATTGCTTCCATAAGCTTAAAGCGGCTCTTATCTGTTTTTAATGGCCTCTGCCACACTGCAGCTTCTTCCAGTGAAATTACAGTTTCACCTCTTCTGCAGTCTGACAGGTCAGACAGGTTCTGAGGTATGTGTACAGAGACAGATGTGTGTCTTTGTGTTCAAACTGTAAGAGAAGTGTATTCATTTAAGAGTAAACAGAAGGAAAGAGTGCATCTTTCAGAGAAACATGATGAAATATCCTTTTATGTAATCATAAAGCAAGCACTCTGGACTTAAAGACTGGTGCATCAGAGGGTTTAACCACTAAAGAGGTACACCCATTAAATTTGACAAAACAAAGATGCCTCCAGGAAAACAATAGTGATAAAATGGAATAATGTAATCTTACATATTTAAGGTTGAACCAGCAGGGATAATCCTCCTGGTTAAAGGGATCTGAGTGAAAACTAAGCTGGTCAGGGTCAGTAAACAACATCCCTTTTTTCATGTTACTGTGGCTTCTTCCCATAGGTCAACCACTTTCCGGAGAAGTAGCCCCCAGCAACAAGGGTAGCGCCACATAACAATGCATTATCATCCAAATAATCCTCTTTTTGTTTCCTGCTGCTCAGCTGTTTACTGTTTACCACTGCAGAGCATGAAAACACAGAAGGAGGGGAGCACTGATACAATGAGATGGATTGGGGGCACCCAGGAACTAAGAAAGATTGAATGAGTGATGTAAACACGTCTTCACCTCTTACTTAATTGTATGTATTTGGGCATGGCATGTTTCCAGGAAACAAGACAGTGACTGACCTCTGGAGAAGCAGCTGTAAACAACGTGCGCCGTCATAATTCTTCTGAAACAGTATTATTTCCACTTTCATTCTGTCTAAAGGAAAAAAAACATCTAAAAAATACCATCACATCAACACACACAAAGTAGACAAGAGAAATTTGTCAACACTGTCCACTTTGGCAAGTTCATTTTGAAGAAGTTATATTTTGGATTTATTTAATTTTTTACACTTCAAAGTGTGTTTTGCGTGTCTCCTCTGTGTGTAAGAGCACTTATATGCACAAGATCACAAAGTTTGCAGCACAGGGACTTCTTCAGCATCTCAAGCCTGAAATGATTGATTTCCCCAAGCTCCACCAGAAAGGTCTTCCACTGTAATGTTCTACCATCGTTTCATTTGTAGCTGAAGCTCACTGGTTGGGAAGGCAAGCCCAGTGGAGAGCATCAACTGTTGAAATACAAATCTACTGAAAACATGTAACTGACTCACGCTGAACTGACCAGTTGACCCTTTGTCAAGCTCTGCCCTCTTGAGGAAGTGATCCTTTATCCACCCCTGTTCTCCTTGGTTACCATTGCTAGGTTAGACAATTTTTCCAACTCTTGCTTTGACTGACTTTTATTCACTTTAACAGACTTTGATTCTTTACTAACTTTTCCTCAGTGAAAGAATAAAAGATATAGTGAGGCATATGAGAATATTTAAAAATCTCTAGAAACTTGTGGTAACTGTTAAATGTAATTGTTGTCTGAAGCTTGTGACGGTGGCTATTGTTAGCTGTCCTCCAGCAACATATCAGCAAAGTGCTTGTTTAGCAAGAAGAGCTCAGTGAGATGTTTTTATATATTTTGATGAGTCTTACTGAAGCTGTGCTACCATAGGGTGACGTTAACTCTAGCTAGCTGATGTTTCAGAGGAGCATTGAACATTAAAACATGCAGTCATAGTATGTTGATAAGTTTGTCTTAAAGTGCTGTTATTGTGATTTCACTTTACTTGATCATCACATTGTAAGTACTGATACAAGTGTTTTCTCTCACCTTAAAACACTTCTAAGTACTACCTTCTTGTTAGATTGTCAGTGGGTCAGATTATCAGTGTGATCACATACAGGGTTCAATTGAAGAAGACAGTTTTCTCAGTAACTAATAATTAACCCTCAGATCAGGAAACGATATGAAAATATTGCTAGATTATTATGCGGATATCTTAAATCACTCTCAAAGCATACCCCCAAGTACACCTGTAAACCTTGGTAACATGACAAAACAAGTGTCACAAATTCATTGTAACTCACTGAAAAAGACATGGTGTGGACTTGAGTTTGTCTAACCACAGCAGCGTAGCAACTTTTGCTATGAGAAGTAGCCCTCTCACTGCCAGGACAGTAATTAGTCAGAGGCAGTCAATTATTTAGGCCCACATGGGGAAGAGGGTCTTTATTTCACAGGGGCTCCAACAGAGCAGACATAGAGAGAATAGAGGTGGATCAGGAGTACTTAGTATGTGAAAACTGGAAGGTTTTTGGAACATTAATGATTATGAGCATACACTAGCAGTCACTAAAATCCATAATATAAATCCTAATTTAGGCAAAACATGAGCTCTTTGACACTGTGTATTTAAATCTGAAAGAGACTATGTGTATCTACACCTAACAGCACAAGATAGCGTCTGCCACCTGTTGGAGACTGATCACAGTGTGGTATGTGGAAATGTTAAGATTGATTACTTTATTTGTTGCAACAAGTACCATTACATGCTGCTTTGGTTAATCGTATTAATACATTGTTTAGTTACAACAAATTATCCCAAGAGCATCTGGATAACCCTGTGTTTTGAGCCTGTGAGACCGCCCCTTGTCAAAACAAAGCACTTCACCTTCATTTCTCCTGCTATACAGTAAAAGCACTTGATGAACGGTTTACAAGGGGATCACATTTTTATTGGGTGCAGTGTGGACAGCAGGGGTGCGATCTTGTACAATGCATTGCAGCATCCGATGCTTGTGTGCAGTTAGGACTCGGTGTAACTTGTTCAGCTAAAGAGATGTCAGAAAGAACAGTTTATACTTTGTGCAGAATTTTTGAAGGGAAAAACATCATGATTAAGCATAAGTTTAACAGCTCATTTTGTATTGTAGTCCTGGAAACAGCTCTGACTATTGCTGTGTTCTTGGCGTAAGACAGCAAACACACAGTCATGTGCCTATTGTTTATATTTTCAACACAGATTTTTGCATTTAACAATATTTTTTTCAGTTTTTTTACGATGCTGTGCTATGATCCAGTGCTACTGGTTACCTTTGAGTTTAGTGAGTGGATTAAAAAATATCTAACCAACTGAAGTATAATTAAAACGAATTCCAATCACCACAATACAATATTCATTCATTTATTTGCACAGCATTTTTTTCATTTCCTGAAAAGCAGCGTTTTTCTACATAATAGCAACAATATATTATGTAAGTTCTTGTGACTCTTTTATTGACTTTATATCCACCTAACTTAATTATGCATGTAGTTAAAGGTTTAAGTGTAAACATTTAAATTTTGCTTCTTTTCCTCAAATTGGTTTGAATCATACCATCAAACATTGATTGGATTAGTAAGACACATCTTTTATGTTAGCTTCTAATTGGTTGAGGGGCTTGTAGAAAGGGGCTTTAGTGGAGGAATCGGTGCTAACTGATGGGTAAACAATAGGATTATTTGGTTTATACTCCTAATTGCCCTAATTATTTGCTGGCAGCACAGGATATCAGATGCACTTCATGTAACAAAATGATAATTAGGTCTCTGCTGTACTTGCTAATAATTTGATAGTACAGATTTGCCTAATTTGAAGTGCAAAATTAATTTCAGGGACGATTAAGCAGCTTTAGTAAGAGGTGACAAACCTTTAATAAATGTGTTACTATAATTGTTAAATGTCTGCACATCTTCTTCTGGACCTCTTTTCTTGTTCTTTTGACTGCAAAATGAGAAGTACTTTTGTGATAGTTACAGTGGCTTTAAATGTGATTTTATTGAATGGCCAATTGGTTGTAAATGGCCAATTTAATTCATGTAATTCTTGGTTGTTGCTTCTTCTTACTCTTCATTATATCTATAAATATGCATGTTGTTTAACTCCCTTTAAAGTCAACATTTGGTAGAGCAGGTGGCAGCTTTCTCTGTTCTGTTACTGACTGTAAAGCAGTGCATACATAGACTTCTGCATGTCAACAGGTGTCCTTTTTAGACCAGACTTTTGCAAAACACAACCAACTAAGTATTACCAGGTCTCAGGTCACATCACTTTGTCTGATTTTCTCCGTCTCAGACAGCTTCCACAGAGCTGACCTCAGGTCTTCCCTCCACTTATCCTTTCTGTCTGGTCTGGTGCCGCTATCGCTCTCCCTCCCGTTCAGGTCTAAGGCCCAGTTCCCTTTTGCCCTGCCCCTGGGATGAGCCTCCCTCCCTGAGAAAAGTGTGCCTGTAACTATCTGATGTCTCGGATGTGCTGTGTGCCCATGAGTGAGATGAGTAGGCTCGGCTGCTTTCCTGGAGTGCTGAGTGTTTAGCCTCTGAGCCCTGAGCCGGAGCCCAGACTGTCTGCAAATTAGAGAAATTAGCCAAGCCAGGCACAGGACAGTGAAAGAGCCCAAATCCCCACCTCCCCTCCCTCTTTCCAACACACACGCTTCTTCTACCACCACCATTCACCCCCCACGCCACACTGGGCAGTAAAGCTGCACTCTTGGAATAGTAGTCTTGCCATATGGCAGCCAATTTACTGTTTCACCAGCCAAGTTCAGAAAGAAAGGGGATGAGGAGAAGGGAGGGGTGACTGATAAGTCTAAATACAGTCCACGTTGAAAAGAAAATAACCCCAAATATAAAAACATGTTTGATTAAAAGTGGACAATGACTTTCTTATTTTTTTCAGTTAGGTAAAATTATTGGTAAAGCCAATATTTAGCATAAGGAAAGCATCAGTAAATACTTGACTCATCATGTATAAAGCATCATCAATCAACAAGAATTCATTTTTTTTACAAGATTTCGATGCATCAATGAAAAGGGTTAGAGTTAGTCATCTTTATATGATGCAGAAACTTGCATTCAAATGATCATCCAACATCTTTTTTATGAATAATCTGTTGTTAATCGAATAGTTGATTTAAGAATATGAATCAGTCATTTATAAGAGCTGAATATTACATGACTGAACATGTTATATATGCATAGATCAATAAGGCATTTTAATCGTATAAGGAAATGAAATACTATACCATGTCGTTCTGCTATTTCTGTTGGTTATGTTTTTGTCAGATGAAGTCTATTGCTGCCTTTTCTGTCTGCTTGTTGAATTATCTGCGTTGCTGGTTCTGAGTTGCGTTCTTTTGATGCTTTTGCTGGCACTTTGTAAACCTGTGTTTTTAAAGGTGCTACATAAATAGAATTATAATTAACTTATGTGCCATTAAACCAGGGATGGCTGTGTTTACAAACAACAACAATAACAAAAAAATGCTTTATGAATGGTGGATTGAGAATTAAATTATTCTTAGTAAAGTTTATTTAGAAATGCATTTTTCACTGACATGAAGTGCATGAACTAGTGCATCGACAGACCTTAAATAAAAGTGTTTTTTTTAAATATCACATTAGCGATAAAACAGTGAGTATTTCTAATGTTTGACTGAGTGTTACTTATTACAAAGTGTTATCTAATATTGGATTTGTTTTCTTTACCATCTTACATTTGAACAAACATTTACATTTTACTTGCAAACATTAGGAAATCAAAGTGTGTTCAGTTTTATATTTTGGCACTTCTGTTTTTTTTTTACTTGTGGCTTTCAGTTGTTTTTGTTATGCAATTTCTACTGAAAAAAAAACAGAAGTTGTACTTCTTGGGAACTTGGAATTCAAGAATCAAATCAAAAACAGCCTTATTAGTAAAACGTCAACATTGTTTACCAGGCAATGCAGCCACAAAATAAATGCACAAAAAGGAAATATAAATGAGAAAACAGTCACTGCGCAGTAAACTGTGCACAAAGAAGTATGGTGGGGATGTTTCTTATTGGATTTTGCCAACATCTGTTATGTAGATAGTTCTCTACTGATATTAGCAAACAGCAAAAAGCAGTACATACAGAGAAAGCTCATAATTTTTTTCTTTTCTAGAGATGACATGTTACTCTTATTGTTACGGTCTATTTAAAACCATCACTAAAGAGGGCACACAGCATTTGTTCTCGTACAAAAGATAATGCATGCTCTCTTTTTCAGTAATTAACATTTAGCAATAAAAACAATCAAATGCATTAGAATACATGTGATTTTTGTGCATTATCAGGAACAAGTTTGATTTAACTTAATCTATGCTACAACCAACATGCTAACAACCAACATGCTAACAACCAGTAAACAGACAGTGAACTCTGAGGTGCACTAAATGAAAAGTTACCCTGTTTAATGGGGCTTTAACTCCTTAATTAAAAAGACTTCTCTCAAATGGGAATCAGATTGAAACTGAGGCACTGACAAACCCACAAGGCTTCAAAAATTCAAAAACACAGTTTAACCTGCATATTTAATTGTAAATTTTCATGTATTTACAACTACAATAACTTGACTGTGCAAAAATACTGAGCATGAATGATATGATTTTTTAAATATATATCTATAAATGTAATTAAAAGTGGGCAGGGTGGTGGTGCAGCAGGTTCGTGCATGGGCCTCACAGCAAGGAGATTTTTGGTTTGACCCTCCTGTCGACCAGAGTCTTTCTGTGTGGAGTTTGCATGGTCTCCATGTGCCTACTTTGGTTTTCTCCAGGCACCCTGGTTTCCTCCCACAAACCATAATACTTGAATTTAGTTGATTGGTGACTCCAAATTGCCTCTTGGTCTGAGTGTGAGCATGGTTGTCTGTCCTCTATGTGGCCATGTGATTTGCTGGCAACCAGTCCAGGCCCAGTGTCAGCTGGGATAGGCTCCAACCCCTACGACCCCAAAACAGATGAGCAGTTTAGACGATGGATGGATCATTAAAAGCTAAAAATAAATTAAAGAAAGGAATTCTTTTGTACCAAACAGGTCTGCAAGATGGTTCCCTGTCACAATACAGACAGCGTTCAATAAATTCACACAAATACACACACACACAAAACCATTTCTAAATTTCATATCTCATATTTAAAACTTTCAGAGGAGTTAATCTTTTACTTTAGTTTGTCTCACTTATTTATTCAGTGAGACAAAGCAGAGAAACTTTGTGTAATGTAGGTCTGTTGGGTTGGCTTTAAAACTTATTGCTTGGTTGGGCATTAAAGTAGTGTTATAATATACAGCAGATATATTGGCCATACAAACTGTAAATCCAGTACATGTCTGCCAATATCACTTGATAACTATTTAAGTTGACATTGCTGATATTAATATCATCCCAATAAGATCATCGCAGGACTTGTTTTGGTCAGGGAATGTGTATGTGAATGTGTAGTTGCACATGTCCTCCTCATGCACAGACTGCTTTCCTCTTATAGAAATGTCACATTCTCTTGTTTTAACCTCCATATGTTGCTTTAACTGCTCTCACCTCTCCAGGCTATCTTTGACCCACAGCAGCATGTAGGTGAGGTGACCCAGAGCTCTATATAACTAGATTGTGTGTCCGTGTGTGTCTGAAAGTAAAGGGGACACAGAGCAGACAGGTGTCTAAGTCTCTTCCCTGCGTGCTGGAATGACCTGGCCTACATCTGTACCTGAGAATCGGCACTAATCGGCATGGAGCAAATGTGTGTGAGGCTGAAAGAGAAACCCAGATTTCTTTTTTTTTGGAGTGTTTTATGTCCTCAGTTCGATTTAAATTAAGATATTGATTTCTTTTTTTCCAAATACAAGATCTATAAAAAAGGGGGTGTGTTAGTGAGGCAGGGGTCTTAAGGGTCTTTAGTTAAAGATGTTCTTCAATAAGATGTAGGTCAAGGAGATACAGTGGCAGCAGATTGCTCATTAAGTGCCAAACCAAGCAAAAGTCTATGAGTGTGTTTTTCAGTGGCAACAGGCCAGCCATCTGCTCTTCTTTTATTCATTCATTAACATGTCTTCTTTGTGTGCGCGTGAACGTGTGTGTGTGTGTACGTGTGTAAGCATTCATCACAACAGCCACTTGCTGCTGGCCAAGTGCGCGACGTCACTAATGTTGTTGTCCGAAGCCAACAGTTGTGTGTCAGATGGCTCAATCATGTGACCGCAGCGGGGCTCTGATTGGCTGGGGTGTTCAGCTGAAAAAGCCCGGCGCAATCCTGGGGGCTCATGAGTTTCTGGTGTTGGTGACAAGAGTGACCACAGCAAGAGAGGATACCCACAGGATCTAAGCGGCAGGACTCCCAGAAGAAACCCTGGGAAAGGAGGAGAGAGTGTGAAGAGGAGAAAGGAAGAAGAATCCAGGGATGACATAGCCAAAGACATGAGGATCCTACAGCTGAATGAATGTGTCATAGTAAGTTTTTTTTGTTTGTTTTATTTTAACATTTCTAATTAGAGATAGATAATGTTGCATGAACAGAGTTGCACAAGCTGATCTGATGGCCTCATTAGGCATGGCTGCTTGGACTGAATGGCGAGTTCTGGGACGACTGCCAGGGAGAGTGTCAATGAACTTTGGTGCTTCATGAATGGGACTGTCTGCCTGAATAATGAATGAATAACAAGATCTGAAGCTTGAATTAAGCAGACAGTTGCAATGCTCAACACAAAAACATTTACTTAACACTAATATGAAAACACTGACATCCATGCGCTAAAATCTCTTCCTGTTGTCCTTTTTTCTTTTTCAGAACTTGAGCTTTAACCAGCGTACCTAAGACAAGGGACCTACACAACCAAACCAAAGTGCTTCTATACCAAAAAGCAACCCAAACCAAACTAGAGGTCCAAAGAGCCTGAATCCATCATCTACCTGCAAGAATATTTGTATTGCAAAGATGAAGCTGGATAGCACACCAGGAGACATAAGCGGATGGAGAGAGGTGGACTTTGCCTTGAACTGCACCTACATTGTGCCAGACCAGGTATCGGACCCAAGTTTCAACCTGCCCAAAGCCATGACGTCCATCCCTCGTAACCTCACCTTTGAGTACAGCACAGACAACGAGGTAAGAAATATTTACTTTGCTTTTTGTATTAAGACATGTGGAACCACTACAGCTGATATAATAACAGTCATGAACTAATTATTGGTTGTACTAGTTTACTTTGGTTACGTGCGCACATCTGGACAAAACTAGCTAGAAGGTTATTTCACACAAAATTTGTCAGCCATTTACTGAAGTTAATGGTTAAAGCTTGTAACTTATTTCCCCTGAGAAAAGGAACAAAAAAAACCAGAGCATTATACTTTAATAATAATTCATATTTAAGCTGTTACTTCACTTTTTAGCGCTTACTTTTAAGTCTCAACATTTCAATCTATTATGTCCATTTATAAACTTGGCCTAAAATTTTGACACACATTGGTACTGAGCATTAATTGGCACTATGCAAAATTCTTAGATTGTTATTTGAATGTCCTTGTTAAAAAAAGACTGAATACAATCAGGGAGGGTATTATTTACCACACCAAAAATGACCCCCATTTTTTTTTTTAAATTACATGTCCAGAATGTAATTTGCAAATTTCTTCAAGTCGGTGGCTATCACTGATGCTATTACTCAGTGTGATAATGCTCTGATAGATTTTTTTTACCTTCCAATGGTCTGGCTGATTATTGTGTGGCCAGCTGAGCTTGGCTGGGGCAATAAATTGTCGTATTGTTATGTATCCTAGATCGTCATGGTTTATCATGTTATGTCTAGTTTTCAGTTTTGTTTGATAAAGGTCAATGTTTCAGCTTGAAGATATACATTTTGCGTTACATAACCTTCTGTTGGGCCATCTGCATTTGTGGTCTTGAAACAAAAGATCTGCTGACTAATGGGTCCTCATGCATACAGTAGAGCACATAATGTGTTTGGATAAGGGGCAGGGGACATGAGGCCACTAGCAGCTTGGGGTCAGGGACCTTTTAGGTCTTTGGACCACAACTTAAATTATGTCATAGTATTTTTTTTCAGCTTTCTTAAGATATTGATTCATCATACAAGACACACGAAGGACATTAACCTGCCATTTTGTCAGACTTCCCTATTCAAGCCACTTTAAAACACAGAGGATCATCTCAAAGGAGTAGGCTGCCTACATCCCTACAATTAGCACCTATTATCATCATTCAAAAGCACTGAAGTAGGAAGTCACTAATTTGACAAAACATGTAATAGTTCCTGGATCTTGAATCTGAAATGTTTGTTCTATGTGTTTATTGTACAACTTCATGGTTTTGCTTTTTATTCAATCTCTGCGAAATCGCTGCCTAAAACTTAAGTGATTGTCAGAGTGGAGGTATTTCATAAGTCTTTTGGAGCTTCTTACCTTTCTGGGACATCTTACTTTATTCTAATGAATTTTCCTCATTTATTTCATAACGCACAATAAACTAAATTAACTAGAGTTTCTGTCATTGCACAGACAGGCAGAGCCTCTTAGTTGGAAAATGAGCAGATGCTCACTTTCCCACAGGTGATCTAATCACATGAAATTTTCCTGCCTCCTTTCTTTCCTTCTTTCCCCTATTTTTTCCACAAGCTTCACCCCTCCCATCCTTATGAGTCAGAGGATATCTCCAGGCTATTTCAATCAGCTGAATACTTGGCAATAAGAGCAGGTATACGCCTGAACATGTCACCTTATGTAAAGCCTCACCGTCTTGTCAAACGGACTTTGCACTGCAGCTTGTGAGAGATGTAACATCTTAAAAGGAAGAGAAAAGAAAGATGTCACACTTCTTATGTAGCTGCGCTTGACGCTCAACACTTGCTGCTTGTGGTCGACTTGCGCTGACCCCTTCCTCTTTTTATCCAAACTCAAACGACACTTTCAGCCATCGTTCCTTTTTCTCTTGCTCTCAAACTCTCACGTCTTCCCCCTTTACTTCTGCTGCATAAACGCACAAACTGAAGTGGTAAAAATCTCTTTGAGAGCTGATTTTGAAGTCCCCCGCTGTTGTTTACTGGCTAACTAACCCAGCTTTACACAAACTTTATACATTTACACGTCATGCAACTGTTTATGACTTGAGCTATGCTTGATTGCATGCGGAAAGATCAACTTCTTTAAATGTAATTTTTCTTATAGTTTGTATTTTCCCAACTTATATTTTTCTGAGAGAACATAACAGATAAAGAATGAAACATGAAAACAAATGCACACTCATACGTCTGCCGGTAAATCTGCTATGCATAGACTGTCCTCTGAGTGGTTTCCCTTCCTAAAGATACAGTCCTCTGAATTTTTCTGCTTGACATAAGCTGGGTCATACATTTCCTGTTATGATGAAGACAGCCACTCCTTTGTGTGGGTTTTATGGGATAGTGCTCACACGTGTCACCTTAAGGCACAGTTCATACAGTAAACTGGAGTCCTAGAGGGAAGGGATTTTTCGTACAGGTGTGTGTCAGCCACTTGTTTCAGTAAAGGAGATGAGTCAAATCCAAAAAGTCTGAATGGAAACAGAGAGTGTTACCACAGAACTTGTTGAGCTTATGTTTGGCTTTAAGGATAGATCTCTGTGAATTTTTCACACCTGTTCTTGAAGTTCTTCGCGTTTTAACACAAAGTGGGGCAAGCAGAAGGGGCACGTGGCAGATGGGGCATTCAACGGGTGCCTGCAAGAGAGACAACGCACGGGATGGGAGCAGCACTGGAGGAAGGAGAGGAGGAGGGTGTTTTGTAGTGGTGGTGGTGGTGGTGGTGGGGGAGGGATTTAGGTTAAAACCAGATGATTAACTTTCGTTGAGGCCAGGCAGCCAGCCAGGCAGCCAGCCAGGCATCAGGCCTGGACCTGGCGGGCGCATGAGCTATTCCAAGAGGGTTAAGAAAAGACCAAGGATTTGGGGGGTGGGGGGCAGGGCTTCAGAAAAAGGAGGGCGTTCAAGGAGTGTGATAGCGTGGGTTCACTTAAGAACGCCCATCGTCTTTTCTTCCGTTCTTTAACACCCCCGCCCCCCACCTCCTTCCTTTCCTCCCAACCTGGCAAAACTGAGCGGTTAAGCGACAGAGGCGGCCACAGCGATTCGTTAGTCACGCAACAGCAGAAAAGCACAATGTCGCTGTCACACTGGTTCATCACATACGTGAATCACCTCAGTGGCTTCGATACACACACTCACTCATACACACTCCCGCTGCCCTCGATGACCTGTTGTTCTTCTAATTAAGCACTGATCCATCACTCAGAAAATCCAGTTCCGTTCTGAAGAGCATAGTTGATTATCAGAAAGCAATCACTGTTGGTCATCTTCAAGGTTTGTGCTCAACACAAGTTGAAATTGAAATCCCTTTGAGGCTAAGCCTGAATGATAATTCCTTCACGGCAATAATAAACAGTGTTTGTATGTGGTGGGTGGGTGAGTGGGAGGGGGTATTTAAGGCTTGAACACAAAGCTCCTCAAGACACCGGGGCTGCTCTTACACCACAGATGCTGTTGCCTGCTGGTGTGTATGTTTGGGTGTGAGTTGAGGAGGATTGACCCCAAGCTTCAACACTTTCTATGACAGAGTAAAAAGCTGTTCGACAAACAAAAGGGCACTGGTTCACCCTGTTGGCTCTAACTTAAGATTAATCATTTTGCCTACTTGGTGTTTCTTTCACCTAAATCCTTATAAAAACTTTCTGGAAAGGTAGACGATGACCCAAAATCCTGCCGAACAGGACTTAAGTAGTTGTTGCGTATACTGTGATCCAGGTATTGATTGTAACATTGTCTTCCGAAGAATCTAGGTACAATAAATTAAAGATCAAATTTAGGCATGTGTGAAGTTTCCGATAAAATCATGTGACACAGCTTCCTCTCTCTCGTGTTTTTGAGGTCAGCAGGTCAGAGATCAGTGGAGTAGGTCAGAGAAAGTGTAATGCTCTTCATTCGTTTAACTCGTTAGTGTTGAAAGTGTGTCACCTTGTGGGTTTTAACGTGGCTCAGGATTGTCTGGGTCAACATGACAACGCCATAACAACTCAAGCCACCAACTGTTGGGACTTAAACACTGGCAAGATCATCACCCTTGTGCGCTTTTCATGGCATCTTTTTAACTCTGACAGTAATCTAAAGGGAAACTGGTGCTATTTCTAACTGAGTTTCTTTTTGTGTTTTTCAGGTGACCGGTGTTTTTAGCAAAGAATACATTCCTCAGGGGACTCGTTTTGGCCCCCTACAAGGAGACATCTACACCAAAGACAACGTCCCAAAACAAGCCAACAGAAAATACTTTTGGAGGGTAAGGAAAACACCAATATACATGTTTCTACAAGGATGGGCAACTTTAGTTACCAAGAGGCCCATGATATTCCATTATCAAATGACTGTAAAAAATCCTATGACATTTAAATTGTGTCTTATAATGCAATATTTAATTTTAAATGGTATCATAAAAACTGTCTATGGCTCGGTGAACATGAAAAAAAGTTATCCTCTCCCCCTACTGCCTGACCTGCCTCTCAGAAATGTGAAAGGTTTGTTTATAAAGTCACAGTGACACGCCACCTCACTGAAACTTAACAAAATTTTGGTTTTACCATTAATGTATTATACTACATTGAAATGTAGGAGGTGAACTGCATGTGGCCCAAAGGGCTGCCAGTTGTTTGCCTCTGATCTACACAAACTACCAATACACCTTAATCAATCCAACAAATACGGTGATGCTGGTCAAATGCATGGGAAAGTCTCAGGTTTTAATCTTTTTAAGTTACCCTTTCAGAACTTCTGGGTGTGACTTTGGACAAGTTTTCCTTTTCCTCAATTTTTAATAACATTTAATGGTTGCTCAGAAACAGAAGTTTCACTTATATGTCTGTGCGTAAGTAAGGAAACAAAAAAGCCTTTTACGCGGATGGCCTCTCTGCAGGGGTTTTGGTCAAACTTTTTTTTGAGGAAGTTGACAGCGCTGGTGACAACAATGGACTCGCACTCGCACAGTCATCAGAGCCTTACCGGCAGCTTAGGTCCTGTATGCTACGTGTGTCACACAGAAAGGAAAGAACTATTGTTCAATACACACACACTCAGACAATCCTCCTTTTCCCACCCCCCTGTCAGGTCCCATATTTCATCTTTTTGTCTCAAGCTCCTTGTGTCACTCAGGAAATTCTATATTCTGCTGAGTCAATGCCTAAAAGGACTTTTTGCTTTACACCCCACGTATTTTCCTTCCGGCTTTGTTTCCTGTAAACCTGTTTGAGGGGGTGTTCCTGCCCTGCCGCAATAGTGAAAGTCTCTGACGTTGTTCTGGAGTAATTATGCCACTGAGGTGTGGGAGGAGACTGGACGTGCTGCCAACTGCGTGCCTTGTGTTTTTGTCAGCCAGCCAGAACCTGTCAAGAGGCTGTCAGATCTGTTTCCCTTTGCTCTAAAAAAAAAAAAACAACAAAGCCAGTTCTTTGTAAAAGGCAGGTTTATGATGAAAGTTACCACTGGCCTGTTGTTAAGGCAGTGAAATGCGAGGCAGACACAATTCTAGGTGAGAAGAAAAGAGAAAATAAGGGGAAGGAAAAGAGAGAGTGAGAGGGCCAGTGACTGTGGAGCCACACCTCCATGCTTCAAATAAAGAGACGGCACAGGCGTAAACAGACACAAGAGTGAAACCCTCAGGACAAACAGAGCAGAACAGCAAATATATCTCAACTAATCAAAGACTCAGGATATTTAACTGTACATGGCAGAGGTAATCATTCTGACTTTTACTTTGTACTTACAACAATTTATTTAACTAAATTAATTGTTTTTCATTTTGGAATTTTAACCATAAGTCTGTCAGGCTTCATGTTTTAAATGCTTTATATGATTCCTGAAAGGCTATTGTTTTTAAATGCTGACGAAAGTCCTGATGATAAGACAACTGAACCAGTTTAATTGTCCAACTTAAATGTTGATAAATTTAACATAAAACTCACATTCAAGCCAGCATTTTCAGTTTTAATATTAATGTTTTTAATCTCTCCTCTTTCTCTCACAGATTTATAGCAGTGGCCAGCTCCAAAACTTCATCGATGGCTACGATGTGCACAGATCCAACTGGATGCGTTACGTGAACCCAGCCCGATCTGCGGCAGAGCAGAACCTGGTGGCATGCCAGAATGGCAGGGACATTTACTTCTACACCATCCGACCTGTTGAGCCCAATCAGGAGCTTCTGGTGTGGTACAGCCAAGAGTTTGCACAGCGACTCTGCAGCCAACAAGTGGACATCAGACAGAGTGAGTGCAACCAGTGTTGCCAAAAGGCAGCCATTTTGGATTTAGACCTACTCTTAGTTATTTTTGCCCTCCAAAGTTAGCTTTAAGAGACAAAAAGTTTAGTCAAGTTTTACGTGATACAAGTCCTTTCGTTCATATTATATCTGTCCTTGTGTTCACACTGTTTATTATGTTAAAACTGTCAAGTCATCTCCTCTGTTTAAACTAACGTAATTTGCCAATTTTAATTTAACAATTAACAATTTGAGTGATATTAGGTTAACATATTATAATACTGACAAAAATTGAATGACATACTTTAACTTTACTTAATTATTGATTTAATAGCGTAGATTTATTAATATCAATGCTCTTATTGATACTCCTCAAAAAAGTCTTTCTTGATATGGCGATCCATACTTTCCTAGAGATAATACGTTTCTAACAGCACTTGGATACACACTGGTGATTATTAGAAAACAAATATGTTTATCCTCATACTAAATAAAGTTTTGTATTTTGAAAGCCCACTCCAATTATTTCAGGCTCATCTTGTTTGGATGCCAGAAATGATATAAAATCTCAGAGATTTTTAATTCTGAAAATTTTATTTTTTACAATTTTTGGTCAGGACAGCAAGGAAGTTTCAGAATTTAAGTCATTTAAGTTATTAATGGCAGAATTAATATATGGTAAAAAAAAAAAAAAAAGGAATAATGTGAGTGTTTTTGTATCAAGATGTGAGGTAATTAAATGTAATAGAAGTTGTTGTCTTGGTTCAGATTTTGCCTCACACCTACAAGTGTTTCTTTTCCTCTGACTGATAGAGTGAAAACAGCTGGTTATCAGATGTTCTGTAGCTCAGACTAAATCTGCCACACAAAGTATGCAGCAGTAAAAGCTAGAGATAATCAGAACTATTCTTTCACTTCAAAGAGAGTAAAGACCTTGTACTTCCTGTCTGTTGGCTTGATATTATCTTTTATTTACAGTAAATTTAATCTGAGGGCATTTTTTCCTGTCTGGTTCACTGAAAATGTTCAAATGCTTCTGTAAAATAACGTGAAATTGACACACACACATAAAAAAAAAAAAAAAATCTCAGTATTTGAAATTTTGCGTGAAATGACGTAAGGTTTAAGGAGAATACAGAAACACAAGGGAGTAATGCCCGGTCAAAGTACTTTTGTGAGTCATTTGCTGCCAGCTATTAGAAGAATAGCAAGTCATTCCCTCATCATCCTGAATGTTTCTCTGCTGCCACAAAGTCTGATGACTCATGTCAACTGGATACACCAGATGTACCACCATTCACCTCAGTGACTAATGCAAAAACATAATCATTCATCCTAAGACTTCCTGTCACCTAAGTCCAGCATAATTTGTCGTAGCCCACCTTGTTGGTTTGACAGTTCATGCAGGCAAGTTTCATGATTGAGATTAGTGTTATTTTCATGATACACTGTATGTGAGTGAAATGCTGCTCTCTCCAAAGCACCCTGAAAACAGAGATATGAGAGCAAGCAGCATGACAGTAAAGAAACAGGACACATGACAGTTAAAACTCAACAGCACACATGATCATGTCAAGCAGCTCAAGCAGTGGTTGTTGTAATTTGGAGTAGAAGTGCTCATATGCAGAGGACATGCTGAATGACAGGGGGCTTTCATGCTTAACCATAGCACTGAAAAAATATAGAATAAATTGGTCTTTAATATGGTTTAAAAAAGAGACCTTGTGAAGTTTTTGAAACAATCCAAAGGGGCTAAAAAATGCAAAGCTTAAGTGAAATCTTAATGATAGAAACAGAAGGATGACATCAGACAGCAGCTGGCATCCAGTAATGGTGACAAAGTCTTGCATATATGGCCTTCTCGAAAAGACAGAGGGGAGGGGAGGGGAAAAAGGAAGAATGTTTCACACTGTCCTGTGGCAAGTATGGTAAGACAGCTATACCAAGAAAAGGTTTCACAAATGAAACTCAGAATCTTGCAGTGCATCTACTCCCACACGACACTTGGACTCCCACTTACACAACCACAGACCTTTTCTCCCACATCAAAATCACTACGGCTTTTGATAACAGAAACCATCAGCGTGTGATTTTAGAGTCAAGTCAAAACTGAAACTACTATCATTTACCATAAGAGGGAGTGCCTTTTATGGCAGATGTTATGTAATTAAGGGATCCTAACAATTATTTAACTTAGATAAACTAGATCATTTGACCGACAGAATGTCAGCATTTGTGCATCATGATCTGGAAGAGTACTGATTATGTCTTGATTTCTTGTCTCACAGAATACACAAGCTCTGGGGAAGAGTATGAGCCAGAGTACACCAAACAGCACCTACCTCAGCAGACATGGCTCCATGAAAGAACAAAAGAAGAAGTTAAAGAAGAGAGGGATGATGATGGAGACGAGAAAATAGACGTGGAAATGTTAGAGAGAGACACTCCACCCGACACACCTGACGACCAAATCATGGACTTCAGCAAAAAGGTTGAGAAGGAGGAGCCAAGCAACAGAGACCCAGAAGATCGGGACATCATTCCTTCCCCTCAGCCGGATCCAAGAGAGCCAGGCATGGGTTTAAAACCCCCATACTTACCTGACCACCATTCTTCAATCCCACCCTCCCACAGAAGTCTTCCTCTTCACCTTCACGGCCTCTACGGGCACAGGGAGGGCCTTGTCTCATCTTACCCTCTTTACCCCCAGTCCAGACCCCTCCAACCTGCTTACCAGCTCCTTCCTTCCTTCAGCTCACACTACCCTCGCCTCCTTCTCCCCTCTTACTCCCCTCCCTTTCCTGGGATGCTGCCCTCAAGAGGACCCCTCAGATACAGCAGCTATCTGGGCACAGATGGTCTTCCATACCCACCCATTGGACAGCCGAATCTTCTTCCAGTGTCCCTCCCCTACCCTCCTTCTCCACAGGGGGGTCTGAAAGAACTTACGCCAAATGTGTCGCCACCCCGAGGCGCCCCGGCCACCCCAGAACTGTCCCCTGTACCCAAGCCGAGCAGTCAGCATCAGTCTCCGGAACAGTCTCCTTCAGGCTGTGAGGAGGCCATGAATCTTAGCTTGGCTACAGCCAAAACCAACACAGCACCACGTAACGGCCCAGGCCACAAATCCCTGCCCTATCCGCTGAAGAAGCAGAATGGGAAGATCAAGTATGAATGTAACATCTGCTCCAAGACCTTCGGACAACTCTCAAACCTCAAGGTACAGCAAACATTCCTTACTTTTCTCATTAAAACACATAAATAATACCTTTTAATTGTTAGACTTTACCATTTCATGCTAAAGCTAATTCATTTTCTTTTATGATCTCTGTGATTCTAGGTTCACCTCCGAGTGCACAGTGGAGAGAGACCCTTCCAGTGTAACCTATGCAAAAAGAGTTTCACTCAGCTCGCCCATCTCCAGAAACATCACCTGGTCCACACAGGAGAGAAACCTCATGAATGCCAGGTATGCTCACACTCCTACGTGTGTTTTTCACTTTCTTTACAAGCTCCTCACAAACTCTCGGCTGATCTTATGATGGCGGTGATGTAAAATCATAAGTGTGAGGAACAAAAGAAACAAAACCACTGTTTCAACAATGCAACACCTTGTCTGTGACTCAAATCCTTCTGGTAAGGCAGAGTCTATTTGGTTTTCACTGAGCCACAACCCACCTTGTCATGTAATAGCATCTTTATGCTTTTGTTTGCTTGTGTGACTTTGTGGGTGTGAGTCTTTTGAAAACACAACAGGTCTTACAGAGAAAGCATGGTAGTGCCTGATGATTAATACAGTTATTTCTGACAACTGGAACAACATGGTCAACCCTGATACCATGCTGTTTAAATCATCAAGATGATATACCGCACGGCCAAGTTTTTCCTGAACAATCCAAACACATCACTCCAGTTTTCTTCAGGTGATACTTGACAGTCATGCGATTGTTAAGCACAAATGTTAACCTTTCGTTTTCATGTTTTCCAGGTGTGTCACAAACGCTTTAGTAGCACCAGCAACCTGAAAACACACCTGCGCCTCCACTCTGGGGAAAAACCTTATCAGTGCAAGTTGTGCAACACCAAGTTCACCCAGTACATCCACCTCAAACTGCACCGCCGCCTCCACAGCAGCAGGGACCGCCCTTACCGCTGCCAGCTCTGCGCCCAGACCTTTTTCCACCGCTTCTCCCTCCGTATCCACCAGCGCAGCTGCTGCCTTGCCAACTCAAATACGCCCATCAACGCACACATGAAAGAGATGGTGGAGCGATTTGACGCCAGCCAAGAGGCCGATACGCTCACTGAGACGGCATCAGCACTGCAGGTGGAGGAGGCTGTGGAGCGCTGGCTGGCTCGTACCTTGGAAGGGGAGGGGAAGGAGGACCAGAAGGAGGCCACCATACTGCTGAAAGCTTTAACGGCGGCTATCAATGCGCCGACAATACCAATGGGCCAGTCAGCTCTTCCTTCGTCACACCACAGCCCCTCACCAGTCTATCAGGAGAGGGCAAGTGTGGTTCATATTCACAAAAGGCCAACTGTAAAGACTGAAGGACAGTGATAACTGACTGAGAGTGGGGAGAAATAAATACAAAAGACATGCAGCATCCCATTAACAACAAAACAGATATCGCCAAATAAAGCTTCTTTTTACGTCCTTGAAGGAAAAAAGGGAGATATCCACAACCCACGAGCGCAGCACCAAAATAAGAGCATTCCAAAGACTGAGAAGGTATCCAGTGATTGTACGTCCTGTCAAAGCCAGTTCACAGAAAAAAACAGGGAGGATATTGTTAAACTGTGAAGTATTATAACTTTTTAACTCAGGTAGAAAAGTGTTTGCTTTTTGTGCTTTAACTTATTACCTTTTTTGAAGTTGAGTCATTGTTATTTATTTAGCTGTATCATAGTCTGTGTTTTTCTGCTAATATTTTTTTTTGTTCGTGTTGACATTTCCAAAGAGATTGAATCTCTCGGAAGAACCAAAAATGGACTCAGGAAAAACAATGTGTCACAAATCTGTGGACAGGTCTTCACTTGCTGTATTGTGCATTGTTATACTTTTGTGTGTTTGAACTTTGGGGTGCATGTGTGTAACGAGTGGTAGTTCTTTTATGAATGATGAAGCGCCACCCCCCACTATTCTGCATTTTTAAGCAACTATTTAATTTATTTATGTAAAAAAAGGGAAAATACAGATAACGTGACACTGTGTGTTAAATGCAATTGCCAAAATAAAAATCAAAAGAACATAAACAGTATCACAGTTTTGGATTAATACACTATTATATTACAAGGATTGAAATACAGCGAGAAAAAGCATTATTCAACAATGATTTGATTTTATAGTTTAACTGTGAAGTTTAAAGATGCACTGTGCTAGACGAAACAGAGTGCCACTAAAATATTTATTGTATCCTATTATTACAATTAAATATGTTCAGGAATAAACCCTTCATCAGTTTTAAAGTTTTCCACCTTGTAGCTCTTATAGGATTCAAATATCCTGATATTTCTTAGCAAGAACACCTTTCTTACAAGTTCATATTTGAAAACTTGAACTATCATGATTTGAACATTAGAACCTTATAATCACAGCTGGGCAATACTATTTAGCAAAAGTGCTTTCTATGGTTATTATTTTTGTCGCTTAGCACTGAATAAAACTGTAACTGTGTGCTTTCAAGAAGGAGGGGAATGATCTTGAGCATTGAACTACTGAGCCACAAATTTGTCAAGTAGCTTTCTTTCTCCTGTAAATTATTTTTGTCTGTGTAGTTTATTTTTGGAAACAGGTTATGAGATGCTCAGAATTTATATGTGAGAAACTATTTTGATGATACTTTTATATTTACACAATGTAGCATATTAAAGATATTGTTTCTACATACATATTGGGTTTTGTGCATTTTTTTTCATGCTGACCATCACAAACTGCCAAATGCAAACAAAGAAAAAATAGAAAAAAAAATTGAAATCTCAAGATATTTAAAGAGTTTAATTACCCCTGGCAGATTACTTCATGAAATCTGGTAATAGTGGAAGAATATTGCATTTACATGGGAAAATATTTTTTTTTCTCTGTGTTTTTCTGGATTGATAAGGTGATTATCTCTGACCACAAAAATTATTTAAACATGAAAAATACATTGTGATCTTTTTCTTGACAAAAGATAAAGATCGCTTTATCTTCTAGTCAAATAGATTATTTTTTTTTTTACATGTTAACCTTTTTGTTTTGGTTTAACACCTTAACCCATTTTCACTTGCATTTTTGTCAGCTTGGTCATCAAAACACCTTGACACATTTACAAGAATAACACAAGTACAAGATATTTGCTTAAATTCGGTGTTATACTGCTCTGAAAGAGTGTGAGACAGCGTGGCCTGGCGCTTGTCTTACAAAGGCAGACATACACCCTCATAGCGCTACTATCCCCGACTGAGTCTTCGTGCTCCCCTCTCCCCAGTTTTACCAGTGTGATACTACGACTGGAGACAGAGCAACCTGTACCCCTCATAGAGGCGTAAATATTAAGTAAAAACAGTGGCCTGAATGTGGCTATTGGGTGCATGAAACTGCAGTACTTCAAGACTGTTCAGGCACAAAGCCCATTTTGGTCTGCTAGACCTTGCACTGTTTCTCTAAGATTTCAACAAAAACATATTGAATAATTATGAGATAATTACATTAGTAATGCCAGAAAACAGCCCTTTTTATGGTCTTGTGTGAATGCAATGAGCTTTGATTAATGAGCACTTCTTCACCTTCTTCAGCATCCATCGCCTACATGAAAACATTTTACCTTAACAGACTTCAAGTTCAAGGTGTGATATTTTACCCCCTCAGAAGCCTTGTCTTCATTATGAAAGTCACAGAGGCATAATGTAAGGGTCAGAGCTCCTTCTGTGACAGAATCAGAGATGGTGACAGAGAGCTTAAAGGGACAAGACAGTATTACAGTAAAACCTGATTCATACTTCTGCTTAAGTTGTCTGACGTACACCTCCTCAAAAATATAACTTTGCAGTAACTGCATACAGATGAAGCACAGCACAAGTACTATGACTGGTCCTTTTAGTAGCACTGGATGCCTCTTAAACTAAAACAAAAATCTAAAATAATTCCAGATAGCACATTGTACCCATTATTGTGAAAATATAGAATAACATTAAACTTCATATACAGTATGAAATTAGTTTTATTAAAAATAAAACTAGTCAATAGGAGGACTACTCCATCCATCCATTATCTACAGCCCTTTCCAGCTGACAGTGGGTGAGTGGTGGGGTACACCCTGGACTGGATCACAGGGTTAATGGATAGAGACAGACAATCATTCATACAAAGACTCACACCTATGGTGTATTTAGAGTCACCAGTTCACCTAGTGAGCATGTGTGGGAAAACCCCACACATGCACAGGAGACTACCTGACACTGGGAGTCGAGCTAGCAACCTCCTTGCTGCGTGGCATTAGTGTTAAAATGAAATGTGAAATCTCTTTTTACATGTCAAAAAATTGCAGATTCAGCTACTGTCCTGTTTTATTTATTTATTTATTTAATTTTGATTATCACTAATTTGTATTTTTAACTGTTTTTTAAGTTGTCATTTACATGATCGAAGTAAAGATATCAGACAGTCATTCAATGTAACAGAGTCTGCTGCTTTCAACTTTCCCTGAAAATATCAGCAAAATGTGTTGAGAGATTTTTAAGTTATCCTGCTCACAGACAAACTGACAAATGTCGGTGAAAACATAACCTATAGAGGTAAAAAGTCTGATAAAGAGTTTTGATACGGAAATTTTATAATACCACGTCTTTGCCAAGTTTCATGTTTGTCGAGATCGAAAGGGAAAAAAATCTGCCGCCACTGTTTTCTCTATGACTTCTTTCTTAAAGTCGAATTTTAAGTGGGATGATTGCCAAACATGCAAGAATTTGTACATTCTGCCAAAACTCTTTTCCCATGAACACAAATGTCACACTGACCTACTTACAGGCCGACATCCTGCTTTCTACACTTCTACACTCAAGGTTTGCCCCCACAGTTAACATTTTAGGCCTTTCCTAGAAATTACAGGAAATAAAACTAGTCAGTCAGCAATGACATTCAGAAAACTTAAAAAACAGATTTAAATATTAGCTTATGAAAGGGGCATAGCTAAAGGTACTGATATTTGCATTGTCACAGCCAGGAAGTTTGACTGATTAAGTAATGCTCACAGTGATTGTCATTTAGAAAAAAACTGGCATTAGGTATCATTAGGGGTTATTCTTGAGGGTAGAGGCCCTAAGAATTGCCTAAAGACGGAGGTTTTCTTGGACGAAAACTGAATCTTTTTCTGTGCTCAGCGAGACTTAAATAATGTGTCACATTTTTGGTCACTGCAAGTGACTCCCACAAGCATGAAACCTCAAAACACATCACTGGATTAATCATTATTGCTAGATGGCAGTGAGAAAGACATTAAAATGACAAAATCTATCCCAAAGTTACGGTAAACATAGCTTGCTTTTTACAGTAATTCTCTCTCGGTGTTTTGAGCTGTTTGTCTCTAACCACCCTGTTTTTCTTTCTGCTGTGCAATGATTTCTGTTTCTGTAGTATTTCCTCCTGTGAACTGTGCTGCGGGGGAGAACCCCCACAGCTAACACCTAAACACTACTGACCAGAAGCAAAACACCTCAGACCTTTAATGTGCTCTTTAAAACTGGTAACAGGAAATCCTTTTCGCTGAAAAGTGTCAGCCATATATTCGCTTCACTGTGAAATTTGCTGCAGAATCAGAAGAAAAGGTTAAAGCAAAGAACATCTGTGTACTACATGTGATTATTTCCAATTAAACTTTCATTTTGTGTGTTGAACTTGCCATATTGTCCTTTCATAATCATATCTCGTAATAATCAGATTTTAATCAAGTTATTTTTTTTATTTTGTTTAATTGTTATATAATCCTGACATGAACCAAACCAGATTAAATGACCCAAATTCAGGACACGAGGTGTGAAAGCAGTTCCAAAAAGCTTGGTTTATTAACAGGTCAGGTTCGGTACACAGAAGATCAGTCACTCCAGGCAGAGGTACCCAAAAAACATTGAGGCAAAAAGGAAAGGTCAGAAAACAAAGCAGGATCAGATCAGACGTGGAACAAGACTAGAAAGAATGCTGAAAAGTGACACTGAGGTACCAACAAACTGGCAACAAGACAGGGGAAGACATGAGGTTTAAATACATGAGGTGATTGGGGGTGGAAGGAAGACAGCAAGGAAAGACAGGTGAATTTTCAAAATAAAACAGGAAGCACAAGACAAGACACAAAACGTAAACACAATATAGGTAACTTAACTAAACACAGAAAAACAATCACGACAAATCCACTCACCTGCCACTTTATAGTAGGTACTCTTGTAAAACTGCCTCTTAACACACACACAGCTTATCAGCCAATTATGTAGCAGTAACTCAATGCATGTAAGATATGGTCAAGATGACCTGCTAAAAGTCCAAACCGAGCCTCAGAATAGGAAAATAAAAACTATCTAATGATTTTACCAGACAGGCTGGTCTGTGTATTTCAGAAACTGCTGAGCTACTGGGATTTTAAATGTAAATGTAATTGTTCTTTATTTATACAGCCCTTTACAACAACCCTTTCGGTGAACCAAAGTGCTTTACAATAGATAGTAAATAAAAAAGGAATAAATAAAAACAATCAAACGCAATAAAATCAATAAAAACAATAAAAGCAATAAAAACAATAAAGCAATAAAAGCAATAAAAAACAATGAAAGCAATAAAAACAATGAAGCAATAAAAGCAATAAAAACCACCACGCTACTGGGTATTAAAAGCCAACCTAAATAAATACGTTTTCAGTCTAGACTTAGAGAGGCCCAGCTCAGAAATAAATATATGATAGGAGATCATGATAAATAATATTTATTAAAAAGAAAACAAAAAAACAAACACCCACAAAAAATGGTGATAGTTGAGTAATTATGATAATGTTAAACAAGTAATAACATACATGTATTATGATTCTTACTGGTAGAAATTGCTTATGCAGCCACATAAAACTATTTTTATTAATGGTTCATCTTCATTTATAAATCAACTATCAGGACTAAATCCACTGGTACAAAAAGTTTTTCACAAGGCAATGTTTTCAGAAATGGTCAGAACAAGTCAAACACAAGCAACATGGCCACTGGCAGTACTGTTGGACAGATAAGCCTGAGGGAAGCTGAAAGACATTATTTGCTTCTTTAAATATATTTCATAAAGTCTATGTAAAAAAAGACAAAAAAAACTTTAGCAACATGTAGGACGGAGTTCAATTCCTTTATAAGAACTAAATAACAATAGCAGTGTGCCTCACTTGTGAAATAAATGAAAGAACAGGATTTTATCACTCACATTCCCAAGAGATTATCACCAAATTACTTGAAAACATGATTCACGTGTCACATAAACACATACTTGCTCGACTGCTCTGTTCTTGAAAAGGAAGTGTCTTTGCACCTGGGAAATATTCCAGGGAAGTCATTATCTTGTTTGAGATTGCATCATATTTTATACGAGCTTCTCCACACGTTGCTTCGATACTAACTTTGACTTCCCGGAGAGATTCAGTTAAATGAACACTAACTCAGCTGAATATTAAACACTTTGTCATCACAGTATTGCTTGATGGAAAGTTACCGACATCAGCTGGATACAGTTTGGTCATGTCTGCGTCACATCACGTTCATGCTTTTACTTAGAAATAAAGATACCACTTAAACTAAAAGATTGAAGAGAAAAGAAAGAGAAAACTGAATTTAGAGTTTGTGATTTAGAATATTTTCAGTATCGGTTTTCACTGCGCTGAGCCCTTTGTCAGCCTGTAATTTGTCAAGTGAACTTTCAGTCTTTCATGTTAGGACCTCGGAGACATAACAACAGTTTCCTCTACAATCAGAGCAATGCCCCACTTGTAAATCATTACTATCTTAATCACTGATGCTAGTTTTATTCCGTTTCTGTAATATAGAGTGAGTTATAAATTGACTAAACATACTAATGAAAAAGGATTTCGAACCTTAATAATCCTTCTCTCAAGAAAAAGCAACATAAGTCAATTTTAACATCATGCATGCTGACTACACTTCCTTTTAAAGACATAAATATGATCTTTTAGCTCTCATTCTAAAAAGAGCAAAATTTGTGGATGGCATATGTGTCGCCGTTAATAGCAAAACATTTCTTTACTTTTTCAATGCTGTTGTCTTAAATTTGGCCCTCACACAATGTAATATCAGGGCTTTCCAAAGACAGAGTAAACAGCCAGAGGAAATATGTAGCAGCCATGAAGTCCAGCATTTTCCATCATCAACCCAAACAAGTCAAGTAGATTATTTCACCGCTGGACACACATTTGAGTCCCATCATATGACAGAAGTGGAAACCAGTGCCAGTAAAGTGTTGCCACATGAATGAAATGATTAAAAAGCAGGATTGTTGTGTTCTTTTAATGTTGATGAATTCTTTTATGTTCAAATTTTTAGAAATTTTCTTACCTATGGAGTTATTTTTTATCTTTTTTAAACCTTGTATACAAAACGTGAACAGAAGGTGCCAACTGATAATCAATGAAATGTTTAAGTATGGTACATAATGATCAAAAGATGAATGAAAATGTAGAAACCTATGCCCTAAACTGGCAACATCCAGGGAGATACAGACTGTGAATGAAAAAATAGTGTCATCATGCTTTGGAAAAAAAAAAAAATTTCAGCGCAGTTGCATTTGGAAATGACTATGTGTCAAATTTTCAAAACGCTTATGGAGATGTGCCAATTAACGTGTTCATGGATGGAGTGAGTAGCAGCTGGCACTTGTGAAAAGGCCCAGAATATTGGTATTATGGGTTAAAAATTGATTGGTTTCAATCAGATCACAGATTCTTGTTGTGGATCAAAATTGTCCAGTTTGGTATATCTGTATGTCTGTATCTATCTATCGGACTGGTTACCACCGCCAGAGGTTATGTTTTTGCTGGCATATGTTTGTTTGTTTGTTAATTTGTCTGTTTGTTTGATTGTTACGAAGATTACGCAAAAACTGCTGGACAGATTTTGCTGAAATTTTCAGGAGATGTTGGTGATTAGACTTTGGTGGTGATCCAGATAACCAACATTAGCGAAGAATCATTTTTGCTCAATAACTGTCTAACTAATAATGATATCAACATGATTCTGAGTAATAGGTGTGGGTTTTCAGGGTCAAGGAATCATATTATGATGGTAACCTTATCATGGAACTATTGCTTACATATGTAACAGCAATATGTGAGCTACCTTGGTGGACGTTTGTGCTCTCCGAGTGCTTTCTAGTTTTTAGATGAGAACCAAAGATTTAAAGCTTATTATTCTACAAGACTTATACACTAGGCTACTACTCATCTTGACAAATTTCAAACCATAAGGCTGAGTAGCACAACAGATCAAGATTCCTGTCTTAGAATGCTGATTTGACATCCAGCAACTCGCTTCACACTGAAACTATGATTAAAGTAGTGCGGGTGTTATTTTAAAACTCCCCTCCTCACTGACTGACCTTATTATATCTACTTTGTTCCCTCTGTACTGCTACACTACTGTTTTTAATCATGTAGTCCTTTTATTGATCTATTTGTTTACAAAGTTACTTATGTGGACCCAAGTTTTCATCTTGATATACAGTATATGTGTTAACCTCTTCATCATACAAGTTCCAAACCCATCACAAATCAGCATTAACCCTCCTGGTGTGTAATCCGTGTTTTGCATGTCTCTAGAGATAAAAAAGGTCAGAAAGGTCAAGTCATCTTGTGACATGGTCCTCCTACTTAAAAGAAACTTCCGATGGACAAGTCTTATTCATGTTTGACCCTTAGGAGAAGTGCTACGACCTCTGGTCATCATATGACCCATCACGAAAATATTCAATGTCTAGAGCCTGTGTGTGCGTGTGTGCTGTGAGGGTGTGGTTGTGTTTACCAAAGACAAAAATAAAACAGACTTTGCTCTGATGCCAGTGTTCAACATTCAGTTTAAACTCACTGATAGCCAGGAGTTGTGTCAATGATATAAAAAAGGATAAATGATGGAATAAGTGTTTTGAAGGGCTGTGTGAATATATTTCAGTCTGAGAAAAAATATAAACAAAAAAGATCTGACTTCCTGTAAATGGATGCTTCTGTTTTTCTTTTTGAAAATAATTAAAAGGTGTCGTCAATTGGATTGTTCTTACTTTTGTTTTGAGCTGCTTCCCCCGGAAAACACCAACCAAAATATATTTACTTGGAAATCTGTGAGCATTTGTCAAAGTACGAACTAAAATTGAATCAAATAAAAAACAAAACAACATTTTTTTCCAATATTTCTCATTCTTTTTGCATTTATCATCGCTTGTTTTCAACTCCACAGCTTCAGCTCAATCTTGGTTTCAGTCTCTGACTTTCAGTGTTAGTTGTTTTTTTTTTTGGTCAGCAGTATAGGGCATAAACGTGGGTGTGGGGCACTGAGTAATAACACATACTGCAGATGGTGACACACTGGAAATCAGCTAAATGGGTCTAAAGGTTTGACTTATAAAGATAAAAATACAGTTTGAATCACGGTATAGAAAATACACCTGGATAATGAGCCTTTGAAAGTATTTATGTCTCTATACTCTGTATATTTATAACAAAAAATAATACAAAAATAGTTCTACAAGTTAAATCAGGGGTTACTAGAATATATTTGAAGATTAAAAAATGTCAGCTGGTGGTTATTACCAGAGCAAAGCAGCTTTTGGGACATGAATCGGCACAAAGGTTGAGGAGCAGATTAAAATAGCCACAGGTTAGAGTTAGAAAGATCTTAGGAAAGGAAGTGTCATCTAAAAGTATATTTTTATTGTGGTTAAATGGGTGTTTGTGTGATGTATTAAAGGATTGAAACAGCATCCATATTGTTTCCTGGCTGAAGCTGCAGGGGAATTCCAGCAGGTTCAGGAATTCAGTGACTTCAATTTAATGACCCTCCCTGCTGTAAAAGTGTAAAAGTGAGATCATGTATTTAGTTTGCTTTCAGTCCCTTAACCGTTTTATCTCCTGTCATCTCCTTTCCCTTATCATCATTACAACCAATAAAGGCTTCTGCAAAGGTCAAGCAACACAGAGCGACCTATGTTCTAGTATTTTATTTCATTTATTTTTCTTCAGAACAGCACATTGGTCCACTGTGGTTGTTTTTAAAGTGCTTTACAAAAAAATTGTTTTGGAATTGGATTGGATTGGATATCAAAGTGGTGACATTTTACTTTTCCGTCTCTTTCTCTTCATATTTCAAAGCACATATTTGACTTTTCTGTTTTTGCTTTATATAATTCCACATTAATGTCCTAAAATTTTTTATTTCTGATTTCCACAGCAAAGTTAAAACACACGTCAGCCTAACTTCTATAAAATGATGAAATAGAGAGGGTTTTTTTTTTTTTTTTTTAAGTATAAATTAGTCAGTATAGCTTAATGCCACCCTCAAAAAGTACCTCATAGCCAAACTGACAGACACAAACACAACAGCCGCCTGTCTTTGGTTACATTAAGCTGTAAGCCAGCGCCCTCTTGAGGCAGTAAGAATGACCCACATAAGCATGTGCACAGGCCCAGAGGAAGACTTTATGAATGGGTGGGCCTAAGCAAACATCAACATTAGACGTTATATATTATATTTCACATCATCAAAGTTGGCTAATTTAGCTATTTGTTGGAAGCTCTTATTGTCACCAAAAACTACAGAAATGAAAGGACCCTGATGGCAAGAATACATCTTAGATCTGTGAAACTTCAGACAAGTCTGAGTGAGGAAAGAAATACACTACTTTTCATAGCTGTCCTAATATAATGGGAAGGGTTTTTTTTTTTATTATAATTAACCATTTTAACCACATTTAAAGAAAAAAACACCTCTGTGTGGGTATTTCTGTTTACCTTGTTACATCTTTGGCACATGGATTTCTGTGTAAAGCTATATTTTATATTCTCTGGGACAAATCTGTTTTCTTATGGGACGGACAAAATTATAGATGTGTCATAATAATATTAAGGTGAACGGGACTGAAATTTCTCAGAGAGGAAGCCCCAAGGTTACCTGTCTTACCTGTGAGGAAAAACGACAATGTCACTCAAACAACTTTTATCTGTTAGGCTGTAGTTTTTACAGGCACCACTAGGTATCGCCACTAACCAGGTTATGCAGCGAGAAAAAACGACAGATAATCAGTTTAAGGGCATTTAAACCGGCCTGCCAAATGGAAATGGGTCAGTATAGGTGCGAATAAACAACACAAAGAAAGTAGACCTTTGTTGTCGTTTATTTATTTTTAAGATAATTCTGCACTTAAACTTTTATTTTGAGCATGGCCATAAATATCCTTGCAAGATCTCCAAAGAAATGTACAGCAGCTTAAATGATACTTTAAGTAACAAAATGTTTTTTCTTGGATATGTAGACATAAACTTGAGAGAAATAGGTAACATCCAGATTTTATTTGTTTGTTTGTTTATTTGACTTTGCTGCTTTACAAGTCTATCTCAATACAATGAGATAACCTACGACCTTTGGCTTAATGAACTAATTTCCACAAATAAAGGTTTACATTAACTAAGTCTCTTTTTCCACCACATGTAAAATAAGTATCTCAATAACATTCTTATCTTTAAAATGATCATGTTTATTGTCATAAACTATACTTTTCAAAGTCTGTCCAGTATGTAACAGACTTCTACTACAAAATAGGTAACTACATAAAAAATGGATTGTATGGAAAGTAACAAAGTTAACTTACACAGATATCTGTAATTGTGCGGCTTTTTTAATGTACTTGTGCTTTTGTGAGTTGTTTTTTAAATCAGTAGTTCTGCTTTTACTTTTACTTTTAGTAAATTTCATAGGAGGTTTTGTACTTGTTTATATTATTTATAGCGGCAACGTACTGATTAAAAAAGTCTAGTTAAGTTAGGAATTTTTGCATACCCTAATTCTTGAAACTGAAGCATAACTTGTAACTGGAAACCATTTGACTCGGTACTGAAAAACCTAACAGACCAGAAATAAGATGTTTACAAGGGTGGGTCAAGTTTCTGAATTGACAGTTCATGAGCAACAGTATGTGTAAAAAAGCATTTGTGATGAAGTTTTAGTGATATTATATGTTTTCTTATTACTATAATTTTCTGTCTCTCTATGTGGCCCTGCGATTGGCTGCCGACTGGTTCAGGGTGTACCCTGCCACTCACCCAATGACAGCGGCAGCAGTTTTTGTGAGGGAATTTCTGGGTCAATCTGCTAACAGCAGCAGTCACAAGTACTCTAAGACAAGAAAATATTGGCAGTCATATTCTGTCTTAACCTTCCCTTTGAAATTGATCACAATGACTGTTGTTTATGTTGTGAAATTTTCATACATGTCAGTGTCTTTGTAGTTTGGGGCAACCTTACTTTGCTATTTTGTACTTTCAGCTTAAATGGTGGAGAATAGTTAGCAAAATATTTGAAAGTGTTGCTATGGTTGTAACTGATAATACTTTACAGTTTTACAGTTTATTATGATATGGTTATAGTTTATTATGATATGGTTATGTGTTGATATGGCAATGGGTGGGGAGGGGGTCACCTGCCAAAGTGGGGCCTGGCAAAAAAAAAGTTTAGGAGCCACTGCTATAGGGTGAGATTGCTCTCAGAATCATAAAGTGTAATTGTTTATTTCTATCAATTTATCACATGCAAAGTGAGTGAACATAAAAAAATCAGAACGAAACAAAACAAAACAAAACAATTATATATAAAAAAATCACTGTTTGGTTCTACTTTTATACTCAAGCCAGTATCACTTCTTTGATACACTTGCACTAAGTCAGAGAATGGTATAGGATTATAGTCATTTGTGTGATTAGCTAATTGTACCAAACGGATACTTATGATCATCATTTTATGTGTAGTTTGATAAACAGTCATTAACTGAAACAGAAACATCTGTTGGAGGCTTAAAATTGGATAAGGAACAACTTATGACTGCCGGCTGAGGTTGCAGAGGACAGTTTCATGCAACAGGCCATACCCCATAGCAAGACTGAGCACAGCCACAAGAAACAAGGTTATGCTGCTTCAGCACGGTCACTCCCAGCCAAATTTTAAAGCTTTCTTGGGTTTCGAGATCTGCTGTCCAAGTTCTTGTGAAGAAGCCAAAAGAAATGGCCAACAATGAGGACGGTAGATGTAGCGGTCAGCCCAGGAAACTTACAGATGCAAGACACATCATGCTTACTTCCCTGCCATCAGCTCAGAGCTGCTCAGGCTCAGGGACACGTATCTTCTGTCTGGACACATTTGGCCAGAAATGGTCTACGTGAAAGAATTACAGCCCAAAAAACATACATTTGACATAATGACAGGGCAGAGCAACTCAACTAAGCTTGAAAACTGCGGTGTGAAAAATGTCAGCAGGTGCTCGGGACCGATTAGTCAAAATGTTCAATATTTAGGCTGTAACAGAAATCACTGGAGAGTGGTGCAATAGTAAGTGTGTGCAGGCAACAGTGAAGGATGGTGGAGGTTCCTTGCAGGTTTGGGGTGCATTTCAGCTAATGAAGTTGGGGATTTGTTCAGGATTAATGGTGTCCCCCAGGGCTGAGAAACACAAGTAGATACTAATCTATCACGCAATACCATCAGAGAGGCCTCTAACTAGCCCCAGGTTTATTCAGATGCAAGACAACAACTTAAAACACAGAGCCAACATCAAGAACTATCTCCAGTGTTAAAACAAAAGCATGGGTCTAAACATTATCGAGTGTGTGGGATTATATGGAGAGACAGAAACCAGCCTAAATCCACATAAGATCTGTGGTTATAAAGGTTTGTAACCACCTACCATCAGATTTGATGCTGTTTTGAAGACAAAGGGCGATCACGCCAAATATATTTGATTTAGGTTTCTTTTCTGTTTGTTCACTTTGCAGTTTGCAAACTGATAAAATAATGATGACACTTCTGTTTGTGAAAGTATTCTCACCTCACAGCATGTTTTGTCTAATATTTTAGCACAACACTGCAATTTACAATCAAATCCTGAAACAAAAAAAGGTTTGACAGGTTTTTAAAAACAAAAAGTGTAAAGTGTACTTAAAATTCAAAGCACTTTAAAAGCATTTTGATGAAGTAGTTTCTAATTTCTGTTGAGTAGATTAGTGACAGTGCTACTTTTAAATTTCCACCTCTAATTCTTCTTCAACATCAACATATCTTTATATATGTGTATGTATTTTACATAAAAAATTTATCAGACCATCTCCAATAAAAACGAAAAAAACATTAATATTTTAGAAACCTTTCAAAACTTAAATAAAACTAAAATGTTATTGTTCGACTTCACAACTCCTCCCTCTAGTATCACTGCTCTGTCAGTTCCTGGAGAATAAATCATTTTCCACAGTTTTACATCTCTGATATTTGTTAATCTGTAAAAAAGGCAAACGTAATACCCAGTGCAATATCTTTACTGTCAAACTGTACCTTACTGACAAACTTTATTGGACAAACAGTGCTTTCATTTTATGTTATATTGTAAATTTTGGTTAATATTAATAGTGTAAATTCCTTGGCCTTATTTATAGTCTCACTTCTATTTAACTCACTTATTTTTCCTTCATAAGAAAGTTGAGGTCAGGTAACTGGTCTCTGAGAAGCCTGAATCAATTAGGAGTAACATTAATATACTAAAATAAGCACATAAATATAACTGACATCTTAATCAAGAATTAATAATTTGCTCTTCTAATTTTCTGGGGTTTTTTCGTAACACATTTAATTTGAAATTTCATGGATAACAACAGTAATTATATTTTAGCATTCAAAATATAATATAGGTCAAAGAGCTTCCATATACTGGTGTATTAACCATCACAGAAACATGTAAAAGATTTCACTAATTACCATTGCTGTTTATCTGGGTCAGTTGTGGCATAAACCCTACACTGGGTGTTAGTCTAATAAATGTTTAAGCACTGTGTTGGATATACTGTATCACACATACATCTTTGTGGTTCTTAAACGGTGTGACAGGGCACACTAATGTGCCTCAAGGCAAGTCTAGGTGTGCCTTATGAATGTGCACGATCATAAGTTAGTAATACAAGAAACTCTTTTTAAGTGCATTTATTTTCTCACACATGTATTTAACGTTAACAATCCATGCACTGTAAAACTAAATAGGGTGTCTTCTGCAGCTGAAAAGTGAGTTGGGTGTCCATGATCTTCTACATCGTCTTTGTGTAACCGTGCTTATCATCTTCTTCTCTGTTTGTTTGTAACACTTGCTTAATTTCACCTGAACCTTGCAAGTTGATGAGATTTCCCACAACACCTTCCTGCAGATGATCCACAATAAAAACATTATTAAGAAATGAATGGTGTATGCCCACTGAAACAGTAGGGGGCGCATATTTTTAAAAGGATGCAGATCGTGTTAAGTTTGTACTATACAAACTTAAATAAATAAATTATACTTGTGAAACATATGTAATTAGAGGGAAAAAGTCCTGTTAACTTATGTAGTTTAGGTAGATAAAGGTCGCAGTCACATTTGAGAAAAATAATCCTATTTTTATAAATGTTAAAGGATCTTTTTTAAAAAATATATATTTTATTTTGAAGGACCCCTTGAAATTACACCACGGACCACTAGGGGTCCACGGACCCCTGGTTGAGAAACACTGATTTATAATATATCATTGTAGGCATTTGCAACAAATGTAAAAGGAGATATTTTGTATTATCACGTTGTGTGTCTTGAGATAAAGGCTTGATTTTAGGTGTGCCTCGGGCAAAGATGTGAACATTACAGGGCCTTTGTTTTAAAAAAAGTCAAATTCTTCCATTTTAAGAGCAGGTAAATGAACAAAAGCGACACTTTCCCGGTTCAAAGACAATTGGTAAAGGCTTCTCTGCTGTGATATTTTCCTGTCGTCGATGAAACATCTTTCTACGACGGCGTATTAGGGCCACTTTAAGAAATGAAAAAAAATAATGAAAACTCAAAATTTTCGAGTTCATAAGGGTCGCAAATTTACGACAAATTTGTGACTTTATAATCTCATATTTCGGGTCAATAACTTACGGAAGAGTAAAAGGGCCATGTTAGATGGAGAACAACAATAAAGTCGAAATACAATTTTGTGATAAAAGTCGAAATGTTGAGAAAAAAAGTTGAAATACATTGTATGTCGAACTAATTCTTGACTTCTCAACATTTTAACTCTAATCTCATCATTTTGACTTTTATCACGAAATTGTATTTCAACTTTATTGTCGACATTTCAACTTTTATCTGAAAATTTCGACTTTATTGTCATCATTTCAACTTTAATCTCGACCTGTCGAAAATGATTTTTTCCATCTAAAATGGCCCTAATACTCTTCCATAATAACTCATCATTAAAAAAACGTAGTTACAAACCCAACCCCTCTTTGTAATCACTGTCGACTGTGAGCCACAACCTCATTTCCCTCCAAACGAGCCAGACAACTTCATTTGGTCCTAATACGCTGCCGATGATAGCTCGACGGCTTAGGGACCGTCGGCAAGTTACCATAACGGAGGAATGGTGTGAAAGGAAATTCAGTAACTTCACCATAAAGACATGTACCATCTTCAAAATCACAGCACACATCAATGACCGTAGGTTATTCATACTACATGTCATATTCTTAAAGAACTGTAGCTTAAATTAAAATATTTTACAGGATTTTTTGAATGTAAACTAGAAAAGCACTCAGAGACCTCCGCCAAGGTGATCCGGATCAGTCCCAAAATTTAATCAGTTCTTCCATATCCCATTTCCGACAATTCCTGAAAATTTCATCCAAATCCGTTCAGAACTTTTCAAGTTATTTTGAACACAGACGAACAAACAGACAAACAGACAGATAAACGCTGGCAAACACATAACCTCCTTGGTGGGGGTGATAAAGCAAATGCCATCAAAGTTATGAGATCTAACAACAAAATGATAATAAAACATGAAAGGTGATCCCCTCTACCAAAAACTGCAACTCTTACTTCAGCAAAAAAGCTTTTGATTTGATAAAAATTATTTTATAGATATGTGTGAATTCATGTGAAATGACAATAATTACTGTACTACCTGTACTGTTGTGGACTGTAGTGACACCAAACTCATACTAAAGATCAAACATCTCCTCAAGTTTATATTACTTCTGCTCTTACTTTAGAGAAATATGTTTTAATGTAATTTATATTTTTTTTATTATTGTCATATGTTTATCATTAGGTAATGACTATAAAAACTGTAATAACTGTATTGTTGTTGACTGTAGTAACACCAAAATCAACATGATGATCAAACATCTCTTCTTGTTTATACTACAGCTCTTATTTAAGAGTAATAGGTTTTAATGTAATATATGTGATTTTTTTTTTTAATATTGACGTATATTTATTAATAGGTAACGACTATTTCTGTAATAACTGTGCTGTTGTTGACTGTAGTGGCACCAAAGTCGGCCTGATGATCACACATCTCTTCTAGTTTATGCTACAGCTCTTACTCAAGATAAATATGTTTAAATTTAAGTTATATGATTTTTAATAAAGTGAAGTATGTTTATCAATAGCTATTGACGATAAAAAACTGAAATAACTGTGCTGTTGTTGACTGTAGTAACACCAAACTCAGCCTGATGATCAAACATCTCTTCTTGTTTATACTACAGCTCTTACTCAAGATAAATAGGTTTTAATGTAATTTATGTGATTTTTTTTTTTTTTTTTAGAATATTGACGTATATTCATCAATAGGTAATGACTTTAATAACTGTAATAACTTGTGGCCCTAACACGCCATCGTATCTTTCTAATAACTTCATAAGTGTATTTATTGGGGTGCTTGTTGCCTCGGTGCAGCTTTGTGCAGCAGTATAATAGCCCCATCTCCTCGGGAGGCTGCAGGACTCTGGCTGTTTCTGCAGACAGACAGAGGGGGCGTGTCGACACACCTGCGCTCCGTGAGCTGCTCAGAAAATGAAGCAGCAGCTCCACTGCAGCTGTCATCTGTCAACAAGTGCCATCCGTGCGGAGCTTTTCACTCGACAATTTTTCATTAGCTTTTAACGAGCTGAAAACAAGCGCCGTTTAGAGACACCGTCCTCCTCCTTTGTCCCCGGGGACGCCGCTCCCTCAGCAGCAGAGATGGCGAAGAGCTCGTCCAGAAAGTCTCTGAAAAGTTTGTTCTCCAGGAGTGAGGCCAACCTGAGCGAGTCGACGGCGAAGGATGTGGACAAAAATGACGGAGAGAAGAAGAGGTTCAAGTTCTTTAGGATCAAGAAGAAGTCGAGCGGTGGCCCAGCCTCGGAGAAGCCGGCTAATGAGGGCCAGCAGGTGTTGTACAGGTATGTCTCCAGCACGTCATGGACCTTCACCTTGTCTGTGTTTCATGCCTCTACATGTGTCATATGGCTGCTTCACATGGAGGGAGAAACGTGAAGCAGCCTCACACGCTTTCAGAGCTGATAACATCACATTGATTAATTCATGTAGCCTGCAGCTGCTCTGGATGGTATGGTGGAGTTCAGGAGCGGTTGTGATAATTTGGAGGCCCGGGGCAAAGACCCATATCAGGCCCTTCCCTGTTTAGCAAAGTTTTGGGAGATTTTTTTGCAGGGGCTTTTCTTGGGACACATACTTATTTGCCATTGTATTTTAACATAATAACTGACCAGTAATATTGGTGATTAGATTACATATCTAATTTGGCGATATTTGTAAGAGTGGGTGAAACAGGCCAGAGGCTTGCCAATCTATTTGCACAATATAGACCATGTGTAGGAGTTTGCAAACAATATCTATAACCGTAAGACAGAGAATACTCTTTAGTTGCACTTAAATGTTGTCAGTGTAAAGATATATTTGAGCTTAAGGGTGGAAACCCTTGGTCCTTGCCAGTTTTACCAACTTGTCCCAAATTTTTTCAGCATCAAGTGGTAACAGGGGCTTACTCGCATGTTTTAGTATTTTAAATGAACAAGAGTGAATTTATATGTTTATCATATTTATGTGTGTCTGTGTGTTAATTAGTGATGAATTTGCTCTGGCTGAATTGCTCAGAAGGTTAACATTATTATATTTTATGTTGTTTTATTGGTACTTTATTCACTGTGCAGCACTTTAGTGAATTTGTTTGTTTTATTAAATTATGTGATGTACTAACAAAGTGTATTGGATTGAATCATTAAATTGTAGCAAATTAATTAATGGAATAGCTACGTAATTCAAAAAGATATATATTTTTGCTCCACTGTAATCAAGCTATTCAAACATAGTCAACTTCGAGTTTGCCTGCAAAATGCGCTGTTTTCCTGTTAGCAGATAGGCATGTCTGCACGTTTTGAAAGGGCAGATGAAGCTTGATATCAATGTTACTGTTAAAGATACATTTTAGCATACAGTGAAAAAAGAAGTTCCTCCACTTATATATCTTTTTATATGTATATATATATATATATATATATATATATATATATATATATATATATATTCACATTGATATTTAATGTATATAATGTAAACATACATACATACATACATACACACACGCATCTATGTATGTATGTATGTATGTATATATATATATATATATATATATTTATATATGTGCTCCAGTAAAATAAAAAAAATAAAAAAAAACTAACTGAAGAGACTACCCTCGCAGTTCTTCCAAGCTTTAGAGATGAAATTGGATAACTTGTACAAATTTAAAGTGAAAAATGCTCCAAACTAGAAAAGCACTCAGAGAGCGCAGACCTCCGCCAAGGTGATCCAGATCAGTCCCAAAATTTAATCAGTTCTTCCATATCCCATTTCCGACAATTCCTGAAAATTTCATCCAAATCCGTTCATAACTTTTCAAGTTATTTTAAACACAGACAAACAAACAGACACACAAACAGACAGATAAACACTGGCAAAAACATAAACTCCTTGGTGGAGGTAATTATTCAGGATTTTGAATATACACTTCATTGAACAAAGATGCTCTTAATTTATCATAGAAAGGACAATACAAAATGCTGTTCATTCTCATAAGTGTGTGTGTGTGTGTGTGTGTGTGTAGATATATATATATATATAGATATATCAATATTGTTATTGGCTGAAATAAGTTTAGAAACCGACATATTTTCAAAAAAATCATATTGTGCATCCCTAACTAAGATGAAAATTTGGACTGTAAACAAAGAGCTCAGATTACACAAAAGCATCAAAAAGACTCTGTATGAGCCCTGGACCTCCTTCAGGGATTCATACCCCTTAAAGCTCCAACATGGCCTCATGTCAAATGAACTATTGCAAGATAGATCTTTATATAAATATCAATATAATTGTGATTAAATGTTTAGTAAAGAAAGTATCAAATAAATGTAAATATCATGTTTTGTACCAGGAGAACTAATAATACACATGTGGTGTGCATGTGATGTTTGTTTTATAAACTAAGATAAGATACCTTATTAGTCCCCAGAGGGAAAATTTGAATGTTAAAGCAGTACAGGGCAGTGCAGAAGCATGCAGGAGTCGAAATAGATAAAGTTAACTGATGACAATATAGCACTAAAAATATAGTTATTTGACAAAGGAATAATGTTATGATACAGGACAATATAAGATTTTCTGTACAGTGGGTTGCAGGTTAAGTGACAAAAGATATCCTGTGAAATAAATGTCCAGTAAGACCAAATAAAGTGACATAATCTGCAGTAAATCCCAAGTGAATGATTGTCTAACGGAGTACACACTACGTGATTCTAGGCCCTATATTCAACACGGATTCCCTCTTACAACCAAAGTCAGCTAAGGCCTGATTACCTGGAGATCCTAAAGATTATGTAACCTGATTATCCTGTAGTGTGAGGTGTGTAAGGAGTTATATTATCCTCTAAAGAAGAATGAGATGCCCCTGCATATCAAACATGTTTGATGTTTACAATCAGATATCCTTATATGTGTGTGGAGAGCACCGAGACAGCCGAGCACTTCCTCTGTGTTTTGTCACATGGGATGGACCAAAGCCGGACGCTAGCTGGCAGGAAGCAAACATAGCCTTGGCAGCCATAGTAAAGTTTGATATGTTACGAAAACAAAACTGTGATTTATAGTATTGAGTTATATAAAGAACATCAGTGCAGCAGTATGATATTACATGTGAATTTACACCCTGTCTTGACTCTGAGGACATGTTTAACTGTTCATTTGTGGAGTCCTACAATTTATTTATTATTCATAGGAAAAGATGAGCAAGTAATGATTGCTCAGATTTGTCTATTGTATGCCATGTATGCCATTTGTGTCTCTATTAATTGGAAAAAATGCACCAAAATATATATATATTTTTTTACCACAGGCTGTTAACCTTTAACAAAAATACCCTTGGTTATGGTCCTTGTGCCTCCAGATTACACAAAAGCACCACTGCTTCTAAATATCAATGAATTCTTTGTAATAGTTACATGGTGTCCTTGTGAAACTCGGATCTCACCATGCAGATCTGTGCTCAAATGTTGCAAATGAAGCAACAATTAAATGAGAAGAGGCTTAAATTAACGTGTGAGACGTATGTGCTTCCTTGGATTCCATTACTTTGTGCTGCGTATCATCCAGTTGATGTTGATAAGCAGTAGAGAGCCCACTCAGACGTTCCTGTCTTGACAGCACTGGTGAAAGAAGGGTATGTAAAAAACACTCTCTCTCAGTCATTATGGAATTTTGCGGAAGGGATCGGAAAGATATGGAACAATATGAGAACATACACATTCCTCAGTCCCATGTGAGCCTGCAAATTCTTCAGGAAGGTGTGTTTTAACCAAGAAATTTTGGTTAAAACTTTGCTGACATTCTTTAAATGTTTTAGCTCGTAACAAAAACCTTGTTGTTTTAGCCTTTGGATGTAAGTGTGTTTTGATTTTTTTGTGCTAACATTTTTAATATCTTCATTTTGAGTCTTGAGAAGTCAAATAACTCAAACAAGTGTATTTTTTTTTTTACTCCAGGTAGTGTGTTTCATTTTAAAGACCAAATATTTCATTAATTTGGTGACAAAAACACAGGCAGGTTGTTGAATAACAAAAATCAGCTAGACTTGCTCTATCAATTTTAATGTATTTGGTTGTTTTGGGCAAAAGAAAGACATGCACTAGTATAACTGTCTGATAATGACACATCAGGACTGATAAAGCATGCATTATACAAGCCAGGGTACCAGTTTTGCCATTGACAGTGTTAATCATGGGAAATGCTTGAGGCAGTTTGGCAATAAAGTCATCTCTCTGATCAGAGCCAAGAACACCATCTGTTAAACTGTGATATTCAGGTTTATAAACAATACAGGCCCCTGAAACACAGGGGCATTGTGTTGACTTAAAATAAAGTTCCTTTAACAAGGGGCTGTGTTTTTGACTCTCTTATTATATACGTTTCTTGATTAGGTCATTTTTAAAAAGAAGTGAGCCCAAAGGTATGAGAGAGCTCAGGAAACAAAAGTAGTAAACTGCCCGCTCTGTATGGCACTTTAGTTCACCAACTTAAAGGTTGATGCACATTGTTGCAGGTGGGGCCAAGAGCTCTGTGTAATTCAATGAATTTAGGTGAAAGCAAACAAAAGATGCATTAGGGTGAGTTATCAATTTACTGAATGCATTTTCAATACTTTTCTGCTGTAATGCCTCTTTGTTTTGGTTGTATGTCACCCCAGGTGGAGGGATACAAAGGCTGTGCTGCATGGTAATGCTGTAGTAAAACTAAGGAGTTTTCTAACAGAACACTAAACCATTGGAACTGTATTCAGAACGGCTTATACTCCCCCCGAAAGCTTCCTTTTAAAAATTGTGTCACCTAACTTTCATTAAATATATGAGCTCTCTTCCCCATCTGCAGCGATGTGTAGCCTAACTTCTGTACTGGTGTTACCCTTACGGGGACATGGCTGATCAAAATGGGTGTGGGTTATTATTTACTATTGTCATGAACCTCTGACTACCTCACTTCAAAAATGGTGAAATGCTGAAAGTTTTCTTTTTGCAGCAGTCTGTTGTAAAGGACGTACCAGAATAGGTTCTGAATTTTTACCAGGAATTACAGAAAGCTGATCCAGTATTTGGATCATATTTTTGGGAGTTGAAAATATGTGTTAAGTTATTGTTTTAAAGAGTTGAAGGGAAAAGTAATCTAAATTCAACTGAGGCTCATTTTTGTCTGTGAAAAAGCTGTTTTACACGTCATTTCTTACCCCAAAATGCTCACTGCATTAATGAACTGTACTAATACTGGCTGTAGGATCATGACAAGCCAAATGCTAGATTCCTGCACGTAAAAGCAATTTGACTTTAAGTCGGAGGACAATTCTTTGTTGTCGTACACAAAAAATGAATTTTTCAAGTGGCTGTCAGAATATACGAACCACGTTTTTTTTTTTCATTTATAGGGAAATTTATAATGACATCCAAAAAGTCCCTTTCAACCAATATTTAATTAAATACAGCACAGAGAATCTGTCACTGTATTGTTTTTTGAGAAACTCAATCTGAAATGAAAGGAAACAATTGTTACAACAGTGTAAACAGAGAGGAGAAAGTTGAATTCCATTAAGGTTTCGATATCCTACTATCAGTATACCAGTGACACAAATCTACCCCACTTTTGTTGAGTTTTTCAAAATCCTAAGCAATCTAAAATATAGGCTTCGGACTAGCCAAAACAAGCTACATTAGCAAGCTAACATCAAACACAGGTGCTGTGAAAGTGGCCTGGAAGATAAGCTAGCATGATAATGCTGCTAGCTTTCCTCTTTTATACTTTGAGTTATGAATACAAATACTTTCTTACTTAACCCGCAAACAGCTACATGACACAAAAACTGAGAGATGAAAGTTAACACTCATAAAGCCAAGAAGATACTCAAGTACAAGGGGTTACAGCAAAGCACAATGAACCAGCATGCCAGCTTATCTTTCAGCAGAAGAATCATAAATATTGTTAGCTTATTTCTCTATTAGAATGTAGTGCATGTACCTATAAAGCATATTGTTGGAGGGATGCTGAAATAGTACACCTGAAATATCTATTACAACTGGGTCCTAGTGTGGATAAATATAAAGACTCAAGGGTCCCAATTTTGCATGTTTTGGCAAGGCAATACTTTGATGCAGAATGGCAGAGGCTCTTTGGTGCATACTTTTGAGGAACCTTTCCCCTGAGCCTGTGAATTCCTCTTTAGCTCAGGGAATAGTTTCTGATAAGAACAAGTTAGTTTTTTGTTTAATCCTGAAGCTATTTTTCTGCCCATGTTCCCTTAAGGACCCTAGGTTATGTGAAGGTGATGCAGTGAACATATTCATATCTATAGTGCACGATGAAGCATGTTGCTTTGTCATCTTACTGCAATAGATAGACTCACTTCCCTCAAGCCAGCTCCTCTAATCTGTTAAGTGCTCATTCTGATCTCCCTTATATCATTGATGTCTCCCATGTCCATTTTTTTCTATCATTTTCAGTATTAGCGTGGGTTTTTTTTTCATTCCCTGCAAAGCAGTAATTTCGGAGATAGCAGGTTTGTGCCCAACATAATAATAGTGCTTTTACAATTAATAGGTATCTCAAACAGCTCTCTCCAAAAAAGATAGTTATTTTAAATGTGTGGTACTATACTGTGTGATCTATAAACAAGAAATACATGTGCTTTAATGAATAAGGATTGGAGGATTTTGTGAACCATCCTAAATGTGAAGTGCACATGTACTGTAGTAGAAGATGTGTCAGTCATGTGAGCTGAAGCAAGTCATACCACCACTTTTGTGTAGTTGAATGTAAACCAAAACAGTTTTTTTTGTTTATGTGACAAAAAAAATCTTCACCGTTGGTTTGAGATCTGATCTCCGTGCAAAAAGAGTTTGTCAGCAGTCCTTGGTCCTTAGTGCTTCAGAGCAGGTGAGATGGGCTGTGAGAGGAGGGAGGGTGTCATTCATTTGCCACACATAACAGAAAAAATGCAACTCTGCATGACAAGCAAAACCCATTTTATCACCCAGCATAGGGCTGGGAAATATGTTGATTCAATTGATTCAGTTCACAATGTCATCAGTTTAATTTTTGTTGTATAGGATTAAAAACAAAACTGACATTATTTCACTTACTCTGTCACTTATTTTTGGGACATGTAAGTCAAAACTTGTTTTATGCAGTTTTTGTCACTCAATTTTTTTATGTTGAGAAGGGAAGAAATCTATCAAATTCAGAAATCATGTTTTGTGAGGAAAATATCAGGGACTTTATTTTTAGGCCATGTGGCCCTACCCTAACCCAGCCCTGTCTGAGAGTTAGTATTATAAAATGATGCTGCACTTGGGATTAGAGAAGGGGCTGTCACACCTGTCTTCATTTCACATGTTAACTTTTCAATGCTTTTTTGACAATATTCATTAGCAGTACTATGTAAAGACACCTCTATAACATTGTGTGCATTTCTGTAAACTGTACTCAACGTTCTGTATTTGCAGCAGGTCAGCTGTGTGTGAAGGCATATTGTTGGCAAGGTAGAGTGTTGCAGCTTAAAGTACAGGTGTACATATTAACACGACATAAAGAGACTTGAAAATTGTTGAAACAACAGTATGTAAAGCTTTATTTCTATCAGCTTGTTGCAACTCAGGTCATAGTTTTATTGAAAGAACGTACAAGTCGATGTCTCTCTCATGCACATAGATCGTTATTGTACACAATAAAAGAAGAATAAGGCCGTGCTGTGTGGCTGTATTTACATAGGTGGTCCTCCCAAGTATACTGTATTTATGTTGAGATACTTAAATAAAAATCTGAATTAAAGACCCCCATTAGAACAACTTAACTGAAGTTTTGATTAGGTAATGTACAAAAAAAATACACATTTTTTCTGGAGCAATTTCTTTTAATGAAAAAATCACAAATATGGCCTAGGGGAAAAAATGCAGTATAATTTTACTGTCATTGGCCAACCCTCGTGATGTTTGTATGTGTTTCAATTGCTTTTCATAGCTTCTGTGTAGAAAGTTTACCCAGCCTCTGTTGTGAACTGTGTTAACACTTGTCACTTTTACATTGTACTTGCATACATTAACCAGGGGCTTTATCAGGTACTCGTGTTCAACTGCTCGTTAACAAAAATTAGCTTTTTCAGCCAATTTCATGGGAAAACCTTTTAAACTTCTCATTTAAAATGTTAATTCCTGCCTTGTTATTCTGCCTATGTCTTGTTTATAATATAGGATGTACACTGTGTGTACCTATTTTTGTACTTGGAGAGTGAAGTCAACCGGTGACAAATTCCTTGTATGTCTAACATATGTGGCCAATAAAGCTGATTCTGATTCTGATTCTGATTCTGAAAAACTCAATGCATCTAGGCATGAAGATATGGCCAAGGTGACCTGCTTTGAATGTGGCAAGGTTGTTCGTGACTGGTGTTTCAGAAATTGCTGACCCACTTGGATTGTCATACACAACCATCTCTATGGTTTACAGAATGGTCTAAAAAAGACAAATGTCCAGTGAGCTGCAGTTCTATGGGCAAAAAGGTCTTGTTGATGTCAGAGGTCAGAGGTCAGAGGAGAATGGCCTGAGTGGGTCCAGATGATAAGAAGGCAACAGCAACCTTTGGTCAGAACCAGGATCTGTATAAGACTATTTTTTAATGCTCAACATGTCAAATCTTGAAGCAGATGGGATACAGCAGCAGACCACACTCAGCCTCAGCAAAATTGGGTAATAGAAGAATTTGGCATAAACAAAACAAAAGCATGAGTCCATCCTGCCTTGTATCATAAGTCCAGGCTGCTGGTGGTGGGGTCACGGTGTTGTGGATATAAACTTGGCACTCTCAAGGCCCCTTGTTACCAACTGAGTATTGTTTGAACACCACCTGAATAATGTTGCTGATCATGTCCACCCCTTTATGAACATATTGTACCCATTCAAAGCTTAAGTCATCTTGAGCTGGTCTCTTGAACCAGCAAGCTGTAACTGATAAAGTGGCAGGTGAGTGTACTTATAAAATATAAATATAAATATAACACACAGAGTCCACTTGAACTATTCTGTTTAATGTACGGCATCTGGCCCTGAATGTGCAAGAGTTGCATGGAATACTGTTATAATTCACTGTGGAAAGTTTGATCACTGTCGCCATAAATGTCTTCAATGTTTACAGAGGGGTGAAGACACAGCACTCTGTTCTAACCTCACACAATACATCAGCAAAGTAAATAAAGCTACAGGTGAGGCGGTGAGTTTATGAAAGCTCACATGCTTGGACAATGTAATCATAATCACTCAGACCAGACTGGGTGACTGAGTGTGTTTGCTCAGGCAAAAAAACAAAATAAATGACGGGTTGCGACACGAGCACCACCTCTGCAAACAAGAGCTGCACACTGGGGTTGCACCAGGGTAGAGTTTAGTTGTGTGCAGGGATAGATTTTAGAAATTTAGTAGTAAGAGTGGAAGTAATGATGATAGTAGTCTCAAGAGTGTAGACTATGACAATGGAAAATGATTTGTCATTTCTGTTAATTGCCTCTCATCATGCTTAATCCTTTCTCTAGTGTTAATGGGCCATTGTATTTGACTTCCTATTTAAGTTTTTTTGTTTTGTGTTAGTGCACTCTGTAATTGTTGATGTTAGAGATGGCTGTCCAAGATCAGACCTTTATCTAGACACAGACTAAATCCGTTTTTGTTGTTAGGGATTAAGTTTTTAATCCAGGTCCAAGGTTTTATCATGTACAGACTTGAGGATTTAACTGTCTGAGAATCAAATCTTGGAGTTAATGTGTTTGTTTTTACTTCATAGCTTTGCATAGTTCAAGAGGATGTCAAAGTCAAGTTGGACATGTTTGAAACTCAGTGTCCTGAAAAGTCGTGAAGGCTTGAAAATAGATTTTGGAAAAGTAAGGGTCATTTAAAGAGTGACAAAGTTTTGTTTTGTTTTGCTTGTGAGAGGTCTTGGATTTTGGATGGAGTTTTTACCATATCTGTCTTTGACAAATACATTTTTTTGGGTAAAATGTGCTTGTTCAAGGCCTAAGTGAAGAGAAATGTATTTTTTACAAAATGTATGAATTAATAAACTACAGTTAGCTTTTGAGTAATTTTTGTACCTTTACAGGGTTCCCACACATCCTGGAAAACGTGGAAAATGTTTGACCAATTTCCCAGTCATGGAAAACATATCGAAAATGAGGGAAAAGTAAAATGTCCAGGAAAAGCTTGAGTTGTCCTGTTAAATTACCTTCCTTCTACCTTGTTAGTGAACAAAAATCAAACACAGGAAATAAAATAAAAATGTTCTTGGTAACTAATGCACACTTAGCCATAAAATATGAGTAGATATAATAATGCTAGTTAAGGAGTAAAATATAAAAATGTAAAACAATGGTGACTTTAAGAAATAATAAAAAGGAGAAAAATTAAATTTAGGCTACTTCAACAGTAAATCAACAAAATATATTTATAAAAAGCAGAGTAAATAACGATAAAAAAAAAAATAGGTATAAACCATAAATTTAGAATAGTAAGACACTATATAAAAGCCAGACCAAAAAGATAGCTAGCAGACAATGTTCATGACAGAAACTTAGAAATAAATACATCTTAAGGTGGGGTGAAAACGTCCTGGAAAAGTCCTGGAAAATGATTTCTAGAAAAGATTGGGAACCCTGCTTTATTGTTGCATTGAAAACGAACAACTAGTAGTGACATAAGGCCCTCTTAATTAAACGTAATGTGAATAGAAATGGGAATTGATAGGATTTTATTGATACCAAGATGTAATGTATTGTGTGAATTGTGTGTTAATGTTTGGACTCTAGGTAGGGATGTAACAATATGAAAATGTCATATCACTGTTATTGTGACCAAAATTATCATGGTTATCATTATTATCACGGTATTGTTGCAACGTGCTGAAAAATTTCAAAAAGTACTTATACACACACTGAAATCATTTAACCAAGTTTTATGTAGTTAAAAAATAATGTGACTGTAAGAACGAACTGCAGTGGTCAGAGCCTGATCCTCTTCACCTCTCTGGTTTCTTGCTGAGGTCTTTCTCAACAATCCAGCCAGGCTGCTCCTCTCAGATACTGCTGTTGAGGTTTGTGGTTCTTCCCTTCCTCCCTTCCCAGAGACTTTTTCTGCATTTTCTGCAGACATCTTGACCGTCCTCGGCATCCTTATGAAATCCAAAATACGACCAGACTTCAGACTTTGGAAACAGTTTATCACTTTACTGGTAACCGTTACATTCCTAACATTTGGAAGAGTGGTTGTTACTTTGGTAGTAGCTAATGGGGATCCAAATGATTACATTACAAAAAAATAATGCAGTGTTAAAAAGTGTTTTTAGCAGCCAACAAAAAAAGCCCTTTTCCCGAAAATGGATGCCTTTATCTTTAGTAAAATATCAAACCTCGAGAATAAATTGATTCAACAGCCATTATAAGACAAGGTTTTATAGCGAAAGTATTTTAGCCTGCCAATTCATTTTAAGGGTTGCTTTAGGAAACAGAAAGCAGTGGCAGAAACATGAAGCATTTACTGTAAGCATGAAACCATGTCCTTCCTCTTTTTGGGAGTGGCGCCATGCTTCTTGATATCATGCTATTAGATTACTATCTAGCACCCTGACTTGTTACATTTTACTAAAATAATAATGCAACTCTAACAAATAAGCACCATATTTAAGTTGTGTTGAAAGCTGTGAGGGAAATTCTTTTCTTCAGTACTTGTTTTAAACAGATCGTAAAATCTCATATATTTGATTTTAAAGAGTGTAGGAACCCTGAACTTGACCTCTGCTTTATGAAATCATGGAGGGAAACTTGAGTTGTCTTTTGAAAACAAAGATAAACACACCCTTGGTTTGAGTATCTGTTCAGGTATGCTGGGCTCCGGAGCAGAGTCGGGAATTAATGGAGGCACTGTAGAGAAACCTGCCGCTCCACATGCCTGCCGCATTTTCATGTGGCTACTAATCAATTACACAAATTCACACACATACCATCACTGTGCAAAAAGATACAGGTTGGCAACAAGTCATAGTTGAAGCTTGTATGTCACTGCTCAGCCATGTTTAAATATCTCACATTATTTAGAACAATTGAAATGAGTCACTGCACAGTTGGAGCTGTGATCTTTGCACAGGAAGTACAAGCAAGTTAATGCTGGTTACATAAAGTGGGTTTGCCATGGGCTTAGAGTATGGCAACTTTATGATAAGTAAACTATTTTTGTGACTCTTTATTAATTGACAGTTATTGTGTCTCAAGATATATAAAAGCAAACATGTTCTTAAAATATGAGCTTGGCTTTCAGCTGCTGTGGTTTTTGCTCCATAATGAGCTCCACATTTCAACGGGGGACAAGTCTTGACTGCATTCAGACCACTTCAGCGCCTGTGAAGTAGGGCTGTCACTATATTTGAAATTTTTTCCCCACAATTTTGTTTATAGAGTTTTATAACAAAAAGAAAATGCATACACTTGCAAAGAAGTATAAAGCAGATGTTTAGATGGCAGACAAAATTCAGACACCAACTCTAGTGCAACAGAACATAGAGCCTGGCCAGCCAACAGTATATACCGTGTTTCCTGAACTATAAGTCACACTTTTTTTCATAGTTTGGCTGGTCCTGTGACTTATAGTCAGGTGCGACTTATATATCAAAATATATATAATTTAACATGTTTTTAAACTTTAATTCATACTGACTGACATGAAACAAGAAGTAAACATCACTGTCTACAGCCACGAGAGGGCGCTCTAGACATAACAAACAAAATACCCCCAAAATGAAATCCTATTCTGCAGATAACAAACTGCAGGTAGTAAAATATGCAGCGGTAATCGAGCAGAAATAAAGTTTGGAGTGAGTGAGAAACTCGTGAGTGACTGACGAAAAGCAGGGGGTACTTTTACTGCAATGGAGAAAATAAAGACAGCTAATTGCGGGCTGAAAGCAAGATGGCCAGAGCTGGAAGAACGAGTCCACAGATACGTGCTTGAAGAACATAAATCAGGCAGGTGGGCCTTCTTGGTGTTACCGCTTCATAGAAGACAACCGCCTCTCTATCAGAGCACTTAATAATGCAAATTATAGTCCAGTGTTATAAATGTTTTCCTCTTCATGATGCATTTTTTTAATGATGCAACTTACACTTCGGAGCAACTGATAGTCCGGAAAATACGGTACTAAGGGATACAGGAATATGAGAGGGTGTAGGAAAGCTTGTGCATGTTCAAACGTAACAGTACAAATACCCATGTGTATGCGCAATACATATACATACATTATCATGTATAATAAGTGTATGCCTTCCAGTTACGATCTTGTAATCTCAGGGTACTGGGAAATCGTCTTGCTCATATCTTTACATGTTTCGATATGAGCAGATCTGACAGGTCGACCACACCTCCTGCTGTCCAGTCTCTCCTCCAGGTGTGAGACAGCATATATGCCCCCTCGTCCCGGTTCATCGTCCTGTGGGCACGCTTCCTGATTTCGATTGCTTCCCTAATTCAGCGTTGATGTTTGTTGCTCTCTGTGCAGATGATTTTGGCATTATCCCAGTCCATGATGTGATTTTCCCTCTTACAATGATCTGTAATGGCTGATGTCATATAGTATTATAATGGAGCTGGTGATTTACACCTCTACTGTATACCTTCCTAAAGCTATAGGTATTTTAGTATTTCACAGTTTTCTTGGTCATTTCTCGCCTCTGTCCTTCCTTTTGTTGGAACATGTTGCAGGCATCAAATTCAGACTGAGCACATGTTTTAAAAAGCTTATCAGTAAGAACATTAATTATCATGTCTCTCTGCTGTTTTAAATTAGTCAAAGGTTAGAAAAAACTCTTGTTATTGACATATACACAACATTAAGGAGCACTTAGCTGTAATTAGCTGTTTGTTAAAGGTTGTGATGTCATGTTTGCCAAAGAAGCGTGATTATCCAGAATGGTTCACTGCAGGGGCTGATGGTGGAGCTGCAGTTTCCCTTTTGTTGTTTATGTGTATAAGGCGGTGTAAGCCACCAACTGAAGCCCTGACAACAGTTTGTTTTTAAAATGTGTCTTGTGTGATGTCAGCAGATAGCATCTTTAGGAATACTCTTTAAACAACACCAACTGTTGTCCAATTAAAGGCCAGTAAAAATGCTATTGTGTGGCAAAGCAGTCCTGACACGCTTCTCCTCAACAAACTCAAACTACAAAATGACGTAGAGTGACCTACATACTGTAGCTGTCTGTCTGCTCTCTTTGGATTTTGGTTATAAAGGCGTTTTTCAGATTGAATAAATCTACATGCATACGCTGGCACACCAAAGAACAGCTGTTTTAGCCTTCAACAGAAAGTAGCTGAGCCAATGAACTCTAATGGACTTTAAAATGTTTGTTTTGATATTGAAATGGAAAATACATTTAGAAATCATCCAATGGAATTTTGGAGAGAAATTTGGTTTATGTGTAAGAATTTATGAAAATGGTTACACTGATTTTTTTGGTGTTTAAGGATATTTATTTCTTAATTTATTATATTAACAAGGTTTAAAAATTATGCTTATTTGGATTGCTGCAGCGTTTTATTGTATTCTTTTATACAATGACAATAAAGCACTTACTCTCCACTTCTCTAGAGGGCTACAAAGAAAGTCAATAACTTTAAATGTCATCATTCTTAGCTGTCATTTAAAAAACAGTTGACATGATCATGACCACTAGTTTGATAAGGTCTCACTCAGAGAAAAGAATTTTATGTCAGTGGAAAGAGTTTGAGATGGAAGTTTGAATCTGGTTGTAGCTGTGCTGAAGTAAGTCCACAGAGTTGTAAATACATACGAGCACATGAGCTTTTTGCTGTTGCCAATAAAATGAATGCTTCAAAAATGATATAAGCAGTGTTGCTATGTAAAAATCAACATAATGAACATTCAGTGTCAAGTTATTATCAACAATAATCAAAAAACCATTTGAAAAATCCTGTGGGCTTTTTGTCGAGGGAACCAGTGTGTTACCCTCCCTGTGCCATTTCTAGCTGTTTTCACCCATGTTTCCTGTCTTTTACTCGGCTTACTGCCGTCTGTCTCCTGCTTCAGATTCACTGTATAGTCATCTGTCATCTATGTTGTGGTCATGAATGCCTCACCCTCTTGAAAACTTCAACATGCAGGTACACAAAGGGAACAAGACATGTAGGCTAGCAAACCCGGCACACAAAGACATGTAGCCTAGCAAGTAAACCTGGCAAATTAAAAATAATATTTGCTATACCAGTTCAGTGGTAGGTACTTTTAGAGGTCCTGTAACAGGACATACGCATTTGCTTAAAGAGCTCAATAATATTGTTTAACCCTTTTTTTTTTCATAATTCAGTATATGTAGCAGTTAGCTTAGCAGAAGATTGAGCAATGGCCAGAGTAGTTTAAAGCAACAAGCTACCAAGTTTTCAGCACGTCTGTGGCTCACTATCCACCAATATTAATGCATTTAATTGTATCTGGGGGGTAAATTGTGTGTGTTTGAACAGAGCCAAGTTAATGGTTATTATACATAGCTAGACATACCTTTTTGAATTTCTGTCTGTCATCTGTTGAGGGTTTTGGTTATAAATGCCACACACATAAGAAAGTATTACAAGCATTGTTTGGCACACGGAGGACAAACATAGATGTTATCATATGAGATAAGAGGTAGCAAGAAAACGTGCCCTTAAGAGATACATTATCGCTACGTTATTTAACAGGAAAAAAGTCATCTAATGAGATTGAAGAGGAATCAGTCAGGCCTATTTATTCAAAATGGAGCCTGTCTTTCTTTGTATAATTTTGCTGTGCTAGCTTTAGGCTTAAAGGGATATTTCTGTTTTTGAAATTGGGTTGTATCAGGTACCGGACAATAGTCAACAAAATGGACTCCTAGTGGCACTGTACCTTTTAAGGAGAATGAGCTCAGGCTACCAATAAGGTGCAGTTATTTTGCATAATGATGTGAGTTTTACATAAAACAAGCCACTGTGTTTGACACTATTTTACAATTTAGCAAATTAAGAATGTCTTCTTCTGTATACTCTGATGAAGGTAACCCTGTACATCCACGGTAAAAGGAATGGTAAAATGGTAAATGGACATGAGCTTATATACCACTTTACTAGTCTTTTACTAGTCAAAGCAGACTTACACAGTAGGTCACACCTACCCATTCACACCCATTCGCTCTCACATTGACTCACTGATGGCTCAGAGTTTCTCTGTCAGTTATTCATTAGTATCAACAAACACTTTCACCCCCTTTCATGCCCATTTACATGCCACTGAGGCAACAGTGGGAGCAACTTGGGGTTAAGTGTCTTGCCCAAGGACACATCGCCATGTGTCGCCCGGAGCTGGGCTCAAACCTGCAACTTTCTGATTACTGCCCAAGCGCACTATACTGCTGTTATTGTCTTCCTGAGTCCATAGAGCGAAACAGCAGATCGACTTCAAAATTACTAAAATATCCCTTTGACAGAAAGGCTACCCAGCAGTGATTCCAAAACTTTATTTTCAATTAATTGTTGTAAATTGTGCATATTTCTACATTTTGAGCAGAGCATGGCCGGTGGTTTTTCCATGTTTCATTTCTTATAGGTTACAGAGACCTAAATTCAGCAGCATTACGGTACAGTTCTTTCTCTTTGGAAATGGTTACTTTTTTTTATTTACTTATGTACTTCCATAGACCTAGAAAGCAAACCTGTTTTTGAAAAGAAGAAGAAAAGTATAAGGAAAATTATCTTAATAGTTTTCTAAAGGGGCTTAAAACAGGAAAACATGGTTTAAAAGACTGGACTGTTTTGTACACTGCAAGAAATTAGCAAAGACTAGAAACAGTGGAGAAATGTAGGAAAAATGGTGTGTAAATTTTCGTGTTTACTTAACTAAATACAATTTAAAGTCCAACTAAAATCCTCATCAGTGGGCTTGTCAACAATGGACCATGGTGCATGAGTCTGTGTGCTACCTGCACATAAAAGATTCAAGCTACAGACAATGCACCTCATAGATAGTGACCATGTTGAATGACTGATTTGTTATTTTTTTGCAGCTTTCTTACAATGACATATTTTTTGGAAACATTTGTTGTGGCTTTTGGGAATATTTAGATAGATGTAAAGACACTTTACACAAAAAGCCTTAAAAAAAATCTTAAACCCTCAGCAGCACAACAGGGTGAGATTTCAAAAATTAAAACATAGGTCTGCTCAGGGATGATTAACATTAATCATGGTCAGGAATAGGGTTGCAAAGGGCAGAAAAATTCCCTGAAAAATTCCAAGACTTTGAGAAACTTTCCATGGGAAGTTCAGCAGGGGACTTTTGGAATATTCCAAATCTGGAACTTTCTACGGGAATTGTGAGAATTTATGGGAATTAACTGGAAATTGGGAGTAATTTAAACAAACTGTACCATATTCAAACAGAAATATAAACATTTTATTTTTTATAGGCAGACATCCATGCAAAATAATACAATTAAAAAAATGACATTTCAACAGATTTATTTGTAAATAGAACTCTATCATGTTTCATTATTTTATTGCACAATCAATTTCAACCTCACTTTATGTAGTTCATGGACTCAAATGTGTGGCCTCAATGGTGTTGTGGTCTGGGCTCAAAAATGTGGCCTCAGTAGTCCAGGGTTGAAGAATCATCCGTGCATGTGATAGAGGAATGAAGAGTTTATGTAGGGGGCGAGGCCTCAAAGAATGGGTGAGCTTATGGAGAATGGCGTTTAAGAGGCACCTTTAAATTGTTGTAAGTAGAAGGACAGTGTTTACCTTGAAGCCCTAATATACACCGTCTTTTTGCCACTAGCATGCCTGCATATCTGCTGTAATGGCCATATTGGTCGAGTGTCTGGCAAGTAAACGTAGCGTTGGAAAAAAAAATGCTTAACATGTTAATGAGAAGAAAATAAGATTTTATAAGGGTTTTTTGTCTCTGGAGGAAGGATGATTAGCCTGCACCTGCACAGATGCCTAAATGTGTAGCTAAAACTAGCAGTTAGCTTAACTTGGACCTGGAGTGGAAAAAGCTACAGCTTACCTCAAGGCACATCATCGGCCCAGCAGAACATCTGCAGCATGAACAAAGAGAAACCTATTAAGTGGCTGGGAGGCACATTGTTACATTAGAGCAGAGCAAGCTATCATGTTTTGTGTTTTTATGCTTTCTGGCAACAGCCTGCAGCGTCATATTTGCTGTGTAGGTGCCTGTAATCTCTTTTTGTTTCTGGTTGTGCATGTCTCCCAAACTAAAATGCACCAGTATTCCTACTTGGCACAGAAAAACAACTTTTTGCATGGCCATAGGCTAACCCAGCCAGAAAGGTTGAAGTACCCCTTGCTTGTTAAACTAATGCTCTGTAAAGTTTGTTCTACTGGAAAGATAGGAGGGGTATGGAGGGCTGTGGATGGGCACAAAGAGCACAAAAGTGGACTGCATAAACTTAAGCAAGGTAAAACTCTGGCAACTTTTTTTTTTCCCTGATCCAATGTGGCAGACACTTCCGCTTAGAAAGGCCCCGACCAAGTCAATGTTCGATCCCACCCCTCCCTTTGCTATAAATATAAACCATAGTAATCTTTCTGGATTATCAAAGGGGATGGTTTTCTTCTATATCACAGCGTTGTGAAATACTGAACCAGTCCTTTTTTTGGTTGATATACTGTATACAGCCTATTCTAGCCCATCTGCACACAGAAATAATGTGGTTCGGCTGTAGCAACTGTGTGCTGGTTTGCCGATACAGATGCAAATTTTTAGTGTTAGCACACTGAGGCCTCACATCAGCTCCCCCACCCTCCTCTCTGCCTCTTAATCCGTCCTGTTCTTATGCAAACAAACGTTCTCATATTTTACTGCACAGCCACATAAAGCACCAAAGCCTCTTCTGTGTTACAGGTACATCCTGTTGAACTGAATCCAAAAATCAAGTTACTCAGGAGCATATTTCTATTAGTATATCAGGTGTTATAAGTTCACAGAGAAGGGGGCTTTGGATTTCCCGACTGTTGACATGTCAACACACATCACCCAAGGACAAAGATATGACTCATCTTTTTATCTTTGGACGTTTTAATGAACTTTAAACAGAGCTCTTATCTCACACATTGTGTGTATTGTTTCTTGACTGCAAGGGTTACTGTTTAGCATGAAAAAGGCAAATACAGCCATTGTGTAGGTGCTGATTTGCCAAAGAAGTGTTCATATGCAAGTGTGCTCATCATCTGTTTGTCTAGATGTGTGTTTATGTAAGCCTGCCACATTTAACTATATAAACTGAACATGAATGAGGCTGCAAAGGGCCTTTAAACCTGGAATAGTCAGAACATGTGACTAATGTGTTGTGTGTGTTTACAGTGTTCATGCATGTCAGTACACGTGGTTCCTAAAATGACTGTGGTCAATAAATTGAAGTGCTGCGATGATGTTTGCCTGTCATGCTGCTTTCTGTCTTATCTAGTTGCACTGAGGACAAACAGCTTTTGTGCATGAAGTGTCTTTTGTAGCCATTGTCTGACTTGGTGACACTTTATCGTTATTTATGGTTCGTCTCTGTTGACTTTGATGCCATGTGGCCCCACACTGACACCAACTTCTGAGAACATGAGCCTGAAACAATCCTGACGATCAGCCAAAAACAAAATCCACAATAAAGGAGGACAGTAGAGCTCTTGTTTTAGTCACTGATGCAGCCACATTGACTAGATAAAAGACTGCTTTTGTGAAAGTTTAAGGTCTGCATCCCTCATGGTGAATTTGGAGCAAAAGGTTTGCATATCTTTAAGGAGTTGTATCTAAGCTATCAGGGGTGGGAATTGCTAGTGGCCCCAGGATATGACATAGTCGTGGTACTTGAGTCCCGTTTTGACTTCGTTGAGATTCATATATTTCACAATCTGATAAGTATTGTGATATTTAACATTGTGATATATTGAGATTTTTAACCCTTTGTCCTGTCTGTTTACATCCAAAATGCCTGAATTCTATACAATTGATAGAAACATATCTCAGTATATTCATCATGTCATCTCAGTTTAAAAAACAGGAGTAAAACTCTCAGACTGATATCCACATGTAGCCAGTTAATGCTCTTCAGCTTTTACCTTCACTGCTCTGAAGAGCTTCAGTGCTGCTGTTGTTGAACTACCACTAAGAGATGCCCGCATGTAACAAAGCCCTTGTTTTACTCAGCATGTGAGCTCCTTAGTTTTTGCACATTAAATTAGTTATTGATTGAAATATCTACTCAAATCCCTCAGAACTGGGAAGAAGCTTTGACAAACTAAGTGCGTTAAGTGTTGGCTGGTTTATCAGCAGCATTGGCTTAGCATTAGCTTTATTTCTGCTGGCTTTTGCTGTCTCTGGGTGGTGCCGTGTGAGGTGCGTCCTACTCTCATGCAACACCATGTGTCATGTCCAACTCTTATCCCCCTTTCAAAGTCCAAAATAAGTTCACACAGCGTTGATTGGTGACTTTCATCTCTTTTTCCAATAAGGCCAAGATCATTTACTCTCCATCACAATGAACATCACCTGTCCGACCTCCACTATGGAGTGGACATAACAAGTGATTTTTTAAAAAAAATCTTTTTTATAACCAAAAGCTTTATAAATGTCTGAAATTAATACTTATAGAAATATCTATACCGACATGTATAAATATAATATTATCATACAAGAGCTCATACTACTATAGTCTATTGATTGTCCATGGAGACTGCAAAGACCCACAAACATGAGAAAAATCTCTCCTTTCCCTGTTTTCTCTTATTCTGCTTTTCAAAAAATGTTTGCTTAAACAGTACTTTTAAAAAAGTTTCCCCATATTATTTCATTGATGGAATTGCTGCCTCTCCCACATGGGAGACACTCCCGAAATGCTGGCATATGTTGTGTGATATTAAGATGACTGGATGCTAATGGTGGTAGAATGCTAGCTCACACTGTAACAGAATTGTTTATTACAGACATTCTTGCTTTTATTATGGAGATGTCAGATGCTATCAGACAACTCTCACTGTGAGAGTGAATGCAGTTGTAAGACCAAAATATCAAACAAGTAAGAAATCCATCCAACCGGTTGAATGACACACAGTCAAGCTGAAAATTTGTTGGACCTCAAAGTCAGTTGGTTGATTGAAATTTTAGTCGAAACTGTAATGAAATCCCACACTACATACCCAACTTCAACCAGCTTCAGTGGACGGCGCTGGATATTATGTCAACCCCAACTTTAAGCTTTTACTTTAAAACAGCCTGTTCTGACCAGGGCTAAAACAGGAGGGTTCATAAGCGTGCCAGAAGTCAAAATCTGTGTGAGTTTTTAGGCAAGCTGTTGTTTAAATGTCCACTTTTGTCTTGTGTTACATTTTTTAAATGTGTAACACAGAATTCAAACGTGTAGACATGAAGGGGGGGATGCTAATAATGCATATACTTGTTATTACACACGCTAATAACCAAATATCTTCAGTTTTTAGTGTGTATTCTAAAAAAAAAAAACATATATATAGTTTAATTTTGGGAAAAGTGACAGCTTTATCCCCTTCTGTTCAGCCACTTCTGTTCAGCATTCCTTCAGCAATGATTCACTGCTTTATTTTGGCAGGCATCATATTTCCTCTCTCTCCTATTTTCAATGCAGAGACGATTCTGTGATAACATGACTTGTGTCAACACGTGTGTGTGTATATATATGTCAAGTTTTCCTCATGCTCTGTTACCATGGTGCAGCAGTACACTGTATTATACAAATATGGACCAGTGTTGAACCAAACTTGGGATGTTTTTTCTTATTTTGCATTTGTGAGAGTCCTTTAAAAATGTTTCAAATATATTTGATTTATATTTAAAAGGTTTTTGCCCATTCTGTATTCTGTTAAATTGAAATGTCTCACTCTGTGCCCCTCAGAGCTGGAGATCCCCCGAAAGAAAATAGGGAGACCAGGACTGCAACCAACGCCATGGACCAGAAGAAAACCTCTCTGTACGCCACTGCGCCCCGATCAAAAGTTAGTCAACCCTTTTGTTTGAAACCATTCTCACATAAAATTCTCAAAATCACAATCAGTCAACCCTTTTCATCTTTGAAGTATTTTAACATTTACATCAGACTGCATAATGTCTTTTAGTATCAATGTTTGTGTAGAAGTGTTTTTGCAGACTGCTTCCCCCTGAGGCCACGCTTGTGTATTTAAAATAGTATCATAAATGTTCATGGGACCTGATGCATATGATTATATGTTTGTTTTCAAAAATGGCCGCAAGGTTTTATGCATAACAGACAGTGTTTGGAGTCGCACACAAACCCAGCATTCCACTCGCTCTCTCGTGTTGGGAACAGTAAATATTTAGTCAACATTAAGAGCAGTTTACTCATGGGGAAATTGTCTAATACATTTAGCTAAAGTAGTCAAGTGTCATTTTTGTATAACTTTAAAAATCTAGTGGTTAAAGTATTCCTGATATAATCATAAACTCTCCTTAAAAGTGGACATCATTACCTGTGGGAGTCTTCACAGAAGGGTTTGGCTGGTAGAGATATACAAAACCCAAAACCAGTGAAGTTGGCACGTTGTGTAAATCGTAAATAAAAACAGAATACAATGATTTGCAAATCCTTTTCAACTTATATTCAATTGAATACACTGCAAAGACAAGATATTTAATGTTCGAACTGAGAAACTTTATTTTCTTTTGCAAATAATCATCAACTTAGAATTTCATGGCAGCAACACATTGCAAAAAAGTTGGCACAGGGGCATTTTTACCACTGTGTTACATCGCCTTTCCTTTTAACAACACTCAGTAAACATTTGGGAACTGAGGAGACCAATTTTTGAAGCTTTTCAGGTGGAATTCTTTCCCATTTTTGCTTGATGTACAGCTTAAGTTGTTCAACAGCCTGGGGTCTCCGTTGTTGTATTTTACGCTTCATAATGCGCCACACATTTTCAATGGGGGACAGGTCTGGACTATAGGCAGGCCAGTCTAGTACCCGCACTCTTTTACTACGAAGCCACGCTGTTGTAACATGTGCAGAATGTGGCTTGGCATTGTCTTGCTGAAATAAGCAGGGGCGTCCATGAAAAAGACGTTGCTTGGATGGCAACATATGTTGCTCCAAAACCTGTATGTACCTTTCAGCATTAATGGTGCCTTCACAGATGTGTAAGTTACCCATGCCTTGGGCACTAATACACCCCCATACCATCACAGATGCTAGCTTTTGAACTTTGCGCCTATAACAGTCCGGCTGGTTCTTTTCCTCTTTGGTCCGGAGGACACGACGACCACACTTTCCAAAAACAATTTGAAATGTGGACTCGTCAGACCACAGAACACTTTTCCACTTTGCATCAGTCCATCTTAGATGAGCTCGGGCCCAGCGAAGCCGGCGGCGTTTCTGGGAGTTGTTTATAAATGGCTTTCGCTTTGCATAGTAGAGTTTTAACTTGCACGTACAGATGTAGCGACGAACTGTAGTTACTGACAGTGGTTTTCTGAAGTGTTCCTGAGCCCATGTGGTGATATCCTTTACACAGTGATGCCGGTTTTTGATGCAGTACCCGCCTGAGGGATCGAAGGTCACGGGCATTCAAAGTTGGTTTTCGGCCTTGCCGCTTACGTGCAGTAATTTCTCCAGATTCTCTGAACCTTTTGATGATATTACGGACCGTAGATGATGAAATCCCCAAATTCCTTGCAATAGCTCGTTGAGAAATAATGTTCTTAAACTGTTCAACAATTTGCTCACGCATTTGTTCACCAAGTGGTGACCCTCGCCCCATCCTTGTTTGTGAATGACTGACCATTTCAGGGAAGCTGCTTTTATACCCAATCATGGCACCCACCTGTTCTCAATTAGCCTGTTCACCTGTGGGATGTTCCAAATAAGTGTTTGATGAGCATTCCTCAACTTTCTCAGTCTTTTTTGCCACTTGTGCCAGCTTCTTTGAAACATGTTGCAGGCATCAAATTCAAAATGAGCTAATATTTGCTAAAAATAACACAGTATACCAGTTCGAACGTTAAGTATCTTGTCTTTGCTGTGTATTTAATTGAATATAGGTTGAAAGGGATTTGCAAATCATTGTATTCTGTTTTTATTTACGATTTACACAACGTGCCAACTTCACTGGTTTTGGGTTTTGTACTTTAAATATCCTTCTTGTTAGAGTTACCAAAACACCCGACTAATTAACCAATTAAAGCAATAATACATGACTTGTAAACCCTGAAATAGAAGCTTCAAAGTTGGTTTAATATTATAATTACCTGCTTTGAGCAGAATATAACTTTGACTGCAGGCTGTGCTTTTTAGCTAGAAGTTTGTTCAGTTTTACAGCGCAACTTCAACTGCCAGCTTTAAGCTAAAAAAGAGGCCTGTCTTTAAGTGTTTAATAAATTGGCTAAATAAGGATAAAGATGGAGTAGGAGGGGACAGACAAAGCTCAAGAGAGATGAAAAGGCAAAACAAAAGAGCAAAAGTCTGATGTCAGAGTGTGCAACCCTGCAGATATTACTCTTAAAAGCTTGTATCTTAACATTAGGCTATTTTTTAGTCATTGTCTGACATGAAACAGCTTCACCAGATGCTGAAAGTCATAACACAATTAGGTTTCAGGTTTGCATTTAAAAGAGTTTTTTTCCTTTTTCCATGTCAGTCCTGAAGTGAGCTTTTTATGTTCTGAACCCTACAAACCTCCCTCAACGAGCCACAAATTACTCACTTCAATAAAGTCATTGGTCCATGGCCTGTTGACATAAAACTAACAGTTGAATGCACATATTTACACTCCAGATGCAGGAACAGTTTGTAAGTAACTGGTTGTAGACACTAGCAGAGAAATACTTGTGCAAATAGAATAATATAGGTACTTTATTGTCATTGTATAAAGGAACAGAAAACTTTGTTTGCATCAATCCCAGTAAGCAGCATTTTATAACCTGTAAGCATAAAATATAAATGCTTATCCTTATTCATGCATAGATATCCTGATTTACAAATCCTCACATAAACAAAAACATGTTACTGTGCATGAGTAAACAGTTAATGTCAATCAATACAGTAGTAGTGCAATAGAGTGAGTGAGTAGATACATAGACAGTGAATATGCAGTATTGAATGAACAAAGAACTATCCTTCAAACAGTTATAAGCACTGAGTACATGAATAAGTCATTTGTGAAGGTGTAGTAATATTACTGTACCTTGTCAGTTTACGTAGTTCTTCAGCCTCTTTTAATGTCTTTGCTATCCCCCCCCCCCCCCCCCCCCCCCCCCGGTGGTCATCAAATGCATGTTGACAACAGTGCAGTCGAGCAGCAGACCTTTGGCCAACGCCATAATGCATCAAACCAAGTTCCTATATCCAATGCTGATAGAGGTTGCAACTGAACTGGTTCAGGTTTTTAAGTTCCTGTATATTTTTGCTTTCCAAATCAAGAACCACCAAGATGGCTCAGCATTATCGAAGTTTAAGTTAGGCTTGTGTGCATGTCAGAGATGTCGCTTCTCTTTCTATTATGATACAAAATGCTGCAAGAATTCTTTATAACACCAAATATCTATTTAAAACTTCATTTCTGAAAACTGGACGGGTTTTAACTCCTTATGTTTTTTTTTTTTTAAGAAAGACTTTTAGGTGTATAATGATGTATATAAACCTGCAATGCCCTCCTCTCTGGTCTTTCCAAAATGAACATTTCACAGCTTCAGCTGCTGCAAAATTCAGCTGCACGCATGCTGACAAAGACCAGAATGAGAGCCCACATCACCCCGATTTTAAAGTCTCTGCATTGGCTACCTGTCTGTATCTTTTAGAACTGATATTGAGATTCTTGTATTGGTTTTTAAATGTCTTAATGGTCTTGGTCCATCCTATTTATCTGATTTGCTTTTACCATATGAGCCCAGTAGAGCCCTCAGGTCTTCAGGTAGTGGTCTGTTAATAGTTCCCAAAAGTAAAAACCAAAACATACGGTGAAGCATCGTTTAATTGTTATGGACCCCGTCTGTGGGACAGCCTACCTGAAGACCTGAGAGCAGCACCTACGGTTCATATTTTAAAAAGCAAACCCAAGACCTACCTTTTTACTCTGGCTTTTAGCTGAATTTTGTTTTACTCTCTTAATTTGTATGATACAAGTTTTACTCCATTTTAGTTTCAGAGTTAATATTGATGTTTAACCACTTTTTACTTATTTCCTTGAAGTGTTGGATTTTAAACTGTTTTATTTATTTTATTAATTTATTTTTTATTAACTTTTAGCACTTTATTACCTTTAATATATCCTATCATGGTTTTATCCATTTAGTCTTAGCTCCTGTGCTTCCTCATTTTTAATTTAAGATAGCATTTCCTCAGCCCTCTGTTGTTGAATAGTCCTGGATAATGTCCCTGTGTGTGTGCGTGTGTGTGTGCGTGTGTGTGTGTGTGTGTGTGTGTGTGCGGGGGTGGGTGTGTGTGTGTGTGTGTATGTGCTTGGTAGCATGTTTGTGCTTGGATGCATGTGCGTGCGTGTGAGTGGCTGTGTTAAATGTGGGCTGGGAGGGTGGGTGGGGTTTCGTATTATTATTATTATTATTATTATTATTATTATTATTATTATTATTATTATTATTATCCCCCTGACTCTTATCTGCCTGTGTACTTGAATGTTCAGCACTTTGTGCTGCATTTTATGTATGAAAAGTGCTATATAAATAAAGTTTGATTGATTGATTGATTGATAAACCTGTGCCAGTCACAGAAAGTCTGTCCCTGATTCAATACTGGCTTATCAATGGACATTTAATAAACAAAAGAATTTTATTTTGCAGTCAAACAGACAAAATTGACAATTTTTTTCTTCCTAAAGGGTTTTACACATACTGGACTATTAGAAAAGACAACTTGAGATCATCCCAAACATATTAGGTGAAGCCTCCAAAGATAAATCCCCACCAGGAACCACATTTTTGAAATAAGAAATGGTGATTATTAAACTAGTCTCCTACACTAACAGTGACAAGTTCTGCCTCTTTGCGAGCATAAACAAAATATGCCTATCTCCATCTTGCTGTATTTTAGGTTATAGTATGATAAAGATGAGTTGAAAACCATCATTTCTGTAGGTTTAAAGTATGTTTTAAGTGGAAGAACTATTTTTTTGCCATAATTATTAGAATTTTGGATATTGTAAATCTGTATTTGTGTGAAGATGACTTAAATCGTAATGTGTGATCAGATAAAAATGATCAGATGAGCATGCTCCTGGTTTGGGCCACATCTTTTGCCCCCTCTATTGAAACTCAGCCCCTGGTTGGACTTGTGTCCTATCTTTTAACACGAAGGGGCCTGAGCTTATGAAATGTATCACAGGACAGTAAACAGGGGACTTCTGAGATTCAGTTTCACTCTTAGGAAGCTGGCACGTCATCCTCTTTCACAGTCTTGGTGCCAGTGAGCCTAAAATGAACCATATCAGATTAATTCTGCTCTTTCTGTGATGTATATGGGATAAAATCTGACGTATGTGTACACATGGAAGTGTTGAGCAATAGTTACCATGTGGGTGGCAGTTTCAGTTTTTTTCTCACTGTGTTGGCTGCTGTCAGCAAGACAAGACACCAGATAAGAGCGACATGAATTCAGTTTGAAATGGACATAAATCAGATGAAGGTTTGAACATACACAATGAATTATAGTGCCTGAAACAGGAGGGAGAAGCTCTCAGTAGATCACAAGGTCAGAGCTCCTGTGTAAATCAAACAGGTTCTCAATCTCCTGACAGCCAACAAGTTTTTTTTATTGAGTCTTATTCAACAGAAGAGGCACACTGAGTCAACAGCAAACTAATCAAACAGAAAGTAGGCCATTATATCAGATGAAGTGCTTCCCATGTTACGTACATGCAGACGAGCTGAGTCTAAATAAAGGGCAGTTTATTTCAGACTATCATTGTGGTAACTCTGTTTTTTTTTTAGAAACACCACTTCTCTGCATTAGTGCAGCACTTAAACACAACTAGATCTCTGTCATGCAAACTATGTTCAGCCGTCGTTGGCATCAACATTCATTAATAAGATGTGAGGTTTAATTATAGGGCTCCATTATGACCGTCAAAATAAGCTGTAAAAGTATGCCAGCTATTCTGACAGACTTGGCATCAGAAGCAGATGGCTTGCTTCCAGACCTACAACTTGTTTCAAAGGCTACTGCTCCCTCCACCTTGATGCCGCCCCCTTGTGGTGAAGTCATCCTGGTTCTTCTGCAGCTTATTTAGTTGTTGTAGGAGCTTTATGGGTAGACTGACTGAGGGGTAAGGCAGGTGATCATTCTGTTGGTCCACCCAAAGCATTTTTGTAAACATGATCTCTCTGCACCATCTCACAGAAAATGTCGTAAGATTTGGTTGAAACACTTGGAGGATTAACCACAAATAGGTAGTCAAAGGAAAGTGGTCAAAGATGCAGTGGTGCAAACAAATCTTGACTTAGCATCAAAGATGTATCATCACATTTCTGGTCAAATAATTAATCAAGCTGCCCCTAAATACACCCACTGTTTCACTTTGTCACTGTTACCCATGTAGATAAAGGGATAGTATGCTGTTTACTCAAACATAAGAAGTTAGATGCTGTTGTGCTCAATTTTATCCTCATCTGTATTTTAATTTGAGGATTACTGTGACAGCTTTGAATATTCAAATCTACTACAGCATGTACAAAAGAAATACATTGAGCATGAATTTATAGCAGTTTCATATTAAGTAAAATTATACACTGTGACTGTAGGAAACAAATGTGCTATAATGATAATAAAAAAACAGGAATAATTTACTGATGCTTTAAATCTTGACTTTACTATCTTGACTCAGTTTGATGATAACACAGTTGAACATTTACAGTTGAATTTACAGTTTAGGATTACTAATTAAAAAACAGGAGTAATTTAAGTTGCATATACAGAAGTACTGAAGACCTTATCTTCAAAACAGGTACAGGTAGTCAGGGAGCCAGAAAAGATCCTACTCCACCAGCACAACGTTTATCTCCACATGAGATATGAACAGTAAAACTAACCCCGGGAACATAATTTCACTGAAGTTTTGGTGATTTCTCAAAGTCTACAACAGCTATTATATAATGATGTGGAAACGTGGCTTTAGGCTCCCCCTCAGTGCTTGTAATCACATATGGGACAATGAGCAAATCAGTTTTTGTCATATACTACGTATACTTTTTAAAACATGGATTGTGTTTTAGACCTAATGATATGAGGCGATATTGTGGACTTTCTTTAGCAGTAAGCAAAAATAAGACAGGAGAGGAGGCTGAGTGTGTGTTTATGTGTGTGTACCTGGGTGGGGAAAAGACAACATTCGTCAGGAAACATTGATTTTAAGTAAGAACAATTTTGAATATGAAACATAAACCAACTGAAGTGTAGAGAGAGAGTCAGAAGTCAAAAGTATGTTGAGAAAGCAGATACAGTATAAAGAAAGGTTAAAATCAGAGCAGAGCTCATGTGAGGCTCTGTCTGCTCTGAGGCTGTCCAACGGCATTAGCAAATATGAACTAAACTGATGATGACAGACAGGCTGGTGATTTACGAAGCTCTGTAGACAAAACTGTAGTAGCTTTTTTTTAAAACTCAAAGCTGGCTCTTCACTCAGTCAGACACACTTTAGTTGAGGTTTGGATTAAATTGATAATATTAAGTCAGAAGAAATGTATTATATTATTTAAAGGGAACATGAAGTGTATTGGTGTAAATAATATTCTTGTATCCTTAATCTTCTTTGAAAACATCAGAGGCAGAGAGTCACTAATTACATTTACACAAGTTGCTGTAATTAAGTAGCATTTTTGTTTACTTGTATTTGTCAGGTAGGTTTGTCACAGCTTTTCAGTTCTTAGTTTTAAAAAAAAAAGCTACACCAATCAAAGTTTTCCATCAACCACTAATGTCACGATACCAAAATTTTAACTTTAATCCCAAGTTTAGTTTCCTGATACTCTCAACACCTGAAACTTAAATGATAGCGTGTTGGTTTGATACTCGATATCTTGTATATCAGAAAGTTGATGTCCCCAAGGGTTTTGAATCAACAATTTAAATGTTCTATTATTACTATATTCATTAAATATTTATCAGAGAAAACTGTCAGTATTTATTGATATGTATGTAAAGTGTTGGACCAACCCACATGTTTGCATCAGCCTGCTTCTCTAACTAAAATCTTATTGGATAATTGCTTATATTAAGGTCTATGTTGAACAAAAATGTATTAAACTTAAACATTGGCTGTGGCTATGTTGTGTATACAATTGTTTATTCAGAATGATCTGAAAGAGTTGCACTGGAGTCTTCTATTTCCGTTGTCCTTGTTAGCAGTTCTCTATCAACCACCCTTTTAAAAAAATACAATACGATTTAAAAGCAGAGAAGTTTTAAAAGCAAAATGAAATGATCAAATCTGGTTTGCAAGCTTCTTCCATGTATTTTTCTGAAAGGCTATTGTAAAATACTAACACACTTCCCTAATTTTAGGCTCATTCTTTTACCACTCTATATGGCAATATTTATTTGGTCAAATTTGTTCATGTCAAACTGACTCAGTGCTATCAAAATAGATTAAACACTCATTTCATAAATATCTGAGCAGGTTGCTAATATGTTGGTGATATTACATTATTTGAGTTAATTATTGTCACATACCACACTATAATGTACATGAACAAATGAACCTGTTTTGCTTTCTACAAGACACAGCAGAGTACCTCAGATAAAACGCTCAAAATACTCAGTACTTCAAGAATATTTAAAATGAAATACTTTGTACTTTTACTGTAGTTAATGCTAAGAGGACTGCTTCTACTCGTACCGAGTAAAATTAAATTAAAGTAACTGAACTTTTACTGGTGTGCAGCATTTGTGTACTCTTTCCACCCTAGAAAACATTTAATAATGTATCATAAAAACTGGATACAGAGGACGAAACAAACCTAGAGGGAGTCGAACTGGAGTTGCTGCAATAAGGACTTGACTCCATTGCCTCTGGTGATAGGGAGTTCATACTCTACAGACTGAGCCAAACCAGCACCCTTAGTGTCACATATATAAATAAATCACCTATCATTCTGTGGTTAACACTGAGGGGTGTTAACTCATGACACAGATGATGCAACTGTCTCTGAATGTCTGAAAATCTTTACTTTCTCGGCTGCAGGGAGGTAAACATGATGGTGTTTAGCTAAGACTTAATGTTAGAACATAGTCCGATCCAGTAGTTCAAATTTAAGATTGAAATTTACTTCTGTTTGTAACAGCAGACATGGTTCTGTATCCTGTTATGTGGATGCATAGGATTGTTCATTAGATTACAGTTATAGAGTGATGTTTTGGTTTGTTTAGGACTCAGGCACATTATTTTTTAGACCTGTAGGTTTTCTCTCAGCACCTCACTGGGCAGGTCAGGGTCTTGCCTGAGCAAGAATTTTCTTCAGGGCTAAATTTTGTGTCTGAAACATGGGAAAATGGCCCCCTAACAGGTGAATTCAACGGTTGTGCATTCCATCTATATGACTGTGCCTCCCCCGGGGTGTTATTGCGTTATTTTGACCCTCTTAGACTCACAAGCACCCATGCACATGTGACTCTTATCTCGACTTTCTCCAAACAAGCACAGTCATGTTCATTTCTTTTCATTCGTCTCACCGCAGACTTCATAGATATTGTTATGATCATGATTTGATGATTCACTTGCAAGGAGAAAGTGTATTCTGCAGGTGACTGTAACACATACGACTCTACTGTAGAGGGCGCAGTACCTCCAAAAATACCACACTAACCCTGTTCAGACTAGATAGTCAGTCAAGATGAGAAGTATCATGTGATGATTAAACACTTATTTGAATATTGAGTGCTATTTTTTCTCCAGATGAGGGCGCAATTGTGTTACTGAACTTCAGTGTTGTTCTGACAACCATTTTAAAAGAAACACTTGGAAGCAGAGATCTGTTCAACGAATAACATGAGAGGATAATAATGATTTAGTCATATTAATGGATCATTTCTGTGTCATTTTGCAGAGACAACATAAACCCATTGGCCACTTCATTAGGTACACCCTGCCAGTACTTAGTTTGACCCTCCTTTGCCTTCAGACATTCTCTAATTCTTCATAGCATTGATTCAAGTGTTTCAAACATTCCTCAGAGGTTTTGATCCTTATTGACATGCTAACATCCCGCAGTTAATGTAGACTTCAGCTGCACATCCAAGGTGTGTCTCTGATTTTGCCGCATACCAAGGGTGCTCTGTTGCATTTTGGTGACTGTGGAGGCCGCTGGAGTATATTATGTTCAAGAAACCAGTTTGAGATTTGTGACATGGTGCGTTATCCTGCTGGAACTGACTATGTGAGGATGTAGACTGTGGTCATGATGGGAAGGACATGGTCAACAACAACACTCAGGAAGGCCGTGGCATTAAAACCATGCTCAAGTGGTACCCAGTGGCTCAAAATGTGCCAAGAAAATATCTCCCTCTCCATCGTAACACCACCACCGTCCTGTACTGTTGATACAAGGCAGGATGAATCCATGCTTCTGTGTTGTTTTGTCCAGTTTTGGTGATCCCATGCAAACTGTAACCTCAGTTTCCTGTTCCTAGCTGATAGAAATGGCACCCGGTGTGGTCTTCTGCTACTGTTGCCCATCTGCCACAAGATTCGATGTGTTGTGCATTCAGAAATGGTCTTCTATGTACCCTGTTGGTTGTAATTAATGTTTTTTTGAGTTACTGTTGCGGTTTTATCTCTTCAAAGCACTCTGGCCATTCTTCTCAGACTTCTGGCATCATCAAGGACTTTTTACCAGAAAACTGCCACTCACTGTGATATTTTCCTTTTATGGACAATTCTCTAGAAACCATAGTTGACCATAGTTGGAAATCCCAGTAGATCAAAGGGTTTCTCAAATACTCAGACCAGTTTACATACCAAAATGCTTGGGTTGCTGCCTTGTGATCAACAGAGGACAATGTTTTGTCCCTTGACTTAAACCTCATTTAACCCAAAGTAGGCAAGACCTGACAGAAGGGTGATGTTAAAATGTGACGGAGTATCAATGAATGTGCAAAACACAAAAGAGATTATTTAAATGTAAGCGAATTACCTCTTACAACAGGTGAGGGGTTAAGTAGGGGGTTTGAATGTGCATTGAACTAAACTTAACCCTGTGTTATTCATGGCTGTTGCGTGCACCTGAGGGGATACATATGAACGAGAGCTTGTCATGTAAGATCCGTCAAAGATTGGACTGACAGTAATTCAGGTATGACTGAGCTGAAATACTCCACCAGTTACAAAAAATACTATTGCATATGCATTTGGTTACAGCAGTTGATAACACAACTGAAGGGGTTGGTGGCCCTTGTCTCTGGAGCCTCGGGGTGCAGGGTTTGTATCCTTGCACCCTTAAACTTCATTGCACGTAAACCTCTATGAATGAAGTAGGGTTGGCGTTGCTGTTGGTGCAGACGAGTCGTCAGGAATGATAAATTGGGAAGTGTGGGCCCGGCATGTACACCCAAACTTAACCTAAACAGGCATTTAAGAGGTGTTATTTACATACAGTTAGATTAAACACCAACAAGGAGTGGGAAGGGTCTGCGGTCTGGCTTCAGAGCCGTGAATGTCGACATTCATACTGTGCATTTAACCATCGATTTTACTGATAGGGAATCCTAAAGCAGTAAAACTATATGTGCTTTTTAAACTTGATTTTTGATACCATTTGGACTTGTGTGAACATATTGGTTTTAAAAATATCTACAAAATTTGACAAAATAGTGGGAAGTGTTAACACATAGTCCAGCTTTGGACTCCATTTTTTTTTTTTTTAAGAATAACAGTTATTTGTGAAAATGTGGGAAACTGTTCTGACATGAAATGTTCACAAATCCTTCCAAAAAATTCTGGGTCCAGATTTGAGTCCACTCCAAAATGTAGTCACTTCTTCCTTGTACCATGCCCAATATTCCCTGAAAATTTAATCTAAATCCATTTTAACTTTTTGAGTTACTCTGTTCACAATCTAACAAAAAAAAGCTAACAAATGCTAGCAAAACCATAACCTCCTTGGTCAAGGTAACAACCCTTCCAACCAGTACAGGTGCATTAAAGAAAGAGAGATGTTTTATGGCGCCATTGAGACTTTTCCCTCTTCCTCTCTTAATGGTGACCGTGGCTGCTTCAAACGTCTCGTTCCTCCGGCCTCTTGAATAGACCTACCAGTGTGACATCCTACCATTGTTCTGTCATCGGTTTAAGTCCATTGGCTTGTGATATCAAGCCCATTGTAGAGTATAGACGTTTGAATAAATGCAAAGCTGTTGACAATATGTCACTGAACAGCACTAAACTGACCAATTACCACAGAGCAGACCTGTAAACCAATCAGAGCGGACTGGGTGCATGTGTGGAGCTAAAGCCGACTCAGAGTATCTTGGACAGAGGAAGAATACACCACTTTCAGGAGTGGTCTGTATATGACAACTAAAAGGTTTTTTGAACTTTAGTGAATCCACTCCAGCAGCCATCAAAAATAAATATATGAATCTGATTTTAGGCAAAAAGACCTAAATAAACGAAAAGCTCTCAAAGCTCAGATTAAATGCTTTCCTGTTAGAAAAAATGAAAAAAGCCTTTTTTATATTTTAGGAAGAAAACACATTTTTCTGTTGTTGCACTGTTTTAAGCACTGGAGTCACAGTGTCAGTGTTACAACAATTTAACAAACCAGTTTATCTTTTGTGTGCAGATGCTCATCTAAACATCAGCATTCCTACAAACTCTGTTCTGCTTATGTGTTCCTATACACAGACATGTTCTCTGTGTGGATGTTAAAAGTGTCTAATTCAAGTTTCTTTCCGTCCACCCACCTCAGACTCAAAAAGACTATTCTTTGATTGTTCTTCTTCTCATACCATAAAGTTATCCATCTCAGATGGAGGAATTTAAGAGACACACCCCGTTTAGGAAGCTGACAGATGACAGTGACAGACGGCCATGTGTGCCATTGTACTTTGTCAACGCGTTCCAAAAACAACATGAACATATAATCACCTGAAAAACATCAGGGCTGTCTTTCAATCAGTGTCGACAGCTCTGGCACACTTTAGTATCTCCATATAAGACCTCTGATAATGGAGTGGTTGGTAAATATAGGTGCCCTCGTTAGGTGATTTGGTGTCTTCTTAAACTTTGCCACACTGACATTTGGGTCAGTCATTAACACAATAAATTATGTAAACAAACCTGATGAACATAGCTTACCGTAATGCCACAATTATCAAAGAAATGGAGATTTTATTTGACATTATGACATTTTTTTTATCTCTTTGATTTTTTCATACCACGCTGTTTTAAACAATATGGTGTTTGTTAGATTTACTGTGTACTTTTCTTTTCACCTTTATTTATACCTTGCCAGGACTGCATTGGACCCCCTTTGCCTTCAGGACTCCCTTAATTTTTTGTGGCATGAACTCAGCAAGGTGCTGAAATCATTCATCAGAGATTATGGTCTATGTAGACTAGTGCTGAGCAATAAATAAGGAATTTATCATCATCACAGTATAGGGATGTTTGATGTCTAATTTACATTAGTTAAATATTATCTCCAGGTGAATCATCATTCATAGCTTATCTCAGTATGAACATTAACTTATCAATAGCTATTATTTATAATTTTTTAAAACAATTCATGTATTTTTTAATCAGTCTTTCTGAGCAGCTTCATAGATTAATAATATATTAATCCTTCTATCATCTTTCACTTATTCAGGGCTGGGTCACAGAATTAACAATCTAATTAAATAAAACAATTAAACTCATTAAACTCAATTTGTCAGTCTGCATTTTTATGTGTGTTATGAATCTACTGCAAGAAAAATTTGACCAAACAGATTCAGTTATGTAAATCCTCTGCCAGGGCAGCCCTTGTAGTCAGCATCAGTGTCACAACCTGCAGGTTGCATGTACAGAGCCTGAGTCTGTTAAAGGTTACGAGGCTGTTTGTTCTGTGATACGAATGTGACAGGGATTAAATGTTATAATGGGGTCTTTGTGTTGGATTGGTGGGTGTTGAGAAAATCAGGGTTTGGTGCCTACGTGATGCCAGAGTTCACTGTCTAGACTTCTGAGGTATTTTAGGACTAATCAGATGAATCACAGGGAGGGAGGTTCTCGTTTGACAAATCCTGTTTATCTGCTGGAGGTTGATGCCCATCAAGTTAGCTTGGGGGTCAAAAAGGTGCATAATAGGTTCAGGGGTTTCCTCACTGAGCCCTAATTCTGTCATTAGGGTGGTTGTATCTGGTGTTAATGTCAAATCTAGAATATAAGTTGCTGTAGGTTATCTGGGGATAAGAAAAGAAATCTCACCAGCTGCATATTCTATTTGTTTCTGATAAGCCATCACTCACTCTTAATGCAACAATATTTGAGAAGAACAAAAGCCAACTTTTGTAAATTGTAGGCTCAGTAAGACTCTTAATCAGAATGGCTGAGCCAAAAGCTACACGTGTTAAAATATCATGTTCTACTAGTTTATCATTTTTTGTCAGGGTGGAGCAGTTTTTACTGCTTGGAATGAAGTTTGGGTATAAGCCCTGTAGCTTGTTTGTAATGCCTTGAATAATTCTTCATTATGCAATGTCCTCGTTCTTCCTACCTAAAGAGGTCATGCTCAGAGTCTTCCGATGAACCCTGTCGAGGGCTATAAAGGGTTTGATATGTTTGGTATCTATTTTATGAAGTCAACTGCAGAGTTTGGGCGACCTAGTACTTTGTCATTAAAATGGCACTAAGGTGTATCTATACAAGCTATAAAAATGACACCAGCAATGATCAATCACTGCATATAATATTTATCAAGATAATGTTTTTAAGCTTTTAGTTTCATAATTTTCATTTGTGCTCTCTTCTAATGTGTCTTCCAACCCATCTGTCCCTCTGTCTTCTTCTCAGGCCAAAGAGTTCAGCTACTCAGAAACAGACCTTAGCAAGCCCAAAAGGTTCGCCACCTTTGCCTTTGGTCTCAGAAAGAGGAAGAAGAAAGATGGAGACATTCTCTCAAAGAGTGCTTTTGGCCTTCAAAGCACCGGGATCGAGGAGAAAGAAGAGGTAACTTTGATCCTTTACTTTTTCTGGTACCTTGGCAAGCTTTGTGCCAGTCAATTATATTGAGATTAGGCCTTTTGTTTATTTGTACAATATTACTTAAGGAGGAAAGTCTTTTAAAACCAGTAAGGTTGTTAATCAACACTCGCCAGAGACCCCATCAGCAGTAGGGCTAAATAATATATGGAAAAAAAGCAATACTTTCTCATCCTTCTTTGAGCACAGTAGTTTTTAGTAACTTTGATAAATGCTGTATCCTTTTATCTGCAGCAAAAAAATCTGATTCTTTACTGGTTTAGTGTAAACTCATTTGTTATGCACACAACAGTCCTCTAATATTAACTATTGTACACATAGACACATAGACACACAGAGGAAAGAGAGCTAGAACAACATGGTCCTTTTCATTTCTGTTGATATTATAAATGAATGTTCTGTGAGGAGCCTTATGACAGTGATAAGATGCCAAACATTTGTGATTGCTGCTGTGAAAACTGCTTTTAAGACAGAAAGTGTCCCAATTAATAACTGTTCAGGTATTTATTAAATACAGTTATATTGGATATATTTTTGTTTACAATAAAAATAGTCTACAGACAGAAAAATATCAGCTCAAAGTCTTCATTTGACACAGTCACTGTTTGTACTGCAACACTGCTGTATCTTTGACCTCTGAACTCTTTAATTTTTGCATGCAGGAGACACAAATCCTCAAGTAGAACAAGGACTGTTCTCTGAATAAGTCTTCGATCTGAAATAAAACAAAAGAGAAAATTGAGAGTTTTCTACAATTTTAACTGGTCATTAAAAAGAAAAAAAATGTGGCCCTCTAAGTACAAGAAATGAAAAAAAAAATTGTCTTAGCACAAACTTTTTTGCACCAATAGAAAACAAACATAATTAGCAACTTACTGCTATTAGCTTAAGAGCCAAATATTACACTCTGAAACCACGAACAGAACCATTAGAGAGTCAATATTTGACTTTCATTAGTCAAGTAAACAACTTTGAGCAAGTGATAATGCTGCCTGTGTGTTAAAAGGCTGTTTTTAACAAGTTTGCTAATCTGAAAATTAAAGATATTGTAATGACTTTGCCAATCTAAGGCTGCCAAAGAAACAGTTATTGCAGATTGAAAGATGCCTTCAAATTGCAGTAGGTGTTGATTAACAACCTTTGAGGTTTTTAAGACATCACTTAGGGTTTCTTATTTTTTTAGGACACCATTTGACTCTGTAACAATGAAAAAACAAAGACAGATACTTAGGCCTGCTTGTTTAAGTTGGTTGAATTATTTATTTTCTTATCCAAATGTGTTGTCAACTGTGAATTCTTTGTTATTCAGTGAGTGAACTGTAAATGATTCTCCTCTAGCCTCCTCCAGACCTTAGTCAGATGGAGTTGGATCAGACCATTGGAAAGAGATTCAGTATGTCTCAACCAGAGCTCGACACCAGTGGTACATTTGACATCCCTTCACCTCCCCCTGTGGCGACAAACCAATCAGATTCAAACTTCCCTCTCGCTGAAGCATCACAGCCATCTGACTCTGCAAAGGCACAGCCTGAGGCAAAAGCACCTCTGATAAATGGCTCCAGTTTTCTTGAAGTGCATACAGAACCGCTGAAAGCACCAATCGCAACCATTCCTGAGTTGCAGCTAGAGGGCCCTGACTTGTTAGACTTGGCCAAAAATGATGCAAATTCACCCGCTCTCATGACTCGGACAGACACCACTTCCGAGCAGCCAGTGTCAACCCCTCCACTTGAACTCAACACTGCAGATCTCAAGGCAGCAGTTGTTGACCTAGTCTGTCCAAGCAATGGCCCAAGTGACGGTGACTCCCTTCAGCACACAAAACCAGAGACATCTCCAAATCAGCCAGATACTCCTGACGTAACTGACGGTGCAACTTTGAATGATAAACAATCTGTGGCAAGTGTTGACCCAAGAATTGGCTCATCAGACATCACAGGTCATCAAGAAGTCTCAATTTCCCACATTGAGAGGGGTCTTCCAGAAATTGTTAAGAGTGGCACCACAGCTGAAAAGATTACCACCCCTGCTGATCATACTGAAGTATATGGCGCTTTGTATGAGTCACTTTTCCCCCAAAGCTTTACCTCAGAGGTTTTGTCATCCCTCTTAAACAATCCACCTCAAGCTCATACAGAGATTCAATGCCACACAGAAAGAAGCATCATATACTCAAGCTTGTCACCGTCTGAATCTAAAAATACAGTCCCTTACTCAGAGCTTACCAGCTCATTTTCAGAGGTGAAATCAGACAGTCCTGGCCTCATTCAGAGCACCGTCAAACCAGCTCCTGTGGCTCAGAGCCCTGCCCCTCCTGTTTCTGACTATGCAGCATCCCAGGGGACTGATACTCAGGTTACAGACCTCAAACGGAGAGTGATCCTGGTCAGAGAGTTAGTCACAGATGAGGCAAGCTCTGCTCCTGGCTGTTCCTCTCCTGGGCCTGAGAAAATGGATACAGGAAATGATATTGTGTCAAATGCGGACACCGCAAAGACCTTTTCTGATGTTCCTCACAGAAAGTTGAGCTTGTACGATGGGGCGTTGAGTCCAACATATTTCAGCGTGGGATCAGATGATGGCAGTGCCGTAGATGTCTACTACAGTGCTGAAGAGGACAACATCCAGGACAGTGGGGATGAAGAGATCTACAAAGTGGATAACAAAGGGGAAAAAAGAATAGCTGACATGGCGAAAAAGGTCACCAGAGCACTTGAAGAGCAGTCACAGCAGAGAGAGACTGCAGAAACTGAAATCAACAAGAAGGATGAAGGAGGAGCAAGGGTGGTTATTGTGAAGATGCAAAGTGAGGAAAGCAATGATGACTGCAATAGCCAAGCTGAGGTGTATCATCAAAGTTCAGAAACCTTGGCTGCAGGGTTACCTGAAGGCAATACTGTAAAGACTAATGAGAAAGAAGTAGCTACTGCAGTGATAACAGATGTGGCAGAGGAGTCAAAAGAGGTCAGACTTAGGGAGGAAATCTCAGAAACCAAGACGGATGAGGGCGGACTGAGGGTGGTGATTTTAAAAATGCAGAACGAAGACAGCAACGATGAACTGAGTAGATCTGACATCCATCAGCAAAGTTCAGATACCTATAGTGCTAAGATTCTGGATGAAGAAGCAGCAATTACAGCTTCATCTAGAGTGATAAGAGAGGTAAAAGAGGAAACAGTGCTGCATGAAGGGCTTTCGAGGCAGGAGAAGATTGCCGAGGAAGAGCCAAGTCTTGCAGATGAGGGAGGAAAGAGGGTGGTGATTGTTAAAATGCTGAGCGAGGAAGGCGATGACAGCAATGATTTGAAGAGTCGGGAGACAGAAGTTGCAACTGAGGTAATAGAGTTGAGAGAGTACATTGGAGATATCTCAAAGCAGGGAGAGCTTCCAGAAAAAGTGACAAACCAAACTGAGGAGGGCGGACCCAGGGTGGTGATTGTTAAAATGCAGAGTGTGGAAAGTAATGAAGAAGAAATGGGGGATAGTATAAGCCAAACTGAGGTCCAGCAACAGTCTGAGATCTCTAAAGGCAAAGTTGCAAAAATTCAGGAGGACCAAGTACTAGCTGCAGGGTCTCTGGAAGTGGCACAAGAAGTGGAAGAAGTGACAGAGTTGAGAGAGTTTGTACATGATATCTTGAAGAAGGAGGAGCTTCCAGAGGGAGTGACAAGCCCACCAGATGAGGGAGTACACAGGGTGGTGATTGTCAAAATGCAAAGCCAGGAAAGCACTGAAGAAGAGAAAGAAGATACTAGATACCAAACTGATGTCCAGCAACAACCAATCGGCCAAATTTCAGAAACTTTGAGGACTGAGTTTCTCAAAGGCAACAGTCCAGAGCATCAGAAAGACGATGCTGCAATTACAGTGTCTTCAGAGGTGGTAGAAGAGGTGAAAGAGGTTGTGGAGCTGCTTGAAGATTTCTCAAAGCAAGACGTTAGCAAGACGGACAAGGATGAAATGAGGGTAGTTATTGTCAAAATGGGCAATGAGGGACGCACTGAAGAAACGACTGAGGACATCAGTTGCCAGACAGAGGTTCAACCATGCTCAGAATACCAAATTTTAGAGACAAGGACAACTGTATGTCTTGAAAGTAATGTAGCAAAGTTTGAAGAGACAGAAGAGGCAACTGAAGTGTCTCCAAAAGTAGCAGACAAGGTGACAGAGGTTGCTGAGCTGCTTAATGGTATCTCAAAGGAAGGCGAGATTGTAGAAGAAGAGATCAGCAAAAGAGACCAGGATGGAACGAGGGTAGTTTGTGTCAAAATGAACAGCGATGAAAAGATGAGAGATGAGAGTGAAGATACCAACCAACCAGTTTTTCTAAATATAGAAGAAGGGATAAAAGAGTTGAAAGAGGGGCTACATGATGAATTGGCAAAGCAGGAGGAGGAACAAGAGACAAGCCAAAGAAGTATTGAGGACAGAAAAGAAGAAATGGAAGAGGAAGTAGGAAACCAAACAGAGTTGCAACAAACTCTAAAAATCCAGGTCTCAGAAACTCTGGTCCTTGAGGGCCTTGGTTCAAAGATTCTTGGGGAAGAAGTCACAACTAAAGCGTTCCCAGAGGTGAATGAGGGTGTTGGACTGATGAAAGAGGCCTCAGAGAACATTGAGATCACAGAAAAAGAGACCATCACAAAAGTTGTGGACATCAAAAAAGAAAAGGAAGAAGAGATCAGACACCAAAATGAATTGCAGGAACAGTTAAGACTTCAGAACTTAAAAACTTCGACTTTAGGAAGGAACCAAGATGAAAAAACAGCAACCTTCACTTCTCCAGAGGTTGCAGAAGAGGTGAAAGAGAATGAGGATATTGCAGTGAAAGAGATAGGGGAGGTGGAAATGAGTTTAGAAACAGGGACACCTGGGGGTCTTGAAGACAAAGACAAAATTCTGGAGGTAAAAATGAGAACTTCAGCTCTGCAAGAGGTGTCTGAAGGGGTGAAAGTGGCTGTTGAGCTGCTTGAGGAGGTCTCACAGAAGGGGGAGATTGAAGAACAAGAGATGAGCAAGAAAGACCAGGAAGGCGAGGTAGAGGAGATGGAGCAAATGTCTGGGATGCATGATTTTAAGACTCCAGAGAAACATGCTGCAGCTACAGCTCTTCCAGAGGTGGTACAAGAGAAGACTGAGGTCGCAGATCTGCGTGAGGATTCAAAGTTTATCAAAGACTGTGAAGTAAAGAGTTTAGAGAAAGCAGCTGCAATAAATGCTGATCCAGGGGTGGCAGAAGAGGTGAGAGATGTAATCAAGTTGTGTGAGAATTTCTCAGAGAATGGGGAGATTTCAGAAAAACAGACACTGCTGAAAGATGAGGAAGGCAAGAAACAAAAGGAAGAGGAAAACAAGCACAACACTGAAGTAGAACAGCAATTAAGAGGCCAGAGTTCAAAAGCTTTGACATCTAGGTTTCTTGAAGTTACTGATATGAATCCTCAGGAAAGAGAACTTGCAACTGCAGCATATGTACAAGTGAAAGAAGAGGGGGAAGAGGAGAGACAGGAGGAGTTTCTGGCAGCACCGGTTGGACAGGTGAAAACACTGCTGGTATGCGACTTTGCTCCACCTTCCAGCGAGCTGCATGGGTTGGAGGAGGGGTCCAAGGGAAACCAAGCCAAGGAACTGGTAATAGAAGACCACCCTAAAGAAGCCCAGCAACTCCCACGACAGGAGGCACAATATGTGGCCCACAAAGATATAGGAAGCCCTGAATATATTCATGCTGCCTCTAGTAATTCGAGCAGAGTAGAGGAGAGGATCACACCCTTATTTAGAGAGGCAGAAAAGCAAGTTTCCCTCCTCGCAGAAACAAACAAGAGAGTAAAAGTGAGCACAGAAACCAACAGCAGCACAGCAAGTGCAGTCACAGATACCCTGAGTGTAGTGCAGGTTGTCACAAACAGCACTGAGCGGCGATCAGACGCCACAGAGATTGAACACAATAGGGCTGTGCAGGGTAAGACAGAGTGGGCGGATACAGTTACACAGAGCACAGACAGAACCAGCACGTTGAAGGAACAGGTGCCAGTTGAGCTGTCAACCACAATCGAAGACGCACAGCTTCCTGATACCACAGCTGCAGACACAAGCCCCGAAGCAAGGGAACCGGCAAACTTCAATCCTGACCTGAGTGAGGGGTAAGTGTTATGTTTTTATCATTATGCTGAATCTAAAGTTAATGTAGACCTGTTTGATTCAACTGTTGTTAGTGTAGTGTGGTGATGATGCTGTTCGCTCTTGTTTGTATCCAAGATTCCATGGAACCAAGAGAAAGTGCAAAAGTGAATTATTTTACACCTTTTCCAAAGTTCCATTAAGCTAATTGAGGCTTTGCTGTCGTCTGTATGCTCTGGTATGTACCACGTGTAGCCTTAGGGGGATGTTTGACACCATAAGTAGCATCAATATCCTGTTGAGGTAAGGTGATACACCTGTACATCTACAATGTTATGTTTAACACAGGTAACCCAAACTTAATATCCCTCAGTGGAGGCATGTTGGTTACACTGTTTGGCTGATAGAGAGGTTTTCATTGAGAGCTGCCTTGTTTACCAACAGAGCTGGCTACACGTTTGCTGTTTTAAGCACACCCTTTATAATGCACCACATGCTAAGTGGTTCAACCCAACATAACTGAATGTTTGCAGCTCTTAATATCTTGTACCTTTAGCTTTATGGCCAGGTAGATGCAAGTTTATCTGTTGCTATAAAAGAATCATTTTGTATTCATCTTCTCTCAATGAATCGTTGAATATTTGGTCCCAGTATGGATACACACACTTTTTTCCATGTTTTTCTTTGGGAGTCCCAAATTTTATTTCATTTCTGTCTAGTGTGTTCAAAGTGGTTCTTAAGCAGATTGCTTTCAATATGCTGCACAGGGCTAGCAAAACAATGTGTGAGTTTTAGGGTGTTGATCAGGTAAGGTTAGGGTCCAGTTAATTATGAAAATCTTTGGCAATACTGCAGGTAAAGCAGCACTTGCAAGTTCTGCTTCTTTAATCCTAGAATATCCTGATAGAAAGCTGGTGTGTTGACTGATTTTGATGACATTTTGTTTTCAGTATGTTGCATGTTGGCCAGCAAAGAAGTGGTGTTAGGTTTCAAGTTAGGATTAGTTATTGGGGTCAGGGTAAGTGCCTTTTATAGGTTGCAATGTATTCTTGACTATTTGGGTACAATATAAATGTAAATGCTTTAATGTTTTACCTCTGCAGTCCTCAAGTTGTCATATTAGTAGCTGTTGTGCTTCTATAGGTTTAATTGAACACCCTTTTTCAATATGCTGCAAGGTGGCTAGCAAAGGAGGAGGCTTTAGGTTTAGGGTTTTAGTAAAGGCACTGCAAGGGACATGGGCTCTCAGGGTCTGAATCCTAATTAAAAAATACTCCAGAATTCTCCTTCTTAAACCAGAAATGTTTAGAATATCCCTATAAAAAGTTGTTGATAACTGGATTTTCTTTTAAAAACTGAAAAAAATCCTTGTTGAGGGTCAGGATTAGGCATCAAGGGGAAGGGTATGTTTAGGCCATAACACTCACCTGCTCTAATAGGGTTTTGGCAGGCCTTGAATCTCAGTGCATTAATTGCATTCTTTGTTATGGGCTCTGACATCTGCCACGGGCATTTCCTGACAATATTTCAGCCTTTTACATTTGCATCAAGATTGTGGATTTTATTGGCATAGTAATCTTAAACTGAGAGTATAAACTCCCAAATTAGGACAAGTTTTCTGTCAGCAAATTAGTGGATCGGTGTTTTAGCATTAAAAAGGGCAGATGAAGCTTGATTTTACAGTTACTTTCTAAAATACATTTCACATATGACAGAGGTGGAATCTAAGAAGAACTGCTGTCATTCTTCATATATATATCGTATCAGTTAAAACAAATTTGGAAATATCGCATATAAGTAAAAATCTGCCGTCTTACATCCCTGAAACCAGTTCTTAGCCTTGAAACACTTTTGTATTACCTCTACCTCTAGCCTTAGTCTTAGTTTCTTTGTTTGTTTGTGAACAGGAAAAACTCAAAAATGAATGATCACATTTGGAAGGATAGGTTTTTCAGGAAATGCTCGTCATGGCACAAGAAAGAGGTGAATAGATTTAAGTGGTAATCCAAATTTGGATGTGGATCCAGGAATTTCTGCAAGGATTTCTTAACATGTGGAAAACATATGGCAGTTTTGGCTAATAACACGGCTAAGAATTTTACAGGTGCCCTGGTGGAGGTCTGTACTCTCTGAACACTCGTAGTTTTTGGTCATTCTGCTTTAATTTATGTGAATAAATCCTGAGAGATTTTTATTTTTGCAGTAAATGTAGAGAAGCTGTCAGACCGTAAGCTGTCACAGCTCTCTCTCGCCACCTAGAAGTTATTCTTTAGAGATAACAAGGCACTTTTTTAGCCCTCTGAATATGTTATTTTCAGGGACTGGACAGTTGAGTGGTTGGATTAGGGTGAGGGCCAAAGAGGGATGTTGCTCACCCTTCAACTGTGAAGGGAATTCAAGTCAATACTAAATACTGTTTTTAAAACACAATAAGCTATAGTAGGACTGCCAAATTATGGCAATTTTATTGTTACAATATGAGCCTTTGAAATTAACACATCGTGACAGTCTAAAATTTACTCAAAAACTTAAAAGTAAAACCTAAATGTAGATCAATTTTTCTGGAGTCGCGGCATAACAGTCATGCTTTCAACCATTTTCACGCCAACAGATGAAGCTAAAAGTGCATGTAAGCTACTTTGAGCAATATTGCAAATTAGTGGAGAAAAAAAAAAAAAAACTCCTCTAGATTCAGTGGAAACAACCATCCATTATCTATTCCACTTGTCCTTTTTGGGCTCTTGGGGGGCTGGAGCCTATCCCAGCTAACACTGGGCGAGAGGCAGGGTACACCCTGGACCAGTCACCAGCTGATTGCAGGGCTACATAAAGAAACAGACAACTATTTATGCTCACACTCAAAGCTAGGGACTATAAGAAGTCACCAGTTGAACTAATGAGCATGTTTCTGGTCAGTGGGAGGAAGCCAGAGTACCCGGAGAGAAGCCGCGCATTCATGGGGATAACACGCAAACTCCATGCAGAAAAGTCCTGCCTGACACGGGGACCAAACCAGCAACCTTTTTGCTGTGAGGCAAGTGAACTACCTGCTGCGCCACTATGCTGCCCCAGTGGAAACATGTTGCAACTAAAAGCATAGGCTAGGACAATATCATAAATGTCATATTTTCATTTCCATCTGTTGTCAATTTATCCCAAATTATATTGATACAGCTGTAAACATTGTAATTCCCCAACATATTTTTCTCATATTGTGCAAGCCATTTACTTTTAAGCCTATTGTAGTTCAAAGTCCTGACCTTTGCTTCTTAGCTTCCTTATCTGCACCCCTCTCATGTAAGTCTACAAGGAAGGTCACTAACTAAGCCTGCACCCATGGATCTGCCAGGTGGATCATGCCTCAGAGCATCTAGAGCCAGCCCAACTCACATTTCTGCATTGGCTGCAGTAAAATTGTTTAACTTTGACAAGCATAATCATAAGATACTGTTATGAAGACCTGTTTAAGCCCTGCAGCAGGTCATGAAACCTGAAGCACAAGGTCACATGCCAGAAGGCTTATTAACACATTCTTAATCAGACACAGTTATGATTGGTCTCTGCAGCAGGTCGGTCTAAAGCTGGCTTTTGACCAATCCTTTTAATGAGAAACAACTGAAGCTCACGATACCAGGAATCAGAAAACAACAAAGAAGCTGTGACTATGTGTCATGCAAGGGATTGTAGCCTATTTGAATGCTGCCAGATGGTTTCTGACACGTCAGGATGAGTGATGCACTGATTGTGAAATCTGAACAGATGCTAATATGATTTTCTAAGATAATAGTTTTAGCTGATACTAATGTTTTCTTACAGCCTCTTTGGGCGTCGTTATCCCTCAATGCCAGAGTTTTCTATCATGTTGGGTCATGAAAACAGATCACAGTTTGTCCAACAGGTCTTTTTTACTGCCCTATAAAAACACTGTCATTAGAATAGCAGTTAGGTGTGCAAGATGTCAGCTCTAAGCTGGTATGACACAACAATTAAACATCTGAAACTGATAAATGTTAACCCCACATTGATGCCTGATGTTTGTGAATAAGACCAGTATTGTCTGATATTGATGTTTAACTGATGCCAGTGGGCATCCCTTATCAAGATTGTGTTACAGGCATTTAAACATGTTTTCTAGATGAATATCTTCGTAATGTTTTGTGTGTAAAATGTAGATGACTGCAGATATAAAGCATTGCTTCTGCCCTCTTATCTGATTTATAACAGATAAGAATTACAAAGCTTGATTCGTCATTATATCATTCAATTCAACTCCCTTATTTGTCTCCAAGGGGCAATTCAAAAGCACATAGAGCAGGAGCATGACAAAACAGGGACAAATGATATCAGCTTAAACAGTGCAAAGTATACTTATAACATGAAAAAATATATATACTTCAAAATAGAAAAATATCTCCTCGATATATACGTGGTAAACAGTCATGTAACATCATAACAGAACTAAATAATAGTGGGCTTTAAACAATAAAGTTGTGCTGGATGATATAAAAAGAACTGAAAGAAGGTATATTTTACTCTGAGTAAGTAAAACGGTAACAGTGCAATGCAGGACAAAAATATGACAGATTGAGAGGAGGTGCAGTATTCACACTGATTGAGTAAGTAATCATAGTGCATTGCAGCACCAAAATATTAAGACAAATAAATATGTAAACAGAAATAAAGGTTTTTAATCCATTTGTTTCTATTGTTTGCACTGCATCATGGTTTGGGAGATACTTATCCCTTTAAAAGAGCTTTGTTCATCTAGAAGAAATGTGCCAAGAATTGGTTTCATTCAGCACTGTGATAAATCTGTTGTTTGTTATTGTTTTTATTTATCGAACCAACATCACTGCCTAGAATAACTTTTGTTAGTGTCAGATGTGGCCTCTTTTAAACTTGTTGAGGGCCTTCAATTGCTATTATTTCACTTTAACTACTTAATGATGAGCAAACAAGAGAAAGTTAAATCAAGAAGATTTATATGAAAGTTTCTGATTTGACATGCAGCTACAAACCCAGCAGCAACTTGATGCTGAACACAAGGGGAATTTACAGATTCTATATTTTTTTATTCCTTTTTATATGTGCAGAAGATTAGAACAATAGAAGGATACGAGGTCATATGAAATGCACAGGATGGGACAGAAGAAACCCCTAAAGGCTTGTAAAAGGACCGACCTAACTGTAAAGAAACAAAATAAAAAAATAAATCTCATTACCAAATGTTATATAAAGTCTAAAGGCAGAAATACAGAGCAATTCTCTTTTTATAATATCATACTGACATCAAATACTGCTGACTCTGCCAACAAAAGCATTTGTTTAGTCATACTCTACTTGTTCATTAGTTTGATTATATTTGGTGGATTGGATCATATCTGTGTTTGGATAACAGCTAAGTTTTGTTTAGTGTAGAAATCACAAACATAATCCTTTTATGCTTTTGTTAAACATATACAAGGAGTGCTGCATGTTCTCAGTTATGCTTCCTTTATCCCACAAGATGGCAGCAGATACCTTTTATCATCAAGAGGTTAACTGCTGATAGACTCATTACTCACATGTATGCTGCAAGGGTCTTCTTGAAATGGTGTATAATCCTGCAGGGAGTTGCCATCAGAAGATGGGTACACTGTGGTCATAAAGAGACGGTCAGCAGCAATACTCATGCAAGTTGTGTTTAAACAAAGTTGCTTCCAGCAAACTTTGACCCCACCATCAGAAGTCCACAGCAGAGATTGAGACTCCTCAGACCAGGCATCATTTTTCTAATCTTCTGTTGTCCAATTTGGTAAGCCAATGTGAGCTGTAGTCTCAGTTTCATGTTCTTAGCTGACAGGAATGGCACCTGGTGTGGTGTCCTAATTCTGAAGCCCACCTGCGTCAATATTCAATGTATTGTGTGTTTAGATTGGTCTTCTGCATTTGTTGGTTTAGGTAGTTACTTGACTCATTTTATGCTTTCAATGATCTTGAATAGCCTCCACCATTCTTCTTAAACCTCTGGCATGAAAGACATTTTCACCCAGAGAACTGACTAATTTGTCTCTTTTGGTCCATTCTCTGAAAACTAGGAATGGGTGTGTGTTAAAATCCCAGCAGATCAGCAGTTTCTGAAGTACTCAGACCAGCCTGTTTGGCTCCAACTAACATGGCACATTCAAAGTCACTGAAAACAGCTTTCATCTGATATAATTGTGATCTCAGTTTCTATTAAAATAATGATGATGATGATTTCTGCCATAATCAAACAGCTCTATTAGCTATTTATGGTTGAACAGGTGAAAAGTGGCCCCTGAGTGTCTTTTGTCAACAGGTTGTCCAACACCGTGTCTCGTTTTAACATATCCTGCTATACATTACAATTTTGAGGGCGGCACAGCAGGTAGTGCACATGCCTCACAGCCAGAAGATCACCAGTTTGATACCAAGGCCTTTCTTGGTGGAGTTTGCATGTTCTCCTGTGGTTCTCTCAGAGCACTTCAGCTTCCTCCTACAGACCAAAAACATGCTCATTAGGTTGATTAGTGACTCCAAATTGCCCTTAGGTATGAATGTGAGCGTTAATGGTTGTCCGTCTCTCTATGTGGCCCTGCAATTGGCTGGCAACCAGTTTAGGGTGTACTCCACCTCGCACCCAAAGTCGGCTGGAATAGGCTCAAATTCTTTACTTACAAGTTTGACATACTGTATCTTTCAGCCCTTTTTAAAGATTGTTTTTCTAAAGCATTTTTCTTGCATAACCTTTCAGTATTCTGTTAACACATTGTATCCTCCCTCTCTTTAAAGAACTTTGGTTTTGCTAAACATGCCAATGCTCACTGACAGATCAGTGAGGCCACACAGCCTGTCTGTCTCCAAAGAAGGATTTGTATTGTAACAGAAAATCCCACCCACCTTCTACCTCATCAAGATTTTTTTATGGCAGAATCTGGTCTGCTGTTGATGGGGCATTCTCTCATTTTAGACTTGGTTGTAGTGTTGGTATCATTGTTAAGAACTGTTTGTTCATGTCATCTTTATTTTATGGAATTGTACATATTGATTCGTATTTCTTGATTATGCCTGAGTTAGCAGAAAGGCTCACCACCTACATTCCCTGGCCAGTCATTGAAATAGGCTCCATTGGAAGAACAAATATAATGAATAAGGATGATTGATTTAATACCTGTCATGAGACAAGAAACACAGACAGTTCAGATGAACAGCATATGAGGCAACATTTTGCTTACTTTGAAAGTCAGACAAACTTCTTTTTGTTTTTCGGTGTCATAGAGTTGGAAACGTTTGTGGTTGTTCCACATCTGAAGCCAGTCGAGCCACTTGTTGCTCTCCACTTGGAGTCTTTGGTGCTGAGCTGTGTCTTTGTTTTCCTCTCATATGTGACTGACTGGCTGTCGTCTGGCGGCTCACTGAAATACAGTTGGAATGACAAACTTGTGGAGAATCTTTACCGTTGAAAATACCCTTCAGTAATCAGATCGTGTAGGTTTAACCTGAAGAAACATGACCTAGCTTGCCCTGCTTTACACCTTTCACTAATCTTAATTGGTAATAAATGTCTTTCATCTACATGATTTCAGCGCAATTGCACTTCTTTTAACGCTGTAAAATGGAAAATTATTTGATCATCAAGCTTGAGTATACCCTCTTTTCAAAGTCTAAGCTTTTATTACCTACTATTAGCTACTCTTATGTGACCCATAATGCAACCGGGGAATCAAATTCACTGTCTAAGAGTCAGGTTTGTGAAGTCTTTCTGGCTAACAATACATTTAAAGCTGGGGTATGCAACTTGGGTGAAACTGCAGTGGAAGCAGTTTTACATATTACTTGAGACATCCATCTATCTATCCATCCAAGGTTACCCGGATGTCCCTCAACCCTGCAACATCTGTTTGCTCATCTTGGGTGTTCCCATTTTAGAAGAGATATGTAATCTCTCCAGCAAGTTCCAGCTTTACCTGGGGGTCCCTTCTCAGTTGGACAGACCTGGAAGTCCTCCAAAAGAAGGCAACCAAGTGACATCATTATCAGACGAAAGAGCAGTGTCTCTACTTTGAGCTCCCTCTGGATGTCCAAGCCCCTCATCCTTATCCCTAAAGCTGAGCCAAGCCAACCATTCTTAGAAAACTCATTCATCTGCTTTTATCGACTTGATATTCATTCTTTCAGTCACTACTTAAGGGTCACGACCACAGGTGAGGGATGGAATGAGGATGAACTGGTACTTCAAAAGCTTTGCCTTGAGGCTCTGCCGTCTCTTCACCATGACAGTCCAGTGCTATGCCAGAAATGTCAGAGACTAGTACTGTGCAAACTTGCTATTGTGTCACTTAAACATCGACCATTTTTAGACATGGTCAGCAAGGGATGAAACAGCAATTCCAGTTGTGAATAGATAACAAATAGCTTAACATATCAACATTGGCATTTCTTATTCCCTTATCTGTGCCTTCCACTAAGTTCTGTATGCCTTGCAAAATCAAAGCTATGATCACAGGAGACAGAAGTAGTCAAATGTTTGGCTTAACTTAACATTCTATGATGCTAGCTACACAGTGTCCACTGTCTACGTCAGGTGGAAACATCAGAGACCTGCCATAGCATTTTTTCAGGTAGAACAGCATCAGATATCAGGAGTGCTATGTAGGCCAGCTTTTATCACAAAGAAAATCCACAGGAAACAATGACAGCATCGATAAAGAATAAGATTGATAGGCAGAACTGGTAATGGCATCGGTATCAATAAAATTTTATCAGTTCCCATCCTTGTTCCATTGATGAGCATGGGGTGCTGCTGACGTCAGGAAACGATGCTCTGAATATCCTTCATGCCTCACTGAGGGACTGTTTTGAGCATCTTGTTGTCGTGTCTGTGACAGCATTATGACCTTCAGCCATCATCTAACTACAGGGGATACATCAAACTTTGCCTGCACAGGGATCTGTGGTCTTATTACTGATAGCAATATAAAACAGACTTTCATTGATAATTAGTTGGGATCAATGATATTGGATTTTTTTTGCCAATATCCAATATGCTGATATTTCAAAACTGATTTTTGGCTGACAAGTGTTCCAAGTGCGCAAACATTCACCAAGGCATTCCTGACATTGTTAGCCAAGCAATTATTGGAAATGTGGAATACCCCCTATCAAGTAATGTCAACAAGTCCTTGAAAACATTTTTGGATCCTCATCCCAATTCAGATCACCACCAAAATCAAATCATTTGTCCTTGTCCCATGAATTAAAACATAACCTCCTTGGTACAGTTAGTAACTGCAAGTAGATTTTTAAAAACTATAATTATTCCCATACAAAATATCTGTTTGACAGAAAAATCCAGCTTCATCTACCCTTTAAATGCTACAAACATTGATTTACAACCTGCTAACAGCCCTATTTTTGGATCTTACAGTCTCTAATTAAAAATAAACATGCAAAAAAACCCCACTGATTTAATGCTATATTTAAGACCAAAATATCAGCTGTAGAAATCTGCTGAAACTGTCATACCTACCATTATTAATATCATACCATTAACATTGTACATCCCCTAAAGAAACAAGAAAAGTCTTAATTTTGGCCTCCATCGAACAAAACAGGGTTGTCGGTTCGATGGGTCTAATGTCATGTGACTATCATTCTGCAAGATCCATCCAGTGTACTAGAATTAGCTGTCTTATAATGCCCACCTTATTTTTCCCTACATACAGTATATGGTGGTCATCCAGACAGAACTGGCTTCAAAAATGAAGTGCAACAGTGACGGAGTTTGGTTTTAATGATAGACTATTATAACTGCCTTAAAATTAGAGGTAATACTTAAATTCAGTGGACAAAAGTTTATGAAAAGTTGATTATCTATTCACGTTTAAAGCAGGACACTGAACTAATTGAAAGGCATAACCCATTAGTTTGGATGTTTTAAATGCTGCAGTTACCTTTAACATAGTGACTTATCGTTTTTGAGCCTTCCTGGTACACTGTTTTCTAGGCTCTGTAAAGCTGCAGGGCTTGCTGCAGTTTGACAGGCAGACAAATGGTGGCTGCAAAAATCCAGTAACAAGTAGTGCTCAGTACACTCTGTACACCATTCTTTAATCCTGTTATAGGTGAACTGAGAGGATGAGTCCAAACAAGAAATCACGCACTGATAAACTTCAAAATAATGCATGAATGTTTTGTTTTAATTACCCAGAACTGAGTTAGAAGTTACATGGAAATCAGCTACAGCCGGCATGTGTTCTGCATGGCTGCCTGGTTTCATCTGTTCAAAGAGACTCAGACTGGCAAAATCTCTAAATCAATATTATTAAAAGCTCCACCCAAGACACTTTGTTTGCAGCTTTGTGGCAGAAATGTTTTGTAACTGCAGACTACTTTCTCTTTTGTATCTCGAGTTTGTTGAAAAAAAAAAAAATCCTGAAAACCCAGGTGATTACATGTTCAAATTTGTCATGTGAAATTGTTTTAAATCACAATTGTGTTGTAGGTTTAGTAAATGCTTGCAGTTATTAAACAGTCAGCTGTCCTTAAAACCACTGCTGTCCTTCTTACCCAGTACATTTTGCAAATTTGATAATATCCAGGGGGGGCAGATTAATACAGATACGATGTTTTTTATGCACTCTTTGTGGTATTTACTGATATAATGACATGTGATACTTTCATGGCCAATGAACCCTTAATTTTAATGCCGCATTCTTCATTTTTCAGGGCTAGTTTAAAGTTTTTGGGGATATTTTAACTGAGTTTTGATGATACTTTTATAACAATGTCCTCATGAATAAAACAGCTGAAGAATAAAGAATGGTGATATTGGCATAAAGGTGGAAATTTTGATTATACATTTGGTGGCAATATAATTTACTTCAATTGTAAATTGCATTGGTTCAAGAACTGAACCTTGGGGGACACCGTTTGTAAATGGTATAAAATCATTCTGTGATTGTTATTTTGAAACCCCTTGAAATTAAACATATTTCAGAGTTGGTATAAACTTTGAAAACTATGCCAAATACCTTACACAAAACACCAAAAAGTATTTCTTTGCCATTAAATGCTGAAATGATATAATTAAAGTAACTAGGGAAGTGGCAGAAATGGTGCTGAGCTCATGCTGTAATGAGATTATATTGTGTAAATGTATGTGGTTGTTTTTCTTTCATCTGCAGTTTAATGCTCCCCAAACTGGTTTGGGACTTTATGTACTAGAACATATGGATTGCCAGTCTTGTGCATACTCAGACGTGTGTTTTTTAGAGCTAAAGGTGTGCTGGCTGTGGGAATGTCCTCTGTCACCTGTAACTGAATATTCATTTAACATTTAAGCATCTGTCTTATTGTCTCATTATGTCAAATGTGACATGACATACACGTTTGTATATGAAGTTTAAGAGCAGTTTTAGGATTGCTGCCAGGATTTGTAAGCACCCTCGGGGAGAGGTACACTGTAGGAACGTGAATGTACTCATCCTGTCCCAGCAGAAGTGCTTATACACCTGGATAAACAGAGGGGTATTGAACACGTGGATTACAGCGGGCCGTTTGTTCTGTTGCTGTTATCTCTGTAAGGCTTATTTGTTGCATAAGTCTCTCTGAACATTTGTGACCAGATTTTCTAGCACTGCTCTGGATATATGTACATGCTGTCTCTCCTAACAGCTAAGGGTTGTTGTGATTGTGTGTAGTTTGTAAAGACAGACTTTTCTCAAGGCTAAAAGAAAATCACAGCTAATGTCCCCTTTAAATCCTGCTGGATTAAAACGTCTGTCAAAGATGGCCCCCAGAGCTATTTGTGGGACAGACAGCAGTATCTTATATAAACTGTGAGGTGACTAAAAAGACACTGAAGCTTCTCATCAACAAACAATAGATGGATTGATTATACAGCCACTGTGTGATCAAACCACACAACAGTTATACAAATACGTTAGATAACCTGCTATTTTCTTAATTAAGTTCATTCAAGCTGGACAAAGGTTCAGTGGTTGGTGCTGCTGCTCATAGCTTAAGAAGGTTCTTGGTTTGAATCCATGTTGGATGGGGTCCTTCTTGCATGTTCTCTTTATGCAATCGTATTTTTTTTCCAGAAAACTAACACTTCCACCCCACAAACCAAAGCTGGGCTTATTAATCGGTTGTTGGCTTATTTTTTTCTATAGATGTGAATGACATTATGTGTATCCTGTCTCTCAGCTAATTAGAGCTGGGATTAGCTCAAGCCCCCATGATCCAAAGTGGACAGGTTGAATTGATAATGGATGGATTTAGTTTTAGCGAGGGCAGAGAGAAAAATTTTGCATACCCTGTGACTGTTATAATAATAATTTACTAGGCTGTAAGTGCTGTCATCACAACTAAACTTGAAGTTTAGTAACATGCAGAAACACACATCATTACAACCAGAGGAGAGCTAGGATGTTTATACAACATTACTGATCTGACAACAGGAGATGTGTCGTTTCCATATTGGACATCCTCTTCCTGTTGTAACAGCACTCAAACCTTTACGTTGGCTTAACCAGATTGGCATCTGGCAGATTCATGTTGCAAAGCTTTGACATGAATTGTTTGTTCCCAGTCGGAAAATGACCAGGCTAACCAGAGTCCACTGAGGAGAAAGCAGCAGTAACAAGCCTCTGATTGGCCTGGGATGAATGTGACAGACAGAACATTTGTTCAGTCATCTTCCATTTTTATTATCAGTCTGTTTTGCCCAAATGCCATCAAAGGGTTGTTATTTAGATAAATATATAGATACATCCCATGTGTCTCAGGTTAGCTTGGAGCCTCACCAGAGGTACAGAACAACTTTCTGAATGTAGATAGGAAAGCTACGATTAAAAAAGGTTCAATATTTGGATGTCTCAGTTTAAAAATGCATATATATATATTGTGTTTAAGTTTATAAGTCATACTTATTACTAAAGAAAACAACAACAACAACAAAAGAGTTTTTTTTTTCTTTCAGATTTTTCCCTTTTTGTCAATCATAGGCACAATAAAATCTCCACTAAAAGGCCCTAAAATGTCATTGTGTGGCATGTGTCTGAGTCGCAGTGAACAGAAGGGTAAAGCAGGTCAGTTTTATGTTCAAAACAATCTCTCATTGCATTTTCATTGAGTTTTTTTTTCTACAGTGGAGGTCAAGGCAGAGGTTGCATTTTGAGAACAGTAAAGCACCTCAGGAAACACTACACAGTCACTGTTGCACTTTTTTCTTACACAATTTCACAACAATTTTGATTTTGTTTTCTCCTATAAAGGTAAAGGCAAAGGTTGCTATTTGATGAGGTGGCTGCCTTGACAGTAAAGCACCCTGTAATACACTGCACAGTCACCTTGTTGCAGAGATCTGCACATAGTATTACAATAAGAGTATTAATTTCTTATCTCATACTGTATACATCACTCTTAACATAGCCATTTTGATGGCATTTGACACCACTCACTGCAAATTTTTGTACTTAACATTCATCTGAGAGAATAAATGTCATGGCCTTTTCAGCTTTTCCTTGTTTGTAAAGTAGCACCAACTGCCATTAAATTTTTTTCTAAGATAATTATATCCTTCTGACCTTTACATAATCCTCCTCCAGCATTTCACTCATGCATCTTACCATGAATAAAACCGTAAGGTGTGATTCTATTCACTCTGTCAAACATCTCTGGGGTCTAATGTCAACTTTAATAACAGTGAATGAGTCACTGTGTGGATGCTTTGTAGAGTTGGATTATCTGTTCCTGTTTTAATTGCACAAACTCACCCACAAAGTCTGATAGAAAAAGCAAAAAAAGCTTTCTGTTAGGTGAGCAACGTTTTTGATTGAACCTCTACTATTCAGAGACTACGTAGATTAATTCAAAGGTCAAAGGATTTCGTAACTAAACAACTTTTCATCACAGCGTGAGTTGAAAACACTTTTAGAACTAAATCAATGCATATTTTGGGTTTTATGAGTTTTTACACGCAATTATGTAAAACCTGCATGGATATGCATTAAAAAAAACAAGATCCTCCTTCAGCGTATCTATAATAATACAGCTACATCCACAGTTGTCTTTCCCTTTTTGGCTTTTAAGAATATTTTGTGCAGGTCATGTGTATACAAGAATATGACATGTTTTTTTTCCCTAGCCAATATCTTAACTTATTTTAGTCAGTGTGAAGGACATATAGAATTCGTGTTCAACCACGCCCCAGTTGGAGTGCTTATTTATGTCCTTATGATTCTTTGAATTCTGACAGTCTTGATAGCTAAAGGGAAGAAAACTTGATAGACTAGACTTGATTTGAGATGAGAAGGTAGCTTCAGGTTTGTTAAGTCAAGCCACTGCAGAAGTGCTTTTCATATGCAGCCGTTTGTTAGCTCAGCTTGGGCAGCTCTGTCAGTCATGAAATGGATATTAAAGTGATTCCAGTCGAAGTATTGCACCTGGATTTAAATGAGAAAGAAAACACTAAAGATAACACTAAAAGATCTGATCAAAGAGATGATCAAGATTCTGTACTGTACCTCCGACGTACAGTCATCTAGAGAAAAATAAAAATGTTACATTTGCTTTACAGGTTATTTAGTCATCATTTCAATCTCAGCTGAATCAGGTTGCAAGACATTTTACACTAACATTAAACACTAGCTCCTAACAGCTGCAGCAGCTATGAGTTTACTTGCTTGTTAGAACTGCTGGCATGCTTACCTGCAAACTTCTTCATAAGATTTAAAACCAATTGTGGTGATAGGTAAAGAAAAACTGCATTGGGCCCAATGAAGACCCCTGTGGAACTCCATGCCTCACTCAGAGAGCACATCATTCAATCAAACCTGTTCAAATCTTCCTGTCAGGTAGGAACATAAGTACTGGAGCACCTGATCTTACATACTAAAATCATCATCAAGTCTGTTCTGCACTGAAAGCAGCTGTAAGATCCAACAACAGAAAACATACAATATATGTGTTAAAATGAAGGGGTCAAAGAGGAACAGAGAAGATGGGTTGTGGAGAGCTTTGGATGTACACTAAGATGGAGAATTGTCTTGTGAGTAGGATATTTGATAGCTATCCAGTTAGCTTGTTGGAGGAAGTTGTGCTGTGTTCAGTGGGAGCAACTCTGGTAATGATCAAGGGCTAAGTTCTGCACCAGTCGAAATTTATGGTGAGGCCTGTTAGGAGGACCAAAGAGAAGAGGGTGACAAGGTGACAAGAATGGAGGTTCTATTTGGTGTGTCAGATAGGCCAAGATGATTGATTTTGCGATGCGTAAAATGCAGACCCCTTTACATCATCTGTATAAGATTAAATGGATAGCAGGTTGTTCAGGATGATGCCTAGTGGCAACAAGAAGAAATGTGGAGTTATCAGACTGTCAAGAGTAGGTTTGAACCACTAAGAGGAATCTGTTTTATGAGGTTTGAAAAAGTTGAGGTAGCACCAGGATTTAACTCCAAAAAGATTGTCTGAGGGGTGAGATGGTAGAAGAGCAAAGTTGGGCTTTGAGGAGAGTGGGGTGTCATCTGTGATGAACAACAAAATTTGACCAAGAGGCAGGAGGAAAATAATGGTTGAACAAACTTGGTGTGGCCTAAAAGATGAGAGTAGTTTATAGTAACAGTATCAATTGTTGGTGGGATAGTCTATATTCATTATGTATATTTGTTATTTATGTTTTTTTTATTATTTAAGGAGTGTATGTATTGATCTGTTTCAAGTTCTTTAAAGTCTCTTAAGACAAGCCCTGTTTAGACACCTCTTTGTTTGAAATGTATTGATTTAGCACCTGTGTTGGAAGAAACCCAAATGATACCCATCCCTTGTCACAAAAAATAGATGGCATTCAAGTCAACCAAATATATGACCCAATTTCATACTTGACTGATAAGATCATGGCATGTTTCCATCAACACAATTGATTTGTTCAAGTAATTCCCACATCCCACAGTCTCAGATCGCTCCGAGCAGTTGTTAAGTTATGGCAGTTGAATTCTGCCTTGCTTGGTATGTTTATCTACTCTGTCATCCAAAACTGTCACGTCTAGCTCCAAACAAAACAAGAATTTGGCTGCCAGAACCACCAATTTGAGATTCTTGACCCTGTTTCTTTTAAAGAATTGGGTGAGTTAATTAGAGCAACGTTTATGACCCTGAGGTTAATAAACCTTGCTGAACTGCATCAAGTTATTTGAAGATGACATTACAGTTGCATCACTGGAGTGTATGGATTGTTGTGGTAGAGGAGCATTTAAATGAAATGCCATCTGACACTCATTGAAGGGCAACATAGCAGGTACTGGTTGTGCATATGCTACAGCAGTAGCAGCAACACTGCTGGTGATTTTCATTGTTTTACAATTAATTTGATTAGTAATGATGGAAAATCACAAACCAGCCATTCAAAGGCAGGTCACCATCAGTGCAAAGGTGTTTGACTTGCATATGGTTATTTTTTTATGCCCTTCTACTAGTTAGACAGTATATCAGTCCTTAAAACACAGAAACAGTAGACAAATCTCTTTGACCTGGAAAGGCTGAGGATATGTTAACTAATTCTGATAGGTAAATTGCATAGAAACTCTGAACCATCAGTGAGTGAATAGTTGTGAATTAGCAGATGTGACATGCAGTTGAAAAGCTTTTTGAGTAGTCAGAAAGAAAAAGAAGAGCTTTATATCAGCTCAAGTCCATTTACCATTTACAAGAGCTTCTGAATGAAAAGGAAAGGCAGGATTTTATTCTTTCATTAAAATAGCTTTTTAAATGTTTGTAGCTGCTGAAACTGTGGAGCAAAACATATAAAGTCATTAATTAAAGTGTTAATAAATCTGAAACTTGTAACAGACTTAATCTTTGTACTTACAGAAACAGAGGTTTAAAGGCAGGCTCAGTTGTTTGGACTAGCGTTTGAAAACAGCACAATATAAAGAGCCTGCATTATGATTTTTCAAGTTTTAATGCCATTTTAGGAATTAAACATGTCCCACCCGGATGGTAAAGGACTTACAGAATCTACAGCAGACAAAAAGTACTCCACATGAGGACTTCTCCCTCTCCTCCTCTTTATAGTGGCAGTAGCTGCCTTGATCGGCTTGTTCTCCCCCCTCCCCGTTGGATTGGGGTTGCAAGCCCAGTGCAGACTGTAGAATGATTGCATTGACAATGAAAATGTGAGTAGAAAACAGAGTAGACTGGTGCAAAACAATAAAAGTGGCCTGGGCCTACATGAGAAAGAGAGCCTTAAGGTGTCAGGAGTTCCAACAAAGCCTCTTAGACAGAGTGGGAGTAAAGCTGGATCAGAGAGTACTCAGTATGTGAAAACTAAGAAGGATTTTTGATCATTAGCAATTGTGAACGAGCTCTAGCAGTTGTCAAAATTGAATTTATTAACCTGAGTTGAGGCCAAATGTGGACTCCTAAAGTTTGGAGTTGGTCAGAACATGTAAGTTATAAACAATGTCATGGAGCAGTCTCAATATCAAGATGTAACAAGGTTAAAGCTTGAACCGGTATGGTTACTGAGTACTAAAATGCAGTGTCATCTTAAAGGCCCTGGTAACCCAAACAGGTGTTTGTGAAAAAAAGCACTTCATTAGACCTCCTCTCAGGATCATGTGGATGGGGGCAAGTTTGTTTGACAGACAGCTCCACAATTTGTAGAGCCTGTATTTGTAGGAGGAAGTGTTAATCTGTTATCTTTTCACTTGGTCCTCATAAATGTGAGAGATTGTTGAACTGCACCTTTAAAACTCATATTTGGCAAAACATCTCCTGCAATTTCTCTTGAAAGTGAAGAACATTATCTACATTCTTATCACTACCACAATAATCCTGAGGTTGTTCAAAGCTAACTAATCAGCTTTAAAATCAGGATTTAACCACAGAGTTATGTGTTAGGTGTCATTTATTAATGCTCGTATCTGGCCTCACTTTACTGTTTATGCTCTTGCGTGTATTTAATGAGGCTCTAGTGTTGCTGTGTCTCAAGTGTTGACTCTGAGAAACCTTGATCTGTCATCTGGCTGTCTTCTTTTTATTTACACATGATCCTCCCAGCACAGCCAGCCCTTGTTTTTTCTTTCTATTTTGTTTTTGCATGAAGCACATTATTCTTAAACTCACATTATTCTTAATTCAAATTGTATTAATTGTAACTGGAAACTCAGTTCTTTCAGCATTTTATGAAACAGTTCATAAAATCACATGAACAACTGTTGCATCAAAAGTTAACATGTTGAAAGCTGTTTTGTATGATTTGCATTTTTGACATTCCATTATTGCCACACCCAGGAGACTCTGCTTCATCTTTTAATTTAACCTTCAATTGCAAAGTAATTTACAACAGAGTCTTGACCAAGACAGAAGCACACGATGTTCCACTTAGTCAACAAATAATGGACCACAACTAACAAAGTTTCATAAGTCAAGCAAAAACATGTATACACTGGTCCTGGATTTTTAAATTTGCTGTACATATCTGATTCCTGAGTTCAAGGTAACAGTGAAGCTCAGACCTGGATGATGGAGCAAAAAAGTTAAAGTCTCTTATCAGTGACAATAGAAAGTTCATGTTTACTGAATGTATTAGATACAAAAACATAAACAGAAGGGCAGCTGTTGTAGATGGGTTTTTCCGGTTTAATAAAGTTCATCACTAATGCTCACCACAGAGTTATTTGTAGAGCAGACTGTGCTTAATTTTTGGGTGGAGGAGGGTGCTTAAAGAGGCAGGAGCTCTATCAGAGCATGGCAGACACAGAACACAGCTTTGTCATGGGTGGTCTGATAAACTACATGTTTTTTGAATATTTGTGGTTGTGCACTTTTGCAGTCATGAAAATGAATATATGAACCCAGTTTAAGGCAAAAGTTATTTTGGTAGTTGCACTTCATAAATTAGATTATTGACTGTATATAACTGTACTATCAACAGAGAGGAAACATATCATTTCATAGTGGTTATTTTTCCTTTGCAAAGAATAGATTTTTGGAGAAAAAAATTCACAAGTTTTGAATTATATAATATTTTTTATGATTTTCTGGACAGTAATGATTTACATTTTTGGACTGATTGGTGGAACTGATTAATGATAAGGCTGACAGTGTTCTTTTAACTCTCTTCTTGTGATTTGTTTGTTGTGTTATGTTTCATAAAAGACAAAAAAGGAGATGTATAAAAAAAGAGAGGAATGTCTGGATCAATGGTGTATCTACATAGATTCTATTAAACAATCATAAATAAAATGGGGCTCAGTATGGAGCCTTGTGGAACACCGTTTTCAATACTTTGAAAAACTGCACAATAGGCCATCAACTTTGATAGACTGAGATAAAGTAATCTTCGAAAACATCAAATTTTTTCCCTTCTGCTGTGTAATTTTGTCTGTCTTTGTCTTTTTCTGTGTTTTACCAGGTCCCCAACAGTTTCTCAAGTGCTAACAGTCACTACAGAGGACCTATCCACAGAGAATCCCCCCAATCAAGTTGACCAAGAATTGGACGACGAAATGATGTCAGGCTACAGCAGCCTGAGCACCAAACTGTCCTTCAAGACCTCCTCGCCCCCTAAAGAGGATGAGACGAGGTACCGTGTTCATAAATTGTCCCTGACTAATGAGTCTGACAGCAAAGAGAGCAGCAAGGATGCGGTGGACTCCATCATAAGCAGCTCCACTGTGAGTGAATCTAACGGATCAGACGTTGACCCAGAGTACAGATGGAAGAACAGGTTCGAGGGGGTTTCTCAGTTTAAACCATCCAAAATAGAGGAATTTTCTTCTTCTGATTCTCTGAGCTACACAGACAACTACTCCAGCCCCTCCTCCTTGTCCTCCCTGTCCTCCACCTCCACTCTCCCAGAGGCCACGGCATACAAACATGTGAGCAACGCCTCCTTCTCTTCCACCCTCCCCTCCTCTGAAGATCAGATCACTCTGAGCAGCAGACTGAGTGACAGAAGTGAAGTCTACCTGAGCCACAAGCCAGCAGCAGGAGAGAGCACGGATGAGAGGAGGAGAGGCTTAGCGGAGTGGGAGGAGCCTGCTGCACCTGCAGGAGAGAGGGAGAGGGAGGGAGAGGCAGAGCAGTTCAAGACGAGCTGGGAGTCGCATCTGAGTCCTGTGTCCAGCCACGACGGAGCAGACCAGGCGGAGAACGCCGACGACTCCACTCGCTTTACTGGAGTGTTCAAGGCCACGCTGGTGGAGCTGGTCTCTGACCCCACTGCACCTCCTCCCCGTACCTCCACTCCCCCAGCTTCCCCTGACACAGACTCCCCGATCCAGTTTGACATGGACACCCTGGTGGACACTCTGAAGAGCATGGGGCCCACCATGAGACCACGGGGCATGGGTGCCATCCGCCCCCCTGCTCCGGTGCTTCACTCCTCTCTGCCACCAATCAAGGAAGATGCTCCCAGCCCCATTAGCATGGACGTCCGAGACTCCATCAGCAGCCCTCTGAAGAAGATGGAGGCGTTAAACAGGCCTGCAGAGCCTCTGAACGGACTTTACACCCTACCTGCAGACATTGGACTGAAGAGGAGCATGGTCAGAGACAGTCGTTCTCCGCTGGAGCTGATGAAGCAGGTAGAGTGCATTCAGAGAAGAACAGCTCCGAAAATATTGTAAATATTGATTTATGCTTTCTTTTGGTTCACTCATACACAAGATACAAAGCTTCACTATCCAGTTTTTTTTTATACTTTTTCAGAGAAAACATTAAATTTATACTTTCATTGCTTTTAAATTACATACCCATTATTTTATAACTGCTACAGATTAAACGAAATTTGGATGGGCAAGCTTTTTTCGAGTTATATCTTCACCAAAGCACATTGAATATAGTATGATTTTACTCTCCATACCTCGATTTTTCCAAAGTAAATGTAAACATCAAGCCCTCCCACCATTATTTAGTATGCTTTTGTGTTTTATTAGTGCAAGTTTAGGAAGAGGCAGGAAAAAAGGGCAAGAGAAACCCTGCACAAGTGCATCACTTACTCTGCTTAAGTGGAAAAAGTGGGTGTGTCACTGAAAAATATGCACCAAACTCACTTGGAAGCAGGCTCGTCAAAAGAATCATTGAGCATTAATCTGATGTGTTAGCACTAGCAAACATGCAATTATAAGGGTGTATCAAGATGCTTGTTTGTTAAAGTGGAGATGTGGTTCACTTGACATCTTCCACATACTGGTTTGAAACCTGTGCAACATTTACTAAACCAATCCAACTCAAATTTGATTTACGTTGGCCAATAGGGTAAAAACAAAAAGATTCATGGATGCAAACTTGGATACAGACTTTTTAAGTATGGAATATTTTACTAATAAATTAATTAATTAAATAAATATCTGCAAACCTTCACTAAGCAATCTGCATGTGCTAACAATCTACATAAAAACTACAATGAAGTTAAGTAGGACATGCTTTAACATATTAAAAAACCTTTAACATATTATGCTCCCTATCTGGTGGTACTTGACTGCATATCATCGAGGTAAATTTGGAATTTCTCCCTGTGGGTCTAATAAAGGAATATCTAAACTAATCTAATCTAATCTAGAGCACAAACCTCTTATCTCCAAAACTGTTGTTTTTCAGGAAATGAAAAAAATGCTCTGCTACTAAATGAATAACTGTTGTATTTTCCTGATCAGAAAAATATTTTTGTACTTCTAAATGGTTAAAAAAGTCATAAAACCCACTCACCAACATAGGTTATCAGTGGCATGGTTTTTTAAAAAAAATCAAAATCACAAAATATGGAGATAGGAGGTTTTGACGTGACAGCTCCGATACAATATAATTCAATAGTGATGCAGAACAAAGCAAAATGGTCCAATGAAATTTACCAGAAGTGCTTCAAGAGCACAAACCTCAGCCAAAGCATTTCCATCACCACCAAAATGTAATCACGTCTTCCTGTCCTGAAAATGTCATCAAAATCCATTAAGGGCTTTTCGAGTTATTAGTGAATATGTGGAAAACTGCCCTATTTCACATAGTAACAAATCCTCAAACAAATTCCTGGATCCACATAATATAATATGACATAACATGATAATTGTTAAACGATATTAACTGATATGAGATATGGTTTATGATATGATATGACGTAATTAAGACCATTGGTACAGGATATAATGCAGCATGATTCACTGCACTGCGAGAAGAGATTATTCAATGATGCAGTCAAAGCAAATGGAATACAACAAGCATTACAACAAGATACAATCTGATATAAGGTCATGAGGCACCATACATTAGATTGCATCAAGACCAATAATATGAAATATGAAACAAAATAGTTAGATACTGTGTAATAAAATATGATGCTGTGCAATTTGATGCAATATGCTAACGGCAAGACTGATGAGATACTAAGCAAAATTGTGTATTTCAATTTAATACATTTAGGCCCAGGGTAAACAACACATGGAATTTCATCCAGGTTAGTTACTAAACAATTAAGGCCAATGGAGTACAAGTTAGATTACAATTAGGTTCTTGACCATATGATACAATTAAAGGTACAGCTATACAATGCAATTCATTGGACAGCATTAAGTCAGATCTCATTGATGAGACTATTATATTATCATATGATATAATATAAAACAATGTGACCTGACATGATTCAATCCAGAGTTGTAGCATACCATACATAGGTCTGTATTAATGCCGACATGATCAAATATGAATTGATGCAATACAGAGTTATACTATGAGATAAGAAACAATACAATTCAATGTAACACAATATGGCATGATTTATGATGGGGTACAAATAAGGCCAACAGGATCCAGAAAAAAAATTGTGCAATACAGTGTGATATAATATCAACTTATATAACATTATGATACAATAAAGGCAAATAATATGGATAAACTACACAGGGTTGCATTAAGGCCGATACCATATCTTGTAAATTATCCATTTAAAGGTCCAGTGTCTTGCAAAATCCATTTTCTCTGCTTTTGATGTTGTTAGAAGGAGCTTGGAGAGCAGGAGAAAATGACACTTTTTACTGAACTCATAGTCAATGGAGAAATACACGTTACCTCCTTAAAGAAAATGCCCCTTAATATGCTGCTTTTTACTTCCTAGGGTTGATGACATAATGCCTAATCTACATGCAGGTTTTCTGCTTGCCACAGGCCGATGCCATGACTGTTTTAAAGTCCACTCCACGGCCTGTAACCCCTCTTCCCCCCCTCCCATCAGACATTGTTTAAGCAGCCAATCAGAGCAGAGCACATTTTCATAGCCTCCCTGTCCCCTCAGATCAGAACGTTTCCAAAGGGGAGGGAAAAGCATCTTTTGTTCTCAACTTGAATCATTGCTTTGTAGACACCCCAGACATGATGCAAACTGACAAACACACCTGGACATGGACCTTTAAGGCAAATGGAGTGAAATGCAAAATGATGGTACACAATACAATATGAGATGCAGTTATTAAAGAATAACTGTTCTTTTTTTATTTGTCTGTTCTTTCTGGGTTAAACTAACCCATTGTCTTATTGCCATACTGAGTGCATCTTCTCAATCCTCCTGCAGGAGCAGCTCATGAACTTGCCCTTAAGAGCATCTGCAACCAACAGTATTGTGATGAGGAGAAACTCAGACCCTTCTGTTGAGGACTTGCACTCCCCACTGCTGAATGGAAATGGACAGTCTCCCGGCACTACCTCTCGCTTAGACAACAGTGTGATCTTTGGGAGCTACAGGTCTGGATCCATTGATCAGAAGCAGGAGAACAGACAGGCCCACCGCCAGCTCTTCCGCACCACCTCGCTGCCTGAATCGGGGCTTCCAAACGATCACACTAAGGACTACAGTAATCTGAGCACTGGAAGCAACAGTACAGACCAAACTGGGTCCCGCCTCGATCGCTTTGCCTTCCTACTGAACTCCCCTTCATCATCGGGGTCCTTGACTGGAGCTGAAGACCTAAACATGCGCATGAGTCGGCCTCCATCAATCGGCATTGGTTCACCGACCTCCAGCAACAGCCCTAACCGCCTCCTCAGCCCCACCGGCTCCATAAACTTGGACCACTCTGTATCAATGTTTGGTCAGAACCAGGGCATGGGTATGACTTCACCTCCCCTCCTGCAGAGGAGCTTCAGTAGTGAGGGCACCACGGGGGTCCAGCAGACTCCATTGTTCAACGGCAGTTTTGGAGGGTCGCAGTTCCAGAGCCAAGAACAGGAGAGAAATTTAGCATCAAAGTACAGAGCTTTCCCTGATGCCTATGTAAGTATTTCTAGTTTTACCAAGTAATAAACTCTTATATAACTCACATCACCAACTTATTTTCTATCTCAAATTATGTATGAGTCATGTGTTTTTTGTCCTTACAACATGATTGTCAGTCAAATTACTAAAAAAACTACTTTAGGACTACAGAGCTGCTTCCTGAGGCCAAGGGCGATGGATCAGGGCTTCAGGTGTGGCCAGCTGGTATTTGTATATTTATTTGACAGAGAACACATGAGCCAAGACCTCTCCTTTGTGGTCTGGTCATTGTTTACAGTCAGACCACGAACCTTTGATGCAGGAATGAAGTTTAAGGGGAGGGACGGCGTCTAAAACAACATTTTTAGATACACCCCTATGCAGATGACTAATGAGTTTCATAGAAAAGCAAAGCTGCTTTTATTAAGTGGCACAAGGTAAAAATGATTTTGAAGGCCTATACAGAGCAATACAGAACATAACAGCACAATACAATATGGTACATTCATATATACTACAATGTAATCTGATATATTTTGATATGATGCAGTGTCAAGAAATACAATATGATATAATATGGTATGTTTAATCCAATGATATTCAATATGATACTGAACATTATGATGCCACACAATGCAATTAAGGTTAATGGGCTAGTTTGATGCAATAAAATACATCACAGTTTATTACAAGACATCATAATTTACTGTAGGTCAGTGGGATACATTACAGTATGTTACAGCCTTATAAAATACAATTAATTACAACCCGATATAGTGCAACACATTTAAGGCCAATGAACATAATACAATTTTCAACAATACGACATTAAAGTAAATGGGATACATCATACTGTAATGCATATCAAGAAGTTGCATTACTACCTGTTGCAGTATGGTAAGCTGCAGTACCACTGCTCACAATACAATATGTTACAATATGATAAGCTGTGATTTGATAGGTTGCAATGATATAAGCTGCAGTAGGATAAGGTACAATTTAATAAGCAGTAATACTGCATATAGATTATGCAGTATTACTACATTTTTTTTTACATTATATATCAGTGTAATGTGTTTTGACACATTATGTCAAACTGTCTATGTTGTGATATTATTTTTCAATATTTGTCTCATTTACAATGCATTGCAATAAGTTCCAATGCAACTGATTAGATTGTGGTACTGAAGAAGGTGATACAATATTTTGTGAATAAACATAAACAATACAATAAGTTGCAATAAAATTTACTGCGACATGATTTGTTGCATTAGTTTGTTACAGTACAGTACGATACATTGCAATATGACTCATTGCTTATGATGATTGGGATATAGCTTGTAGTATAAGATTTGTTGCAATAAGATACATGTCATCAAGTTGTCATATGATAAATTGCAACAAGTTGTGTTGTAGTACATCGCAAAGAAAGTAGGTTACAAACAGCTGTCTCTGATATAGTGACAGGGGCATTGTGATACATGTGTATTGCGATATGTAACGCAGCGGTTAATGATAAAGTGCCATTTGTTAATACATTGCAATATGATTAGCGTTAAAACAGCTCACAGGTGATCTCTGCACAGTTCATACACCCCCTACAATTTGTGCCACACATGATCCGCTGATTATTAGTATTACTATTTTAACACTTGGGTGTATTTCTGTAAATTCAACATATTTACCAGAAAATTTTCCCTTGCATCCTGTTTAGTTTTTGTTTCCTTGATGATGTGCACATACTTTTGTCATTTACTTGGGTTTACCAATGTTACAGAAAGGATCAGCCATGCCTTCTGTTGAAATTTAATTTTAATCTTTGCAGAAGGATTGGTGCTGTTTCCATTTAAGACTACATTTTTTTGTTGATCTGAAAAAGGAGTGGATCTGTGTCTCAAATCTGTGATGAAAACTGAACCGTGATTTTGTTATTCATTGCACTAATATGATACATAATGATATGATACTTTGTGATATAATTCTTCTAGATGCGTCCCACTATGATTTGTTGTTGTGCTATTATGGCCATTTGGATATTGAACAATATTGTGAGATTGAAAACAGAAACATGATGCAATAAAGGCAAACAGGTCACAACATAAAGTGTTTAATATAGGTGGGTATTTTATATACTCACTATATTGATCATAATAGGATATGATTCGATATGATGCAATTCTCAAAAACTAGAACTTCTCCAATGTGTATGACCTTTTTTGACAAAGAAAAGGATAAACTGCTTACATGTTCCTCAAGGTTCAGTGACTGCATTTCAAAAATAATCCTCTACACATATTTCTACCCTCGTTCTTTATTTTATTTATTTTTTATTTTTTTAAATGGGTTTGTAAGATCAATCCTCTGTGTTGTAAAGAGAAAGCAACAGCAGGTCGGCTTACTGTTCTAGAGGGAGATTACTCCGTACACACACAGGAAACATCCGTGTTTGTGTAGCTTAAACTACTTTTTGCATATTTGCTGTCATGCACCATTTATCGTTTATCAAGCTCCCTATTTTGAATATTTTTTAACTGTTTCATGCGCAACAATTAGATAAGGCTGCAGCAACAACTCATGCTTAGATATTGTTGAAATGTTCCTCCTGTAGTCTTTAATTAGCAAACACTGAGTTTAGTCGGTGGGTCTAAACTCTCACTTTTTCAGGAACATGATATTCCCACTGAACTTCACAGGACGTTACAGACTGTTGGACCTGTTTTTGCGCATGCATGCTCTTGTTCCAACATGCAAATGCACATATTGCTTGTGGAGAGCTAAACCGATTAGGACATGTTGTAAATGATTTTTATTGGTGAAGGAACGAACATCTATACACGTGTGCTGCACACATGGCGGGCACACACCCATTTTCTCACAGACAAACTCCACCTCTGTTGTTTTTCCAGCATCACTGAATAGCCCATCATCATTATTTCACTCTCAATCATTACACACTTTAATTAGGTGTTATGTAATAAGAGTGCAGTCAAGCCAAAAGTTAGCAATCTAAAAGCACAGATTTTTCCCCTGAGGGACGTTTTGATGCCATCACTGTAACCAGATCCCTACATCATCCCTGTAATGATGTCCTTTGCTGTATATCACTTGCTGATGCATGCATCAGTCTGCGTGCAAATACAAAAGGAACTCTTGATTCTGGAGGTGTAACTAACCTGTCATTAGTCTCCAGATGTCCTGTGCACTTTTAATACAAATATTTGCCAGGATGTTTGTTCAGGCTTCAACAATGTTCAGCTAGACTCTGTGATATTCACTGTTATGGCTGCAGCAGCTCCGCTTTCCAGGCCAAAGTACACACAACCTGACCACAGCTCACATTTCTGACCAGGTCATGGAGACACACACTTACTGTAGGCTGAAAGTTTGGGGCTTTGAACATCTGTGGGGAAAATACTGCTGCTACAGAACCATGTGAACTCACTTGTGAAAAAGGAAGTTTAAAAACTCTCTGTCTGATAATATTATAGTCAAATTGAAAAAGTATAAAGTTAGAGCAGAGGATAAGCAATGCACTTCTTGACAAAGTGCATATCAGGCCCCCTTTTAATGACCCATTTAAGGCAGGGATTAGCAACTGGCATCCTGGGGGCCATATACAGCAGTCCACCACAATCAATGTGGTCCTCAAGTCATATTCAGTTATATTAAGAAAAAAAATGAAGAGCAAAATGTTGAAATCTTCCATTGAGGATGTCAGTGGACTTGTCACAGTAGGACTATGCACAAAGACCAGATGCATAAAGCATGATATACAGTATTTGTTTTAACATTTCTAAATGTTTTTGTTTTTACGAGAACACTGGCAGTAGTTATGTCTGTAAATCTTTGTTATGTAGATTTAATGCATGCATTTATTAAAAGTGAAAAAACCCCAAAATCAAACTTAGTCATACTCGATAAACAGTAACTAATTTGCTTATTGCACAGAATCTTATATTATTTTCATTTTTTTTTAAGCTTACTTAAACTGAACAAGTTTTTAAGGTCAAAACTACAAATATTAATTTATTATGCCCTGAAAAGCTATATAGTCTTACTTCAAAAAAAAGATCCCTTAACAATTTTAAAGGTCTTGATGAACATTTAGTAAAATTTGGAACTATTTAGCTATTTGGCAGTTAGAAAAATGATTATGTGGCCCACTTTGTAACCAAAGCTGCCCATCCCTACTTTAAACCAGTCTTTAAACTTAAAAAAAAAATTTTAATTGCTGGACATCTCTCTTCAAACAATGAACAATGACCACTATGCATTAAACAATATTTCACCATGTGATGGAGTACTTTAATGCACCAGAGGAAAAAGTTTGCTGTTGTTTTCCCCTAAATAGACCTCAAACTCAAACTAAACTTTATTGATATCACAATTGTCATTCAAAAATGCAGCCCGAAGTGCTTTACAGTGTAATGACAGACAGTAAATAAAAACAGAAATCAACTAAAACAAGCAGGGGGGAAATTTGACAACAAAACAATGAACAAATGTTAAATAAAACAAATTATTTATAATTAATGGAAAATGAATTATTGGAATTGTATTAAAAACAGAAAGAAATGGCAAAAAAACACCATAACAGGTTAAAAGTAGTTCAGCAAAATTTTGATAAAATACTTAAATAGTTTTTAACCAGAGATGAATCTTGAATAAAAACAGAAATAAAACAGATAACTGGTGCTATTGAATCAATCCAAAAGCCAGATTAAAACGGTGTGTCTTATGTTTACATTTCAGAACACTCAGAGAGCTCAATAGAGAAACCTGTCAGGAGTTCAAACCCAATAGGCTCTGGGTAGGAAGTGTAGAGAAGAGCATAAACTAGATGAATGTAGGCTGTAGAGTTTAAACATGGCACTGAGCAGCACTGAACTAACCAGTTCCCACGGAGTAGACTGGTCAACCAATCAGAGCAGACTAGACCCATGTGGGGAAGGGAGTCTTAAAGTGACAGGAACTTCATTAGCACATCTTGGACAGAGAGAGAATACCGGTGGATCAGACCACCTGGTCAGTGTAAGCACGGCCCAATCAGAGCAGGAGGGGGGGAGAGCTACGAGCATGACAACAGCAGGAAGTGACTGCTCGTACAGAGATTAGTATAGATGCTAACCGCTTCAGTAGCAGTTTTGTCAGATTTGGACAGCATTTCTTCTTTTAATGAAAAACAAGAAACAGTAAAATCATTTCTCTATAGAGGGGATATTATCTCCACTTCTGACATGTTGTTGGGAGAGTTTGTTAAATTCATTGACTCTCATTTTATACTACAGACTGTTGCAGTAGCACTCACCTACTTCATTATCTGATTGGCTTGTAATAAATACGATTGTCAGAACAAATGTCCAATCACCTGCCAGATATGTTTTTGAAAGTTTCTACCCTCCCCAAACACTTTCTCTGGGCTGTTGGCCAGATACATCAGTGAAATACAATCTATTCTGTATAGTGGACTGTTGGGGAATTAAAAAAACCCAAAAAGCTTCATGACATCAGTTACATCATAATACTGCCATCAATAGTATTAGAATGGTATGAATTAATGGTTATTTAAAGATATGGTGTAACTATGTAGTCCATAATTGTTTACGTAATCACATGTTTATATGAAACACTCAAAGCTGTAAAAGCACAGTGACAATCAGACACTTTTGTCAACAGAGGTAGGGTGTTACAGAGTTCTTGTTAACACAAGGGAGTGAACAGGGATGTATTTTACTGCTCCATCCTGCTTTACATTTGTCAACTAACATAGAGGAGAAGATGAGACTAAAGAATACAGTGGATAAAATAGAGAGAACTATTCGTCAGATGTTACAGGTCTGATGTGTATGTCTTTAAGTATTATACTAATGTTTTCTTCTAAAGACAAATAAATCAGGGGTGCTGTAAAACTCTGTCATGCAGTTAAACCATCAGTGACACTTTCTCAGCCGGGTGGGAGTCTGTCCTCTCAGTTATTAAATTCTGTCAGAAGTCCTCTCTCTGTTTTTCCTGTTTTCTGTCTCCGCTGGGCTCCACGCCCTCCCAAGCTATCTGCCCATTCCTGCACAGACTCGACCACACCTCACTTTCTGTGTTTATTGTCGTGTTTCTCTGCTTGTTTGCTCAATTTTTGACAAAGCGGTAATGACAGGAGAACATTTTTGACTATAGCGGGTTGAGTGGATGATGACAAAGAAGATTACACGTTCCTGTCTGTGAGGAGTTGATTGGCTTTGTTCCTCAGCTCCATAAATGTCATCTCTTCATGTGCTTGTTTTTCCTAATGTTGGATTCGCTGCAACTGCACATTCCAATGTGATTTATTGGGGAGCTGATCTTGTGCCATTGCTAGTGGGAGCGAAGGGAAAAAAGTGATAAATGTGTGAATTTATAATTGGACTTGGCATCAGGGCTGCAGTAAACACATCCCTGCCCAAGACTGATGCAGGATCTTGGCCTCAGCTTCAGCTGCTAGAGCTTGTTCATAATCACTTATGTTAAAAAAAGCATACTAGTTCTCATTTACTGAGTACCCATAATCCAGCTGTTTCTCAGTCTGAGACTCCCTGCTCACTTAGACCCCCTTTCTCATGTGGGCCCAGTCTGCTTTGATTGGTTGACTGGTGTACTCTGTGGCAGCTCAGTGCTGCTCTGCACCATGATTTCAGCAACTCTACATTCATTTGCCATCTCGCTGTTACTCTGCACTGGAGTAGCCACAGCAAGCCAATGGGGTTGAACCCAAACGATATCAAACAATGATAGACACATACATGCGTAAATACATACTTACTTTATTGATCCCAAAGGAAATTCCGGCATCCAGTAGCAGCTCACATAGTGCACTCAACATGACAGAAAACACAAGATACATAAATTTTAACTCAAAATCTTGCACTCCAAGAAACTACAGCTTCAAAGAATAAGTCTTATGTGCAATAGGACGTAGCATTGAAAGGTCCTCAGGGTAGAGTTAGGTGAATGAGCCATTTCAAGCAGTTACTGTATCTGTATACACGTGGAGAGAGAATCCGCAGACTTTTTGTCTTGTGCATAGAGGTACTCAATCATGTGACATTTAAAACATCCTAAGGTGCACATAAAACTCAAAATAATATGATAAGGGCTCTTCAATGCAGAGTTCTTCAAATCATGTTGCTGAAGTGACCATTTACTAACCTTGCAGTGCAGCTGGATTTGCTGATTCAGTGTCTGTAACCAGGCAGATTCAGATCTTGCCAAGCAAGACAATGACTGATTGGAGCTTCCCAGAGTGGCACGGCCCAATCAGGCTCCTTTAGAGGAGGAAGAGGTTGGAGCTACTAGCGTGATGACACCAGAAAGACATGGCTTGTACAGCGATTAGCATAGATGCTAACAGCCTCAGTAGCCATTTTGGACCGCATTTCATTATTAAATGAAAATAATTATGTCTCTATAGAAAGAATATTGTTGCTCTACTTCTGACATATCCGGCTGGATAAGCTTTTGGAAGATTCTGTCCATTTCTAAAAACATTCTATGGGCTGATGTCTAGATCGACTAGTGAAATATGGTCTGTAAAGTACATAAGGTCAAGTCAGAGCAGATTTGGCCCATTTACCGATCATTTAATTTTGAAGCTACTGAATTTTTGAAGTATTTTTCTTTCATCAAGGTACATTTTTTAATGTTCTAAACACTGTGAATTTACATCAATGTATCACAAAAGGGACAAAGTATAAACATATTTTTCTTGATAATGTATTAATTTTAATTCTTGCATCTTCACTATTGTTTTTTTTTTTATAGAATCAACACCACACAGCATCATTTTAACAACATCAGCCTCTGAATGAGCCACACAAAGCATTATTTATTTTTCTCTGCTTATAACAGTTCCTTTGTCCTTATGTCAATAGATGAAACAGCTTTCATTTAACTGATCTCATATTGCAAAACACAACATATACATTCTTTTGACATGTCACAAAAACAGGTGATATGTATGCTCACGCTTTAGGGCAGTACACCTGATCCCAGCAGGTGAGTGACAAACACAAACAATAGAGGAGCATTGACAACAAGGCACCACAACGTGTTCAGATGTGACACTTTAGTCAGTCTCACAGGTTTTCCTTTCATTTCAGTCACATGACAAGTCTGGTGTTGGACATGGACTGACTTTAAAGTGACTCTGTGAGAAAAAAAATGAACGCAAAGGATGTTATTCACTTAATCGCTATGCTTTTATTTGTCTTACTTCTTACATTTTAGAAAACGAGGGTAGATGCCCAGTGATGAATTGATATTTATTCTAAAATGTTTAAATTATGTACTGTATATTTTCTACACATTTTGTTAACTGATTTTATACAATGCAAATTTAGCCAGGGAACTTTAATTTAATAAATAATCAGGAACCACATTTCCCCCTAGCACTCACTTGTAAAATGATCACATGACTGTCACCTAAAATACTCCATAGTATTCACTTTGAATAGCTGCAAAATTACAAGATGCTGCTCTGTCTTCTTTGAAGATGCTTGAGATGGATTCTAAAATTCAGAAACAGAAGCTTCGGTAGCAACCCTCTTTGGCAGGTAACTTAATCCTCATGATAACCTGTTTCCCACAGAGACTCCACAGAGAAGAGGCCCAGTGATACCTGAAACCAAACACTCACACACAGACTAATGGCCTGTACACCTCATTGCACATTTCACTGGGTTAATCTGCTACTACATAGTTTTAAAATTAAACATCCCAGAATTCCTCACACATTCCAGCCATGACTAAAGGAGCACATACACACCTAAAAATGCACAAACAAAGAAAATCAGTTGATTAATCACCGCTCAGGACCTGAAATGAGCTCATACTGCTGTCATGAGGAATTTGGCAGGAGGGGAGGGGGGCTTTAAAGCATCCAGTCCAACAGGTAGAGGAGAGGAATGTACTTCCAGCTGTCAGAGAGGACTTCTGTCATTAATATGTCGGCTGTCATAACTTCCCTCCCCGACACTGTTCAACTGGCAGAGATGCTCAGAAGCAATGTCTGGATTTTGAGGCATGTGTAAAGTTAGACAGCAGATGCACTCTGTATGATGTCTGATGTTATTGCTCATTAACGTTTATATCTGTGAGAAAAAGTTTTGGCTTCGTCTGCAAATTGGTGACCCAATAAAAATAGGTCACAAACTGAAGCCTGGGAAGGCTGTGCCAGTGGAATGTTTTCTAAGTCTGTGGGACTCAGACTTAGAAAACATTGCCATGTGAACATAAAACAATCAATAGGAAATATGAAAATTTGTTTTTGTTAACATTTTTATTTTCACCTTAAAATAGCTTATATAAGTGATCTTTTAAAGTTGCTTTAATCATTTCTTTCTTTGTCCACAGCTCACCAAAGAGAAGGAACATGGGAAGCTGAATCCTCGTCCTGGAAAGGTAGGTCACCACAAAACAAACATTCATGAACCCAGTTTGACCAAAAATGCTTCGTCAATAGATAGCATTCAGACTTCACAGCCGCTTTCACTGATTTACCTTTAGCGTTTGACCTGAAAGTTGTAATTTAACTTCAAAAGATGTGCTGCCATGGATTTAGCCATACAGGTTATGTCAAGTTCTGTCAGGACAAAAACAGATTGGGTTCATTTTCTTTGACACTGAAGATGTCGTGCCCTGCAGAGCATTCGGTTAAAAGCTTAAAGTAAACAACACTTTGGTTACGACTTTACACTTGAAAAACAGCATTCCTATCAGCCTCAGCAATTTATCCTGAGATGTGATAATTGGCACCTGTTAGCGTGCTAGCACCACAGTTTATTATAGTGAAAAAGGTAAACAATGTAGCACAGCAAGGGCTCATGTCACTATCAGTGGATTTGCATGCCAGAGTTAGCATTTAGCTCAAGTACCCCTTATCCAGATTGTATGACAAAAATTAAGACTTGTGTATGACCCTCTTTAGATATGATAGAATATTGTCTAAGTTTAGGAAATGTCAGTTTTTTCACAGTTAATTTGCACCCCCCCATTGTATAGGCTGTAGTCCTTGGAAGTGGCTGCGCTGGTTTAATGTAGCTCGTGTGTAGTACCACACTCTTTTATTAACCCAGCTTTCAACTGTACCCAGCCCCCTGTCGCTCAAAAAAGGGAGAAAAAGTCCCAAAATAAAATGGATGCAACAACGACAAAAACAAGACAATAATGATAACAGTATGTGCACGTCTGGGTAGCTTTAGTGCTGTGAACATTCACATCTTTCATACACCATAAAGGGCAAATTCCAAGGCTACAGTATTTATGCAGCAAACTAAAAAGATGCAGTGTGTTGAATCAAACATAGTCAGAAGAAATGGTTTTAAATCAACTTCCAAGCTTATTTTCAGTTCTTTGAGATGATAAGTTATGTATGTGGTTCGGCATTAAGCAATTTGTTAACACTTGTTCTTAAAATGGTGCTCTTTCATATCGTTTCCTTCTGTAAAATCAGCCAACCGTGTGGTTAAACCTTTTGTTCCTCACCAAATTACCTAAAACATACACCTCTTCTGGAATTTGATTGATGTCATTAAACTTCGAAACTGCTACTTTCAGCCATTCAAACCCACAGGCCTTATTAACTTCAAAATGTCAGGCCTGTTCCTGCATGCAGATAAAGAGCGAACTTTTTTCAGTTCTGAGAATACATGAGGGGATGCAGGGAGAGGAGGAGGTGCTGACATTTAGGTTCTGCTGCTGAGTACTCTTCCATGCTGCAGGGCCCCGGGGCCCGACCCGACCAAACATGTCGGTTTAGAAGTAGTAAACATTTTTTTTTTTGAAGGCTTCTTTTATTAAATTAACCCTTAAGACACAGCAAATTTGCTAAATAATCTAAATCACAGTTGTCAAAGTTGAAATACTAGTATGGATTTTGGAAAACAATGCTTCTGAGTAGTGCAGCCCAATGAATTTAGTTTTTTCACAAAACATTTTGATGAAGATACCTTTGTTTACATTATTTTAGTTTCTACCTTCAGGTTGATATAAAAAACACTTACTTGTTGCTCAGTAGAGGGATAGTTTACCGTATGAACCACTAACACTGATGTCTTTTAAAGTTCACAAGATTATTATTGAGATTACCGATTACTGATGCCAGTTTGATACTGTTGCCAGGGCTGTGTCTAAGCTGTAAGGTCACTGAGGGCTGGACCTGGATAATATTTTCCTAACAAAGAATGCAAAAAATGGTACCAATCAAATCAAAGGCTTTTACTTTGCAATGTAAGTTTGTTTGTTGAATTGTTTCTTCTTCTTTTTACTGCTCTAATAAACCAAATAAGCCAAGACATGTCTGAGTCCTGCCTTAATAGAAGATCGTTTGATATTTACTAAATGCAACTCACTAAAAAATGAGATGTTTGATCCTCGCCACCCAGCTCAAACATACTGTATCACTTGATTGAGGGGGATTAGCACGAAAAGTAATATAGATGCTTGAATCTGAAATTTGAGATTACTGAAAATGGCACTGCTCTTTGATTTCACATATAATTGAAACAGATCATTCTTTTGCCTGAAGGAGTGTAATTATATCAGCCTTACTCGTTCACAGGTCTTACTGTTCAAATGAATTGCTTCCAGTGTTGACAAATACCTGCTAATACCGACTCACCATTTCTGTCTCACCATGTTCTCGTCTGCTTTTCTTTTGCTTTAAGAACATTGTGTAAATGAATTTAATTCGCTGTGGCTTCAGAGCTGCACAATGAGCAGAGAAATGCATCTTCAGCTGCACATAAAAACTTCAGACTGAATCAAATTTTGATCCAGCATCATCCCTTATATCTGCACTTTTTCTCCAGATCTACATCTTCGACCAGCCGGGGATGTGTGGTCAGAGGATCGAGGTGGGCAGTGATGTCATAGATGCTACATCCTGGGAGCTGCAGGAGACCATCTCCATCAGAGTGGTCAGAGGAGGGTAAGTAAATAACTATTGCTGCATTTCATCAAGTCAAAAATTTTATACCAGAAAATTAGAAAAAAATGCGTCCAAGCTGTGTGAAATTCAACAAGCCCAGACTTGCTCCAAACAGTTTGCTGGGGTTGTTTGCTTGTAAAGGGACAAATATTTAACATGTACACATACTAATAACCGGGAGCACAACATGTACTTCTCAGGTCTATTCAACTCTGTTTCAAGGTGGGCTTTTGATATACAAAATATGATTAAAAAATACATGAAAGCATATATTAATTAAAACAAATAAAATAATAATATGCTCATATGAATGAGCCTAACAGACATTTATACCACAAAACATTACAAACTTTGCACATTGTAATGTAGTGAGAAAAAATAAACAGCAAAAACCACAAGTGATTGCACACTGCTTTTGTTGTGTGTAGCCAAAAAAAGGAACACGGTATTGATCTTAATAGGGAAAACTGGCCATAACACAAGAAGATAGTGGTAAAAATACATCAAACTAAGGTATAAATAGATTAAGATTAAAGTTTAAGCACAGACTTGACAAAATCAATTATATTGATTCCAGTTTTTCTCGGCCTTCGCCATTCTCTCCTCCCTTTGGGGCCAGTTTTACCTCTTCAACAGTCACAGCCCCCTCCCCTACTTAATGCTCAGATGGAGTGTGCTAATTTAGAGAGTTAGTCTAAAATCAACAAATTATGTTGAATTTCTTCATTTGTGTTTTAGTTGAACGTATGAAAGTATATCTGGAGACATGCCAGCATTTCTTTGTTAAACAGCTGATCAAAGCTAGCCCTCCCCTGCTGACAGCCAGCTGATTGCCTCGAAGCTGCCACTGGCTAAATGCACTCAGACTGCCTTACCTAAGCTGCTCTAGCCTGCCTACTCTTTACTGCTCCTGCTGGAAGCTGTTTTGCAACCCTCCTCCAGCCCAGCTCCTCCTTTATGCTATTTGCATTTATGCTTTATGCTAGAGCGCAGGGATGTGTGCTGTTCCTGCTTAGGACTTCCACTATCACTGTGTTGAACAGCAGGGAAAGCCATACTGCCAAATTAAAAGTTACATATAATTCCAAATAATGCAAACTCAAATAACAGCTCTCGTGCCTTTGCTTGACAAAGTGGTCCTGACAGAACTAATAGATTTGGTAGTGGTGTGCTCAGCCCACTGCCCACTATCTGCAAGCCCCTTATGTGGGCCACTGATTTTATAACTCAAGATCTGACAGTATATGAAGACAACAATTCTGCATCCTTTCCTCATACCACTGACTTGTGTTTGACAATCCATTGACCCAGCTGCTTCCTTAGATCTTCTTCTTCTGAACTTCTAGGCAGGTTTGGCAGTCTCCTCACTTGTAGTTGAACCTGAATGTGAGGTGTCCTTGAGCTCTTGTTTCTAAGGAGAGCTCTCATCTCTGGATGATAGCTTCCACACAAACAGTCATTGATGTGCAGTGGACAAGCAAATGCCTTCAATAGTTACCACACCCACACAGCTTAGAGGACACACACGTGTCTGTCAAAGACAGTCTGCAGTAACACTCCTGGTGTCACTCTGTCCCTCTGATACAGCAGACTAACACTGGTTTGGCTTCCAAACCTGAAATAATTAAGCTGTCAACACAAGCGTCTTCCTCTGCAGCTGCCTTAACCACAGCTAATACTGTAATTAATCAGTTTGTGGGAAGACGTCTTTGTATACCTTTAGCCCGGACTTCAACTAGGAAATGGTTTCTTTTATTCTGTGTTTACTTTGGCTGATCAGGTGAAAATTCAACATGATATGATCTGCTACTTTTTTATCCCACATTTACTTCACATACATTATATTTAAAAGTGGATTATATCTCTTTATAACTCTCTATAACTGTTTACTGAGCTGCCCAGCAGCTTACTGCAGAACATAAAGGAATAGCTTTAGTCTGTAAAGGTGTTTTTTTTTTAACTATTTAACAGGTACATATAGCTATTACAGGTAGTAAGCCTTCCCAGAGCATAATTTAAGGCCCTTGCCACATTTAAGACGTCTATCAGTTAAGGTTTTGACATTTTTACTAAGCAGTCTTAGGTCATTCACAAGGAAACTTTAAATGTAAATAAATAAGCAACTTACCTGTTTATGGTACACTGCATCAAATTTAATTGCTTTAAATAATAATATTTAATATGTCATTTTACCATCCCTATATTACCCTTTTGGTGGGATTCCCTTAATCAAGCTGCACAGCAGGCACTCTGCAAAACAGCAGATCCAGCGGTGGCATCGCTGAGAGGAATAATGAGACACTTAGTTCCACATATGTGAGCAGAGATCGAAATAATTATGAAGGAAATGGATGCAGAAGCAAAAATGCAGATCCCCGACATAAATCAGCTCTGTAATTTTGCAAAACATTATTCCCCTTTTTTTTTCTCCAGATGGGTGCTGTATGAGAAGCCAAACTATAAAGGGGAGAAGATCGCTCTGGACGAGGGAGACATCGAGCTCACGTACCCGTTCATCTCTCCAGAGGAGGAGCTGCAGAACGGACAGCAGCCACAGAACGGACAGCAGGAGGGACAGACGCAGAACGGAGAAACGAGTGAAGTGCAGACAGAGGACAAACCGGTCAGGAGGTTCATCATCGGATCTCTGAGGAGAGCAGTCAGGGTGAGTCTGGTTCAGTCTGACTGAATCTGTTATGTGCAGATGTGATAAGAAACAAAGGAAAGATGGTTTATTTTTGGCTCCAGTGTTATCTCCTGTTCTTCCTCATGTCATAGACAGAGGTCTGTGTAGATCTTTCAGGCCACATTCAAGCTGCAGACCAGAGTGACCTGATTCTGATGGTGTTTTGCTCCTATATGACTCAGATCTGATTTCTTTTTTATCTTCAGGGCAGGTTGAACACCTTAAGTCACATGGAATCTGATCTCCTTAAATCAGATGAAGCTGTTTTTATCCGTACCTACATAGTATAAACAGATTATTAACTGACATATAAAAACAATCAGAACATGGCGTCAGAGCTTGCTGTGTTGTTGCAGCCATAGGTTTGACACCCTGTAGCTGCAGAGTCCTTGTTATTTGGCTCAGTAGCACCATCTACTGTTGAAATGATGTAAGAGCGCCTGATACTTTATCAGCGTCCAAGTTGTTAGCTATTTTTAAAATCCATAAAATTATCGTACCTATCATCAATGCCACACCAAAATCATGTACCTCCCATTTTATGAATTTCCTTTTTTTAATTATTCATTAAACAGTGCTTTTGCTCATTTTTCATGTTGGTTGGTGGATTGTATTAGTTTAAACCAATTAAATGTTTTATAACTAATTACCTGTAACAAGAATTTCACACTATTTATTCACAGTATGGCCTTAAATCTTGTAGCTAATTTTGGATTGATTTTGATCTTTTATCTATTGTAAAAGTGTCTTTTAGTTTCTGAAAAGGGCCCTATATATTGTCTTTTTATGATTATTATTATTATTATTCATTCAGTAATACAATTTTTTTATTTTCTGAAAACTAGCAATTTGGAAATGGATGTTTTTTACCCAACAGTGACACTATTTTAAAGCTTGATTTGATTTTTCACTTGATTATGATTATGATAGAAACAGATAAATAAATAAACAGATAAATGAATAACCTTCTTTGGTTGTGATAAATAACACTTCATGTTACTTTACGTTACATTTTCTTACCATGTTTGAGTTCCACACAAAGACTAAATACACAGGCTATTTTTCATGAATACTCACTGGCCACTATATTAGGTATACCTTACCAGTACCAGACTTTTTTTGTTGTATATTGATATAAAATGAGCTTTATATTCTTTGGTCCATGTCAGGGTTATGATTCCTGTTGTTCACTTTTCATCGGTTGTTTCAGTCTTCGTTGGGTGACAGCAGTACATGTTGTTTCCATCCCAACAATGAGATATTGATGTTTTCATTCTGTCCTCTTTCAGGACTACAGCGTTCCAGAGATCAGTCTGTTCCCTGAGGAGAACGCTGAAGGGAAGAAAGTGATCTTCAGAGACACGTCTGAAGATGCCAGGATCTTTGGTTTCCCCATCAAAGCCAACTCCATCATCATCAACGCTGGACTGTGAGTTACTCACCATCAAACAGATCAGAAATCTCACATCTGTCACTTTAATTCTATTCAGTTCTCATCTTTGTTTTTCTCAGATGGCTGGTGTATGCACACCCCTTCTTCCAGGGTGTACCCAGGGTCTTGGAGGTCGGTGGGTATACCAACCCTGCAGCATGGGGGGTGGAGAAACCCTATGTGGGGTCACTACATCCTCTTAAAGTAGTGAGTGTCTCTGTTAAGTTTTTATCACTTCTGCTCTGCTCTGTGTGGTCAGTCCAGAGAGTAAAATGAAATGCTTTTACTACAGGGGGAGCCGAGAGTGGAGAACCTGAGTGAACCAAAGGTAAGAGTCCCTCTCATTATTGCTCCATAGTCAAATTACTTATTTAAGAACTTTCTAAAGTGGTTGTTGAAAACACCTTTTGAGTGTGCTGTGGTTATAAATTCATCATTTTCTTTCCAGATTGTGATCTATGATAAGCCGTACTTCACAGGGAAGTCAAGGACCATAACTTCCAACTCCAGAGACTTCATGACCAGAGTGGACCGACAGCAGACAGCCTTCATGTACAGTGTGGGCTCCATGAAAGTACTGGGGGGAATGTGAGTGAAATTACTCTATTAAATAAACCTCAGAATATGTCTCAGTATTCATAAATGAGTTTGATTTGTTATACCTGCTGCTCAGTTTAGGAAGGAGGGTGAAACATGTGATTGACAGACGGCTCCCAGGTTAAAAATAACCACATTAAGATCAGATTTGACTTTTCAACCCTGTTCGCCTCTCTGTTTCTACAGCTGGGTGGGTTATGAGAAAGAGGGCTACAGAGGACACCAGTACCTGCTGGAGGAGGGCGAGTACCAAGACTGGAGGGTGTGGGGAGGCTGTGATGCAGAGCTGCGCTCTGTCAGGGTGATACGAGCTGTAAGTTGCAAATCTGTTGAGTTAATCCTTGCGTCAGAGTGTATAAGTGTGTGACGGTGATTAAAAATACTGCAAAGCATCCTAATACTAGAAATATAGTGTTTGCAAGCAATACATGAGGCCAAAGACCTTTGACCTATCGTGTTGAAAATCGAAATGCTTCATGATTGGACAAGGATCAACATTTGTGCAAAGGAAGGAAGTCTCCATCATACTTTTCCTTTAGATCTCATGTTGTGAAAATCAGACTGTTGTTCCAGTTTTACTCTTGTTGTCGTAATGATCCTATTTGGTCAACATTATAAAGTCTTATCTAATCCTAAAGTTGGCTTTGCTCTCTGACTAACAAAAGATTTGAAAAAGGATGCTCTTCTCATGGAGTGATCTAGAGATGATGCAATTTTGTTGGCCAACCTGGAAGTTAGCATCATGCTGGTTCCTTCAATAAAAAAAGCCTAAAGGACTTTACAATTGGTTTTTCGAATATTGCTGATAATAATGTTTGTGGCAAAAAAATACAAGCATAAAACTTACACATAATGTTTATCATGACAGTCTTTAGGAGCGAACACAACTCTCACAGTTTCTGAAGCATCAGCATAACTAAAGAGAGTTAAAAGCTGCTGTGAGTCTTTAGAGGAACTATATGGCAGTTCAACCAAGAAGCTCTTCTCCATTTTCACCACCTAAAAGCTACATGCAGAATATACTGTGTACTTGTATGTATTTGTATGTTATATGAGCTAAATGGCTGTTATTTTGTAGCATGCTTGACCCGGCCCAGCTGATTCCCCTTTGTCATCTTTTAATTAATTGCATTATTGTTCATTACGTCAACCTACTGTGCTAAAGTGTGCCAGAGCAACTAGCAAGTGCCTCTAAATCAGCACCCATTGACAGACTGAAAAACTTCAAACGGTTTTCATAAATCAAAATTTACATTTTAGATATGTAATTTTTATGTAGCAACTCAAAAACTGTACATTTTCCAATATTTTACTCTAGTTACTGTTCTATAGATGTAGTAGAGGAAATAATAGTGCTAATGTTGTTGCCATGAATATACAGTCCAGTGCATATTGCAAATCAAGTATTTTGACATTTGTGTATTTTTTGCACACTGCAGATCTTACAAATGTCAACATGGTTTCTCATGGCTTTAGCTATGAATATGAAATGAAATGAATATATCTAAGGTCCCTGCCATTTTTGTAGTCCTTCAAAGCAGTTTGTTAACAACCTTTTTAAAGATCATTTATGGATCCAATTTTGCTCATAAATTCACGACTAGGGCTATTATGCTATAGAAAAAACATTTAAATCTCAAATTTATTTGCTTACTTGAACCTCATTCCTTATATCAGTCAGTCATACTAAAAACTGTTTAAGAGATCCCAGAGACTTTGAGATGAGGAAACAGGAAGTGTTTAATGCTAACTCACTCCCATGTTTTAGGAAATCACAGGAAACATCAAGTTGGCTGAAAAGTAGAACTTAAGACCATAAAAATCTGTTTCTGCTAATGATTGTTTCAGCTAAATCATCTCTTTTACTTAGTGATATCAGATTGATTGGAAAGTCTGGATATGTTCTTCCTCTCTTACTTTGGTGATATTTGACCCGCCTAGAGCAGCTAAATAATGACAAATGGTCATCATCATCCAGAGGCCCTCTGGTCCAACTGTTGTGGTTTTAATGCATTTTACTCTCTCCTCTCCTGCAGGACCTGACAGAGCCTTTAATGGTGATGTTCGAGCAACAAGAAGATCAGGAGGGCATGCAGGACGAGAACACCTTTGAGGTGACCGAAGCTATTCCTGATGTGGAACTGTTTGAGTACAAGACCTCAACGCGCTCCATCCACGTGCTCAGCGGGGCGTAAGTATCTCCAAACTTCATTTATGCTTGTCATTTAACCACTTATTTACATCATACTGTAAAACAACAGTCACTTCAGTGTTAATTTTGTCTTTTGCCTCAAATATCTTTTAGTCATCTAAATTGTTTTAATTTTAGTCTAGTTTTAGTTGATGACATTTCACAACATTTTAGTCGACAAAATCTACTGTAAAATCAGTCGACTAAAATATTAATTGTAAAGTATAAGGCATTTTTTATGTTTCCTTGAATTTCTGATGTCATGTCATGTTTTACACTTGGATAAAACAAATATCTAATAACCCTTACTGAATGCTAGTAAAGTTTGGAAGTATAAATTAACAGAAAAAATTTAACTTTTGTGTGAAATGCAGTCACCTTCATTTAGGCTACCTGGCAGAGCATCTCAGTAACAATACCAGAATTGACAACAAACAGTGAACCTGCTCTACATGAGTATATCAGTTGGTAAAGAGAGTAGCTCTGATTGGATCGCTCCCCAACTTATCCCGCCACAAGCTAAGGCAGTTGTGATTGGATGTCCCTCTTAACTCATCCAACCTTTTAACACAACCAAAGTAGCTGTGATTGGATATATTCCTAACTTGTCCCTACGACCCATGACCAAATTAGATCTGATTGGATTAAGTCTCTGTCAAACATTTTATTCTAGTTTTTATTTGTTGATGAAAATGTCAGTTAATGTAGTTTTAGTTTTTGTCCATGTGCACTTATTTTTATTAGTGACCGTCTAGTTTTCATCAGGGTAAAAAAAAGGTTGTTGACGAAAACTGTGATGAAAATAATTAGTCAACAAAATTAGCACAGAGTCACTTTCATGCTGTTTCTCACTTTCAGGTGGGTGGCGTACTCTCATGTGGACTTCTCAGGGAACCAGTACATCTTAGAGAAAGGTTTCTACAATAACTGCGCGGACTGGGGATCTCAGGACAATCGCATCTGCTCAGTGCAGCCCATCCTGCTGGTGAGGAACACTGAAGAGCAGAGAGTTATCAGCAGCTTTACATTTTACAGATGTCTCATGTTTGTTTGTGTTTCTTTAAGGCTCCAAGTGACATCACCAGGGGCAGGAACGAGGTGACTATACTGTATTTGCTTTCTTTGTTTAATGATGTATTTTGTCTACAGTTGTATTTACATAGATATTTGCATGGTTTTTTTTTGGAAGAACATGTTTTTCAAGTTAGATGAAGTAAACAGAGAGGCACGTTTTTTTGTTCATTTTTCAACTGTACGCCTAAGAGGCTGCAGGTAGTTTATAACACAGAATTTTCACAAAGGGGGCATTATTTCCTAGGGTTTCTCTTTTTTTCTTTGCCTGATATCACTCAAAGCAAAAGTTTAACTACTGGCATGTTCTTGTTCAGGAAGTGTTCCTGCACTTTGTTCACTGTGGGGAAAACCCTCTTTTGTTTTTGTAGCAAATCATGCCATGAATATGAAAAGACCCTGGATGCAATATTTAATCTTCTGTTTATCATCGTTAATGTTTTTTTAATTAAAACTTTTTGGGTTTAATGTTTAACAATGATTTCAGGAATTAAATAATGGAAATTAAATCAAGGAGCTGGTGGCTGAAACTTGACCTCTGCACAGGTGAACAAGGATGATAATGCCCCTCTAGTGTGAAACAAAAAACACAGAGGCAGAAGTGCTTTTGTGTTAAACGCCTCAAAGCTGCAAAATTAAGGGAATAAGTGGCATCATCTGTCTTTGTCTCATCATGTGTCCTCACTCATGTGTGGATGATCTCTTTCTCTGTCAGGTTATCCTGTACAATGAGCCAGACTTCCAGGGTCAGTGTCACGTCTTTGATCGCAACCAGGAGGCTCTGCCAGAGAGATTTCTGATCAGGTCCTGCCGAGTGTCCGGTGGAAGGTGAGCAGCTTTTACCAAAATCCCATCATCCACAGTCTAAAAGAAATTAAATCAACTCAGAAAATTGGATATAAAGGAAAGAAAATATTGAATAAAATTTTTTTTAGTGATGCTTGGAAATGGTACCGTGAGTTACCTAAAGACATACACAAGTTAGAAAAGACAAATGCCTGTGCACAGCTGTAACTCCCAATAAAGATTCTGGCCCACATGATCAGAAAAAGAAGAAGAATGAGCATATCCAAAAGGCTGGAGAAGATTTTTAAGATATGAATTTAAAAATCCATAAGCAACATGAACAGGAATAATGCAATCCTCTTCCATCCCGCTGCCTTCATACATTTGTGAATATTTTAATGTTATTTTTTGCTTTTGTTAACTTCCTTTGTCCTCATTTTCTCCTAGTCCACAACTACATTGATACTAAACCTATTGTTATTGTTATTATATTGTTTGTCAGCTTGTTATTTGCTAAAACTCAATTAAAATGATAATAAAAGATAGTGTATGTTGTGGTGCATTGTGTTTGATGGTGGTGCAGCAGGTTAGTGCTTGTGCCTCACAGAAAGAAGGTTGAGGTTCAACTCCCTGAGTCTGTGTGGGCCTTTCTGTGCGGAGTTCTCCCCGTGCATGTCTGGGTTTTCTTGGGGTACCCCATTTTCCTCCCAAAGACCAAAAAACATGCTCATTAAGTAAATTTGTGGCTCTAAATTGCCCTTAGGTATGAGTGAGTGTGTGTAAATTATTTTCTGTCTTTACATGTTGGCCTTGTTAGTGGCAGTATGGTCTAGGGTGTACCCCACTTCACAGTGTCCGATGGGATAGGCTCGGGCCCCCCCGTGTCGCGAAAGGCATGAGTGGTATAAATAATGCATGGATGTGGAGAATTGTAACACTGCAGATCAGCAGTGTAGATGTAGATGAGTAATGAGGTAATATTATCATTTTTGACTCACAAATTTAATAAAGAAAACTGTATTACACTAAAACCAAAGTATGACTTGATATCCTACAAAAAAAAAACATGACTACAAATGCATAACAACTGCACATGAATTCAACTTGATCCTGAAATAGAAGCAAAATGTTCAAACACTTTTAGTTTCCTTTTAAAGACGGGCTGAAATCTGAAGAACTTCATGTGTGTAGAGATCATTAATACCAAAATTAAAAAACATGAGAGTGTATGTCATCTTGGTAAGTCACTTTCAGAGATCATAATAATCCTTTTTGTTTTGTCTCAGTTGGGTGTTTTACGAGGAAAAGAAGTTCTCTGGGAACTTGTACGTCCTCTCTGAAGGAGACTACCCCAATTTAACCAGCATGGGATGTCTGCCCACCAGCAACATCAGATCTGTCAAAGTCGTGCCACTGGTGAGAAATCCCTCTTAAATGAAATCATAACTTGCTGTTCTGTCCTCTGCTTCGACCTGATCTGACCTCATCTCTCTCCTCCTGCCCAGACGTTCTCAGTTCCCTCCATCTCTCTGTTCGGCCTGGAGTGTCTTGAAGGCAGAGAGATCACAACAGACACGGAGATAATCAGCATGGTGGAGGAGGGCTTCAACAACCACATCCTGTCCGTCAGAGTCAACAGTGGCTGGTATGTGTTCAGGGAGACTGTCCAGTGATAATGATTGGATTTTAAGGAGGATTATGTTTTTATCAAAATGTGTGCATGAAAAACACGACACAAAGTCCAATCTCTTGTCTTATTTGTATCCATATCTTGAGCTACCAAATTATCCTGAAGACTAGCAAAATGTACATGCTATCTCGGGAACATAAAATTAAATGTGTGCATGTCCTGAGTATGTTTTAAACATATTTCTCTTATTTCTTTGTTCAGTTATATGTTTTTCCTCATTAAGGTGTAATCTTAATCATTTCTCTTTAACTAAATGTAAATAGTTGAAAATATTTTGTGTTTTGGTCTTGATTTCTTGTTGTGATGGTTAATGTGAGAGCACAGACAAAGCCAATGAGGAACCGTTGCTTTGACTTTCCTTACTTTCTTTTACTGACATTGAGATTCTGGAAATTAACCTTATAGATTGTTCTACTCTGTTAAATCATTACCAGGAGTTTGTAAAAAAACACATTTGCAGTGGAAGTATTACCTGATGCTCTGCTGAGATCCTTGATTGAACAGCATTTCCTGTCTCTTGCAGCTGGGTGATCTGTGAGCACAGTAACTACAGGGGGCGCCAGTTCCTGCTGGAGCCTATCGAAATCACCAACTGGCACAAGTTCAGCTCTCTGCAGACGATCGGCTCCATGTACCCAGTCAGACAGGTTTGTTTACATATCATTTTAACATGCATTTTTTTCTTTCTTAAGAAATCATCATAAAGCAGATGCTCAGACAGGAGCAGAGCGAGTCATTTTTCAGATTTTTCGATTCAGACTTTGAATGTCTTGTGAAGACATGAAAACATTTAACCCCTCACTTCATGCTGTTTCAGCTCCAGACATTAATTTTGACACCATGATGAGAAAAAATGTCGGTATTTGAAATCAAAACTTCTCTGACAGAATGTGAAAACCAATGTGATGTGTTATTTTTTCCAAAAGGGATCAGATCTCCAGCATCTATAAGGCCTTGGTCTGCAAAATTAAGAATGTTTTTTTTAGTGAGATTCCCTAAACACAATGTAAATGTTTTGTTTTTCCCTCCTGCAGAGGCGCCACTTATTCCGCATTAAGAACAAGGAGAGGGGTCACTTCCTGTCCATTCAGGGCGGCGTGGAAGAAATGAAGTCAGGACGAGTCGTGGTCACTCCAGAAGTCGAGGGTCTGTCTGACATCTGGTTCTATCAGGACGGCCTCATTAAGAGCAAGGTGACGCAGAATCTAAAGGTCATGATGTTGAAGGTGAACCACTCAGCCTGAGTCGCACTGAGCTGGTCTGACGGAGTACTCTGTGTGTTTGTGTGCGCGCTGCAGGTGTCCCCGACCATGAGCCTCCAGGTGATGGGGAACATTGAACAGGGAGCAAAGGTGGTTCTGTGGTCTGAGACTCGACAGCCCATCCAGACATGGACTACCAAGTTAAGAGGCATGATCACTAGCCTGACATTCCCGGGGATGGTGCTGGATGTCAAAGGTAAGAGAAACACTGATATGAGCTGATATCATATGATCATGTTTTGGTATTTGGATGTAAGTCATTGCTGCAGGTTCCATCCTGTGAGGAGTTTAAAGTTGTTACAAAACAGACTGAAATTAATATTGATTCCCCTTACTGATAAACAAAGAAATTAGAACATCTCTGTCCTATTTTAATTGTAATAAATTGGACATTTGTGTAAGACGTATTGACAAACAGAGGCAGACCTTTTTTCCAGTTCCCATGTTAAGATATTTAATCTTTAATTGATTTGGCTGCCCCAAGATAATTTATATTTATGAATTCATTTACAAGCATGTGACACCCAAAAAACATGGCCCTTGTACAATATAGTGCACTACAGGCTATCGGGTAAGATAATCTTTAGGACCACCAGATAATCTGGTCTTTGCTGACTTTGATCGGAAGTAGGGATCTGAACTGAAACTCAAGCAGATTATTTTGTAGTGTGTACCCCACTTTTGTCTGTTGCCTGGTGTTGTGATTGCTCCATGATCAAACTTAAGATCGAGGGGTTGAACCCGGCTCCAGCTGCCATGTCTACATTTCCTGACCCCAGATCTTATTCACTGCTGTAAATGAGTATGAAAGCACATGGATGTGTTAGTTTATTACCACATAATGTTTTTATACTAATTTAAAATATTAAGTTAGATTTAGATTTTTTGGTTTCTCTGTCAAGATTGCTCCATAAACTGACTTCTTTCTTAGTGTTAAAACTCTCCATCAATCTAGTCTAAATCTTGGCTGAGTGGTGATCTCTCTACTAAATTTACTTTCCTTTTCTTCAGGTGGTAAAAACTACGACAAGGACCACGTGGTGATCATGCCAGAGAATGAGGAAAGGCCAAGCCAACAGTGGGAGATTGATCTGCTGTAAATAAAAAAGAGTTGCCTTTAACAAAGCTCAGCTTCGTTAAAGGCAATCTTTTTAAACAATACTCCCTAAATTCTCTATAATCCAACTCTTTTGCTGCCTTGTGATGTAAATTATTTTGGTGCCTTTAAAATGATTTGAGAATTTTTTAGTCCTGTGTATTCCATTTTCTCCAAGTCAGATATTTCTCTGCTTTAAGGACTCAAAACTTTAAATGCCTCAACCTGCTGTGGCAACTGGGGTTGACCCCTAAAGTTTGAAAAGAATGTGAAAGTATTTTTGAGAAGTTTCTACAAGAATGTTCCTGACCCCTGCACAGAGGCAGTGGTTTGTCTGCTATGATTGAGGTATTGTCTTTGACTGTAAACTTTTTCACTTACTTTTTGTCACTGTTTGGGGATTCAGAGTATGATTACTCTGCTTTCTTGATTTCCTGCTCATGTAAATTTAAGAATTTTGAGAACTTTCGGTCATAAAAGCATTCCTACATTTTTTACACTACAGCAAACCAGGTATAAACTTCCCCTGGACATTGATTTTCAGATGGTTATAGATGCTTAGCACAGCTAGAGGATGAATGAAGCCAAAGAAAGTTTTGTGTGAAATTGAATATATTTTAAAGGTATTTTTGTATGTACTGTATGTGGGAACATTTGCAATTATGACATGGGTTGTGTGTCCTGTTACTCTTTGTATTTTTGTTATTAGTCAACTTGTTACATACAAATGTATGCTACCTGTCAATATTTGATACTAAAGAATTTATGTGAGAGGTTGTGTAAGAGGGAGTGGTTTTAAAATATTAAATAAAATAATAAATAAATTACGCAGGTCTATTTTTGTTGTTATAGCTGACTTTTGACTCACACATGGACTGTCTTTAAAAATTTATTCAGCTGTCAATATGTCATGGCTAATTTGCATTAACGAAACTTCACATAATGTCAGTATCCAAATATTCCCTTTCAATCATTTGTATGTGATATTTGAGGTTTATGATGGAGTTAATGTGGTTTTCCCCACAGTCATATGAAAATAAGCTATTGTTTACTTATCCAACAAATAATCTTCGGTTAAGTTGACTGACAAAAGAGATACTCCTGATAAAAGACGAGGGTACATAAAGACTTTCAGACACAGCAAATGTGATAAGTTAAGGCAGGGTTGCCATGAGATGGGCTCGCTGATCAGACCAATCAACTTAAGATAAACTTTGAATTTAAAACTTTGATCTCTTACACTGTTACTGAACAGTGTAAGAGATCAGTGTAGTGTTGTTTCTTTTTCATTTAATAAAGAATTGCGGTCCAGATCTGATAAAACTGCTACTGAAGCTGTTAGCATCTAAGCTAATCTCTGAAACGAGCAGTCACTTCCTGCTGTGGTCTCGCTTGTAGCGCCCACCTCTTCCAAGATGGATCTGCCTAATCACTGACAATAAAAGAGGCCGATCCATCTGCACTGCAAAGTTCAACAATTTGCTTTTAAATAAAAAACTGATCCTTTGTCAAGCCCCACCCTTTACAGGAAGTGATCTTCTATTTTGCCCCACTCCCCTCAGTATGTGTTACTAAGCTAAACAAAATCTGTTGTTGTTGGCCTCTCAACCATTTGAAACAATGGAAAATAACTAATTATGGATTAATTTGATTGTTTTTTAAACTTGGCCTAAGTGAGTGAATACAGACAGAAATATTGTATGTTGTAAGAAGAAATTACAAAATAAATCTGTTTGCACAAGTAAAACTATAACTGGTGCATGACCTTAGTAATATCATTTAACATTGGCTGTTAACATCTACAAAAAATTAAATAATTCTGCCAAACTTTACTCAAATATAAATATTGTTTTAAGATGTTTTCTCTTACCTTTGAGTGTAAGAAAGTTTTCTTTGTGATTTTCAACAAATTAATGCTAACAATCTTACCACAGTGTTTTAACATAGACTCTGCCTACACAGACCTTGTCTAACTGGATAACCAGGCAGCGGCTGCTTTGAGAGGAGGATTCTCAGATTCTGATTGATCGGACTGGTAACCAATCAGAAAGCCAGCAAAGGATCAATTTAGCTTTTGAGAGTTTAACGTTGGCTGTTTGCAACACTTTTCATCCCTCAGTTTTTTAGGCTTACTTATATTTTATTGTTACCTTCTTCAAAAGATTATGGTTTTGCTGGTGTTTATACATTTCTTTGTTTGTTAGTTTGTGAACTGGAAAACTGAAAAAGTTATGGATGGTAGTACATGAAATTTCAGGACCACTGGAAATTTGGGGGGAGAGCCAAATCCAGCTGCAGATCAACATAGGGCAGTTTTCCACATTTTTGCCAACACCAGTAAGTCAATAAGTTCACTATGGCTTAGGATAATATTTCAGGTAATGTTTATGGCACAATGGAGATGTGATTAGATTCTGGTGATCTGACCTTGTATGTGGATTCAGGATTTTTTTAATTATTTGTTTATAGTGCAAGATAGGACAGTTTTCCACATTTTTGATGATAATTTGCCCGACAATGTTGGAGGTGCCTTGGTGAGGGTTTTTGCTCTCAGAGCACTTCTATTTTATTTTTTTGCTTCAAATGCGTCCTCAGCATAAAATACCAATACTAACACCTGTTGGCTGTATTGTCCAAACGCTCTGTTGCCGTCAATCGGCTTTGTCTGTGCTAAACACCTTGGTTTCATATTTCACCAACTCTGCTGGTAAACAGGAGGCTGACATGAAGCAGAACAAAAGATATGGTAGATCACTACTGTTTCTTTGTTCTCTGGCTGCACTTGTGTGAATAAATTGTTTTTACCATATTTTTTTATTGAGACACTCTTATTTTAATGGCATGTCTCTTTGTCCTTTGTAAATCTGAATATAAATGGGATAACTCTGCCAGTGACTCTCGCTCTGACAGGGGAGAAAAGGGAGGATGAGGGTTTTGAGTATCAGATTGTTATCACCACCAGGCTCTGAAAAGCCCTTTTGTCAGCTCCCATGACAGAATCCAATTATCAGGTTTTGTCACTAAAAGACCATCTTGTTATTCATAAGCATTAGTGCATCCATATACCCTGAAACCAGATGTCCTGATATCAGCAGGGATCACTGTTTGATAAGATATCTTTGTGAAAACCCTTAAAACTACAGAACTAGTGCTCTGAATGCAAAATTCAACCAATTCAATGAATGAGATACGACTGATGATTTAAATTCACCATAATTAACCCAAAGATCTCCCACCGGTGGTCATCACATAGGACTACAGTCAGAACTTGATTATCCAGATTCCTCCCATGCAGGAATGTGAGTTTACATGTAGGTTGTCATAGTGATTGGACAGGCTGACAGTGTTGAAGATGCAGAGCTCTGATTGGTCTGCAGTTTGAGCCGCAGTCAGCTTGTTGAGCTTCAGCAGGTGTGGTTTAAGTGAAGGGTGTGACTGAATGAGATACAGGGCTGATTAGAGAAGGTTGTAAAAGCTCCACTACACCAACAAACCTTTGAACGGCTGAGCCCAGGAGTCTGTTACAGGTAAGAGGAATGAACTTTTTCAAGACGTTGTGTGAACATTTTGAGTTTGTGCATATGTGCTGTTTGGTGTTTTACCTCTGAAAATGACCACTTCATGTTTTTTGAAAGTTTTGTCCACATTGTGAGTAGTTAAGTGAGTAAGACTGCGATGCAGTCGAAGTTATTGTCATTATTACTGCATGCATATTTGAAATAACTGTGGTTTTATACTCGTTGAACACCTATAAGTGAAGTACACTCCAAAATGATGGCACAAAATGAGATTTAATACTATTGAATGGGTTCAAATGATACATTTGCTAAAGATAAGCAAAATTAGTGCAAATGTGTTGATAAAGACAAAAATGTTGGAAAATATGTGTTTGTAAAGTTAGTTATGTTAAGCTAGTCATACTATTTTATTGTACTTTGGACTTATTTTAAAGTAAAATGTTTTTATTAACGTTAGAACAATTAATGGTGGCTTATTATTTTTTTAAATATGAAATATATTCAGCACTTGAATATAATATAATAGTATAATATCAAGGTTGTAGAGCTGCAATAACACCAGTCAATTTGTTTTCATATTTTTGAGTAGATAATTGTTGGTTTTTTACAGTTTGTATTAATTACCTTCATTTCTAGAGCATCTTTTAAGTGTTATTTATTATTTATTTAGTGTATTGTATGAACAACAGTAACATAGGTAAGGTAAATAGATGAAACTATAATATGATTTGAAAAATAATAAAATGGAAAAAAAATCTAAAATAACAAACAAAAGATGACAAAAACAGATCAGAATAGACTACAGTCAATCAAAAAGTTGTTTTAAGTCTCTCACATGCTTTCTCTCTTTCAGTTCAACCAAAACCATGGACCTGGACTACTTCAGATCTTATGTAGGTAGACCCACTCCCACCCTCTCCACTGTGTCACTATGACTGTGTTCACTAAGACGTCACATTAGTAGATAAAGTGATCTGCTGGCCTGTGTTCTCTGGTTATCTGCACGCCTTCCTCTGTTATCAACAACATTCAGTGTGAGCGATGAGTCCAGCACGGCTGGAATGTTGCATTTTGAAATCATGTTTCTGTCCAGACCGGAAATTATTTTTAATTAACTTTAATTATGATTAACATTTTTCTGGCATTACAGACTTTTCCAAGTATCACTGAATATCATGTTAGACTTTTTCACTATCTTTTGACTTTCTTGATAGAAAAGCCTTTCCAACCACCCCCCTCAGGTCAGAGCAGAAGTGTAGAATATTTGTCATTCTTTACATTCAGACATGAGGAAAACCGATTATCTTTGCTTATCTTTCATCTTCATTGTATCGTTGTCTTTGTGAGGATCTCTTCCTTCTTTCCTTCCTACACTTCCCACTTGCTTCATGACACAAAATGAGCCTTTTTTGTTTGGTAGAAATAGAGAGCATACTGGTCCATCTTAATGTATGAGGTGCCATGAAGGCCATAAATCACTGGGCCTCTACAGCACAGACATGTTTGACACCCAAACACATAAATTTTCTGTTGCAGCACATTTTCCCTCCTCATCCAGACATATATCATCCTCACAAACACATTTCAGTTCACATAAAATCTCATTTAAACATATTTTCTCTTCTTGCATGCCTTTATTTCCTTTTTATACATGTACTGTATATATTCTGCTGTCACATACATGTAGTCTCCTTTCAAACATATGTTCTCCTCTCACGTGTATGTATTTGCCTCATGTATACAAATATTCCTCTTACATTCCTCTTAGATTTTCCTTATAACAGTTAAATTCTCCATTCTCATACATTTGTTCTCCACAAATGTACTTAAAGATCCCAATACCAATGAAGTTGGGTCGTTGTGTAAAATATAAATAAACTCCTTTTTGACATGCATTCAATTTTATACTCCACAAAGATAATATATTTAATGATCAAACTGATAAACTTTATTGTTTTTTGCAAATATTTACTCATATGGAATTTGATGTCTGCATCTATCCTTGCTTGTGAACAGCTGAGCCTTTTGGGGATGCTCCATTTATACACATTCTTATGTTCAGCTGGAGAAACAGGTATTTTTGAGCATTCCTCAACTTTGCAGTCTTTTGTTGCCCCTGTGTCAGCTTTTTTTGAATGTGCTGCAAGCATAAAATTTTAAAATGGGTGAAGATTTGCAAAAACAATGAAATTTAACTGTTTGTCTTTGTGGTGTTATTTGATTGAATATAGGACAAAAAGGGGTTTTAAATCATTGGAATTGGGGTTTGGGGTTCACTTCACACACATATCTGCTGTGAGGTGAGCGTGTGTGTATTGGAATAAGACAAAATGAGTAATGGCTTGAATGACCCCTGCTATATATCATGTAATTCTTTGCACAATTTAAGGTTATATTATTTTATTCCTGGACTTTTTGTAGGACATGTGCTGGGGTACCCTTGGTACAGTGCGACCCTTCTCCAATTTCCATCCAGACCGAGATACCATGGAGATCCAGGAAGCTCTAGAAAAGAAAGGTGCCAGTGCTGGTAGTTTTGGAAGCCAGAATGTTAATGTTTGCCTACAATAAACACAATCTTACCTTACTGTCTATTTACAGCTCTTGTCTATCACGACATAGTCAGTATTATTTCATAATTAATGTACAAATGTTTGTTTCTGCCTCAGATGCAGGTACTTTGGTGAGAATTTTAACCAATCGAAACAACGCTCAGAGACAAGTGATCGCCAAAACCTTTGAAGAACTCACACAGAAGGTGAGAAAACTAATGAGCTGAATATTCAGGCAGAAAAAAAAACAGATTGAGATAATAATTTAGTATTCAGAAGTGTAAATCAAATATGGAATATGACCTTAATTCATCCACAGTATATAGTTTAACTGAATGTAATGTTGCAGTTATAATATGGTAAGTAAGACTTTTGTGTTTCTCTTTAAGTGATTCTCATGTTTGCAGGTTAAATATTATTGAAGCTGCTCTCAAAGGGTTGAACACACCTCTGTTTGGAGAGGGAGTAGCTCTCTGAGTGCAGAATAAACTGATACAACTGCACAGTATGAGACAGATTCAGATATTCATTTTCAGTATGTATTGTACTGTTGTGTCTTAATCTCCTTTTGTGATCAATATCATAAAAGGACGACATTTGTAAATATTTCTTATCTTTCCATTGTCTTAGTATTTATCATACCATTACCTCCAATCATAGTGCTTTGCCATTAAAGATAAAATGATCTGTTTACAGTTACATATCGTCGCTGCTGGGCAAAAACCTCCAGTCTCCAAAACTACTATTGACCTTTTGCAGACGTGACTAACAAGACGTCATTCATATCTACGGATACCGAAAGTAATGCTGTTGTAGCCTATGTATTTTAGCCAATAATGTGAAGGGGGTGCATAATTGAGCCACAAAAGTATCAGTCAGAAAGTATCATTAATACGGAACAAAAACGTCAGTGAGTCCGGCAGTTGAGACTGATCGCCTAAAACAGAAAATGATTTGCAGGCCGGACTACAATAGCCGCTGCACAGCAGTCGGACACCGCGTGGATTAGCTGTTTGCAGTGAGGCTCAATATAGGAAAATCAACCTCTGCCCAGCAGGATAATTTGGCGATTTTCCAGGAATTGTGACCGCCGTTTGTTTTGGATACATGTGGAGACTTGTATGAATCCCGAGTAAACGCAGCAAAAATGTCTGCTGGTGGAGATTTAGCGAGTTTGAATGATAAATGGCAGAAATCTCAATGGGAACCGGAGGACAAAGGGACATGCAGGTTACCTGTTGATGCAGGTGTATAAATTGTGGGCTTATGTTGTCAAATTCTGTGAAATACCGCTGTGACTTGGTAAAAACACTTCAGGATGTTTCAGGATCAGAGGAAACGAGCGGTTAATGTGTGCAAATCTGCTGTCTGTGACACTCCTGATGCAGATCCTCCTTGCTGTAATTAACATTTATACGTGAATGGGCCCAAACAAACTTTTTTTTTAATCAAAAGACAAACCAAAACGACCAAAGGAAAGTTTATCTTTAAAGTAAGTATTCGGCTTACACTGGATGTATATTGGATAAAGACACAGCCATGTTTTTGATCACAAGTGTACTTGACGATTGCTAGCATTAGCGTTAGCCCACAAAGTGTCTCTGTTGCAACTAGTTTAATATTCATAATGATTTAAATCTGACATTTAAACCTTTGTTATGATTTTTCTCTACACCGCAGTAGATAATTCTGTTTGTATATGAAGGTGTGCGTTCACCAAGGTGATTTCTTATATTTATTAAGACTTTCATCAATGCTGTCGGCATTGTCATTGAATATTGCATTGTCCTGCGTACAAATGGTTTTATACTTTATTATTTATTTGGTTGAAAGCTTTTATTAATTGGATTAATAAATTAATATGAATTCAGTCACTCTAAATATGTCAAGGAATGTCAGTAAGAAACATGGAAACTGCAAAGTTTATTTATTTATTTATTTATTTTTTTTTTTTTTTTATTGCTACCTGTGGGAAAATCACAGCACTAAAAGAAAACCCACCCCTATCCTCTCCTACTGATATTACTCGAGGAGGGCCTTGAAGAAAGCCCAAACCTTGTTGGTCTTCTTTGGTCAGGTGTATCTTCAGCTCCTGCTCCAAACAATCTGCTGTGTTTCTACAGCAAAAACCCATCTCTCCTCATGCCCAGTAAAGGAGCAGGAAAGCAAGTGGTGACCACAAAATTGGTTCAGCAACATCACCACTAGATGGCACTAGATCATCTAAACCTAAAGTTAAAAGGCCCTCTGACAATTAACAAAAAATGATTCATATTTGGATGCAATATAAAGATAACAATAATAATAATAATAATAAAAAGAAGAAGAAGAATACTAACTAGAAAAATTGCATTTCCTTGCAGCCAATGCATTGAAATGCTGAGCCTGAATGCAGAAAATGTGAAATGAAATAGCTAAAAGCAGTGCAAGAAAAGCTGAAAATGTGACATAAAATAGTCGGAAGCAGTAGAGCAAAGCTGAAAATGTGGAATCAATATGCTTAAATTGTAAAAGAAAGCTTTAAATAAGAAATGTGAAATAAAATTGCAGAAAGCTGCTGAAATTATTTGCCACCCTGAAGATGTTATAATCAATGTCTAAACGAGTTAAATTTGTAAGGCCTAAAATGACAAAGATTGCAATCAGTAGCAGAAGTGTTAAATAGATTATCAAATATAAATTGTAAAGAAAGAAAAAAAAGTTTTATGGAAGTTAAACGATGAATGAGTGACAACCTGTCACGTCCAGACTGATGCTCAGCAGCAAGCAGCTGTAGTAATCAACAGCCTTTATTGAAAACACAGAGAAAAAGTACGACTGCTTTGGTAGGAAGTCCAACCCAGGTCTCTGGAGGCAGAGTCAGCAACATTACAGCTGAGCCAGAGAGTATTTAATGTCACTGGTCTGCATGTAGAGACTGCAGAAGTGAAGCTGTATCTTAAGGTTAAACAAACTGTCACTGTGCCAAAACCGTGATAGCTATCAGAAAAGGATTGCCCCTTGTGCATCCCAAGACTGTGATGAAAAGACTGATGTAAGTTTTATGTCTGTACTGTAGAAAATGTTGACACAACAGCAAGTTAAAAATGGGCTTCAAAGATGATCGATCAGTTCTCTGGAGCTGAAGTTTTATATTAGCGCAGATGGAGAAGTTTACATAATATTATTTATTATTTTTCAAGTAACACTCATGTTCACTGGAAACTCAACCTCAGGTATTCAGTTAGACCTGTAATGTCTTCCTAAATTGTCATAAACAAACCAAAACAGCTTGCTAGCCAGCACTAGCTTACATGACCTGGAAGATTATTTTGCCTTCAGATAAACCTCAGGTCAGGTTAGGACATATGCAGGGCCCTGCACTGGTCCAGTTAACGTTGCTGGTGGTGCAGATGAGATCAAAATGATTAATGGCAAAGTGCTGACCCGGCATGTGTTCCCGAACCTGACCTGACCTGTTTTGTATCTATAATGTACCGTTGTTTTGAGTATTTTTTGCATGATCCAACAAATGGCAGCACAGAAAACTGTTGACTATAATAATAATAATAATAATGATAAGAGTATTTTTGTAACTCTTCTTCAGAATTTGGCTGCTGGTCTGAAGAAAGCTCTGTCTGGAGATCTGGAGACTTTACTGTTGGAGCTGCTGATGCCTCCTGTTGAGTACAAGGCTCACCGTCTGCAACAGGCCATGGCTGTGAGTCCAAGTTTCTGGCTTTAACCTCATTTTGAGACACCTTAAGTGAGTGTTTTCATGCTCACATACCTGATTCCTTTATTTATTTGTTTAAAAGCTGGAATATAATTGTGTAACTTGTCTGGATTCACTCACTTGATATGTGTGCAGGGCTTGGGAACAGATGAGGAAACACTGCTGGAGATTCTGTGCACGAGATCAGGGAAACAGCTTCAAGAAATTACTGCCACATACAATCAATGTGAGTCAGAAAAATACCACAGATATTTGCACAAATTATCAAAGACATTTAAATTAATTATCTCATATTAGTCTTATTGAATGTATTGTCTCTTGCCAGTGTATAAGAAAGACCTGGAGAAGGAGCTAAAAGGAGAAACCAGTGGAGACTTTGCAAAGCTTGTTGTGGCTCTGCTTCATGTAGGCCTAATTTAAAATTTTCTCATCTTGATTTTGTTTGTAAGACTGTTTGCCCATGATAGTTATGAAAAGTGCTGGCGAGGATGCATCAGTTCTTTACCTTTACTTAGATGCACAAAAACATCAGATATAAAATAAAAGGCACAAACTTATATTTTATGGAATTATGTAAAATACTATCACAGAAAACTTTTGACCATTCTCTGTGTTTTTCTTTATGTCTCTCCCAACAGAAAGAAAGTGTTCCTGGTGCCGTTCACAGAGATATTGAGGTATTTTTTTAATGTCATTTTGTTGCACAAATTTTGTGATCTCTGTTGTCGTAAGAAGGCACATTATTGTTTTATCTTTATACATGGGAGGCATTCTGTTTGTGATTTTGATAATGTGCAATGCTGGGATCCATGTCACGTCTTCATGCATAACACAACAAACACACAGCGTGAGGCAAAAGCTGACTTTGTACATAAAATAATCTATTGAACATATCCAGGTACTCTCTTTCAAGAATGAAAGTGCTTTTATTTTCCTTGCATGTTACCCTTTCGGCATCAGGCTTTAATCAAGATGTCTGTCAGATGTTCAGACATTAGTCAGTCCTTTTAAAGTAAATATGCACCAGAAGGAATTTTCCATTTTGGCACTGAGCTGTGGCCTGCAGTGCATCTTAAACATTCACTTTTATTAGGTCAGAAACAGCTCCTTCCTGCAGCTTTTTTAAGTGCTTTTCATTGATATTAACAGTCAGAGTGTTAACATGCGCTGTTTAAAAAGGAGCTGATTTTTGTTTACTTAATTTAACCAGAAAACCTCATTGAGACAATTACAGACACCGATAGATAAATATCAACGGATCTATTCAGAGTCATAGAGCAGAAAATTACCAGTGAAAGCATCTACACCCTGTTTCATCTTCCTCCAGTTCCATTAATCTGCATTTAAAAAGACTGAAAGAGACCAGTTTTCCAAGACCCAGTTTTTCCTGTAGCAGATTCCAAGGATGAGTTAGAGCCCTAAAATTCGTTAAAAACCTTAAAGCTCCATGGTAAACCGTTACTAAACATATAAAATCCAAAGATCTGTAGCTCAGTTTTGCAGATTAACTGTTCACTGTCCTTGTCGTAGTATAGAGTGGTGCAGGAATGAGTCAAAAAATGCACAACTGGGTTAGCATTTATCACTTCCTGGTTCCCAAGACTGAAACTGTATTGGGTTTAAAATACCTGTTTTGGATAAATGCCTGAAATAAGGGTCATAATGGACACATGCACTTGAGATTTTTCTGTTTAAAGAGAATTAATAAAATGCATCTGATGTTGCCTGCTCTTGAAGTGGCTTACAAACTGCTTACAAGGACTACAAAAATGGCAGGGGTCCCAACTTCCTTTTTTTAATATTAATTATTCTTAAACTAAACCACAGCCATGAGGGCCAGCTTGATCAGACCATTCGATTAAGAGGAAATTCTCAAACAAAAGGTCACAACAATGCAGGTCATTCATAAGAAATATTGATGTTGTTTCTAAGTTGAACCTCCATATTGTAGTTCCGTAGTAGCTTAATAATAGTTTTTTTACTCTTTGCAACTACATTTCGGTAATGTGCTGTTCTTCTAATCAATCTCAGTTTCATATTATTTTTTATTTATACGTTTAGACTCTCTCTGCATCACTGAATGGTAAAAAAGCAAATCCAGCTCCATGGATTAACATTCTCACCTCCAGAGACTCAGGCCATCTTGAAAAAGGTGAGGCGGTGGGAGGTATTTCCTGATCCATCAGATTTATTCTCATGTGTAAGAAGGAGGTCATTAACTCAAACACAAACATGTTCATTCCCCTGACCGTGCATTGTTAACAGTTCTGATGGGACTGGAGCTCGAGAGCGGACAGATGGTGGGTCAGATTGTGGACAAACACTTCACAGGAGACACTAAACTGGGCTTTTCCATTTTAGGTAAATATTGTTTGAGATGCTAAACTGGAAATTGATGCAGACTCTGCATGTTGGTAAAGCGTGTTGTTTTATGTGTTTTTTCAGTCCAGTGCATTCAAGCACCTTATGTCTATCTCGCTAAACGACTATCTACAATGAAGGTAGGATGCTGTTATCATATTCTTCTAAGTGTAGGATTTTAGGAAAATGACGACAAGATTGTAAAAAAATACTGTGAGTGACTGAGGGGGAGGGGGGCTGTGCTGTTTGAATCCTTTTCTCTCTGGGAAATTATATTAACTGTCCATGTCATTGTGTGTTGTACTTAATTATTGTTTGGTCTTTAGTCATTTAAAACTTGAAACGTCCATTTCGCAAAATATTTGGATCTATTAGCACAGGGGAGTTAATCAGCCATAACATAGAGAAAGACCCTCTTCATTTAAGAAAACTCTTTACATTGGCAAACTGGAACATGAAAGAATACTCAGGTTTAAATGTTTCATAATAAATAACATCTTAAACGACATACTAAAATGTTATATTCCACATGTAATTATTATTATAATTATAATTATATTGTATTCATATTATTTTATTTTATAACCATTAACAGCATCATTATCATTGTTATTATTATCACTATTACTACAACAATAAAAATATTGTCAAATGTATTATTATTATTATTGTAGTTATTATTGTTATCATAATAATTATTATTATTTTGTAGTTATTATTAATACATTTCCTTCCAAGTTCCCTGTGACACCCTGGCACCCCCTGAGGGCCCAAAAGGGGTCAGGACCATATGATAAAAACTCATTGGTCTGGACCCCATGCAGTGTCAGAGGGCTCTTTTAACTTTAGATTCGGAGGATGTAGTGCCATCTAGTGGTGATGTTGCTGAACCAATTTACTGGTCACCACTTGCTATCCAGCTCCTTTACTGAGCATGAGGAGAGATGGGTTTTTGCTGTAGAAACCAGCAGACTGTTTGGAGCAGGAGCTTTTCACAGCGTAGTTAAGACTACGATCAGTGTCTGTCCACACTGTAGCAAAATAGTTTCAACTTTGTCATGAAAATACAAAAAAGTTCTTGTTTTTGGTTATTTTACACTCATAAAAACTTGTGAATATTCAGTATGAATGTTGAATTGTACTGTGGGGAAAGTTCTGATTATTGTGGTAGTTAACACTCTGACATGCCCCTCTTTCAGACCCCCCTAGTTCAGGGGATTATGGTGTCCCACTGTGAAGAGGACCTTCTGTGTATCAGAGTGGCCTTCAACAAACTCACAGGAGCCTCTCTCTACACCACTTTACAGGTAAGACACACCATAGCCGTCACTGTACCAATTGTATTTTTGTTTTACTTTCATAATGACTATTTGTTAAGGAAAAACTATATTTGTCTGACAAAATTTGTACTTATCTTCTTCATTTAAACCACCAGTCAGTCACATTTTAAACGTTTTCTCTTTCTCAACAGAATAAATTCAAAGGAGATTTTCTACAAGCTCTGCTGGCCATCTGTCGATCTGAGGACTGAAAAAAAAAACAAAGTAAAAGTGCACACATGTCCTAGCATTTGTAAGGTTCTGTCCTCTATCATGAATCATTGTATGTTGGTACATGAATAAAATTTGTGTTTTCTTCTTACTCTCCATAATTCAAAGACTCAGATTAAACATTTGTTAGTGCTTTTGATGACATTTCAAATAAGGCTGTTTTCAAACCTTGTGTCCTTGTCCCCACAAAAATTAGTACATCCTGACTTGGTACAGTCCCCGTCCCCATTTCAAACAACTGAAACAACTGACCAAAACTGACCATTTCACCATGCTTTCAACACTGATTTATCTGTTAACATGAATATCTTAATGCCAAAACTAATATGAATGTATATGTGAAAGTGCAGTATAATGTAGGAAAAACACATCAAATATAATATAAGCTCTTAAATTATGATGTGTTATAATTCCATGTAAAATTACAAAATGGCATAACTAATGAAACAGAAAACGTCATGGATAACATTACACTTGTGATTACATATTAGATACATATAAGGTATGGGATGTGCAAAATATAACAGTGTGCTAATAGCAGAACTTTTGCACAACACTGTTGCTGACCCACAATTTTGTCAGTTTAGAGGACATAAATACTGAATCTAAAATACATCACATGGAAGTGGAAAAAGTTTCCACACAGCAATAAACTGTCTGCCAACAGACTTTCTGAATCACTTGAGCCAAATCAACAGTGTTGGGAATAACAGCGTTAAAAATAACGGCATTACTAACGCTGACATTCCTTAACATTTTTAGGGTGACTTAATTCATATGGACTTATTAATCCAATAAAAAAGATACATAATTATAAAAAAACTGCATTTGTTAACCCCCCCACAAAAAAAGGGAAAAAAAAGAAACAAACAACAAAAGTAAAGCAAAACAAAAAAACAAACGATAAAAAACCTTTAAGCAAACAAAATTGGGATTTGGTTTTCCTTAAATGTCTCGATTTTCACATATCATCTGATTAACCCACATGCTTCTGTGGTGAGTATATATATATATATATATATATATATATATATATATATATGTATATGCTTTTTGGTCTGTGGGGAGTAGCCAGAGTGCCCAGAGAAAACCCATGCATGCACAGGGAGAACTTTCAAAGTCCTCCCAAGAAAGCCCTGACTGAACAGATCAGTACTTTCTGCACCACTGTGCCACCCTGGTTTTTGTTATTTGTCTATTTATTTGTCTAAAGTACTGTGTGTAATTCAGATAAATATCTGAAGCATTTCTTCAAAATACTCCCATGAAATATAGTCTAAAAAAAATAAAGTTTGTTTGAGTTTCGGTTTGAAAAATGTTTTCACAGGGGTATTATTTTACATATGACCCTTTTAGGTCAACTCTTTCATTCATTTACATTCAAGAAATGTCTTGAGAGCTTAAAAAAAAACAAAAAAACATCTACCCAGGAATGATAGGAGGCGATGTAATGACAGTAATTAATGAGAATAAACAAACAGTAAGAAATAAAAAAAGGCTTCAACAAAAAAGATTACCGTGAATGCATTGTAGATGACTGATATATGAAATTAAACATAATGGTTGCAATTAATGTGTGTTTTGTACACTTTTAATAATAATTTGGCATAAGCAAACTGTAGGCTATTTGACCAAATAACCATGGATGCCAAATACAAATACAGACCAAGTTACAGTGATTGTTTTATAGTTATTAAAATTTCATTGTAAATGCATTTATTCACTTACTGTTATTAATAAAGTTCCAGTTTCGATGTAACCAACCCCCTGGGAACGTGTTTCTGATACATAGGTATAAGTAGTATCACAGCCTTGAGTATCATACTTAACATGGTATCATTATTGAGGTAAAATTTTGGTGTCGTTAAAATACAAACTGGTGTAAAACTTAGATCAGTTTTGCCTTATATTCATTTTTTACTAACTGATCTGATGCTGTGACAAATGTTCGTAAGCATGATACATCCCAAAAAACGTACTTAAGTTTTACTGATTTTGACATCTAATCAAAAAATTAAATATACACCAACAAGATACCCAGTTTCAGTACCTTGAGTAAATGTTTAGTTTCCGCCCCGTCTGTTTATGCTTTTATTTTGAAGCCGGACAGGAACTGCACTTGTCATCCATTGGTTTTGTGATGTGGATTATCAGCATTCTTTCAGAAGTGCACGACGGAAGATATCTCTATAAAGAAGTACCAGTAAATAAATACAAAGCAGTTTTTAGTCCTGACTTCACATTACACTTAAACTTAAAGATTTCCCAGTCATTCCTGATGTGTGGACACACATTGCAGGACACAGTGACTTCTTGTGGTCTTTTGAGGTATTACAGGTGGGATTTTTTACATTTTATTTCATCATAACTCAACATGTTGTAGTTTTTAACATTTTTTGAGGAGTACTTGCAAATGACATCAAACCACCATAACCAGAGAAAGTGCACGCAATGTTAACATTTTTTTTTTTTTCAACTTTATTTCTAAAACAGTGTATATGAAACTTTCAAATCAATTTTCACCAAAATGTATGTGAGTTAAAGTAATAAACACTTGCAATAAGAAAGCCCCATAAAACCTGTTAACACTGTCTTTCTTTATTAAGTTGGGGTCCTGATGCTGGACAGTCACTAAGGGGTGTCAAAGCTGTAATTGGCTCAGAAACATGTTTCACATTTTTATGTCTATATCCAAAGATACATACAAGCGTAAAGAAGTATTTTATCATTTTGCGTTCTCAGTAAATTTTCCCTTTGGTAGTTTGGGTTGGGGAGCTCGCAAACTGTGAACTCACTCAGGAACGCCGTAGGATAGTTTCTTTAGTCTCACTGTGGGCACTGTGTCCACTAAGACTTAAGAACAAGGAGGCGGTATGGAAGCAGCATTTATGTGCACAGTCCTGAACAAGAAGAGAGCATCCGGAACAGGGACCTTCAAAATAAAAAACTCCTTCAAAAGAAAATCAAATCCTCACTTAATAGACACCCAAGACTTGATGTAAACGATCAAATACACCAGGACATGGGATCTTTAAGTAGCAAATTAACAAGCTTTAGCACAGGCTTAACACCATAACTTCAGACAAGATGTTTACAGAATTTTTCATACACAAAAAATGTTAGAAAATCAGCAAATGTGACACATGATTTTTATTTTCACAGTGTATTTACTCTTACTTTATTAAGTCCTTTTGCCTCATCTTTGGTGTGTTTCTTCAATTACCTCAATTATCCTCAGGCATAGTAATAAAATGAAGAAGTCTTTCAGTGCTTTAGGCAGATTTACAGATAAATGTTCATGGGTAGAGAAAGTAAAGCATCAACGGCACAATAGAAAACATCAGAGAAGCTTTGACTTCAGATCCTCCACTTTCCGTGGTTAAAGTTTGAGGCGTTGGAGGCATTCTTGTTGTGTTGGTAGGTGAGGAAGTCGAATTTAGGGCAGGGGAGGTGGCTATAGATGTAGCATTATCAGTTGGGGCAACAGTTGAGCCATTTGTTGGTGATGTGTGCGTAGTCACCGGTATCGTAGTAACAGGAGGGGCTGCAGTCGAAGCTTTGGTTGGGGCGTACGTTGGGTTTGGTGGTGCAGTTGTAGAGATTTTGGGAGGCATAGTTGTAGCAATAGATGGGATATCTGGAGAAGTCACGATCACAGTGGTAAGTGATGGAGAAGTTGAGTTAGAGGTGTTGTTAGGTGAACCCGTGGTCACTGCGTCAGGTGTGGTAGCAGCAGTTGTATTATCAGCCTGATAGGGTAGTGAGAGAAAATCACTTTAAAAGCAGTATTAAAATTAAAACTGTTGTGTGGATGTCAACACTGAAAGGGTTTTCAGGTGAGCAACCACTTGATTCCATCTAACATTTGCATCAGACAAACAGCTTTACTTATAGTGAGTTAAAGTCGTTGACAGCGCTGTTAAAAACTATTGCAATTTCATATTAAATTACTGTATAATAACTCAGTCCTTCCAGGAAGTCATGATTTTGAGACCACAATAATCAACGCAAATTCAGACAATCCTCATGATTTCAGTGTGGCCTTGCAACTTTATCAAATCATCGCAACTTTCCGCAACTTTGGCCAATCATCGCAACTTTCCGCAACTTTGGCCAATCATCACAGCTCTCGCCCTCTCCCAGCTCCAAACATCATCCCAGTCTGACCTCCTTGTCTTTTGTGGACAGGATGCGCGGTCAGTATGTGGTTTAGACATGAAATCAGATGGCGACTCGCAGCTGCAGTGCCAGTCTGGATGAGACTGATATGGGAAAGAAAAAGCACTTACATACTGTCTTACCTCAGTTAAACATGACTCTCTGTCCACATTTTTACAAACTGTCTATCAGTAAACCCTCTCTGTCCTGCAGCCTGCATGGACATCTAGTTGAACAAGCAGGTGCGAAACCTAACCTTTTTGTTAGGGCTGGACCAGCCCCTGACTAAAGACAGAAAAACCCTTAAGTTGAATGCTTGCATACTGCTTACCATGCCCCTCACAAGCACCTCCTCACTACCTGTTGCAGAAAAAGCTGTTTTCCATTCTAAAAAATAATATACAATGCTCAGCATAAATGAGTACACCCCTTCAGATTTGTCAGAAAACCTTTCCTTTCAAAATTAACATTGTCGATGGCATACTACACCACAAAATACTCCCCTAAATGTGGGCCATTGATTGCAAACAAGATTTTTTAAGTTGCACACAAAAAAGTATTTTTCTCAATTTAAGATCAGGATGCAAAAATGTGTACACCCCAATCAAAGTTATCATATTACCCTTATTTTCATCTTATGGTAAAAAAAAAAAGTTATGTTAAACTGAGCTTTGTCAAAACTTTGGAAATTGTTCTTTTGTTCACTTAAATATTGAGTAATACATTACTTTTAATAGGGGGTGTACTCAGTTATGCTGGGCACTGTATATATACTTTTAAAGAATCAGGGTACACCTTTTGTGTACATGTTTTGTGTAAGGTTATGTAAACCCTTATTAAAAATGCAAACTGATTAGCTGTGGTAATGCTTTCAAAAAATTAAGCCCCAAAACATCGCAAATTTTGCAGCAACTTTTTTTTTTTTTTTTTTTTTTAAACTGCACCAACATCCAGCATTTTCTGCCGCAACAAATACAGAAAGGTCTACAAAATCCTGGAGGGCCCTGACAGGTAAATACTAAAAAGTTACAGAGTAGAAATCACAGTACATTGTTGTGAATCCACAGTAATATGAAAACATTTTGAAGTACAATACTGTGATTTTACAACACTTCATTTTAAAAATTCCCAGTGACCCATAAGTAAAATGACTGTAAACTTTCATTATATTACTGTAACATGAATATAGGACTACAGAGTACTGTGATTCTACAACACTCTGAATTATTGTGTAAAAATTCGGATGCTTTAAAGTTTCAGGGTCAGGTGTGAGACCTCAAATAGAAAAACCCATCAAACGTCTTATAAAAACGTTCCCAGAAATGGAGGCTAAAGATGAAAAGGTGTTGACAAAAGGACAGGCTGCAGGAGAAAAGGAGTCAGAAAGAAGGTTTTAGCCAAATAGATGTAAGACAAAAACAGTCAGAAAGGAAGGCCAAAAGACAGCAAGGAGTCAGAAAAAGGAGTCAGCAAGTAGGTCATCAGATATTAAAGGAGGACAGAAATTTATAAACAATGCGTCAGACAAAAAGGCATTGGTAAGTATAAACAAAACGTATTTTGTTTATACATACAACATATTTTGTTGTATGTATAAATAAAAAGGTTATTGTTCATGAGCAGTGTGATGTAACCTTCACTTGACACCTACACTGTGACAGATGGGACAGTTATATAGCAACAAAGACATTACTGGTCATGGTGTTGATTGTCCCATTCTTTCTTAAATCATAAAGAGGAATCATGCAAATCATCATGCAAATGTCAATAGGAGCTTTGATAACATGAAAACTTTGTTTGACCCTGAGGACAATGAAGAAAGCATTGACTCATCACATTAACCCTTACAACACTGTCTGTCATGGATTTTCATGTATATTTAACTGGATGTCTTCATTTTCAGAGCATTTCAGGACATTTTCATGAGCATCATTTTAAAATTACAGGAGTGTGTCAGCAGTTACCTGTCCAAAGGCCAGTAGAGCCAAAATGTAAAATCCCAGAGTGTTCATCGTCATGGTGGAGAGCCAAGAGCAGAAAGGGATGCTTCAGAAATGTGATCAAAAGTGTCCTGTTGTTGAACAGAAGTCAGGCTGGTGTGTCTTCTTCTGCAGTGAAACTTGTCTCTCAGTGACCTGGTCTATTTCCAGTCTCCGCAGGTAAACTGAGCACGAAGTTTTTGTTCCCGCTTTTATACAAAAATATCATGTTTCAGGAGGGGCAGGTGAAGATTTATGACGTACAATATTACCAGGCTCTGGATCCAGGAAGTTGTTTAGGGGATGTAACCGTGAGAGTGGGAGTGGGTTTGTTTGTTGTTTTCTATTTTCAGCCCAGTCCTATATGATCGCCCTTTGCACTGATACATAATTTTTTACGATGTCTTCTGACATTGTTCCTGTTACTGAAAATACTGGCAGCACGACCTGACCTCCATAATTTAATGATGTGTCAAACTTCCTTGACCACAAAAAACAATGATTAACAAGTGTTTTGTTTTTCTTTGAAACATGATGAGTAACAGAGCTTTAGGGCCCTATTCTCTCGAACACCTAGACATTTAATTCCCACTTTACTCACTTTGAATTTGTGATAGCTCAAACTATCTGATTAAAATACTCCACATATGTACATTTCCAATAGTTTTCATTGACTGTTTAATGACTGTTTTTGCACATTTGTTCTAAATCAGCCAATTTTTACCCAAATGTGTTAGTCTTCATGTTAATTGTTTTGTGTTTTAACTATCTTAGCTAGGATTAGGTGCCAAGTCCAAAGTCATACATCTCACGAGGACACTTAACCAGTAGTTTTATATTCGCTGACCTCTTTATTATGCAAACTTTGTTAGTACGAGATTCGACCTCTTTTTGTATTCAGAACTACAGTAGTAATGCCATAGATTCAGCTGCAAACATTCTTCAGAGATTTTGGTCCATGTTGACATAATAGCACCACCACATTACAAAGATGCTCTATTGGATTAAGATCTGGTGACTGTGGAAGCCACTGGAGAACAATGAACTCGTCGCTATTTCCAAGAGGCCAGTTCATTATCCTGCTTGAAGCAAACATCAGAAGATGATTACTCTGTGGTCATAAAGGGATAGACATGGCCAGCAACAGTATTCAAGTCAGCTGGGGTGAATAAACAATCATCATTTGGTACTACGGGACCCAAATGTTAAATTCGACCCTACCATCTGGATGTTGCAGCAGTAATTGAGACTCGTTAGACCAGACAAAATGTTTCCAGTCTTTTTTATCATCCAGTTTGGTGAGCTGAAGTTATAAAAAGAGGCTCTGCATAATGAGAGCTGCAGACTGCAGAGGCAAGTGTTAAAGTCGAGGATATCATCTGGACCTGAATCATCCCATGGTGATTTTTTTCATAATCACACTCTAATTTCATTCACTTTGAGGACATAAGCACATGATTTACACACTTGTTTTCCTTCTAGTCCTCCAGTCCCCACAGCAGTTTCCCCCATTTCTCATTCAGACCTGTTGAGTCTCCATCCACAGGAGTCCGTCCTGTTCCTGGGAGTATTCCAGTGCACACAAGTATTCCCAAGTGTCCAAAGGAAACGGCTGTCATACTCGCAGCAAAATCCACCCATCTATATAGCTTGGCAGTGATTGTTTCTTCTTGAGAGGTGCTGCTGGCAGAAGGATATGTTGACTGTGCTGTTTGGACAAGCTACTTGTAAAATGTAGTAAGCTAAGCTACTAGATACTCATGAAAAAATCAGCCTCACGACACTAAAGCTACAGGCTGGTCAAAAGAAACAAGCTAAGTTACAGCAACACAACAAAAGTAGCTTACTACATCCATATTCACTTTTTTTTTTTTTTAGAAAAAATAATATTTATTATTATTATCTATCAATATCAATATGACTATTATTACTATTTGTTAGTATTTGCATTCTTCTTCCTCTTCTTCTTCTTCTTCTTCTTCTTCTCCTTCTTCTTCTTCTTATTATTATAACCAGTAGCATTCCTAAACCAATTTAACCAAAGGCAGTAGTTCATCTTTTATAAAAGAAAAACTTATTTTTTTTAACCTTTCTATCTTTCTAATTTTCCCTTTTAAGTCATCTTATTATTTTGCAGCACTTTGTGAGGGTTGCTATGATGGTTCTGTACTAATAAACTTAATCTTCTTATTGCATTAGTTCAACACACTTTGAGAAAATCATTTTGGTCACTGAAAATCAGCACGATAGACGTCAATATACAACTGTTTTGACTGTCCTAAATCAATGAAGTTTAACTTTGTTGTCATTTATTATAGGCCCTATGAAATAATAATTTATTTAATAGTCAGAATTAATTATTTGGGTAAACATTCTGATAAACCATCTCTACACTGATTAACACTAAACAAACTCATAACGCTGCCCAATAATGACATCATATCTTACCTCGCTGGTTCACCTTGTTCTTGTCTCTAATCATCTGTTCAACTTCACCATTTATTCTTCATGTTCCTCTTTCTCTCCTTCATGCTCCATAATCAGCAAATAAAGTACCGACAGCTGATCTTTGCAGAATACACAGGTGACAGTAAACTTATGTATTTGCTATTACTTTCATGAAGCACCTGAGGGCACGTCACCTGTCCCCACATCAGGCTCATGAGTTTGGCTATAGCGTATAACCATCCTACGCTGTCAGGCTGGACATAAATATAAAATGGATGCATGCATGACCTCTAAGGCCTCCGTAACCATATGTATTTTACATTCTGGTATTTTTCTTTGTCTCTGTCTTTTAGTCAGTTTTGGCTTCATCTTAGGTCCAAACTGCAAAATTTATCATTTGAAAAGATTTTACTGAGTGAAAGTTTGGGGAAACTGGATCACAGTATTAGGTGTTGACGGTGTGTCCAAGGACATATCAACTTTTGGACATTTTTGAAATGTCACCACTTTGATGTCACAGGCTTAATGGAAAATTAGATTCCTCACAGTGACGCTGAAATGTTGTCTAATTTTTAATCCATATAAATTTGACAGGCCCCAAGAACAACTTCCCTGTACTAGAGAGTAACTTAAAAATCATGTATTTCCTCCTGGTGGATGATTAACAAACTGATAATAAAGAAGATCAAAATACTCTTTCCTCACGTGCTGCATGAAGGTCATGCGAAAGATGTCCTACTTTGAAACCCCTCAGATGTAAAGGGTACATAGCCTGTTCTGGTCTGCCGCTGATAAACACTAATCAGCATTTATGAGGGCTTTTACACCCGTCCTAATAGACAAGATCCATAAATTCTTTTCTTAACACCACCCTGCAGTTTTTTTTTGTGCTCACAGTAAAAGAATAACCACAGTTTGGCCCGTATTGTGGAAGATTAATGATTTCAGCTTCAGGTCAAACTTGTTTGGAAATTAACCTTGGTGGAACTTTTGGCTTGTTTATCTTTATCCTTAGTTATGCACTTTTCTCTTTTTTTACAATATTAATATAAGGATTTTTCAAGAGTAGTAGCACAAAGATTTAAAAAAAACAGCTTTTACTTCAAGTATTGCTTTAAGAAAGTGGTAAAGGTCATTATTATTCCTGAAGGGGTATTTATTCAGTTCCAGGTTGAACTTGTTTTAAAGACTGTTAGGATGTTTTGGTTTGTTCATCTTTAACTATCCTGCCTATTTATTTACATTACATTACTTAAGTTTTTTTGGTGCTTGCGAAATTCGTCACTTCAATGTGGGTTCAATATGCAATAAAATGAATCCCATAAATATGAGGTTTAAGTTGTAAACTGCATTGTGCTGAGATGTATGGGAGTCCAAATGGGAAATACATACACAGTATATTCTTTCAACAGAGTTTGTAAATGTTAATTTGGTTTATTATTTCTCCTCTTTAATTGTACCAATTGACCCTTTGTTGGTTTTCTGATTAGTTAACTGACCAACCAATCAGAGCCAGAGAAACCCTGATCAAGCAGCAGAACAGCAGGTGTGGGGTTCCACAGTCAAACACTTCCTGTAGGAAGTCTAAGTTAATACAGTTTTATTTTAAATTACTTTAAAAGATTCAAAAATATTTTAATTCTTATTTTTACACCCTACTGTAGTTCAGCTTTTTAATCTTCACTTGGACAAATTTTGAAAATGAATCAAATGAATCAAACTAGAAAGCACTTGGAGAGCTCAAACCTCCACCAAGGTAGCTCACATATTGCAGTTACATCTATAAGCAATAGTTCCACAATAAATATGATTCTTTGACCCTGAAAACCCACGCTTATAACACTTGAAATCATGTTGATATCATTATTAGTTAGAACGTTATTGAGCAAAGACGATTGTTCGCTAATGGCGGTTATCTGGATCACCACCAAAATGAAATCATTTTTAAGTTGGGCCATTACCAACATCTCCTGAAAATTTCAGCAAAATCTGTCTGACAGTTTTTGCGTAATCTTGCAAACAAACAGACAAACAAACAAACATATGCTGGCATCAACATAACCTCCTTAGCAGAGGTAAAAACGAATAAAAGCTGGTCGAAAACAGAGTCATTTTCAATTGTTTGAGATGGGAGAGGCCAGCAACAGCAGATTTTATCTACCCTAGTAACAGTCACTAAGGAGGGCGGGGCTTAACAGAGGACTGCTTCATGGAAGGGCGGAGCTTGTCAGAGTGACAATTGGTATTGTATATTAAATTGTTGGAAAGCCTGATTTTTCACCTTTACAACCAGGTTCAACTTGTTAGGATAGATGGAAAAATATCAAGTATCAAAGTATCGATACTTTCACAAGTACCCCCTAAAATATCGATACCAAATGAGTACTCTAACAAAATGTTTTCTCTATGGACTGTTTTTAGGCTTTTTCTCTTTCTTCTTCACTTTCTGTGTCAAGTGACTGTGGAGACCAATCAGATGCATACAGCAGTCCTGGGCTGCAAGCATACACACAGACACATAATACAGTTTTGTAGGAATGACAGAAAGAAAACACAATTTTATGGGTTATTACTCCAAAAAATATCTTAAAGTCAATTTTTTGATGAATTAGAATTGATTATGTTTACTTTAAAAGGCGTATGAATCTAAATAAATACCAAGTAATTAAAAAAACATGTGACTCAAGTCTTTAATGGTAGAATATCTGCTCATTTTTCTGTCCACTAAAAATTAAAACTTCATTTACTTTAGGATGTGATGGTCCAGAGTCTGGACCACATGCTTCTTTTACGTGCTTTTAGTCAATAAAAACATCAAAATTCATAAACATTGCATATGCATTGCAGGAGATGATTGGTATCTGTATCAGTATTGGTATCGAAAAAATTACAGCAAAAAGTATTACTGTCATATCGATTTGAAAAGGTCTGGTATCGTCCATCACTACTGGACCCTCGACAGATCTTGGGCAACTGTCAGATTGCTCTAATGGTTAATCTGGCCTTGCCTAGAAGCAAATAAAAAAGGAAAGTTTATTTTGACAGAGAGTAAGTTGCAGCATATTAATTCACAACAATATACAAAGGTGAAAATATAGAGAACCATGTGACCTGTCTTGGCTTTACCAACAGTTGAGAAGTGACAGCCTGGCACGTCATATTTCGAAGTTCGATATTTCGTGTCATTGTAATTTCAAAAAGAAAATAAAACATAGCGCTGAATACTCTTTCACATCTGACAAATGTCTTTAACCACTTTTTAAATTAAGTTTATTGTTTTTGTACACATCCAAAGAAATCAAAATGAACCAATTAGCAAAACAATGTTCTGACTGCATACACACAAAGTGAGAATATAATTACAGCATGACATGTCCGCTTAGATATTTCATACACAAATATAACTAATATATGATCACTAACATAATGTGTGATGATTGGTATTGGTATTTTCACCCATAAGACACTAAATAACCTTAAATGTGTGCTTAATGTATATGTTAGAGAAATAAACAACCTACAAATACAGGTGAGGCAGAATTTATTTTAACAATTATGAAATATTCATTCTTGCTAAAACAGATTCAAATCTTTTGCTGCCTGGAAGTCAGAGCTCAGCACAAGTCCATCTTCATCTCCATAACTTCAAGCATTTGAACACCAAGGGCGATGCAAATAAACGACACCAAATTAGAATATTCAAAAAGGTGATTCTTGACATGTATGACTGTTCTTATTGGGTACAACACAAGTCCACAGATATATTGTGTACTTTGGATTTAATATTAAGTGATAATAACCTGTGCTGACTGTAATCATTAAAAACAAGAAAGGTTGCCTGAACGGGTATATCCAAATCTGAAGAGAGGAGGTCCCCTGTTCACTTCAGGAGCTGAAACAACAACAGAGTTGCTTCAGAACCAACTGTGCTTTCATTGGTCTGATGCAGGGTAGCTAGAATTAAAATCTATCTGAGTGTGATAAATAAAAGATATAATTTAGTTGAGCAAATTACGTCGCTATCATGGAAGCTTGCAATACTCAAAATAAGAATTAGCTTTGTGTGAATAATTACATTGTGTCTGGTGTGCTAAATTCTTTAATCTGTAACTTTTGAAGAAAAACTAAAGTGTACTTTAGTTGAACCTTGAGGCAAAATTTCATTTACACTCTAGTGTCTCTAAGACATGCTGGACATGCATAGACTGAAACATACATGCACACATAGGTTCCCATGGGCATACACTGAGCCTTGCTTGGGAGAAACTTGGTACTACTCAGTATGTGAATCTGCAGCTCACCAGATACTCATGTTCTGAGTATGATATTGTCCACCAGACCCAGTGACCATTGACTCTTAGTGCAAGTCCTTATTGACTGAGCTTCTGCCACCCTGACAGAAATCAAAATTAGTCACCTGCGTTCATTAATATCAGTGCTTTTTCACATTGATATAACTTAATTGAAACCTTTGGCTGTTTGTTCATTATTTGTCTATTAAAAGATAGTTCGGTATTTTTGAGGTGGGTTTGTATAAAGATAATGCCATCAGTATCTATGCTCACCACTGTGATTCTCGTCAGCTCTGCCCCTTAAAAGAGAGATCTGACACAGGACACAGGAGCTCCTCGTGATTGCACACTGCATTGGACACATTTACATTGCTTTGTTTTTCTGATATCAAGTCCCATTGTTGTGCTGAAGTCATGCCAAAACAAAGGGGCATCATAGTGGAAAAGTGCAGTACAATCATGCTGTTTTTTTTGTTTTGTTTTCAATAAGGACTGTGGCTAATATATTTATTATTACCATGTACTCCAAAAAAGCCCACTTCAAAAATGCTGAACCATCCATTCAGGCCATTCCTTAATTAACTTACATCATGTGTAATGTCAGAGAGAAGAGAACTATACATGTACATATATACACCTTATAGACGACACATTTGTTGGAGTCAGTCAATGAAAACAAGTCTGACAAACAAAAAAATCTCAGATAAGCATAAAGTCGCTTGGTGCTGCTGTAGTTAAACACCAGGGGAAATTCATGCCCAAAGCATATAAAACACCAATGATCCAAACAGCAGGTTGACAGACATAATGGCATGGCTCTGTCCATTTCTTGAGCGAGTAGCTGTTTGTGTGTGCTGGTGGTATCCTGTACCAGTGCCTGCGACCGGAGCAACACTCATGTTGTTGCCTGAACCATTGCTTGGCCTCATGCCTGTGCCTGAACCCGAACCAGGGGCTGGGCTCATGCCACCACTGCCTGGGCCCGAAACAGTGCCTGGCTTCATGCCTGGCCCTTGGATCAAACCAGTGCCTGGGCTGACACTTGCACCCGGGCCTGAACCATTGCCCATGCCTGCACCTGAGATTAAGTCAGGGGGTTTAGCCATGACATTTGTATTACTGTGGATGAGATCAAGTGGTTCTTTGCTGTTTGCATCAGCCCGCTGAAGTATTTGGGGGACTGACGGAGGTCGCTTCGGATCATCACCTTTCTCTTGTCTGTTTGAGTCCTGAGGATGGAGGATGACATTGACAGATTAATGATGTGACGTGGTAGTCAACTTGATGACATTTACTGTGTCATGAGAAAATTCCAAATATGCCAGTTTGATGAATGGTTTTGTTAAAATGCTAATTTGTTTTGCTGGTATTTTGTGCTAAAAAGAACATTTTACTACACTGGGTCTCCAGCAAGCCCCCAACACTCTCTAGCTGGTATAAGATCATAATGAAACTTGGTTCTCTGGACCTTATGACGTGCTTGAAATATTCAGAAACTGCACACTTTACCATAATATGGAGACCATTCCAGTAACATATAAATGAAAATGTATTTATTCTTCTCACTAGGGCTTTCACGTAAACTACATTAACTATATTTTACATACAACTGTAATGCTGATTGTAACACCATGTTTGATGTCCCCCAAAAATTTCATTTTTATAAAATCTATCTTATTTTTTTGTCAATTTACTTAACATTATTTATAAATTTTCCTTTTTGTGGGTAATTGTTATTATTACTATTTTTATTAATTTGTTTTTGCTGAGTTTGTTTATGTTCTTTTTTAAATTGTTTTTTTTTGTTAACTGAAAATGAAAGCTTAATAAAAATATTTGCCTACAAAAGTTCATTTTTTTACATCGGACATCAAATTTTGTCAGGTCTTTGGGCATTTTTTTTTACAGCTCTACATGTAGTTTATCTATTTCTTTCTACTTCAAGACTTGTAAAGAATATTTTTACCTGGGCACAGACCAATCCCAGCAGAGCCAGTGAAACTCCAAGGAGCTGATACTTCATATCAGAGAAAGGATCCTTGTCTCTGGAAGACAAACAGCTCAAGACAACTTCTTTACAACACACAGTTAGTTTTTAAGCAGAATCGGTGTACTTGTATTTTCCAAGTCAGGCCTGCTCGCACTCAAGAGTTTCCTTGCCTAAGTCTCAGATTTGTAAACTGCGTGATTGTGGAGGCTTGACCTTTTATGGGGCATCCAGGTTTTTTTACTTGACACTTGATACTGATTTCCATTCCCATTTGCCTCCACCGTCACAAAGGATGATAAATGCAAAACCTCACATTGGCCATAGTGGCATCAGTCAAGATGTGAATGTAAGTGATAGTGTCTCCACCGTATTTGTTTACCAAAATACCTCCAGACACTTTCCCTGGATCTATTTTTATCCTTTAATTGTTGTTATTGTATGAAGCATACATTGAGAAGAAATGACTGCAGAGCTGTTGACAAGACGGCACCAAACATGGTGGAACTGTTTAATTATAACAAAGTTGGTCTGTACGAAAAGACTGGGCTGCTGTTTTGTTCACCCAAATGTTCAAGATAAACTGTTAAGTTTATCAATCTCTGATGCCTTTGCAAATCCCATGCACTGCCAACCACAGGGCCATCATGAAGAAACAAACAATCATTTGCATACACTCATAGCCTACATGTCATTTAGAGTCACCATTATACTGACAAGCATGTTTTTGGCCTGTTTTACGACCAGCTGAAGATTCCTCCAAAGAGCTTTAAAGTGTTAACACTGCTGCAAATATATTTAAATTTAAATTACAGTTTCTGTTTAATATGACAATAACTTTATTTTTAATGCACCAAAAATCTTAAATTATATGCCTCACAACCATTTACATGTTGTACTAAATGTTTTAGATGTTCTCCTGTAATGTGACATCATTCTTGATTTGTCAAATAACTATTAAGTCACCAAATGCTTTAAAGCAACCTGACAGCATCAAAATTACATTTCTCTGGTATCTTGCCCAATATTTTTCTTGGATTTAAATCACACACATCTTGTCACTTAAACATCACAGTTTATTGTGTAAAATACGATAATTTTTCTCAAATGATGGCTTAAAATGACAGAGAAATGAAAATGAGCAGAAACGAAAACATGGCGTGGTTGAGAAGAGTCTGAATTTGAATCTCACTTCATTTTAATATCAAACCGCCCTTTATCGCTTTATCTACATTTACATCGTGGTAATAAAACTTAACTTCCTGTTAGGTAACATTAACCCACTTCTGCTAACATCTCCACACAAGACTTAAAGGCACACACAACATTTCATTTCTGTGGTACAACTTAGCTTGACAATTTTTCTCTCTTTTTATGAAGAATAGTTTGATATCTACATGCGGCTGCCCAGCATTTGCTGATACCTCAGGTTTAAAGTGTAAAAAAAAATCATCCTGCAAACAAATATCTCAAATGTGGCAGCCACAGTTTGACCATATAAAAAATGAAATATTTGTCTTCTAAAGCTTAAAGTGTAACTTTGGCATGTTCAGCCCTCTGCACAATAAATAAGCACAGAAAGCACAGGCACTAACACGTGACTTAAAGACCCGACTGCAGAGGCAGACCCGCCTCTTGTGGTCGTAGTTGTGGTTGGTGAAGTTTTAGTCCCAGTTGGAGTGTGCTGAGAGGTGAACGGGGTGGGCGTGGTGGTCATTGTTGGCTGAAGTGGGGGAGCTGTGGTTGTGGTTGTGGGTGTGGTGGCCACAGCTTGGGTAGAGGAGGCAGGTGTAGCTGAGGTTGTGATGGTGTTGTGGCTGCTGGAGGAGGCTTGGGTCGAGGTATCGGTGGTAAGTTGTGAGGTTGATGCTGTCAGCTCAGTGGTGGTGGTTGAGCTGATGCTGCTGCTTGTTGTTGCAGTTGGACTTTGGGCCTGCAATGGAGACTAAGTGTTAATATGCACCATCATCAGTCTTGTGAATCAGACCCAATTTCTAAACCTAACTTTTCATCCAAGAAGTAGGCGTTAGCCCCTGTACCAGTGTAACCAGGTGGAGGGAAGGATGTGTGGTGCTTTGTATTGACAAGTGGTCAGCCCAAACGCTTGTCAAAAAAACAAACCTCATTTAGAGCAATACACCATGGAAGGAGATGCACCATCACTTTTGAAAACTAAAAAGCATTTGGAAAGCGCAAACCTCTGCCAAGGTAGCTCACATATTGCTGTTAGATCTATAAGCAATAGTTCATGATAAAGTTGCCATCATAATATGATTCCTTGACCCTGAAAACCCACACCTAGCACCAGGTAACTGTCTCATTAATAACGATATCATGTTGATATAATTTTTAGCTAGAAATTTACTGAACAAAAACGATCATTTGCTAATGGCGGTCATCTAGATCCCCACCAAAATCAAGTCATTTCTTAGTTGGGCCATTACCAATATTTCCTGAAATTTCAGCAAAATCCGTCCAGTAGTTTTTGCGTAATCTTGCAAACAAACAAACATACACTGGCAAAAACATAACCTCGTTGGAAGAGGTAACTAGAAAGCACTTGGAGAGTGCAACCTTCCACCAAGGTAGATCACATATTGCTTTTACACCTACAAGCAATAGTTCAGTGATGAAGTAACCATCATAATATGATTCCTTGACCTTGAAAACCTACTCTGGCACTTAAAATCATGTTAATGTCATTATCAGTTAGACAGTTATTGAGCTAAAATGATCCTTAGCTAATGGCAGCCATCTGTATCACCGTCAAAATCAAAATGTGTCCAGTATTTTTTGTGTAATCTTTCTAACAACCAGACAAACGGACAAAAAGACAGACAAACAGACAAACATACGCCGCTACGAACATAACCTCCTTGGCGGAGGTAACTAGAAAGCACTCAGAGAGTGCAAACCTCCACCAAGGTAGCTCACGTATTGATTTTACACCTACAAGCAGATTGACATGATGAAGTAACCCTCATTATATGATTACTCTTATATGATTTTATGATTACCTACTCTGCCACTTGAAATCATGTTGATGCCATTATCAGTTTGACGGTTATTGAGCTAAAATGATCTTTTACTAGTGTAAGCGATGCGGGTGTGTGTGAAGGAATAAATCAGTAATTTTTGTTTACTACCAAACATTTAATTATTCTTAGCATATCCCATTTTCAGTCTTACACTAATGGCAGTTATCCAGATCACCAACACTGAATCATTTCCTAAGTTGGGCCATTACTGACATCTCCTGAAAATTTCAGCAAAATGTGTCCAGTAGTTCTTGCATAATCGTACTTATTAATAAACAAACAGACAAATGCAGGCAAGAACATTACCTCCTTGGCGGAGATAACAAATGAATGAGCTCTGCTGAGTGAGAAAAGTAAAACAAAATCAAGGAAATCCCCTAGAACCTTGTCAGTCTCCTTCATCTTTTGTGCTTGTGTGAGCAAAATAAGAAGTAAATAGAGATGGAGTGTCAAGGAAAAACACCCAGTGCAGCTTCCCACTGCATTGCTCAAGGGCATTTAGGATGCTCACATGTGATTCAATGTAATCAGCCTGATTTTGTTGCTGATACTCTCTTGGGTTGGGTTCAGTTAAGACAGGATTATTTATAAGGCTGCATACAGGAGGCATGTCTATTTGGAAAATCTGCTCAAACAAATTAACACTATCAGAGTTAAAATTAGCAAATCTTACGTTTCTATGTAAGTCCACACCACCAAGTGTTGTTATCGTACTTTGTGGAGAGTTGGTACTTTAACTCTCATCAGGTGTTATTGTTGACTCTTTTTTAGGGTTAAAACTTTGTAACACTTAACAGTGTGACTTTTGATCAACACTTCTAGCGTGTAGAATGCACTCTCTCAGATAAATTTCAACTACTTAGGTGCTATATGAACACTGCAAAGTGTAACCATATTTGTTTACTGTACATGTATGGATAAAATTAGCTGAAATAAAGATAGCACATTAACTCTTGGTGTCACTTACAGTTTAAGAGTGAAAGTTCAGAGTTAAAGATCCTACATGAAAAGTTCAGAGTTTTGTGTGTGTGTGTGTGTGTGTGTGTGTGTGTGTGGGGGGGGGGGGGGGGGGGGGGGGGGGGGTTGTATGTGTGTGTGTCTGTGTTGAGTTTAAAGGTTTTGTCAGGCATATCTTAAAACTTTGGATGACGCATTTTCCGCCTTCTCTCATTTTTTACTGCTGAGCTCTGCAAACAGTTCCCTGACTCCAGCTCTGTTCTTTCATACTTTAGCTGCATAATCATCATAATCACAAAGTAGATAAGAGCCTCCATTCTGTATCACTCTTGTTGAAAAAGCAGTTCCTTCTCCAGTTTGTCCAAGACATTTCTGTTCTTTACACGAACACCTGTTGAAACCTGAGCAAATAAGGCGAACACTGAGAACTGGGAAAGATAACGAGAGTGTTGACTCGGAAAATGTCAACCTCAGCGTACAAACCTTATAAAATCTAAAAGTTACAAGTTTGATTGAACTAAAAACAGAATCAGGAAACAATCTATCAGCACTGTAGTTTTAACTGTTATCATTTCCTATAGTGCTGTCATCTGATGCAGATAAACCCCGAGGACAGTGTCTCTCTTTGTCAGTCTGGAGCCACAACATGCAAAGGTCATGTACCTGCAGATCCAGGCCCGCACATGAAGCATAAAGAATTAATCGAGCTTTGCATATCGCTGTGGTTGACTCAAGCCTGCTGAGCATGTTTGCCTCTTTTTGTCCTCTGACTGACTGACACACAGCTGATTGACATCGACTGTAGCTGGGTTTTAGCCCCTTTGGCTTTAACATATCCTGATAGCTCATATCCATACATTTGAATATATGAGTTCACTTCAACAGTTTTGTAAAACTATAGCAGTGAAGAACTTACAGTTATGTTGGAAGAAAATTTCAAATGTTTTGGAAGTTCAAAAACTTTAACAATAATCTTAAATGTTATGTAAGTTAACAATGCTTTCTGAAGAGCGAGATGCCATCATTAAATAGTTGTAATCTCAAACTTTGGAAATGTTTCTGTTGTTATCCCAAGATAAAAATGTTGATTTTACCATGAAGACTTTTATTTATTTTATGTAATCTGGAAACAATAGCTATAGTTGGTCTCATCACCAAATTGATAATTTATTACATTAATACATTTTGTTCAGAGCTTTGTTTTTGTATATTTAAAACTCGCTTTTGTTATTTCACAGTTTAAATATCTAACAAAATTACTTGTGTATCAACTTTGACCCAATAATTTACAACTTTCTCCCCTTACTACTTTTCACTTATTTGCTTTCATGACAAATTTACAACTTTATTCTCATGAGAAAAAAATCTTCCTTCTCTTACAACGTAGAGATTTACAACTATTCTTGTAATATTTGGGCTCCTTATCTTGCATTTTTTCATAAAATAATGTATATTTGTCATAAATGAATCCATTTTCCTTGTAAATTTCCAACTTTATTCTCGCAATTTAACAACTTCCTCTCTAATAACTTTAATTTGTATTCATTTGCAACTATATTGAGAACTTTAATTCTTAATGACTCACAACTTTTTCTCTGATATTGCTTTTACCATATTTTTTTTTATGCTGTCTGTGGGTATTCTATTAAGGACTTCATAAATACATTCATTCATTGATTAAACTTCTTCTCCAGAAACTTTTGTCTATGAATTTGTGTTTTTTCAACACAGAATATGTTTGTCAGGCAGTTTCATTGATGGGCCCTTCCTGTTCTTTGCTGACAAGATTGGCATCTGGAGGCATCAACAAGTGTTTTTTTTTCCCACTGGACTGCTGGTCACTGGATTTTTTTCTCTTTTTTGGACACTCGCTGTAAACTGTGGAGATGGTTGTGCGTCAAAATCCAAGTAAATTAGCAATTTCTGAAATGCTTTGACCAGCCTGTCTCGCACCGACTAGTCACATGTAAAGTCCAATCCTGGCCTAGCAAGGTGTACCTAATAAAGTGGCCTGTAAGTGTATAATCTCTTGTGATTAAGATTGAAGGTCGGCCCTTAATGGTGATTTTGAATACAGTGAAAAAATGCATATATTTAGCATAATCTTAACTAAAACTAGAAAAACACTCAGAGAGCGCAGACCTCCGCCAAGCAGCTTCAGTCCATTTCGGCGAAAATGGTCCTATCTGGCAATGTTAAAGAATCCTTTAAAAAATTTCTGGATCCAGACGGTGATCCAGGTCACCCCCAAAATTTAATAAGTTCTTCCATATCCCATTTCCGACAATTCCTGAAAATTTCATCCAAATCCGTTCAGAACTTTTCAAGTTATTTTGAACACAAACAAACAAACAGACAGACAAACAGATAAACGCCGGCAAAAACATAACCTCCTTGGTGGAGGTAACAACCAGATTTCATGCAAGCATACTTGGGAATATCTATAATATTCCTCTGTTACCTGTACATACAGTATCACATTGCTAACTGCAGGGGTATTGAGGCCATGCCCCCTTTATGCACAGATGATTGTAAAACCCTGGACTGCTGAAGCCACACATTTGAGCCCGTGGACATGAAGTGAAGATGAAATTGATTGTGCAATAAAATAATTAGAACTTCATACATTTTTACTAATACAAATAAACTGATTGAAATGTAATGTTTTTAATGGTATTATTTGGATGTCTGCCCATAACTGAACAAAATGTTTATATTTATGTGTGGATATGATACAGTTTGTTTAAATGACCCCAAATTTCCAATGGAAACTTTCAAATTTAGAAAGTTCCAAAATTCCCAAGCCTAACTTCCCAAGCAAAGTTTCCAGAAATGTAAAGGAAATTTTCCACCCTTTGCAACCCTTAAAATATGTCTAATTTTTGAAGAAAAACTGAAATCTGCTTGTCATCAGGAAAACAGGTCAAATTAAGTATAAATGAATGTCATCCATATGCCTCAAGCCTTCTTGAATGAAAGAAGAGGTGCAGGCATTAACTTGATGCAGTAGTTTCATGCAGACATGATTTTTAAAAATAAAAAAGTCACATTAAATGATGTACAACCTTTGTCACGTGCCTAAGACATTTATTGCAGTGTTTATGTCCTGCTCTGACTGGGTAAATGTTTTAATTCCTGCTGTGTGATATGTGTTTTGAAGACTTCATGATTCCATCAAGTGATGTATCGTTGCAGGAAAGGTTCCTCCAAAAACTCATAAAGATAAGAGAACGCAATGATAAGGAAGAGGAAACTTTTTTTAACAGTGACACAGAAACTTAGAGCTATAGTCACAATCATATAAGCTCACTGTAAAAGTTATGAGAGCATCCTAAAGGACAGGAAAGTTTCCACCCCGTTGCAACCCCACATACGAACTGAAATGTGCTTGTCATCAGGAAAACAGACCAAATTAAGGATATAGATGAATGTCATCCATACGCCTCCAGCCTGCTTGAATGGAAGCAGCAGTGCAGACATTTACTCTATTACGTAGTTTTAGGGCATTATTTCTAAAAGTAAAAAAAGTCGCATTAAATGATGTACACATTTTATCACATATGTTATGACCACATAAGAATAAACACACACACACACTTCTGATTCTGAGGCCAACAATGCTTCCTTTTTCTCCAAATTTTCACAATTTATTTTTTTGCATGATTACCATATTTACTGATTATCTTATGTTGGATCAAGAAATTTAAACTAAAACTTAGACATATAACTTCCTAGCAAGACATACTGTAGGTGCATTAATTTTATTCATCTCAATTTGCCTGAATAGAAAACTCATGTAAATCCACCATTCACTTCTGACCCATTTGACTGTAACCTTGCTTCAGAGTCAACAACAAAGTCACCTGTGCTGTGCCTGAGGTAAATCAGGTATGGTAGCAGATTCCACTACTGAGACGCTAAAATGAAGGTTGTCACAGGAGTCCATTGTGTGTCTTACCTCAATGCAGCTCAGAGACGTGATGATCAAACACACACAGTAAAACAGCATCCTTGTCCCCTCCATCCTGATCCTCAGATGTTTCCTCAGTCCTTTGTGGTGGTCCCACCTATGCGTGTGTGTCCTTTTATACCTGCTAGCTCTCCACGACACTGATGCTGATAGCTGTCAGTGGACACACAGAGCTGAGCAGGAAAAAATCATGCACTGGAACATTTGCAGCCCGACTTAATAATAAGAGTGATCAGGAATGACTAGTTTCTGATTTGTAAATCAGAAACATGGCATTAAGAGAAGCCTGCACATGTGTGTTAAATGCATTTTGTCAAAACTATAGTCCTACAAATAAATTAGGAAATGTCACTTGAGTTGATTATTTCTCCCTTTTAATAATATTAATTGGTAGTATATTTTATTTCATTGGAAATCTTGATGTGTCACCTTCACAACAAGGTTCAACTTGTAAGGCTCTTGCATTTGCGGAATGACTAACACAGCTTAATGTGTGTTGTGCCAAAATCCCCTGCAACTGGAAGCTGGTGTTTCAGTGTACAGAGTGGTAGTGCTGTGTTGCTCATTCCACAAGTGCAAAATCCTTACAAGTTGAACCTTGTTGTAAAGGTGACTAATCAGGCTTTCCAACAATATAAAATACAACCCCAATTGGTGTTATAAAAGTGGAGAAATAATCAAGCTTAATAACTGTTCCAAACTTTTTTTGAGTACAGATCATAGAGAATGTTTATAATTCATCACCAGCATATTATATAAAATAATTCATCACTTGAATATTTTGAGGAATTTTGTTCAAGATTATCCAAAATTTCTGCTCTTGGGTAAGAATGACATAAATACATTTGAAGGTCAGATGTCAAGGTCATAGGTCATTGGACCTCATTTGCATTCCTTGTCTGATGCAATTTTTAAGAAACTCTTGATGGAATTTCTTTTTCAAACTTTGCACAGATGTCAACTCTGACAACAGAATTGAGGGATACAACTGAAGAGCCTCAAGAGACTTTTAAGAACATTTGTCCGACCTTGAACAAATCCACTCTGACTCAAGGATGAAGTCAGTTGATTCTGAAGGTCAAAGGTAAAGGTCAAGGTCACTGGATATGTATTTATCTTTTGTTTGTGAACGTAATATTTTAAAATGGTGCTTTTCAGGGGTCTCCAAAAACTGCATAAACGTCAACTCCCACTGAAAGGTTAATCATTTAGACATTGGAGGTCAAGTTCAAGGTCATGGGACTTCATGTTGATCGTTTACTTGTGAGGCTTATATCATAACAGTAGTTTCTAGGTTGTTTGGTATCTATCAAAGGTTTGCTCTCAAGGATTTTCTTCAAACTTTGCACAAGTGCCCACTCCAATTCTAACTCAAGGAAGAACTGATAAGATTATGTGACCTATGGTCAAAGGTCAAGGTCATGGGGTGTCATGATGATCCTACATGAACAAAATCTTAAAGACACACAGATTTTTTTTGTTATTTGTTTGTTTTTTCAAGGACTTTACTGCCCTTATACAGAACCTGATGAACGTCTGAACTGATATCAGTGAAAGAATATTTTACTTCTTGTCAGTCTTTTGTCTGAGCTGGCTGCAATACATTTTCCCAGTAACTTCTCCAGTCCATCTCTAGATATTTTATTTCATGCATCAGAAGAACATCTCATGCTTAGAGACATATACACCCAATATGTTCTGCCATTTTGGCAGGTGACATTTGTTCAAGATCAAATGAAAAGAACCAGATACATCCGAGTGTACTCAAGATATGTTGTCCATAATGGATAATCATGACACCCAGTGATCTTGACCTTTGACCCATGGGCCCACCTGATATGTGCTGCAATTTTGGCTTTCTCACTGTGTTATCAATCACAGTTTTTTTTATTGTAACTAATAAGGATTCAGCTGGTAACTGAACTTGCACTATAGTTGTTGCATACGGATAAATTCTATTTTATTTTTATGTTCCAACACCCCTACATGATCCTTATCCAGTCCAGTGATGCAGCTTTGTTTTTGTGTGGTGCATTTTGATGGAAACAGAAACTCACCTACTGCCTCATCATATCTAACATTTCACTTTCAACCAGGCTCAGATAACCTTTAGAGTTAAATCAACAAAGACGCCACATGATAAGATAATTCATTTACAAACCACACAAACCTGCCACCAAACATCACCAGTGTTACACTAAAGACACAAGAATTTTGTTTTGCTCACTTTGACCCTTCTTTGCTCACTTAGGAACAATATTTTGATGAAAATATGGAGTAGGAGGCACGTTTTATTTCACATCACATGTTGAGAACACTTGAGGGGTTATTTGCATTAACTGATATAAACAGAAAGGAATGTACTTCTGAGATGTTTGACTTTTGATATTACATTTTTTACAAAAACATGAGGTACAGGCCTGAAACACACAGTCAAGCACATCCATTCGAGCAAATACGCCATGACATCATTGCCACTGTGCAAAGAAATAGCATTTGTACTTTTCAAAAGCATTTTAGCAATAGCATGTAGCACTATAAGACATCATCTGATCACCAGATGAACTGTTCAATATATTACACAAAAAGAGCCCATAGACAGTGTTTGGGCAGAATGTTTCAAAAACACATCAGGCAGGTGAGTAGATGATCGTTCCGTCAATCACATTCATCACAAGCCAGTCAGATAATGTGGTAGGTGGGTGCAACTGTTGCAGTGTAAGATACAAAACGCAGGCCACAAAGTAGAACAAACTCTTGCTAAAACATGTCAGAAGTGGAGCAAAATATCTTTTCTGTAGAGAAGTTTGTAGGGTTGTTATTTGTTTTTTCATCCAATAAAGAAATGCAGTCAAGATCTGATAAAACGGCTATTGAAGCTGTTAGCGTCTATGCTAATCTCTGTATGAGCAGTCACTTTCTGCTGTTGTCTAACTCGTAATTTGTACCTCTTGGGCCACTCTGCTTTGGGCCACTCACAATCATTGCAGACTGGAGCCTGGTAAGATGGATCTGCTTGATTATACACATTAAATCAGGCTAATCTCCCTGCTACAAAAACCAGCATGCTGGCCCGTGCTGGTTTTTATATCAGGGCTGTTTGCACTGCAAGGTTAATCATCTGACTGACATTGCATCAAGGTGTTGGTTCAGAAATATTTAACTCTTTGTACCTTTTTACTTTGGTAAACCTGAGTTATCATCCCATAAAACATCATTCTTTCCATTTGTAAAGGAAAAGTACACAGACAATCCCTGTCGTTCTGTTGTTTATGGACAGGGATGATAAAGCAAAGGGTGTGAGACAAAGGTTTCAAAATGAATGTTACACCATCCTCTGTTGAAATGTTTAATTTAGTCATTTTAAGAGTATGACACCCACACAACTACAAAGATAGACAGGGTGTCCAATCTGTTCCTGTAACTGATTGTGCTGTAGCTAATAGTCACGCTCTGTGTTGCTTTATCTGTCACCTTATCACTTCACAGCATATTTCCTGGTATCAGTAATTTTAATGTTTCATATAAGATAACTCAGTGACCCTATTCATCTGCCTTAGTGGACAATACTTCAATAAATAGTCTATTTAAAATGCTTGATCTGTTTTTTTCCCACATTTCTGTTTGAAATTTGTCCTGGAAGACATATATTGCAGTGTTTATGTCCTGCTCTGATTGAGGAAATGTTTTACTTCCTGATGTGTGACATGTTTCTGAAGACTTCAAGATTGCATTAAATGATGTATCATTGCACAGCAGGTTAATTTTAAGTCATAAAGATAAGAGAACACAATGATAAAGAGGAGGGAACTTTGTAAACAGTGTTAAAGAGACTGAGAGCTTCAGTCAAATACATATAAACTCATTCTGTAAAAGTTATGAGTGCATGCTACAATGAACCATAGAGATGGATGAAATTGTGACCTCAAATAAAATGTGCCAAACTGCTTTTTAGTACACATCTAAAGGGTCATAAAACTAAACTACTGCCTGGCAATTGTGTCTTTTTGTGATGTGTGGATAAAGTGGTGGGTCAGGAAGAAAGATTGATTTTGTTTTATGGTGTGCAAGGTTGCAATAATATTTGACCTCCAAAATACAGTTGTTCCACCCTGAAGTCAAAGTGTAGGGTTGTAATAAATGTCTCAAAAATCCCTAAATACATTCTTTGAGTACTTGGCTCACAAGATTTGAGGTCACAGTGACCTTTGACCTAAAAAAAATGATCACTTCATCCTTGAGTCATCGTGGCAGAACGTTCTGATTCAGATTGGACTTCAGGTGCTGTCTGTAAACAGGATGCTGATCAAACAGGCGAGGAACTACATCCTGAGATGTCACGCCTACTTCAAGACAACAACCAACAGGACCAAAGTCTTCTGTCCTCAGTGTGGAAACAAAACTCTGAAGAAGGTTACCACGAAGGTTGCCACGAAATATGAAGTAACTTGAACACATTTCAGTGGGATGTGACATAGTTATCAACTGCCCCAGCTTGCAGGGTAGGTAGATCGTCGATCAAATAAGATACTGCAGGATGTTTGATGGAACACCCTGAAACCATCATGAATCAAAGCAGAAGTTTTATACTCATTTCTTTAAAAAAAAAAAAAAAAAAGGATTTTAAAGACCAAGAAAAAAGACAAAGACCTCAAAACAGAAAGAAATTCTGTAATGTTTACAGACAGGTGGAGCATCTGAACCTTAATATCTGTTGGAATATCAAACACTAAAGAGTTTTTTTTTTCTGTATTGTGCTTATTGAAGAGACTTAACCTTCAAATAGGATGAAAGTGTCTGTCTAAAATGTATTCAAATGTGTCTCATTCTTGATAATTTGAATATCCCTGCTCACTGCAATCAGTGTCTCCCTGACATTTAAGTCAGCAGCCAAATTTCCCTGACTATGTAAAGTTTAACACAGTTTTCATGTAAGAACACATTCAAAAATCACAACAGTATTGATAAAAACAACTCTAAGATGAAGAAAAGGAGATTTAAAAGATCTAGCCCTTGTTGCTAAAGGTCCACAGAGGGGCTTCAACCAAACCAAACTACAAAGTTTGAAAAACAAAATTCACTTCCTGAAAACTTCTTGCCAGTAAGATAGTCTGCAGCCTTTAACCCCATGTAAACGAAGGATAAAGTGTAATACATTTTTATTTATTTAGTGTGTAATGTTTATTTGTAGGGACAGTATGAAGCAAGAGAATGTTGCCACACACTAAAGCATTTATAGCCTGAGCTAATTTGCAATACCCATCCTTAGCTGGACCTTTAAAAACATTAAAAAACCCAATAAATTAAGTTAAACAGACAAAAAAAAAACTCTAACAAGCTCAACAAATGTGGACAAAACAATACAAAACCCCAGAAATCATCGGACCTCAGAAACTTAGCCTCTTTGTCCCTTTTCAAATCCAGACTCAAAACCCACCTGTTCAGGACTGCATACTCCATTCAGCAATAATGCACCACCTCTTCCCAGTTCCATATCATTGCCGGTTGTGCTTTTGATGATTTTATTGTTGATTTTATTGCTGGTTTTATTGTTGTCTATTTTTACTCTTGTACAGCATCCTTGAGTGTCGTGAAAGGCGCTTTTAAATAAAATGTATTATTATTATTATTAAAACAAGTATACAACAATACAAAAACTGGATAAAACAGGAAGCACATGGTCATTAATGACTACAAGTCTGGGTCCTCTTTAAAAACTGCTACAGGTTGATTTTAAATTGATTCCAGTCCAGATCCAGTAAGTTCTGAAGGTAAAGCCTTCCACATGTTGATGCCTTAACAGAGAAGGCAATTTGTCCCAGTGAAGACATGCATTTCAGCCGGAATCCAAGTCATCCTACAAATGTTTTGCCTATTCCTTAAATCTACAAATGGCCAGGATTATTGTTAACCTCATTCTAGCAGCAGGAAATCTACATTTGCATCTGCAATTAATTCTGAAAAAAAAAGTTTTTAAAAAGTATGAGTTTAAAAAATAACACAGTTACAGAAATGCTCTATGTGCTGGGCTTTTCTTTGAATTTATGGCAAGAAAGCTAAAAGAAGAAACTTAAGTGATCCAATCACCACTGTGAATTTGTGCATTAACCTAAAATGTTGAATGCACAGGGGTCAAAATCTTGAAATAACAAAACTATCAGATACTAAAGTTACGCTAGTTTTGATTAGAATAACTTATCTGTCTCACAACAACAATTCTGCTTAGCTTTTCCCCTAAGATTGTGCTTCTTGTGCTTGTATTTTTGCATAAGTTTTAATAAGAGCTCTGCCTCAACTTCTCAGACCCACAGTCTTCAGAAGAACCACAGACGCCATCTTGTGGCGAGGAGTGCGAGGCCGTTTCAGGAAGTGACGTAATAAGAAGGTAAGGTGGGAAATTCGTCAACCGGTCTCATTTTAGCTTATTGTGAATAATGAAGCATCATTTGTGGTTGATAGTGTAGTAAGCGGATGATAATTCTAAAACATTTGACCCCATAAAGTTGACCCAGGTAAGCGTTTTTTGAAATTCCACACCTTAGCTCAGTTAGCAAGCTATTAGCTAACTAGCATACTACTATATGGTTTTAAACGTTTGGTTGGCTCGCATGCTAGCATAGTAAGGCTAAACATTTAGCCAAGAGGGTTAGTTTAAGGCTGAAACGCATAATTTTCAGTGCATTTCGTAATTATTGAAGACGTGTTGAACCTGCGTATATTGTTATTCGAAGAAGACACGAGGGCAGTGGCTTGTATCTTTACATTCTCATGAAATATTTTGGGAAGTATCTGCAAGAACTGGTGTTATGGGATCATTCGTGACCCTGCTAATTGGTGACATGTAGTCGTCCTGTGTTGTCGTGGTTATTGCAGCTGTTAGAGAGGAAAAGTTTAAGTAAATGTGTCCGTGTGTTGCTTTAATTAAAGGAGTTTCTGATGAGTGTATTTTGATTTAGTGATGATTTTTTTTAAATTAACAGGCATTTGAAGAGTTTTCAACACTAGCTGTTACTACAGCAGTCCAAGACGCTTTCAGACCAGTGTCGCCAAACGATATTGTAACAAGTTAATGCATAACACCAAACATCTCTATCAATGCAATTTTGATGAGTCCTATTTCCATCACAAGCACTGATCCCCTGAAGAGTGTGCGGCTCAGAGCATGTTAAGTTAGGGTTGCTCGATTATGGCAAAATACATCATAATGAATACTCAGATCACGACTATTGAGTATTCATTGAGGGCTACACGGTGATGCAGCATGTAGTGCGTGTGCCTCACAGCAAGAATGTTGCTGGTTCGAGCCCTGTGTCAGTCAGGGACTTTCTGTGTGAAGTTTGCATGTTCTTCATCTGCATACGTGCATTGTCTCTGGACACTGTGGCTTCCTTCCACCAAAAGACATGCACATGAGGTTGACTGGTGACTCCAACTTGCCCTTAGGGATGAGTGCGGGTGTGAATAGTTGTCCGTCTCTATCTGGCCCTGTGAGTGTCTGGTAACAGACTGGTTCAGGATGTACCATGCCTCTTGCCCAATTTTAGCTGGGATAGGCTCCAGCCCCTGTGACCCCAAAAGGGATAAGCGGTAATTGATAATGGATGGATTGCTTAATTATTGATTTTACCACAACTGCATTACAAGCATTTGTTGGACTGAACACTCTTATAACTGACATTAAAAGAATAAAACAAAAGCAATAGGCAAAAATCATGAAAAGATAAAGTAAAGATAAGATGTATGACACATAATTTCAGTTAATGATTAAAAATAAATTAAATGTGTTTGAGGTAGTGGCTATGAACTCCTTTTATCAAAATATAACAACTAACACTAAAACCTCAACCACACATGACAAAGCATGTGGACTAAAGCACAGCGTAGTATGTGGCACATTAATTGTTTGACTTCGATTATCTTGCTTTCATCATTTTAACTGAAATTCAAAGTCAATTAATTTTCCAGACCCATGTTAAATGCCTCCCTAAATCTAATTGAAGTTATATTTTTGTCTTTTTCCACAGATTTTTTCAAAGATGGCAGCATCTTTACCTCAGAAGCCAGGGATGGCAGGGATGCCCTCTCAGCAGCAGCCTCACCTGCCACCTAATGCTGCATCAGCTCCAGGGCAGCCGCCCCTGCCTCCTCAGGGAGCTTTGAGGGAGATCTCCCCAGTGTTTCTCTGCAGAATCGGACAAGAGACCGTCCAGGATATTGTCACCCGTACCATGGAGATCTTCCAACTCACAAGGGCTACACAAGTACTAGACAACAAACTCCTACTTAATAGTTGTGTTAAAATTCTCTTATAAACACGCAGATGCTTCAATCCATCACTCCATCAAAAATTTGATATTTGTGCCATCAGTTCAATTTTTATATAAATATATACAGTGCTCAGCTTAAATGAGTACACCCCTTCAGATTTGTCAAAAAACCTTTAGTTTACTTTCAAAATAAATATTTTCTATGACATATTATACCACAAAATACTCCCCCAAATGTGGGCCTTTGATTGCAAACAAGATTTTTTAAGTTGCACACAAAAAGGTATTTTTCTCAATATAAGATCAGGATGCAAAAATGAGTACACCCCAATCAAAGGGGTGGGAGCGAAGCTAAATTTTAGTTATATTACTTTTATTTGCATCTTATGGTAAAAACATATGTTAAACTCAGCTCTGTCAAAACTTTGAAAAATTGTTCTGTAGTTCATTTAGATATTGATTAATACCTTACGTTTAATAGGGGCTGTACTCATTTATACTGGGCACTGTATATAAGTTTATAACCTTTTTTGAAGTAGGACAGTAGGTGGAGCTAAAAGAGTAGATTGTACTTTTACTGTTACTGTGTACAAAAAAAACATTTTGCATATAACATAGACGTAACCCAAAAACTATACTTAAAAATATTTTTAGATTCAGTATTGGTTAAAAAAAGTTTGAAAGTATTAACCTATAGGATATGAGCAAAAACAAAAGCACACACCACTAAATAAATTATATCATTCCACATGTAATGCCATGTAACTTTGAAACTTGCCTTAAGTTTTTTTAATACTAAACGCCTTTATCTGAAAACAACTTTTTTTTTATTGTAGATTTAAATCTTGTTATATCTTTTTCTAAAACAGGCAAAATGTCTTGTAAAAAGTAAACAGGTTCATTCTTTTACAGGAGAGTTGGTTTTAATTTAAAACAAAAAGAAATGTTTGAAGTGTGTTTAAACAGGTATTGGCTGAAATTAATTTGGATATAACAGCATATCAGATGTTGGCAACAAAATATCCTCACCTCTCATCCTCTCTGTCTCTGATTGACAGATCCGTTCCCTTCTATTGCAAAAACAGGATATAAGATTTAAAACTTCACAAATAGATGACGTTTTGTTAACAAATTCTTTTCTTTTGGATGAGATCTTACATTTGCTCCTGTAAAAAATAACAAAAGTTTGTTAGACTGTCAGAAATTACAGTCTTTTCTGTCTCACACTGAGTTTGCTTGGATGCTCTCTGAATGTCTGCTGTTTCTCTGGCACCCAGTTGTCTTCTGTTGTCTGTCAGTCCTCATTTGTCCTGTCTTTTTTTCTGGCTCATCTTACAGGCACTCTTGTCAGCTTCTGTCTTTTTCATTCTTCCATCTCCACCTGATCCGAGTCTCTAATTGTCTTGCTGTGTGCTTCTGAGTGTGTCACCTCCTCTGCCTTGTCCTTGTGGTGAAGACATTTTCTTCCTGCACTTAAAAACTCTGAAAGTAAAAAGCAGCAGCAGCATAAACTCGTGTTCAGCTTGGTCTCACTTTTTAAAAACATGATTAACCAAAAGAGAAAAAGAGGGATCTCCGGGACTCCTCTGCTGAATGCATTTTGCCCTCCAGATTGTTTTACATGAATGCATTACACCACGATCCAAACCTGACTTTAAGAGACATTATGCTGTTTTGTCTTTCATGTAGCTTCCAAATGGAGTGACCCAGAGTCAGGCAATGTACACAGACCGCTTCGGGAAGCTCCAGGAGCACCTGCGGCAGCTCGCCTTACTCTTCAGAAAGCTCCGTCTGCTGTACGAGCGCTGTGTTGAAATGACCACTGACCTGCAGGAGGCGCCAGCAGAGGTGAGGAGGGGGCTGCACATTCACCTAGATTAGGGCAGGATGTTATATCAGTATATGAAGACATATTGACATACTTCTTTACCACAATAAAATCTTCAATCAAATGATGCTGATACTTGTTTGATACCTTTACAACAAAATAGAGCATTATAATATTGGGTCTTTCATACATTTAATTTTTGTTTTAAAAATGCAGGCTAACTTCTGCACACCACATTGTCCTACCCTCTTTTCAAAAAGTTACTAAAGTGTTTCTGCAATTTAGACAGTGTCTTCTCTTTCTAGGTTAAAAATACAATTCAATACATGGGAATGAAATCATCTTTGACAACAGACAAATTTGGGTAGATTTTCTATTTGGCAGCTATTTGGGGCATGTTCATCTATGTTTAGCTGTTTTCATGGCGCAAATTCTTGTTGCATAACTGGGCGTACGTTGCGAAGAGGTAGGATTATGTGTCTTACACTTGTTCGTGCTCCGGGGTATCATGATTTAAACAAACCAGAGTGTCAGCTTGAATTCCTTTTAAAATTTTGTGTGCACTGGCTGGCTGGAGTTTTACTTTTTACATGGTGGAGTTCATTGTTTGATCTGAATTATTAATGGATTAGTTAATTCGTCTCATTTTAATGTGCCACTGTACATCTGAAAGACACGCAGGACATGATATGAAATATGTAATGTTCAGATTGAAGTTTTTTTTTATTTTCATTAAAGCATTTTCAGAGCATCAGAAATTATCAAAAAGATGAGGTAGATATTTGACTTGACTTTTTTTAACAGTACATCAAAATTGTTTCTTGTTTCTTTTTAGGAATCCTTTGCCCTTTTCTCTATTCTGTTGCCCAGCCTGTATTAAAACCTTTGAGCTTAATTATTGGTGGCATTCATAGGCACATAGACAAATGTAAACGTAGTCCTGTGTTGCATCAGAATCTTTGATTGTGTGTGTGTTTTTCTTGTTACTGGGATTCTCAGAAAAAGCCATGCTGTTTCAGCTCTGTCGCCTCATAAACTTAAATAAAATTAATGAACATACTCATCCTCACTTAGAATTCATCCTCTTTTAGAAAAATGGGCTCATTTGAGTTTGTGTTTTGTGTTTTGTGGATGTGTTGATCTTTCTAATGCATCCTCAAAAGAGCAAGATCACTGTGCAACACAGACTTTAGATGTTCGTCCAGGTTTAGGTTTTAGGTGATTTAAGGTGCAGTAATTTTCTGCATCCTGAAGGTAGTTCCACCAGCTTTGCTCCTGACCACTCCTCATTTTCAGACAAACACACCCTTCAGCGCAAATGAAAAGGCATGAGCATCTGTTTTTTTAACAGCGTGAGCGCACGGCATAAAAATGATACATTCATTTGGGCCCAGAGTGTCATGTGCTTCATGGATCTTTTTTTATGTGCTGATAACAAGATCCGAACTGTGTAACAGAAGTCATCTGAAAACACTGAAACATTTACATTTCACACAAAATGAACAATTTATTGTTTTGGTCATAAAATATGCTTGGCTGGTGAGTTTTCATCTACGCATTACCTTAGCTGGTGTGTGAAAAAGTTAGTTTCAGACCCTGCTGTAATCATAACTATAACTGAGATTTTATCTTTTTTAAAACAGTTGTTATTAAAGAGCATAGAACATTTTGTCAGCCTCATGTTGTTGATGTTGTAGAGTACAGACAATTTATGGGGGCTTTTTCTTAAGTATTTAATATTTAAAACAAAAAAATGTTGCCCAGTACTGGGTGTCTTGGACAGACTTGTTCCTGTGGCATATAAAAGGTATCAGTATTTTTTAATTATTTATTTTTTCTTACTAGAATCACATCTAAGTCTACAACTCTAATATTCTAACAACCATCTTTTTGTTTGCATAAAAAATAGCCCGTCAATATACAAAGCTACATCTCTGTATGTAACATAAGTTCAAATTATGCGTTTATAATTACCTCTATGTATGTTAACCATGTGCAATACTGTGCATTAGCATGTTTATGCACAACCTGTGCAATATAACTGGTGTGGGCAAGTGTGCTATCATAAACTAGCACTTTTACTATGGTATGCAATATATCAGCACTTTAATTCTGATGGTCTTTTTGTTATGGTTTGTCTTTAGCATACCTCCTGTATTGTATGTGTGTCCTATGAATTAATGTGGAGTTCATGTTTTGTGTATCTGTAATCTTGCTGCTGCCTGTTACTCTTGTTTTATGGACTGTATTTATTTTAAGATTGCACACTTTTGTACAAATGCATTACATCACCCTGCCATGGACTGCAAATGGAAATTAGCGTATGGCTAAAATCTGGCACATTTACTTGTCAGTTTTCATTAATGTGCACTATCCTCTATATAAATAAAAAAAAATATTGCATTTCTTTTTAGCTATAAAAAAGTCCAGATATATTTGGTGCATATTCCCAGACACAGCTTAGATATTAGTGCAGCCTTTTTGTTCCCTGTTCCTCCTTTTAAGGAGTTAAATAATAAATACTACATCTAACATTTAGAGCGCGGAAAAGGGCTTTCACTTTATCTGTCCAAAAGAGGAAATTTCAGTGTTTATTCTTGGCACTGGGTTTTCTCTGTATCCAAATTCATTGCTTTCACAGACATGAGAGGGGAAACAATCTCATTTGTATGTATTTTGTGTCTTCAGCTTGTGCCATATGTCAGGGAGGAGCTGCTTTCTGTCAGAGTGGAGCCCTGCAGCCCTGCTGTCATCCATGAGAGAAGAGAGGTTCTGGAGGTATGTTCGGTTTTTACTGTGAGCTCATTTTTCATGCTCACAGTTGACAGAATAAAGAAAAAATGCATTAAAACATTAAAATAATGTATTTTTTATAAAGGAAGAAGGGGATCTTTCTGCTTGAGTGACTGGAAACTTGTTACCTGCTTTTAAATAACGGATTAAATTGTGTTAACCCGTCCTGTGCCGTAATCCTATAAAAACCATTGTAATCATAACTGTTTTTCATACTTCATATGAACACTTGCTGCAGAATAACTGCAAACTGGTGAAATACGTCTCATTTTGCACAATATTGTAGTACCAGTCAAACCCTTTATGGGACGAAAAGCATTAGTCTAGGGACTTGTAATGATTGTAGATGTTTATAAGTTATGTCAAATACCAGTGAAAGGTATGTTTTGTTACTGAACACACACATTTCTCTGCATGTTGCCTTCCACACTGAGTCTCTCTCTCTCTCTCTCTCTCTCTCTCTCTCTCTCTCTCTCACACACACACACAGATGTAGTAAAAGGGTAAAAAAACAGCTCCACTCAAGTAATATCAATTCATTTTTACAGGACATCCTAGTTTTAGCAATTTTGTGTGTTTTTTTGTCTTTCCTTGGTCTTCAAACAGGTAAAGTCAGATCATTTACTTTTTTTCAAAAGAAAAGGCTCAAAACAGTGTGAAGCCTGTAAGTCGTGCCATTTCAATGCCTCTAGATGGCAGTGCCAGCACTGGCTAACATTATCCCATCACTGTTAAGGGCAGGTTGCAGAAGCCTTGCAGCATGTTCAGCCAAAGTAAACACTTCAACAGAGGTAGTATTTCTTTTTCCAAAAACTGCCACCAGGCAGCTAGTGGCAAAATACTATCCAGTGTTGCCTCAGGCTGGTTAGTTTTTGTTTTTCCAAATATTTTTTACATTTATGAAGAGTAGCTCTCTCTAACCTTTAAACTCCTCAATGTATTATTATTGTTATTATAAAGCTGCAGCATCTGATGAGTTTTTAAAGCTCATGAGTCAGGGATTTCTCTTGCTCACACTGTGGTGTTGTAAACATGACAGAGTTGTATAACAAATTTTAATTCTATTGTAAAAATAAAACAAGTGCTTTCAATAAACAGCACAGAAGTTTAATACAATAACACTAAATGTTTTTTATGTAAGCAACCAATGCGCTGTCACTCAGCACATGTAAATCTGAACTAGAGCAAAGTCTCATCTTTTATCACACCAAATCTAAATCGAGATTTTAATTGACTTTCTAACCAGCTTGATACAAAACGTTATGCTTTATTTTCATCAATAGCAATTAACTTAAGTCAACTAAATTGTGCATTTGGTGTTTGAATGTGAGCACTAAAGTTTGTTTTTGAATGTGCAAAGTCTGAAACTTTTTATCTGTGGCAGAAACAGACCTAAATTAATGCTGTTGTCTCTATAGCTGCGTTTCCTGGTTCAGTTCGGCTCAGTACGGCACTCATTTACTGGTGTTTCCACTGTGGGATAAGGAGAAAAGGCACCCAAATAACTGACCCGTGCCATCCCCCATTTTGGCATACTGGGCATACCAAACTGACCTGAAAAGGTGGAGCTAAGAGTGCTGCAGTCAGTTGATTGAACACAAATATTGTCATTACTCATGCGACAGCAGCGTAAATGAAAGCCCATACCTCGCTGTGTTCAAATAAGCCGTGGATTAAAGTGATTTGTTCGCTGCTGTTGCTGTAAAGAATGAAACAATGCTCCATAGAGTTCTGGAGAGCCTGAAGTCCTCGATTGCTGCTCTCTGATTACAATCGAGCTCCACTGCAGACCGCTGCACTGTGACGTCACACATCCCCACCCTTAAGTGAAGCTGGCAGTGAAAACGCAAACTGTACTGAACCAAACCAGAGCACTCAGTGGAAACAAGGCACAAGAGTTCATGAGCTTTTTAGATTTTAACAAACAGACTTTCTGTGGTCATCTCGTAGAAAGTACGTCAGAAGAACCAAGAGATGAAGGTCCTGATGGATCAGATGAGGAACCTGCTGTGGGACGTTAATGCCATGCTGACGCTGCGGAAATGATGATGATGATGATGATGATGATGATGATGATGATGAAGAAGTCACCTCCAGATCCTGTCCTTTAAGGAGGTAAATCCTTCAGTTGTCGGGACTGCATAGCAGCACAGAACTTGTGAAAAAGGGAAACTCTGATGGACATTGAATGTGGGACCCTCTACTTTGGGACACTTCTTTTGTGTTTGCACTTCATCCCAGAGACTCGTTTATTCACAGCTCACCCAATAACTTCTGGTGTTCATTATGTGGAGGTGGTTTGGGGGGTATACTCTTATTGAGATTGGAGCTTGAAAAACAGATTTGTTGATCTGAAACTCTCCAGACCTCTTTAACTTTGTAAAGGCAACTGACACCCAGGGTTGTTTTTTCCTTTCATGTGTCCACAGTGTTATTATGTCACTCCATCTTTATTCAGATAAGTTATAAGGTCCTGCTTTAATGCTGATAAGTCGAAGCCTGAATCGCCTGTGGTCAAAACAACAACAAAAATCTTTATCGACGCTGTGTCATGGTGTTTTGGCCGGAGGTGCTGACTTAACACCAGAAAGACTTAAACTCATTGCAGTTAATTCTCACAGAAAGCACAGGAGCTGATCTGTTTACAATAGAAACAATTTCCTTTCCTAGTTTTAAAAACACTGTGGGCTCAGAATTCAAATGGAGCCTTTGGCAGCTGTGTACCTCAGGTGTTTGTACATAGTTTTGTATGTTTGTAACGAGATTAGCTTCCTGAGTGGAAGAAAACACACCTGTTTAGCCCGAGGCTGTTGAGACTCCCCTGCCTGTGAATTATTTTTGTAAACTGTGACACAAAAGGTAAGATTAACGTATCATTTCTTTTTCTACTGAATAAACTTTTTCTACACTAAACATCTGAAAACACACCTCCTGCCTTTAAATACATCTGCTCACACTCTGGAGCATGTTGTCGGATTGTGTCAGTTTGGACCCGAGCGCTGACGTGGGGAAGCATTGTGTCATACAGAGCTGAGATGATATATAAGTACATCCACCAACACACGGTGATGCATATTCTGCCCCCTGACCCTTTGTATTCATCTTTCTTACACACAAACAGCTTATTGGCGCGCCACTCCCACACTACAACAAGGCATCAAAGAAGGAACGAGTCCAAAAACACAGCCGCAGCGTCGGGAGTGGGCAGCACTTTGGCTGCTCTAATCGTATTAAAAATAATTTCACAGCTAATTCAATCTACCATGACCATTTTTTTCCCCAATAAATTAATTACTTAAAAATAAAATCCCAGGATTGCAGCTGTTTAAGCAAAGGCTCACTACACCACACAAATGACGAGTAAGCCATCAGATAGGAAAATGTGAAGACTTCTCTCAGTTTTTACGAGCGGCATATGTTTCACAATAAGAAATGAGCTGCGGGTAGTAATCCATCAACTTCAGAGATCCAAGGAAGGAGTTTGCTCAGCTGGAAGTGACAGTGACAGTCAGATAAATGTATTTTACTTCAACACTTAGAAAGTGACTTTCTTTTGGAAAACTGTGATGACAAATTTGAGCAACTTGACGATCCGAAATCAGTTTATAAAACTTTTCTGATATTTCAAAGACAGTAAAGTAAAGTTTTTAAGGTGCCTTGTGCACACATCGGGCTCCTCCATAGAGGGGTCCCCTTGTGATTTGATTACATTATAATGTGGAACAAAGGCTCAAGGAGTTGCTTTGGTTCAAATGTGCCTCTGTTACCTGGCTGTGTTGGCTTTTTAAACCGGTTTATGATCCTGATGTCAAAGATTTGAGTGCATCAGCTTCATCAGAGCTTTACATCAGAAAAAAACCCACAAAGGATCAATGGCCTGGTTATGAAATTAAAAACCAGTTTACTGCTGCGCCCCTGAAGCTCGCTCTACAAACTCCTCTCACTACTTGAGGCCTGTGATATTCACATCTACTTTTTAGGAATCATGTTGATGGTAGGACACAAGCCAGCTAGCTAAGTGTGCTACATTGAGGAAGCCTGTAACTGCTATAGCACTGTATGACTCTTAACCTCAAACATAAAATAATGTGAGTCTTTCCAGCGGTCTGCCTGTCTGTACACTTCTGAGAAAAATTACAAAGAAAAAGGACAGCACACAAATCTTACCGCTGAAGATAGCAGGACTAAAGCACTTTGGCTAGCAAGCAGCCATAACTCAAATGGACCCTAATATTAAAGAGCTCATTTTGCCATAAGTCAGGTTCATCTATTCAATTATATCCCTGATCCAGCTGTAATTCCAGTCTGTCTGAGACACTCGGCAAGGCTCCCTTCCCCACATGGGCCCAGCCTGCTCTGATTGGTTGACCTGTCAGTGCTCTCTGTGCCATGTTTTCAACAACTCTTTCATTCTATAGCCTACTCTGCATTGTCCTTGCCACTCTGAGCCCATTGGCTTAAACTGTTGGTGACAGGTAGTAACATTGGTGGGGTTACAGGAATGAGATGTTTCAAGGCAGCTACTGGTGCTGTATAGAGCCATCGTGCAGAGGAGACATGTCAAACTCAACACATAATACAAGCTCTTTAAACTTTAACACCCTGTCACAACTCAAGTTGGGTACACACTTTTACATGATCCCAGCTTCCAACCAAAGTCGGCAAAGGTCTGAGTATCTGGAGTTCCTTAAGATTCTCTTACCTGATTATCCTGTGGCGTGAGGTGTGTTGAGTGTCATATTGTCGTCTCAGAAGCAGATCAGCACCACCCCGACTTGAAATTGTAAATATTAAACTTGCTCATTACTTGTTAGCTGAAATCCTAACAGTCTGCTAAAGAGAGGAGCTGGACAGAAATAGCAACCTCCAAAGGATGTCTTAGGAGGCTAAAAGCTAGCCGTATGTAGCTTAGCAATTTCTTCTGATGTTGTCCGCCATGTTTATTTACATTAAAGTTGCGTGTGATCATGTGAGATTACAAGCTGCAGAAGTAGAGGCCCAGGTTGTTGGTGAATGAATAGGTTGGTGAGTGTGTCCTATGTCTCTCTCTTTGAGGTCATCACATCATCTGCTGCCTGATTTCTACCCATGCATTATAACCATACCTTAGCGTTGAGAGGGACTGATGAATAAACCATTTGAACCATATTATCTCTCGAGTTAACAGGATATTTTTAGGTTAAATGCCCTTAAACGACTGATGTTTTAATTTGTAATTTCTGTGAATCAAACTTTTGTTCAAGTCTTTTGAGCTCAGTTGTAATAGTGGTGGTAACAGGAAGACCTGAAGTGATGATCCATCCAAGGCTCATAAACTTGTAAAATAATGTTCTGAAAGGACTTCATTCAAAAGAATCTTTTCAAGGCAAGTACGAAGACTTGGCAGATGTCTTGCTTATGCACATGATTTGCACTTCTGTTATTTCACTTCATTTCTGGTAACCTGTCCTGGGCAGTGCAGCCACTTAATTTGTCCCTGTTGCCCTTTCGAGCTTGTCCAGACTACAAATATTTTAGCTTCTCTAAATGTATAATGAAGCGAATCTGGTTCCCACATCTCTGCTGAAAATCCCTTTTCTGAATAAAGATGTGCAAGGAGAGGAGAAAGAACCCAAACTTACTGCAGGACGGTGAATTTGCATTTATAAATCATTTAATTGGTTTTACAGTTAGCATTTTGATGTGAAATGATCTGTTTCCATGGCAACAGTCCCTGCACATTAATGCTCACACACATCAACAGTAAGGGTGCATGGCACCGATACAAGTCCCTTGGGTGCTTTTGGCATGAGAAAGTCTTTCTTTGTCATTGTCACAGCAGTTTCACTGTCACATGAGGCATCTGTATATGTTTGTTTCTTTCTGTCCAGTATAGATTGTCTGTCCACGGGGGGTTTATTGAGGCATCCATCAGACCCATGGATGTCGATAGACTCCTGTCAGACTCCAGAGGGCCTGTTTCTTCATGATTATGAGTCAAGTCCAGAACAGTCCACCAGGGTCTGTCTGAGGATTGTACACTGTCCCTGTCACAAGGTGGACACTTTGTCCCCATTACACACCGTCTTGAGCTTCCCTTTTCGACCCTTCACCACTAGTTGATGTAATAGTTTGATCCAAAGGCCACAAAACAAGACCTTGCTTCTCTCTGTGGTGTGTCTGTCCATTTTCCCGTCTTTTTCACGCCCTCTCCAGGTCTTTGTACTTCTTTCTGAGGACAGACACTTGATCTTTAAAGAGCACAGGGTCCAGGCGGAACTGAGAGTGGACCAGAGGCATGTAGCCAAACCAGTTGGCGAAGGTGTTGACACACTCCTGCCGCTGGTTGAAGTGCTCAGGGTTGGCCCAGGGGACGCTTTTTGTGCCCTGGAAAATAGAACAAGATGCAGACATTTACCGCCCACTTCTGACCTCAGTGGAAAGCACCAACAGACAAAAGTGACGGAGACAAATGGCAGGACTCACCCCTGGACTGGGCAGCTCTTTGTACTGCTTCCTTTGGGCCACTTTGATGGGTGGCAGGTGGGTGACTGCAGAGACCAGGAAGTTCATGAGGATGTCCTCACAGTTGGAGGTGCGATCCACAAGAGTGCGCAGGGACTGGGGCAGGTAATGGGAGAACAGGTAGTGGTAGTACCTGTGGGAAGTAAGACATTTAAATTCAGCCAAAGACAATATGCGGCATTTCAATATCAAGCTTCGACAATTCAGTCCCTCAGCATTTATGAGATAAACCATGAGGGTAGTGTCTGGGCTGCTGGTGGTCAAGTTGTTATAAAGAAAGGCTTCAATCCTTTACACAGGTCGACTTGGCTCAAGCCTGGCCAGTGTCTCATTTTATCCCCCACCCTCTCCCCCGACTTCTTACTGTATCCACTGTGCTGTGAGAGTCGAGTCAAAGAGGCTGAACAGCAGCTTCTTTGGACACAACAGCAAATGTAATCTGCTGATTTAGGAAAGTTCTGTTAAATATGAAGCAAGCAAATATAGAGTATTTGTGCAGCATCAGCCAGAAACATCCTTATCAAACAGAAACATTTAAGGGATTCATGAGAGCTTTTTTGGAAACTAAAGTCCAGAGGCTGAATTGCTGCCAAATACTGGAGCTGCCTTGAATGATGCAGCCACAGGTAACAAAAATCTTTGCTCCAAATGTCTAAAAAGTTGATTATCAGTGTTGGCAGGATATTTTCATCTGATATTTTGGCCTTACAAACATGTCCTATGTGTTGGCTGTATTGGCAGATTGTACAAATTTACATAATGGTTTACCACAGCATCAGTGAAAGCCCACTTTAAAAAAAGGGTAATTTATTAAGAAATAAAACGTTGTATTTCTTTCTTCGTATCTCTAAAACAAATAGACTGTCATCATGAGAGGAAAATGCCCCTTTGAGTGAAGTGGAGACCTTTTGCCATGACAAAAACATCAGTATCAGCAAGAACTAGTTTGGAAATATCGGCACATTGGATATTAGCAAAAATCCAACACCGTGCAACCCTAATCTAAACTAAGTGGTACACTGTCTTAAAACTGAGCAAACACTTTTTAAATGTATTTTTAGATACACAATGGTTACAGGAAGGAATTGGATATACACACATATAAGAAGTACTGTTCCTTTTCAGTTCAGAATAAAAAGTCACTTAGAAAAACAACTTAAAGAATTACATGTTACTCTTCCACATCAAAATAGTTCTCTTAAAGTCAATATTATTGTACAATAACTGTCAGCAGTAAGAACAGTATCATCCAGTTTGCAGTGCCCCAGTTGTCTGCTCACAGCACAAAGTAGATTTGAAATTGGATCTGATTTGTTGTGAGAAGTGCACACAGTGTTATGACCACAGTTCACCAGCCATGAGCTGAAGGAAGCTGGACAGCCTTGAGACGGTCAAAATACAGTTCAGAGGCCAAGAGATGGTCGGAGATGGCCAAGGATAAAGCTTAAAGGAGAAAAGGAGAGTGACCATGTAAGACGCCAAAAAAGCAACAATCCAACAGCAGAAAGTATTTTCTGCAATTATTATTCAGAACAGACTGAAAACAGACAAAGTGTGAGGCTGTGTTATCATGTGTGCTGTGGTAGTTTCATGTAAAACAACTTCACCAGGGACAGAAAGTCCAGTTTCGTCTCATGGTTAGATTAACTTTTTTTTTTTTTTTTTTAGTCGATTGTACACGAAATATCTCTTTCCTTATCAGTCTCCAAAAGTTAGTTTGAAGTAGAAAACATAACCACCCCATCTCAAGTTATGTGAAGTTTCTTCTTCAATAGGGCTTGGACAAGATCAAATTTTAAATATAAATTGACAAATTTAAAATAACAAAAGTGTAAAGAATGTTGTTTGCATCGATTTATCTTTCATTTATCAATATATTTTAGTTTGAATTCTTCAATAACAACAGAAAAGATGAGTAAAAAACTTACAGATGCACAATATTCTCAGACCAGTATATCGGCAGGTATTTGCGTTAGAAGTCAATGATCGGTATCGGTAGACATGAAATCTTTTGCTGATGTTAACAGCTTATAATTTGACATTATAAATTGGTCGTAAATATCCCACATATTGGCTGTAATACTGACAAAATGTACAACTGTATCATGATGATGTACCTCATTGTTACTCAAAGTCTGCTTTTATAAATCAAGAGGATCATTAATCAAAGAATAAAATGTTGTTCTTCTTGCTTCACATCTGCCTCGAACACAAATGGACTGTAACCATGACAGGATCAGGTCAGTTTTGGTTACACAGACTTAAGAAAATATCAATGCAAGTATCTGCAGAAATTCATGTTGAAATATCGAATATCGGAAATAATCCAATAGTTTGCACACCCCTAATAAAAAAAACAAATGATTAGCAGACATATTTATTGAGAACATTTTTAGGGTCTTGAAAATATTTTCATATGCCAAAGGGGGGCCTAACAGCCAAAGTTTGGGAACCTCTGAACTTTAGTGAAAGGTTAATATTCAACGTGAATAAAAGTGCATGTCAAACAAGACTGGTTGAAGTTCACCCATATTTTATCCAAGCCATTGGCCTTTTAAAGCACAGATATCTACTTTCTATCAATACCAGTTTGATCAATCAAAACTGTGTTTAAACTGCAGCATCTTTATACCTACGTGTAACTTTTGTGAATCTGTGTTTTGTCTGAGTTCATTTTCTGACTGTTTCAGAGTTTGAGAGATTTATTCTCAAACATATTACAAAAGGTTTCAAAATGTTGACTTTAATTCAGTTAAAATGAGATGCTGTGTTAAAGGGAGTAAAACGATTGTTTACTGGGAGGCACTGACTGACATGAAAATTGTTCCCAAGATAGTCCAGTTTTGGTTGCCATGGCGCTGGATGTAAATGGCTGCCTCTCCAATAGCTCTCCAGTTTTTTAGCTCTCTTTTTAGTTTATTTACACAATTGTGTACAGTTTTTAGCCTTTTCCTATCCTTTTGACCTTTCTGCTCTTCTTATGAAGACATTTCTTTTATTTTATATATATATATATATATATATATATGACATGGATATTTGAGTGTTGTGTTGGTACCAGAAGGAAGTACTAAAGCTACCGGCAGACTGTTATTTTTTTCTCAAAAAAGGCTACCAAGAGCCAGTTTCATCAGCTTTTCAAGGGAAGAACTACTGGCTCTAAAACCAAAAGGACGAGCTAGGATTTGACACCACATCCCGGCGGCAGTGAGGAGGAGACCCGCTCTGTGGTCGGCGTGAGGCTGGACTCTCTGGTGACGGTGGCAGAGGACAGAGTTCTGGACAGGCTGCTGGACATTTTGGACGATGCCTGTCGCCCTCTGCACGCGGTCATCGGCGACCAGAGGAGCCTGTTCGGCCCAGGACTGCTGCTGCCCAGGTGTTGGGCCGGCAGGCTGGGGGACTCTTTGTCCCTCAGGCAGTCGGGCTGTGCGGCTCCTCGCTCGAGGGGAGGAGGAGTGGCGGGGGGGATGGAGGACGGAAAGGAGCAGTGGCCGGTAGCCAGTAGCCATATTTCATTTATTTTATTGTATTTTATATTATTGTATTCTATTTTATTTAATTCTATTCTATTATTATTATTAATTTTTTTTTAAATTAATTTATTCATTTTGTTTTGTTTATATTTGTTTTCATTTATATTTTTTGTTTATATCTATCTTATTTATGTATCATTTTATCTACTTTTTGTAACTGCTATTGGAATTCTAATTTTTCGTGAGGATTTTTCCTAAGGGATTAATAAAGTACTTTCTAATCTAATCTAATCTAGTTGAAGTGTCAGTCTGAACAAGGAATTAATGGAGCTTTTTCTGTACTCTTCAACATAAAGGTAGTTTATCTTCATCTGTGTTTTTGAGGTCAGAGCTCAAGGTCACAGGCCCTTCTGTTGATCCTTTGTGATCGATCAATCAGACTTTTAAGTTTGACTTTTATCCCTTATGTCCACTCTGCATAAAGGATAAACTCTTTGGATTTAAAAGTCATATACCACAGATTAAGGTAATGGACCCCCATTTTTATCTCTTGTTTACACACGGGATTTCTCAAGAATGCTTTTAGGGATTTTTTTAAGTTGGTAGAACAAAATGTCAAGATAAACATGCCAAGCATTGCCTTTCAGTGAAGAAATGCCAGGATCTGATACATACGTCCATATTGACCTGTCCTACTCTTCAGTGCAGCCTGTTGTCCAGTGACTATGAACATCATGGCTGAATGCACCTCCACTTAAAGAACAATACTGTTTAACCTTCAGTGCAGTTATACTCCGAGACCTTAGGAGGGCGCCAAAGCACTCCAGCCTTCATCACAATGCTCCTCAGAATTCCTCTTTTAATGCTGCTTTAAGTACAGACAGAAAGTGTGTGACATCAAAGACTCGACATTAAGCTTCTGCAGCCTTCACAGAAAAAAAAGAGACTCTGCTTGGTGGTTATACTCCAAAAAACCCTTTTGTCTTATTCAACTTAATTCTTCCTGAGCACTGATCAAAGCAGTAGAAATCAACTTAAAGTTAACATAAGTCTAAAAGAGCAGGATGTGACAAATATGCAAAGCAAAAGAAAACAACAGTTAATGTGTTTGCTCTGTTTTCCTCTGGCTCTACTGTTTAGTCACATCTGTCAGCAGAGTGCAGAGCCGGGATGTTCTGTCCCAGGATAATTAGCCTCTTATCAGTTTCTGCTTCTTATACTTGCACTTGCAGCAGAAACCCTAAATCTGTTTAGACAAGCACATAAGCTCCACACCTACATGCAGAAAAAAAGAGAGCCCTGCTCAGTTATTTGTAGGTGGAGGCTGGGGCAGTCTGCACCTGTACAGAGACACCTTCAGAGAGGAGGCTGGATGTTGTGATGTATGTTGATGATATGTATCTGGGACAACTTAACCGTTTCACCCACCGCTGGGATTTGATATTTATAGAGCACAGCAAAATAAACCCCTGTGGAAAAAGGCATATGTCCACTGTTTTCAAAATGAAAGTGCCAAGCTTTGTCTTCATGTTGACATTTTGCGTTGGATTTGACAGACGAACACCTGTCACTGTCTTTGAAATAAGTTTTAATTGCTCAGGAATACGAAGCTGCAATATGGCAGTAATGCCTCAGGGAGATAAACAGTAGTAGAGGACCGTAAAGAACTGTGACGGGTCAAGAAGAAGGGCGGGCTGTTTTTTTGTGTCAATGTAATTCGCTTAAAGTTTATAAGCTAAGTCAAAGTACAGTCCAACTAGACTCAAGAGTATATTTTATTTAAGCAAGAGATAAAAAAGGGCTCTATTACACCCTAATCTTTGACACATGACCTCTAAAATCCAACTTTTGAGTCAGAGTGGAAGTTTGGGCAAGGTTAAAAGTCATCCCTAAAAGTGTTATTGCAATATTATACGCTCACAAGCAAAAGGTGAGCATGACGGCCCCCGACCTTGAGCAAAAAAATGCAGTACATACGATAAATTACAGTAATTTTAGTCTAAAAATAGATAATGTAGCATAATGCAGTAAAAAAACAAGACTTCCTGGACTTACTCTGTCACTTATTTAGCCTACAATAAGAGTTTAAACTCTTTCCCAAGTTTCCCTCCATGTACTTTCTGTGTCATATGGAGGTTTTTTTCTTTTTTTCTGATGGTAAAAAAAATAGATTCAAATCAGAAACTAAGTTAAGTGAGGGAAAAAAAGGGATTTTATTTTGGCCATATCGTCCAGCCCTACTTTTAACCTATGATGTCCAAAATCATCTCATTTCATCTTTAAGTACAAATAAACATTTGTGCAAAGATTGATAAGAAATCCCAACAGTGTTGTTGAGATATGGCACTCACAATGACTTTGACCTTTGACTTTGAAAACATTTAGTTCCTTTTTAAAATCACAGCAGTGATTCACCACAAGCTTTGTAGTTCTTGAGATATTGCATTCACAAGCAAAGGATGGGAATGAGGACCCATGACCTTGATCTTTGACTTCTGACCTCCAAAATCTGTCATGCAGATCTTTATGTAAGAAGTTATTTTTGTGGTAAGTTTGAGGAAAATCCCGTAAAGCATTTTTGAGACACTGCATCTACAATAATTGACTAAAGTCTGGCAGACAGAGACCAGGACACTTAATGCCTCAGGCTGTCTCCAGCTCAGGGGCTATAAAATGACCGCATTTGAATGATTTTGTTTGTTTCTTTTGGTTAATTTTCTCAAATGGGACGTTTAATTTTTATTTGCATGGCAGCTGCATTGTGGAAAGCCATCTTTGGTGCTGTTACATAATTTTAATAATCCAATACATCGACAGTAATGAGATAATTTGAGTGTTAATGAGTTAATTAAAGGCTCTCACAATGAGAGAGGCTGATTTTGAACAATTCCTCCTCGCTGAAATTTCACAGTTTAATTGGTGAACCAGGCAGTTTTGGTAAAACAAATGGACCCTGCAAATATCTGTGGGCATAACCCGAGGGCTGTATAGATCTGAATTAGCATGAGGAGAAAGTGTTTTTATTGAAAATGCAGACAAAAAATGACCACACTGTCAAACAATAGCTTTCAGCAGCGTTTCAAACAGCCGTGGTCTGCTGAGTAATTACATTCAGATTGTTGAAGAGCCTGTGTCCCTCTGCTATCACACCTTTTGACTTCAGCCTTTTCAAATTAATCAAACTGCTTAAAGAAATCCCAGAGTAATTCACCCTCTCCTTTTCTTTTCTGTCTCTCTCTCATACATACAAATAATTATGCTCTGTGCCTCTCTCTGTTTGAATGTCCCTTTTTGAGATTCGTGTCAGTGTGCTCACTGCTGCTGCGGCATCTCTTCCTGTTTTGATCTTGGTTGCATAATGTTGAGTTTGTATTCAGAAGTTTGAATATATATATATATATATATATATGTATGTGTGTGTGTTCTTCAAAAGCAGTACATACAGAAAGAAAAGTCAATGTAGCTCTAATGTCACTGCCTGTTAAGACTGAAATATAAGAGAGCTTTGGGGGGTACACCATGTTTTATCAGGTATCGCATGAATTATTGAGGACAGACAACAGTGATTACCAGGACTGTTTGATATATCTCCATAGTCTATCTGGAAATATAGCCCACAGAGAGTGTTTGGGAATGGGCAGAACCTTTCCAAAGCATATGCGGCAGGTGGTTGGACGATTGTTTTGTCAATCACATTCATTATGGGCCAATCAGATAATGTAGCAGACGGACGCTACTGCTGCGGTATCAAGGACAGAATGTGAGCAGCTTCATAAAACAAACTCTCCATTAATCATGGCAAAGTGGAGCCAAAATATCCTTTCATTAGAGAAGTTTGTATTGTTGCTTTTTGTTTTTCTTTTAGTAAAATAATTCTGTTCAGATCTGATAAAAGCATCTATGCTAATCAAGCAGTCGCTACTACCTGTTGTCTTGCGCGTTGCTCCGACTTCTTCCTGCACTAAAGGACGCTGAATGGGTTGGCTATCTCGCAATTGGCATTTGCAAGATGGATCTGTCTCATTACAGACATTAAATCAGGCTGATCCAGCTACTGTGTAAGGTTATTTTTTACTCTACCCATATTGGAAATGTCCTGTGAATACCTCATACCAGACAGGAATAGATCCATGATTGTGTAACAGAGATTAGCAAAGGGGTTGAAGTTCTCCATTGCTAAGGTGGATTTCCATCTTTCATGTTTGTAATGAAATTTTAGGTCATTGTCAAACACGCATGGGAAAAGAAAATCAAAAAGCCGTATTGTTAATGATCAGGTTTTTCACATTCTTCTTGCAGTACAAGATTATTATAGTGCAGTGTTAATTTTGACAGCACTATTTAATTTAGGTTTAGTCTTTTGTCTAAAATATCTTTTAGTTTTAGTCATAACTTAGTCATCTAAATTGTTTTAATATTAGTCTAGTTTTAGTTGACAAAATCTACTGTAAATTTAGTCGACTAGAATATGAAGTGTAAAGTGTAAGGCATTTTTTATGTTTCCTTGAATTTCTGAAGTCATGTTTTACACTTGGATCCCTCCACCTTGAAGCTAAGGCAGTTGTGATTGGATGTCCCTCTTAACTCATCCAACCTTTCCACACAACCAACGACACTGTGATTCCTAACTTGTCCTTACTTTCTACATGATGAAATTAGGTCTGATTGGATTTAGTCTCTGTCAAACATTTTAGTCTAGTTTTTATGTGTTGACAAAAATGTCAGTTAATTTAGTATTACTTTTTGTCAATGTACACTTGTTTTTTTTTAGTTATAGTCTAGTTTTCATCAGGGGAAAAAAGGTTGTTGACGAAAACAATTAGCCGACAAAATTAACACTGTTATAGTGTTGTGTTGGTATAGTTTTTTAGTTAGTTTATTTGTCCCCATAGGGAATTTGGGGTGTGGAAGGAATCACAGACAATGCCAACAAAATTCAATGTCCACACTGATACAGTGTTGAAAATAGACAAATGAAAAACACATCAACATCACTAGAAAACTTAAACACTGCACTCTCACAGAGGAGAAAAGCAAACGAAACCTAGTAGTGATGGACAGGCAGGTGGGTGTAGAGCAGCTAGACCTGCTATTTTGACGTGTTTATTGTAACTTTTATCACATTGACCGTGGTAGGTCTGGTTAATACATCCCGCCTTGTTTTGATGGTGAACTTTAACATGTGGACCCATCATGTTTGGCCTTGTAATCAAACTTGTTAAAAAACATTTATCAACCTGACATCCTCATCAGGCTCAGCTCTTCTCTGCGTGTTTGCTGATCTTGTACCTGTGGTAGAAGGCAGCTCCAGTCAGGACTATGGAGTAGTCGTTGGTCCATTTGGACGTGTAGCCCCAGGCACGCTTCAGGGGATCCCAGAAGTGACTCCTGGGAGGGTATCCCACGATCCGCTCGGGGAAGCTCCGCCACACCAGGAAGGCAAAATTCACCTTAAAGAAGAGATATAAAACAAATGGAAAATGTCACAACTTTTCCAGGAAAACTGACTTCTTAATGTCCACTTTTCTGCAAAATTTTCATCACCTCACTGGTCAGCAGGACCGTATCCTCATCGAGACTCAGTACTGCTTCTGTCTCTATGGCAACATGAGGTAGGAACCGACTGGTTGTCTAAGAGAGAGAGAGAAACAGCAGTAAATCTTTGCTCTGCTTCTGTAGGATGTTTATTGTCTGGCCCGTGCTAAGACAGATTAAGAGAATGAGAGAGATGATCGTGTTACAGTAAATCATGTTGAGTGACTGAGAGGAGTGAATCATTGTGGATTTTTGTGCCTTTGGAGTTCAAAATAAAGAAACCACATCAGGGAGATTGAGGAGAAAAGTTGTGAGTGAGTGACGGTTATGAAAGGGAGTGCCTCATGGATCAGCGGACACGTCAGAGAGTCGCGGATAAGAGGAAAAATACACATCGAGGACGAGAAAGCAGCAACAGAGATTTATGAGTGATAGAAAAAAAGAGTCACATAAACAGAGTGAGCAGCAGACAGTTTGTCACGCTGTCACTCAGACGTCAGAGCCGAGCAAGAGTCATGACTGGCACCAGTCCCTCACCTTCCTCCTCCCGTCTGTCACAGTGAGGGGGACGGGCATCGGAGGCCATTTGCTGCGGTTGGGTGGAGGCTTCTCGCTGTTCCAGAGGATGATGATCTGGAGCAGCAGGAGAAAAAAAGCCCACCTTTATTTATAAGGCACTTTTGAAAATGGAGGCTTACAAAGTGCTTTGACAAACACAGAAATATCCATTATAAAAAAGAACTCAGAGTTTATATTAACAGTCACAATTTACTAAAAAAAAACCCACAAAATTGGATCAGAAACAGCTGTTACATCAATTAGGTAACAGGAATCTTTCCAAAAATATCTGTCTACAATATTGCAAAAGCTTGAGTGGGAGTTCCCATTTGTGGCTTTATTTTATTGATCAGTTTTTTCCTCTTTACCTGTGAGCAGTATTTTGACTTGGAGACCACCTGAAGCAGCTTCATGATTGGCTGAGACTGGGAGATTAATGGGGAGACAGCGTGGATGACAGCAGTAAACTCCTGACCCGGACTGACCCCTAAAGAAAGAAAGAAAACCACAAGAAGTTGCTTTAAGGCCACAAATTGTGCAGAACACACTTTATTAATGGGGATGCATGATATTATTGGCAGATATTTGCATAAAAAGCTGATTATCAGTATCAGCAGATATGAACATTTTTTCTGATATTTACAACTGATATTTTGTTCATAACAAATGGCCATAAATATCCCATATATTGGCTGTAATATTCTCAAAATGTACAATGTACCGTGATGATTTACCTCAACATCATTGATTGTCCACCTTTTGTAAAACAAAAATATAATTTTTTGAAGAATCAATTTTTTGCATCTTTTTCTTTCCACTTAAATTTTTGAGTTTTATTTTTTTACACAAGAGTGTTTAAATCTTCACTTCAAGTTGAATACAATAATAATAATAATTTTTGAAAAAGTATACACGTAAAGAAAAAATATAATAATTTCAACGAAAACAACATAAAAATAAATAGAAATATATTTTAAAAAATCAGCAAGGTAACATGGAGGTTCCCTCTGATGCAAATGTGTGCAGCATCGCCCCTGATCTCAAATTAAATCCCCTAGTCTGTGGTGTCATCCAGTTTTCTTTTATATTCGATCCATTTCTCCCATTTTGATTGGAATTTCCCCTCCTGTACCCTCAGTACGTGTGTGAATCTTTCTACATTACACAGCTCTATAGACAAAAGTTTATGAAGTGTTTAACAGACAAAACTCTGGGAACAATAAAATGATCATCAACAGTCAGGTCAGAGTGCATGTGAAATAAAAGAAAAAGAATGGAAGTTGTAAACTGGAAATGACTGAAGTATAATATGAACTATATACTATATTATAAAAATGCTTGTCTGGTAGATTTTCAGATCAACCTGCTACAGTGAAAGTAGGCATAAAAAAATCCAGGCTGGCTATAAACAAAAACTTACCCCATTAGTATCACTTGACAAATGTCATATTTACATAATAAACTGCATAAAGTGACTTTTAATAGACTCTTTTTCATGTTTTGCTAAATTAAAACAAACACTAAAGAGAGACATTCATCTGGTTTCCTGCTGTTGATTAATAACCTCTTTTTTTCACCACAGCTCAACAAAAACAGTCTAATCTCCATCCTTAATGTGCAGACAAATCAAGACTTCAACAAAGAGCATATTTACCCAATCCAAGGTAGTAGAAAGGGAAGTGTGCGAGGTGTGTGGAGTACTCTGGCAGGACCAACAGACCTCCAGGCAGGAAGTTCCACATGTACTTGTTCCTCGATATGTGGGAGAAAACGCGGTCTTTAATAATCTGTGGAGAAAAAAGAACAGGAGGGAGGGTTGTTCGGTTTGTTGTGAAGTAGCTGTTGTGCTAAGCTAAGCCGACACACATTTACGTCTCCCCTCTAAGCTGCTGGATGAGGGTCTTGGTGCTTAATGTAAACTCAGCTGAGACGCTTGTGTTACAGCTCTAATGATGCAGCTTGTGTGTGTGTGCACTTCCTATTGTGCGCCAACAGGAGGTGTCCACGCCGCATAAACATGTCACCCCCCTCTGCAGCCCTCTCCCTCTGACCCCAGGCTGACTGCACAGCTGTCTCCCATGGGGTGAGGTTCCCCTCTGCATGCTGCTGTATGTATATAAGCAGCTTATCACCAACCTCCAGAACCTCTCCTTTATTATCTCCGCCAGAAATCCTCAGCAGAGAATCCACTTGGGACTGACAGGCTCGCCTTTTGTAAACGTGTGCAGGCAGACCCCTGGCTGTGAGATTTCTTTAGATTTCAGGGGGTTAAATCTGTTGTTTCCTCGTGATTTTATGAGCTAAAATTGATAGTGGCAGCATTTGTAAAAGCTGCTCATAGAAGGAGGTTGTTATTTCTTTTCATGCATGGTTTAACCCTTGGGCCAACCTTCAGATGACTTTGTCTTAGCTGGAGCAGCTACCTTTTGAAGAATGTTTTTTCTAAGGTTGTTCAAAGGCCAGACAGGAAACACAAGAGACAGACAGCAATGAAAACACGTATGAGCTATACTCTTCCACAAATTGTGTTTCATGGATACATTTTGCTTTACGTTGTGGACCTTTGGAGCTGGGCAGCATGGATCACAAATCATATCTTCTTGTTTTTTGATTACATGGCTGCTTGATTTTTTAGTGTGTAAAGAAACAACAATACCATCAGAAACCTTGATAAGATTCCAGTTAAATAAAATAATACTGAGAGCTGTGTGATTCCACTAACACTAACATACACTGCAGTCACCTTAGTAGTTCCAGTTTTTCCTGCCTTAATTATTTGTGTCATAGATTCGACAAGGTGCTGTAAACATCCCTCAGAGATTTTTGTCCATAATCACATGATACTACACAGTTGCTGCAGATTTGTCAGCTATGCATCCAGCCGGCAGAACTTTGAAGGTGCTCTGTTGGATAGAGATCTGATGTCTCTGAGGGCCACTGGAGTACAGTGAACTCACTGGCATGTTCAAGAAACCTGTCTGAGATGATTTGAGCTCGATGCTGAACTTTGGTCACACAGGGTGGACATGGTCTGTGGCATTTAGACTGGGGATGTACGATATCTGATTATTGCCAATATCTGATATTTTCAGCTTCCACGTATATAAAACTGACAGTTCCTTTCATTGTGACAGTCTATTTATGTTACAGATAGATGTGAAGCAAGAAAAACAACATTATACTTTTTTATAAATGACTCTTCATTTATAAAAGTAGACATCCAGAGATGATAAGATAAAGCATTATGGTACATTTGTTCATTTTTCCAATAATACAAATGTAATATATGGAACATATGGATGTACATACCCAACATGTGGGGCAAAAATGTCGACTGTAAATGTCTGCAAAAATGTTCATATCTGCCAATATCAGTATGGTACTGATAATATTGTGCCTCTCTAATTTAAACTATATTCAATTAGTATGTAGGGTCTCAAAGTTTTCCAATCTTCTGATGCCAAATTTTGTTGAGCCTGTGTAAATGTAGTCTCAGTTACCTCTTCTTGGCAGACAATTGTGGCTGTGATGACTGTTTATTTAAGCCACTGTTGCCTTAATACTGTCCCCTCTGACTTCTGTCATCAAAAAGCTATTTTCCACCAGAGAACTGCCACTAATAGGATATTTTATCTTTTTTGGACCATTCTCTATAACCCCTGTGCACTACAGTGCCCTTGAGAGCCAAAACGTGTGCTAAAGTGCCCTCCAGTTTGGCAAAAAAACACTTAACTGCCCTCCTAGGTGGAAAAAAAACACTAAACTCTAGAAGACCATTAGGACCACGAACTACTATGAAACATTACTGCTGCAATGACTTTTATATTGGGCCCTTTTTTTTTTAACTATATTGAGCCAGAACTATATCTCACAGAACCAGTTTGGATTATCTGGTGCTAATATGGTGTTAAAGACACTAAAATACAGGCAATGGCATCTACTTTACTGAAAATGTTCTGGGGGAAGACCCACAGACCCCCTACGGATTTATTTATTTATTTATGTGTGTTTTTGACTGTCCAACACTGAATCTGAACAGTTTTTGTGGATGCTGATCCTAACTACATATTAACTTGAGTAGTCTGTTGAGTTAGTCTGTGTTAAGGGTATATGATGAGCCATTTGTATAACATATAAACATGTCTAAAGTGCCCTTGAGAACACGCAAAGCTTAGTGCCCTTTTCAGTGGCGGGAACATGCTGTATGTGCCCTTTTTTTTCTTTTTGCCCCTGCCCTTGAAAAAGTCAGTGCATGCCACTGCTCAAACCTTCTCTCTTCCCCATTCTGATGCTCAGTTGGACCTAAGTAGTTCACCTTGACCACGCCTATATGCCTAAATGCACTGAGTTGCTGCACTGTGACTTGCTGGTAAGCTATTTGCATCAGTGAGCAGTTGAACTGGTGTACCTAACAAAGTTGCCAGTGGGTATTTGTCTTTTGTGCGTTTACTTTTCTCTCAGTTAGCCCTGTGCATCGACAAGTGTAATAGAGATATATGGTCCATCTTTTTAACAAGCGTTGCAGCTTTAAAAAAAATCCAGCAATTTCATGGGTCAGGCAGTTTGGAGTACAAAAAAATCGACCAATAATTGCAAGCAAGATCTTAGGAATGGTTGCTATTTTTCCATTGCAATTTGTTTCAAATCAGGCACAAAGCTGTCTGCAGTATATGGTGCTCAGGGCCTCAATCAAAACAGCTTTGGATATTGTTGAAATTTTCTTGTATCATATCACAGTCCAAAATATTGCTTTCAGAACAAATCTTCTTTTGGCAAGATGATGCAATAGAGCTGCAAAAAATACAAAAAAGGAGGGAAAAAGCCTTTTTTCTTATGTTTACTGCAATCAATCTGTCAAAAATTGGACTTTTTTGCAAACCTGACCTGTAGTCATGAGACAGCATCATTTCTCAGACTGTAATAACAGCGAGTAGCGAGGCAGAGACGAGCAGGTTGAGGCTGATATTTGAAATATAATGATATATAATTTCTATACATTAGGGGATTTCTGGGAGACTGCAGGCAGATCGGATGTGGACTTCTTTTGAAAAGCTCCCTCTGAGTCACAGTCCCACACAGAGCTCAGATAGTAAAAAGAGACGAAATACAGAGCTTTGGCCGAGCTCCAACCCCATAATCATAATGATAGAAGGCTGGTTTGATTCAAATGTGGAAGCTCTGTTGGGAAGACTTTGTGAGAGAGGACTGATGATAGCACACAGGCAGTAAAAACGCAGAGAGGTAGCAACTACGGCTTCAATAGAGAACCTGTGTTTACAGCCGCTGCGGCTTTTTGTGGATGTTTTCACTGGATGTTGCTGCACATTCCTCCACAGAATTGTATGGTGAGAGGATCTGGAGTTTCAAAACATAAATTCAAATAAGTCTCCAGCCAATACTTAGTGGACAGAGTCTACTCTCACCCTCAGCTTTTTGTGGGGAACAGACAGAAGTTTGAATGAGGTTCACACTAAGATCAGACATGATACAGGAAAAGTTCTTCTGACTTCTAACTACAGATTAATGCAACATGAAAACTGCTTTTGTATGCAGCAGAAAATAGTCATTACAACTGAAATAGCTTGAATATTGCCTTGTCTGTTTTCCCTTTGACGGATACATTGCAAACTGTCTTGACTTTCCTAGCTAATTCACTTCAAATGTGCTACTTCTCTGGTTTATATTTAATATTTTTTTTAAATCATACATATGAACTGATATTACCACAAAACACTTCTGTTGAATTTCTGTAATTTAACTCTTCTCTTTTTCCCATTTCGTACTTTGTTAGCATTTTGGCCTTTATATGGTGGCTGTAGCACCCGCTTGCTATATTGTCTGATTAATAAATGTGATTGATGGAACAATTGTCCAGTCACCTACTAGATACGCTTTTAAACAGTCCTGCCCCTTTCAAACACTTTTTATGGGCTCTTTTACAGATGTGCTAGTGAAATATACTAAACAGTCTATCTTTACTGTAAGGTTATAACTGGGGGTGGGAAGAAATACGATTCATCAATGCATTGCAATATTTCTCCTCCCAATTCAATATCAATTCCGCAAATCCTCTGAATCGATTCACTTCCTGGCCAGTGGGGGGCGCTGTGCACTTTCTCACTGTTTATCCAGCTGTCGCCGATCGCAGAACAAGACATGCTTGCTAGGTGAAAGGATAGAGAGCCGAACATGAGAGTGATTTAACGGCAGTTTATTAGTAATTTCTGTGTAATAAATGTAAAATACTAAACACAACAGCATTAGTATCATTCTGGAGTGTTTTCTTTTCGTTCTTTTGCCGTATTTCTGACGTATTTCCCCGTGTTTTACCGTTTTTTTTTTTGTCATTGATCGTCTTTTTCATCATAGTTTGTTTTTTACGGATTCCATGAATAGTAATTTTAGAAATATTGGAGGAAGAAATGTTGAGATCTCCGTCTTCAGCTGGACAGGAACTGCTTCAGGGACTACCATCAGTAAAAAAAAAAAAAAGCCTGGACATGGTCTAATATAACAGACTGTAACATGGACACTAAATGCTGTAGTCAAACAAAAATGTTTGAGTTTATGTAAAATGGGTTAGCTTTTTTTTTGGTCATCTCAGAAAATTTCTACATGTTTATTTACAATTGTTTATGAAGAGAATCCTGTCAAAAACTCAAATCCATTTTTATTCTTTTCTTGTAATTACACACTGTTTTAAGCATTTATAAAATAATAATGACAAATACTTGCAAGAATTGTAAATGTTCATTAATGCATACTTTCCCATTTAAAAAAATAAAAATAAAAAAATAAATCCAAAATCCTAAATAAATATGAGGTGACATACAACATATGTTCACATTGGCATCAAAATAAAAATACAAAAATTGTCAACAGGTACTCTAATTATTTGTGTATTTCTACTTCTTACTGAATACTGATACTGAATCGAATCCCCACCTAAAGAATCAAAATATAATCAAATCGTGAGGTTCTTAACAATACCCATCCCTAGTTATAACCATCAGTTACTTCAGTCTAAAGGGTCCAAACAACCTTTCTTGTTCTTATGAGTGATTTAACATCATGCCTGACTTTTTACATGGATCCCAGCCTTGACCTGGTCATATAACAAGTAATCATATTTTCAGGAGATACTGCCCACAATTGGTGACTCCTTGTAGCATCTCATACAAACTATATTTGATTTACTGTAACTTTTACTGGTCAATGACGGTCGGAGGAGAATTAAGGTAGCCACAGCGCAACAGATGCCCCAGCTTTGCCAAATCTAATGGTTAATACTCTTCCAGCAGTTGCAACACAACTCGACAGACACAGGGGTAACAAGCTATGCACAGGAATAAAGCTGATTTAGACACTTATTCGTCTTCTTTGTAAAAGACTGTCAGTGGCTGTAACCTTTAATTACAAGGACTCATAATGTCTGTAATTCCTTAAAGAGCCCATATTATGATATTTTGATTTATAGATACCCTGTAGTACGCGTAACATGTCTCCACAGTGTGAAAGAACACAACTATGCACAAAACAAAAGTCTGCAGCATCAGGACTTCTCCTTCTGCCCCTGTCTACAGCACCAATAGCTGCTTCATCGATGAATACAAAGCTCTTGACAACAGGGTTCAATAAATCTGATTGGACCAGGCCCACATGGGGAATGAGCCTCGAACAGAGGCCTTTTGACAGAATGAGAATACGAGTGGATCAGGGGTATTTAGTATATAAAAACTAGAAGGCTTTATGAACTTAAGTGATTGTGCACATACTCCACTTAGATTAGCTTGGAGGATTTCAGGAGCTCCATCCACAAGGCGGTTGAGGCTTGCTTCTGGTTTTATTTACCTGGATATAAGTAGCTTTCACACTTGTACATAACTGTTGTTGTAATTTTTATTTAGTCTACGTGGAATTTTTCTTGCCTGAAGCCAAGTAGAATTTCCAGTGAGGTGCTGTGAGAGCACAGCAGGGGAACTCACTGCAAGCAAGGACGAGGGGGTTTGATGTTTGTTCCCTATGATCACAGCATGACCGTAAACAGTATGCATGATACCTGTGTGATTTCTGTGCACAAAGTAACACCATCATTTTGAGTTAGATTTGCCAATATATTCTTTGCTTTTGCTGTTATAGTTACTCTGTGAAGCCACACATTGCACTGGTATAAGGTCGAATATGCTCACTATAGTATTAAATAGTGGACTGCTTCAGCTGCCAGGTCCACATTGTTCTTTTTAGTCCTCGTCCTGCCCTTGGAGACCACCTTTCCTTCCTGTCACACATGCTAAGATGTTTTTGCTTTATTCAACATGAGCTGTTTATCAGCTTTACCATCAATCCTTCAACAATGAAATAATGCTTAAAGATGTGGACACACTTTCCATCGCGGCTTCCTGCTTTAAGGCTTTTATGTAAAATGTGTTGCAGCTGAGGCTTACCTCTAGTGTGGTGAGGACTATCTTGTCCACAGAAGAAAAGTAAGCTTCCCACAGCATCTGCGTCCTCTGTCTGAGCGCCAAAACTCGCTCATTCCCCACTGCTCTCACTGTGGATGGCACCTAAAGGAGAAAAGATGAGACGAGTAAAAGATCCATGAGGTAAAATGAGGAGAAAATAATTAAAAAGCACAGAGAGAAAGCAACAAAGAGCTCAGTCTGTTTTTGAGTCTAAAAATAGAAACCAAATTCAGGTGATCAAAACTTCATAAACTGAATGGAGAGGCAGCTTGATTTGGCCTCCTGAAGAAACAGGGCAGACTCAGGGCCCGCTGTTCAAACAATTAGACTTTAATTAGTTTGGACGATAATGTAGAGTTTAGAGTGAATCACTAAAATTGATTTAATCACTTAGAGAGTAAAGCTCAGCGGCTCAGTCAAAGAGGAGGATTGCTGGTTAAACTCAGAAAAGTCAGCGTTTGACTCCTTTAATGACTTGTGTCTTAAAACTGAGAGCAACTTTCTTAATGGGCCCTGATAACAGATCCTGAATGCAGCTAAATCTCCCTACTCTTATAACACTGAACTTTTGGGTTTCTCTTTACAAACCTCCAAAAGCCTTGTTAGAGCCCGATATGTCACAATGATCCAAAATGTAACGATGGCCCAAAATGTTATAAAAAAAATTGTAATAAAGCCCGAAATGTAATAATTGGTCAATAATGTAACAAAAGTGTTGAGCCCAAAATGTAATAAAACAAATGTAATAACCCAAAATGTAATAACTGGTCGATAATGTAACAAGATGCTGAGTCCAAAACATAATAACTGTACTACATTATGGGGCATAATATAATAACTGACCCAAAATGTAACAAGTTATTACATTTTGTGAGGAACTACATTTTGGGCTCAGCATCTTGCTACATTATCGACCAGTTATTACATGTCGGGTTTTATTACAATTTTTTTTATAACATTTTAGGTCATTGTTACATTTTGGGTCATTGTTACATATGGGCCTCTAACAAGCCTGACACACACTTTAAAATCTTAACCAATGTTGACACTTTGAGGGACATCACACATGACAGCAAATAATTGAAACAGATTTTTTCCTGTAGTACTGGATGGGCAAAAAGTGCCCCGAGGTCCATATGCAGGCCTCCGTCTTATTAAGTGTAGCCCACAAGTTTTTTTTTTTTGAGCATGTTTTTAAAACGTTAATATCAAACATTTGAACATGTCAGACATTTGGCAGAGATGAAAATAATAATAAAAAAATTAAATAATAATGAAAAAATAAATACATAAATATCAATAAATAAAATAGATATAAACCCAAATATTGGGTCATAAATTCACTGTGCTAAGATTATCAAAAAATATTGATAATAACAATAATAAATAAACAAACCCTGTACATTACAGCATACAATCCCACAGTAAGTGAAATGTTTTCAATTAGCTCACTCTCTCAATAACCCCTTCAATATCACCATTCTTTATCAGTTCAAAAAACATCTTCCAAACGTTATAAAATTCAGGAGCTTTCTTTCTAACAAAATAGGTCAGTTTTTCAAGAGCCAAACTTGAGGATAAATTAGTTAACCAGTAGTCAAGAGAGGGGCAACCAACATTCTTCCAACACCGAGCAATAGAGTGTTTGGCCTATAGTAAACAAAGGTCAACCATTTTTCTCACATTACAAGACAGAGAACAGTCGTCAGGATAAATGCCTAAAATACATAACTTGGGACATATGGTACCGGACCTGATGTGATCTGAGAGATATATTTTAACACAGACCTCCAGAATTTTTGAATTTATCGCAATTCTATAAACAGTGATATGGCGAACCTCGATAACTGTTACACTTATAACATATGTCAGACATACTGGGATCAAATTTATTTCAATCATATTTTACTCCATTCATTAACTGAGATGTCTTCTCCTGAATCTTTTATCCACTCCTGTATTTTACTTTCAGAATTATCGTTATGATTATCCACCAACATATTATAAAACTGTGAATCTTTTTTTTGCCAAAACAGTTCTTTGTAACATTTGTTTCTTATATGGAGAATGGAGGTTGCTGCATTGAATTCTTTAAATGTGCCAGACCACAAGTTAATTTTAAATATCAATGAATTGTAAGCATGAATAAAAAAAGGCAAAATCTGTCATGACAATATTATAATTCAAATGTTTACATAGTGGGCTTCTGATGTTCATCGAACTCTATGCCCTGAGTTTATGGTGCTTTTTAATTGACATCCAAACTGGCACGAGGGGAGTGAGAATTACGCCACATCCCAGCTAGCTGCGTTCCAGTTATGAGCTGGTTAAGTCAGCTGAAGGACGTCAGACTTCATAGTGGGAAATTCCAGCCAAAGGGGTCGTTCCCTGTGATGTTATCGAATTTGCATCTTGGACCATCCCAGTTCCAAGATCAACTGGAACGCACCATTACTTCTCTTGCAATGGCTGTTGACTGATCCTTTTAGCAAAACTCTGAGGGTGTGCTCAGCTGTCCTCGGTACACTCCACACACATCAGGAGTTTGGAAAGTAACTAATGAACATGTTTCATATTTATGATTTCATGTTGGGTTGGGTTTGATTATTCTTTTGAGATCAACAGGGAGGATAAAAACACTTTATCACATCTGACACTCGTGTTCAGTGAGGACATTGTGTAACATCTTTCTTCATCTCTTTGCAGAACATGCACTTTGTTGGTGTATTTGGACCGTATTCATCTACCAGGGCCAAGTTTAGAACAATCAAATAATTCTGTATAAATGTAAGTAGGCGGCACTGTTGGGTGTTTTGTTTCAATGTGAAGACACTGTCCAACAAGAGATGTGTTCGTCATATTAACAGTAACCGCAAAGAGTCTGTCTTTTGTTTTAGCATGTTCCTAAAAATAAGAACCACATTGATAATCCAATTTACAGAGGCTAGTCAGTCTCTGTATTACCTGTATCAAGCATTATGCTCACAGGTTAGAGCCCTTTGAGATTAAAACCCCCAAGGAGACCTTAATCCAGCTTCAGTTCAGAAACACTCATCCTCTGTTTCTCCCTCCACACACAAATAAAACACAACGAACAAGCAAAGCCGTCCCTCTCTCTCTCTCAGCTACAACCTTTATCTCCCTCTCTCCCACAAATTACATCATGTCTCCTCTGCATTGATCCATTTTGATCTCTACCAATGGAGGACACAAATTGGCATTCAGCTAATGAACAGGAACAAGCCCCCGGGAGCTCCAACCAGACATTTTCAAATGATAACGGCAGGGCCACGTTTAATGAAGCCGGCCTTGTCACTGACATTTCTGCCCACCTGACAAAATCTCTGGCACAGAAACTGAAGTCCTCACAGCATCTATGATCTGAAGCTACTTGAGGGCTCGCACTTCAAATACAATGAAGACGAGGATAAGGTGAAGCTGTTCTGTCTTGCCAAATTTTCTGTATTGAAATTAAAATAAAATTCAAACAGCTAATCATGAAAATCAACTTTTTATTGTTTTTTTTTGTTTTTACCTCTGCCAATGAGGTTATGTTCTTGCCAGAGTTTGTCTTTTAGGGCCCGTTTACACGCCAACGTTGTCACCAGAAACGGAAAGGTTTTTCCTTTGCGTTTTCAAAAGTGTTCACACAGAGATGCGAGATTGACTGAAAACGCTGTAGCGTGCATGCCAGACCAGTAGTTGGTGATATCGGTTTGTATTAAAAAAACGGTGTTACAACACGTGTATGCTTTCTGGTGAAGACAAATTTTTCATAAACAACAATGGCGAGTAGACGCACAAATATTTTTGTTTGGATAACAAACCGAGCACGGTAAGCAGCACACATGTTGCTCAGTAGATGGCCAAAGCTGTTGTTGTTGTTGTTCCTGGGATTCGCATGCAAACTTTATCTGAAAGAACTGCACATGCGTCACTCGCAAATGCTGATTACACGAATATGGATAAGGAATTTTTGATTTTGGGATCAGGTTACGAATTATGTAGCTAGACTGACTTGATTAACATGAAAGAAACCCCATTAATTTTAGTCTAACTGTCAGAGGGCCAAAGTGTTAAAATTTGTCAGATAAATTCCTGAAATTTGAGATATCCAACAAAAGGGCCAAGATTCTACAAAACTTGACAAAACTTTTCACTCTGGACCCTGGTTTTAAAGTTTGCGGATTCAGACCCTCCGGGAACCGTTTTTGTGGGAACAGAAGGAGAAAACGCAATGAAAACTCTTCGTATTCGTTGTCTTGTAAATGGGGCTTAGTAAGTTAGTTTAGTTTATTTGTCCCTGCACGGAAATTTGGGTGTGACAGTAATCACAGACATTTACCAAGTTTCCCAGCATTTCATTCGTTTGCCAAAAGAGACACAAACCAGTGGGTTGACTATCATCTTGTATTGGTAGTTTCTAATTTTTCTTCTTGATTTCTATTTTTAAATCAGGATTTTGACACACTGCTTGTATTATTTTTTGTGTTTTATTGGGGCAAAGGTGCAGATTGAGGCACTTTCTTTTATTAGTTAATGAAAACAAAATCAAAAAAACAAATAACCAACAAACTGCTTGGCCTGAAACCTCATTAAATCAATCAATCAGTCTTGATTTGTATAGCGCCAATTCATAACAATCTCAAGACACTTCACAATAGAGCAGGCTGAATCCAAACAGCCAATCATGAATCCCTCCATCATGGCAGCAAGAAAAAACCTCTGTTTAGCAGTAGGAAATCTTGATTGTGGATCCATTTATCCATACTTCATTTATTGTTTGTTTAACAAAGAGTGTACCTGTAAAGAAGAGTGAGTAACTTCCTGTGTGTGTTACCTGTAGTAGTAATCTCTCGTCTCCCTCTATGACCGCCTGGTTCCACTGTATGACATCAGAGAACGGCAGCTCCCAACCGTTACTGAGCAGCACTGGGATACACGCCGCCTGGAAACAAAGACATGAAGTTGTAAAATTAAGCTTTAAATAGACGGTGATGCTGATAAACTGCCAGAGGAAGCTGCAAATTCCATAAATGTGATATAAACAGTGATCAGCTGCAGTTTAGAAGGACTCCTCCCTCGCTGTACTCTTTTCTTTGGCAGCGCGCAGCATAGCATGACACACTGGGGCTGCATGCCTATAATATAATCAGCGTGAGTGCAGTCCCAGCTGCTCGGCACCACGATACACCCCAGACGGAGCAGATAATATGATCAGTGCTCTTGTGTGCAGATGTATGTATGCATATAAGATGGCTGGACCCTAATACCTCATATCTTGTCTTTCCCATGATGCCCTGGAGATTTTCTAAAGGCTTTCACTCAGATGATTCAAACACAGATGTGGCTGACAGCGCCAAATCCTTGTGTGCTAATTATCATCTAACACTGTAGGGACGTATGCAGGAGAGAAGGTAAAATGAAAAAGAGAGGGATGATGGAAAGGGTGGAAAAGAAGAAGGAAGCGGCTGATGCATGGGGGCATGACGCGTTATTGAAGTTGATTTTTGAAGTTGCCTTATCCCCTCGTTCGCTGACAGGTGTTTGATGTTGCTCCACTTTTTCTTTTAGCTTTCCTTTTTTAACTCTCATCCCAGCTTGCACTCTTCCTCTATCTATTTACTGAGGTCTGTGGTCTCCGTAGGCCCTGCTTTTATTTATCTTTCTCCACTTTCTTTTTTTCTTAATTAAACCACCAGAGATCATCAGAGGCAGCGGCAGGAGCCAAAGTGGTGCAGATCAAACGCTCCCTCTGGCCCACCGGGGGCCTCTGCAGCTCCCGCATTTCATCTGAGAATAGACCCCGCTGAAGGACACTCGAGCAAATGGGACTTCTCTTGTGTGAGAGTACGTGTCAGAAACAAGCCCCAGGTTACGACAAGGTCACACGCAGACTCCCAGAGTGATAATCCAAGGCCCTTCTAAAATTTGAAAATGCAGCCCCGAGGCTAGCCCGAGTCTCCTCCCTGGGACAGGAGGCCTTCTGACGGGAGTTTCAAACACTTTGCCCTGCTCCTCGCCTGTAGGAAGGGTGATGCGAAGGCATATGTGTTGTGTTGTGCTGCAGCGTTTAGTTTGTTTGCATTGGGAGATAAAGACAGGGAGTGATTTTTAAAGAGAGGATGCATGTGAAAGCTGGCAGTAAGTTTTCTACCACATTCCTGTACTTGCCAGCCCTTTCGTGGGATTAGCTGGCACCAATCTAAGAAGAAAAACGCATCTAAAATACCCTCAAAAGGTCCTCTAGTGGAAGAGAGAGAGACGATTCAAGGAGGGAACCAAGTGAGAGAGACAGATAAGGAAACGAGGAGGAGGAAACAGGACCTTGAATACTGCAACAACATAAAAGTATACCAACTCTTATTGCTTAAGTCAATACGAAGGGTTGGGTGTTTTTGTAACAGTATGAGTTCCAAGTAACCTTTGAACTCCAAAATTGAATGAGATCACCTCAGGCGGCAACCTGGGGGGTGTAAATGGAGGCCCATCTGGAAGTGCCGAAACTTGTAGTACCCTGAGTGTCCACTTGGGGCTGGCTGCAAAAAAATGAAACCTTAATGATTATATGTGGGGCAAAGACAGTTTTCGTGCCTTAATAAACATCTTTACAGCCTGGTTCAAAAAACAGCTTCAGTCTAAAAATTTAACACATCTATGCACCAAAGTTTGGAGCTAAAGGTTGGTTCAGATAACATGTGCATGACATGGCTTTTCCAATTCTTTTACAGTCTATGGGTCACCCTCAAGTACAAGTGTAGGTTTGAGCTGGATTTGACAAGTGTCCCTCATTGGATTCTTGAAACATCTTGATCACAAGATTTGATGTCATCTTTGATTTTTGATCTCTTAAGTCAATTCAGTCTATCCCTGAGTTGTAAAAAGATATTTGTGCAGTGGCACACAAATCTTAACATATCATTCTTGAGTCTGAATGAATATCTGTGCAAAGTTTGAAGAAAATCCCTTAATGTATTCTTAAGATATTACCTTCAAAGGTATTGTCTTACAGGATAAAAGAACAAACAAAAACATACTGCCATCATCAGCATAAAGGCATAGATACATAACGGATAAACCCTGGAAAGTGCTTTGAATGGTAAAGTCAGACAGGGCTGGATGATAGGAAACCAAGAGAAAAAGAAAGACAAGAAAAATAAAAAGGTGGACAGCAAAACAGAAGTCTGACTGCTGCACCAAAAAAGAAAAATAGTCACCAAAATCTTTAAAAAAGGCCTCACATGGAAAAGACAGCAAGGACTCCTGGAGCAAAGAACCATGGAGTACGGAAAAAAGAGGAGGGGAGGAAAACAGGACCCCAGCTGCTGCCAAACTAAGTGGGTTTTCTGTTTGTCCATTCAGCAGACATCAGCGGTGGTAGGGCAAGCTGCCACTCCTATAGATGCTTCCGGACCATTCACACACACACACACACACACACATACACAAGCGTAGCCTCGGAGTGCAGCAGCCAGGGAACATTTGTAGCAGCGAGAGAGTTCAACAGCTTCCTGCGCCGGTGTGAGACTGTCGACTTGGGTGGCGGAGAAGAGAGAACTGACTCCTTGAAACTGTTCTTTCACTCCACTGCTCATGCTTTCTCCTTCCATTGTTTGCCTGCTTGCACTTTTCCCTGATGGACTTAAATACCAGTGTTTGCCATCGCCCGTGTGTTAATGGACCCATTTTAGTTTAAAAGGCCTCAACAAATAGCAAATAAAGCCTTTACAGCTAAATCTCTACTCAGCGTGGTACAATGGATAGAGGGGAAAATGCTTGCAGATGTGACCATTAAGGTGTCGATAACCAAAAAGACTACATAAACAAAAGATCTGGAACATAAACATTCTGCTTCCTGAGCATTTCCGTGTTGACTGAACTGTACACGAGCAGTTTCCTGCTAAAGTGTAATTTAGACGCTCTAATGTGTTAGTGTTATTGGGGGGGTGAGGGGGGCCTGTTCAGATAATGTGTTAAAGTCTGCTGTGTTGGCATATAGTATGTGGAGAGCTAACAGTTTGTTTATGTGGGCCTCAGGTAAACAAGAAACGCATTAAATGCTCAGGCTTACAGGGAAAATGTACACTCACTGGCCACTTTATTAGGTACACCTTGCTTGTATTGAGTTGGACTGCCCTCAGAACTGCCTTAACTCTTGAAGGTGTTGGAAACATTCCTCTGAGACTTTGGTTGGCCTTGACATGACAGCATCACGCAGTTGCTGCAGATTCAATCCATAATGCAAAGGCCCCATTCCACCGCATCCCAAAGGTGGTCAATTGGATTGAGATTTGGTGACTGTGGAGGCCACTGAAGTACGGTAAAGTCACTGTCATGTTCAAGAAACCTCTTTGAGATGATCTGAGCTTTGTGACATGGTGCGTTCTTTAGCTGGAATTAGGGGCTTCACTGTGGTCACTAAGGGATGAACATGAAGAAGAATACTCAGGAAGATTGTGTTGTTAAATGACTCTGTTGGTGCTAGGGAGCCCAAAGTGTGCCACAAAGTGTGCCAAAAAGTGACCAGTGGAGGTGGACAGCTTAACACACAGGCTGTTGGTTCTGCCCATTCCCAAACACTTTCAACGGGCTGTTTCCTAGATGGACAAGTGAAATATTGAATTGTCCATCTGGTGTGTCAGGTTAGGGAATCATTATACAGAGCATACTGGGTCTTATAAACCAGTGCTAATCAAACTGTGGATTTCATTGTCATTGTAACATCGCTTTAGCCCGTACACATATGCACATTACTTGTGGAAATTTCCAAACATTTTTCATAGGAGCCTGATGTGTGAATGTATCTGTTCAGCTTCTGGATCATTGTGAGAAACGTTTTGCTGCTCTATACTTGTTATTACTCCCCTCAGTTGTCTGTTTAACTATTATTACAATTGTTTTTATTTTGCCAAAACTTCATTATAAACTGTATTTTCATATTTCCTTGTATGTCGAAAACCATTTTCCCCTCCTGTACTTACAACCAAGCCTTCCTTCTGTACTTAAATCAGAGTATTACAGAGTGGGAGAGCGTGTCTAAAAGATAATCTCCCCTCTGTGAGGTGCATGTGTTAAGGACATAACCTGTCCTTAAATGATCTTGAAAATGTCAGGATTTCATGTGTGAAAGAGCTTTTGAGTCACATGCAGCTATGCCCTAATGCTTGACCTTAAACCAGTCAAGGATTGTGGTAAGAACATAGTACGAACAAGATTAAGGATAGAGAAACGTCTACAATATGATCCTGTACATAAAGCATTAATTCTTTTTTGATTTACATAAAGACTGTGTGTTTACCTGTAAGGACTCTAGGAAGCGGAAGGAGCCCAGGCGTCGACCTCTAGGCACCAAACAGAAGGTGGAGTTGTGAAGGAGCTCTTGGTAATCAAACCTGAAAATATAGGAAAACATACAAAACATTAATAGTTGTGTTTCATTTCTCTTTCAATGTTAGTACAGAAATAGGGACTGGTATTGTCAGATATTGAAATTTCAGCTGATATATCTGCCATACATATCCGCTGTGTGTGTCCCATATACTGGCTGTAATATCAGCAAATTACACAAATCTACAATAATGTTTCACCTTATCATCACTCCATGGGTACATTTTTAAAACCAGCAGTGTAATTATAAAAGAGAGAAAAATTGTTTTCCTCATTACGAACTGTTACATGGAAAGCAACAAGTCAATTTTCATAAAGTAAAGGCTTTGTGCTCTTGATGAAAAATATTGTTACTGGTGATAATGAGTTCAAGACATCAACATATTGGATACTACAAAAAAAATATATCATGCTTCACTAATGGGTACTACAGCGGAGCATTTAAAAGTAGAAATCCCAAACCAATTCTAGTAGAGAATCAATAACGACTCCCTTAAGGAATTGATATCATTAGTCTTTTTGCGTCTCAATTCATTCCACTTCCACACTCTCATTAAATGTAAAAGATGCAATCATGGCAGACAGGGGGCAGAAGTGGTCAAAATTGTGGCCTAATTTGGACAAAACAATGCTTACTGCATGTTTAGTGGATAGAAACTCCAACAACTTGCAGTAGAATTTGTTTAAGCAAACCGGAATTAAATATCGAGTGACGTGTTTGACATTGTTGCCACTGAAAACCTGTGCAGGCAGAATTCTGCCCACCCACAAAATCAGAATTGATAAGGGAACTGTTAAAGAATTAGATTGATAACCAGAATCAACAATGGAACTGGTGTCAATGAAATCATATCAATTCACAACCCTATTTATAAGGCTGCAACCAAGAATCTCTAAAATATATGGAGAGACTACTTGTACGTCAACTCTAAAATGAAGGGCTGACAAGATAAATTATAGAAAATTTTAGTCTTAAAAGGAACCTCAGTGCCTACACAGACCTTGGGCTGTGCTCATAAAAAGAAGTAATGCTAAACTGTGTGATGACCCCAGGTATTCACTCGTCTTGACACAGTAAATGAAGGTTATGTACAAGAGCTGCACGACTCTGAAAAGATGAATCTTTTGTATGAGTCCATAGACAGAGATTTGAGTTGTATCGTTGAGCCTTATTGAAAAGGCAATTCAGTCATTGATTTCTGAAAGGGAGATGACTGGAGGACCAAAGAATGATAACATAGAGAAGTCTTACAAATGATTACAATCTGACCTAATGGGTCTGTTTGATGTTACATGTTTCAGAATGAACAGGAAGACATTTGGTGTTTTGAATCTAAAACCAAGAACATCATTTGTAGGTTGGGAGAAGACCATCGTAACATGTTGACCGTGAGATGTACAGTATCAACATAACAATGAAGAGGTTAAAAATTTGTTCAAAAATCCCCTTTGTCAAATCTGACAGCTAGATTAAAGGTGCTGCCATCTTGTGGAGTTTCTGTGTGGAGTTTGCATGTTCTCCCTGTGCATGCGTGGGTAATGGAAACTCTGACAGAATAAGCTGATCTGATTTTGACTTCAAAGGGAAAAGGTCTTAAGGGGTCACATTTGTCCCTTTAAATATGACTCATAAACCACTCAAACCCATCTTCTTGACCCAAAATTGCACTTTTCTTCACTTGTATATTTTGAAGAAGTACATAACCCCCAGGCAGGAGTTCTAGTTATCATTGGATCACCATCATTATGCATTTCATTGAATAAGAAGTGACTCTGCTATCCCCTCTTTTAGTTAATAAATAATATGAGTAATTAAAGTCGGGAGAGCATTCGGTGTTGATGTGCCACCATAGATTTTTACTGACAAATGAAAAGCCACATTGACATGGGTGAAGAAAGATAAAGAGTAGTTATTAACCTTGAAACAAACTTGCCTTGCTGTAATAAATCACCACCCCCTAACTTCTGATCCAAGCACATTAAGGCAATCAAATCTTATAAATGTCCTTTCTGTGAGGCGACACACGTCATTTGATATATGATATTTAACGTCTGTCACATAAAATAAAGCAGGACTTTTGTGGCTGTTTTTTCCGATGCTGAGCAATAATGGCTCTGATTATATGCCGTAATAAATCCTCAGCAGTTTTTTTTCTCTGTCCGCAGAAATGTTGGCGCGGCTCCAGCCAGCTTCTGTAATGTTGGAAAAGATATCCATCACGGAGCTGGGAAGTAAATATGCCCTAATCTCTGTTCTCTATTGATTTGTGCTGTAGACAAGAGGGCCTGAACTGCTGCCAAAGTAGGAAATTTTCAGCGCACTTCTCCAACAAGCTGCTGCCATACGTCAACTCCGCCAGCCTCCGACACTTCATACTCGTATTTCAAACGCTGAAAAAGAAGCCAATAGAAACCTCCGCATCAATGCCGGCCTTCATTCGAGTGGCCTTGTGGAAGAAAACTGCAGTGTAAACAGATGGAGAAACAAACAGGCTCTTATCGAAGAGGTACGTTTCTCCTTAAACATGCCCCTTCTTTACAAGAGATGTCAGGTTATCAGAGGTGGGGCTGTGAGGAACTCGTCAATACTCAGTGAAATACCTACACTTGAATTATCATGACCCCTGTTTGGAGGAGCTCGCTGTAGTATCTAGCTTTTATGTTTATATTCTGCTTGGCTTGCCAGAGCGGTATGAAGCCAATGCTACAAAAGTGAACATTTCAAAATCAATATGATGCCAAGAAAACTCTTCCATCCAAAAATATCATGAAAAATATATGAAGCCATCAACCTAAGAAATCGTTATAAAGGTGAGGTTTGTTCAGCTCTTGTTACTCCAGGCCATTTTTTGCTACTTTTGGTCTGCCTCAGTTTTTTTATTTGTAGTAATCACTGTAGAATCTAAACCCTTTTCAAGCACTGTCAAGTTAAAGGCATCTTTATTTTAAGGAAGTCTAGGCCAGGGATCATCAACTTTGTATAAGGGCCAGTTTTTTCTTGGCATATGCTACGGGGCCAGATTACAGAAAACGGAAATAAAAACAATAATAATGAAATACTTTATTCCAGTTTAAATATTATTCTTTTTTTCTAATTTCTAATTTTATCTATTATTTTTAGCCTTTAAAAGGGAGATCAGACCCTATCATCTATCCTACAGCCAGCCAGACGGGGTTTTTATTAATGACTGTAGGCATTAAAAGACAAAAAGATTTCCTAAATACCAATACCACTTTTTTACTGTGCACATCCTCTAAACTTGGTCACAGGGAAGAGGATAAGGGCCTCTAAAAAGAACAAAAGAGATTGAACTTTTCATTTGGATCTGTGAATAAAACTCTGAATTCGGAGATATAAATCAGAACTCCGAAAAAAAAGTCAGATTTCTCAGATTAAAGTCAGACTTCTGAGATTTTTTTTCCCCCAGAATTCTAATTACAATCTAAAAATTCTTACTTTTTTCCAGAATTGTGGCTTCGGCTTATCTCAGAATTCTGATTTATATCCCAGAGAGTTCAAAAATATTCCTTGTAATTGCCCTAGTAATTTTCTGTACAATAATAATTAAGATGGAGATATAATCGTTCATAACTAAGTTGACGTGTACGGATAATGGCCGCCACCTGTCCCCTGCGTTGATTCAGCATGTCAGCTGTGCATGTCGTACAGAATTAACGCAACGCAGATGCCTGAGGTTTCTCAGGTCAGTTTTGGTATGAATCAGGCTCTTCATGGAAAGATTGTGGTTCTTCCAAAACTTTCAATAGCTGCAGGACATTCATGCGCCTGGTGTAAAAGCTGTGGCGGCACACACTGGAGTGAACAAAATGCTTTCTGTGTGAAACAGGCTTAAGTCTCTCTCCCATCTCACCAGGAACCCCCTGGCTACACTACCTCCCCACCTCCTTGAGGAGGTTCCCACTTGACAACCCCTGCAATGTCCTGGCTCTTACTGCCCATGAGCTGACATAGTTGCACTGGGGAGGGGCTTTGAGAAGTCATGTGAGAGGGTAGGTCGCATCACTGATCCTCTGGTAGGACTTGAGGTGATACTGAAATGAGATCTCAAGGGAGAACCCCATTTCTTACTGGAGTGGGTGCTGATTCTGACTCCATTTCACACTGTGTTATCCTTTTATAGCCAGTGCCTTTCACTTTAAAGATCCAAAAAGTTGAACATCATGGTTCTGTTCTATCAGTACTGTGATTATAATATTAGGGATGCACTGCTGCATTATGATTGGCTTAATGATTATTTCAAGCACGGGTAGCAGCCCTGCTTTCACATTAAACAAGTAAATTACTACAAACATACATGATCAAATATACCTCTGTTTCTCCTGTTTTCTCTTCCACCTCCTCTTGTGCATCCCCCTCTGTTTATTTGTAGAAGGAACATCTGAGTGAAATATGCCTGCTGTTAATCTTATCACCCCCTTCATCATTCTCCTGAAACCACTCTGAGAGATGAGATGCAGGCCTCTTCTTTGCTCCCTGGATGAGAAAATTGGGAGTTTCACTGCCGCTGTTGGCATCATTTACCAATGCAGCTCTCAGCCCTGGACATCAAGATCTGAATGGATGTCAGTGTGTGAGCATGGATCCAATATGAATGTGTCAAAACACGCCAAATGAACACGGGCACACACAAACAGGAGTGTCAGTTTACTGAAAGGCGGCCTTTTCTGGCGTTCGCTCCGCTCCAGCTCTGATATGCCTCCACCTGTTGATAGAGCTTTGCTATCATCGTATGTATACATGTGTGCGTGGGAGGCCGGTGGATCAGCTGAAAGAGTGTAAATCTTTAGCTTGTAGCATTGACGTATATTTGAAATGAATCAGTGAGTGACGGTAAAGGAGATTTGCACAATGTATTTCTGAGGGATTTAGTGTCCAAATCTGGTTCTGGGCTCAGGATTTAGGTGAAAACAACAATTAGATGTGCACGAGTAAATGGATTTGATGATTATGCATTTGTACAAGAAATCTCTCTGCAAATTTACATAATTTTGTTTCAAAGGGAGTAAGCTGCAATAAAGACTGTAAGTAGGACACAATAATAAATATTCCACATCTTTGTGTGACCGGGTGAAAGAAAAGATCCATTTTTTCTTGCAGTTTTGTGTGGGTGCATGGCTACATATGTTTGAGTGAGTGTTTGCATGTTTAATGAGGGGCTGTGTGAGCTGTAATTCAGTTTGCCCGCCCCCACCTCACACAAATTAACCCTGGAAACACTTAGACTGCTCTCTCAATTGTGTACACTCACTGGCCATGAGGTACAACCCTTCAACTACCCATTAAAGCAAACAGCCAATCAGACAATCACATGGCAGCAACCCAAGATATTTAGGCAAGTAGACATGGTCAAGATTGTCTGCAAGTTCAAACCGAGCATCAGAGAGAGAAAGAAAGGTGATTTAAGTGACTTTGTATGCGGCATGGTTTGTTGATGCAGACAGGCTGGTCGGAGTATTTTCTAAAATGGCTGATCTGCTAAGATTTTTACCCACAACAATCGCTGGGGTTTTCAGAAAATGATCCAAAATGAGAAAATATCCAGTGAGGGGAAGTTCTATGGGTTGAAATGCCTTGTTGATGCCAGGGGTTAGACGAGAGGAGCCCGAGTGGTTTGAGATGAAATCAATCAATCAAGCAATCTATACAGCACATTTCCCAAAAATTCAATTGCAGCTCAAAGTGCTTTACACTGAGGCATAACAATGATTGAAAAAAAAAATATAAACAACAATTGTAATTGATTTTTCTTACAACTACTCAGCAAATAAATGCTCAGTAGAATTTCACTGTTATTGTAATGAAAGTAAACGGGATTTCAAGAGGGTTTAGAGACTTATGCACTCCAGAATAGCTGAAGTAAAAGAAACAATAAAATCAACTTAATTTGTTAAATGTGAAATAGATGGGAATAAATAAAAAACTCTAAAATACATTACAAATATTTTCAAAAAGATTGAAAGAAAATCTATAATGATGATAGAAAGGTAGCAGTTACTCAAGTTACCGCTTGATTACCCAAAAACAACCTGCTACTGCCGCGGTACGAACAGGAAACTGAGGCTACAATCTGCACACCAAAGCTGGACAATAGAAGATTGCAAAAATGCTACTTGGTCAAATGAGTCCCAATATCTGCTGCAACATTTAGATGGATGGGTCAGAATTTGGCATTAACTTGATAACACGGATCTTGCCTTCAATGGTTCAGGCTGGTGGTGGTTTAGGGGTCTGGGGGATGTTTTTTTAGCACACGTTTGGACCTTTAGTACCAACAGAGCACTAGTTTGACACCACAGCTGACCTTAGTATTGTTGCTGACCTTGTCCATTCCTTTATGACCACAGTGGGCCATCTTAAGAAACAACCATGAGTTTACTGTATTCCAGTGGCTTCAACAGTCTCCAAATCCTTTGTGACATGATGAAGCCGGAGATTTGCAGCATAGATGTGCAACCAACAAATCTGCTGCAACTGCATGATGCCATCATATTGTTAAGGACCAAAAGCTCAGAGGAATGTTTACAGCACCTTGTTGAATCTTTGCTTTCAAGATAGGCCATTCTGAGGGCAGAAAGGGGGCCAGTCAGGTACAAGCAAGGTGTACATAATAAAGTGGCCAGTAACTTTATTTTCCTTCCACATACATATATTTGTTTCTAAATGCATAAGTTGTATTCTTTATATATTTAAGGCTTACATGTGTATATTCTCCCTTCATATACATCTGTTCTTCTCTAACATGCACATATGCTCTTCTCACAAAGTCGTGTATTTCTTAACAAAAGTATGATTGAGGAGACTTCATGTGTTTGAAAGCAGAATATATAGGGGATAAGAGAATAAATAAATGCATACGAAAAGGGAGTACATATATATATGTGGATAAAGAATGTTAAATGTATAGGGCATGGTTCTAGTATGAATTAAGGCTTAAATGTCTCCTCTAATGTTTGACCTATGATGCGACACAGTACAACCCCTTGAATATTACAAATGTAGTGTGACTGAGCTGGTTATCCTGACCCACTTCTTGCTATATTCCTGCTGTTTCTGTGCGTGTGCATGCGTGTGCACAACGCACAACAAGAAGTCAGCTTTATGCACGCATGAGGTGGTTTTTGCGTGTATATGTCATGTGCGAGACTGGCTCTGTGTGCAGTCCTGCAGTCTAGCCGTCCAGTCTGCTTTTCTTTAATGAGGCTCTGTAGTTAAATGCAGGGAGCAAGTAAATCATTTAGCAGCACTTTGTTTCAACAAACAAATGACCAAGCCTGCTGTGTTTTAGTTCTGCCTTTTCTCTCTTTCCATCCAATTTCTCAGCATCTTTTTAATGACTATGCATCTATTTCTGCTTTCCTCTCTGAGGATACAAATTGCAGTATAAAGGTTTATGCATTTGGCTACACCCTTCATTATCACACTATCAAATCTTCTCTAATATTAGTTACAATCTGTCTAAAGGTGTAACATTTTACATAAAAGGCTGGACATTTTTCTGTTTATATCCGGACTAAATATGCATTTAGGATTTGAGATTTGAGATTGCCTTCCCACAATTTTGGTGTTTTTGAGTGTTGGATAAACACGTATCAGCTATGGTGGTGGGTAAAAAATGTTCCTGACTGTAAAAAAAGTGGTTGAGGCCATGTGACGCCAGCCATTTGCTTATCAAAGGAGACTTTGGATTGCTTTAGAAGCTAATTAAAAAATTGACTTTTCTGCATTTTCACATATATTTGCACATATATTTTCTGTATCCTGGATTATTACACAATGCATGATGGCTTCATCAGGATCTAAAAATGCATTACGCTTTGGTTTGACCACTGGGCAGCCAAAAGAGGTTGGATTTCATTTGAACTAATTTTCTTTAATGAAAACCCCAAAATGTGCATGTTCCAGTCCTCAAATTTAAAAATATCCACTATTCCTAGCTTTAAAAATTCACAACGCTACTATATGTCCTCCAGTATAAGTGAATAACTGTAACTGGACCACCCGCTCTGTAATGGGGCTTAACTGGTAGGTAATCCAGGCTAAATAACAATGACTGAGTGTGTAATCATGTATGTCAGATTTGCATGCATGTTATTTCATATTGTTCACAGCGAGAAATGTGCAGCACTAGACTCTTTGCATGTTCATGAGGGAAAGCATGCATACAGTGTATGACCTGTACTGTACATGTGTAGACATGCACTTACAGTCAAATAAAAGGGCTTAAAATGAATGTGATGTGCACTCAGTGACATTTTGCATCATGATTATCTGTATGCAGTCATTGTGATTGTGTGTTGGATCTGCTGTGTGTGGATGGATTACATAAGATTACAGAACAACAGAGATATACACGTAGATTAGTGGGTCAAAGTGCATGTTTGAATGGGTATGATGTAAGAATGCAGATGAAAATTTAATTTACTGTCTACTATGCACTCATTGAATCATAATCTGTCTGCGGAAAGTGATACCGACTGGGAATGTCGGTATATCCTCTGTACTGTGCAACCAACACACTAAAATACAGCTCAATTAAATTACAGTGCCATAATAAGTTAACCTGACAAACCAGAAGGACCGTTCTATATTTTTCACTAGTCCATCTTGGAAAGAGCCCATGGAAAGTTTTTGGGGAGGGCAGAACCTTTCAAAAGCTTATTCGGCAGGTGATTGGACAACTTTTCCATCAATCACATTCATTATGGGCCAATCAGATAACGTAGCAGGCAGGCACTACTGCCACGGTGTAAATGACAGAACTTCTTAAAACAAACTTTCACCAAAACAGTCAGACGTGGAGCGAAAATGTCCTCTATTTCAAGAGGTTTTTCTAGCTTTGACATTTGTTTTTCATTTAATAAAGAAATGCAGTCAAGATCACAGTCCCTTCCTGCTATCGTCTCCCTCATAGTTCCCACTTCTTCGTGCTCTAAAGGACTCTGATTGGGTGCATCGACTTGGGTCACTCACAGTCATTGTAGATTGGAGCTTGGCAAAATAGATCTGCCTGATTACAGACATTAATCCTGATCTATCTGCACTGCAAGGTTAATAAGAAGTAGGGAATCATCATTTTACTACAGAGCCACAGAAAAATGTGCAGAACTTTATCATCTTTCAGTTAATAGTTTTTGTGGTATAGGCTGCAACACAAATGCTTTAATTTACCATCTTTGGCATCCTGAAGCTGGTAGTTATGTGAAACATGAAGCAGATTCAGAGGTAGACATTTCCCTCTGTGGGTGATGGAGACCAAGACTGAGCAAAAATATATTTAAAAATGCAACTTAAAAAAGAGCTCAACAACAACAATATTTCCCCAGACATGTTATGAATCTCCACAACTTAAAAAGGCCAAATCAAGTTTTTTTTGGTTGTGTTTCTGCAGGTCCAACTAGAGTGCAAACCAGGGATGCTTTAGTGGTTACTTTTGAGGGGATTACACACGTGTTAATTCACTCTGGTTGAGTAGTCCAAAGTGACATAATACTAAGAAATATTCAAATTCTACATTAACAAATTTAACACTGCTAAACATGATACGACAGAGTCCAAAGAGTATATACTATCAGATATGTCAAGTGTTGCTAATGTTTGTTTAGCTAGCACTACCAACATTCAGCTCTCTTGGCAGGTTAACACCACATTGAGGTGTTGGCTCTACATTGTTCTGGTCAAGCGGTTATTTACCGGTCTAACCAGACACAGACTTTACACAACTTTATCTCAATTCTCTTGACCAGAGATTCTGAAATCATGCCTTGAGACGAAAGACAGCTCTCCCCAGAAGGATGCCTCAAGACGTACAACAGGAGGAGGAAGCAGCTGGACTCGACAGAGCTGATGTACATAGAACTACAGCGGGCAGGCCCCAACTTTCACCAACAGAGATGAACGCTGCTAAACTGAGAGTAAGGGGGGTAAGTGAAGGTCTCCTCTTGCTGGCATTTACAAGCATGTTGGACTGTTGGAAAATAGAACGTTGGAAATTTTTAAGAATGCGTAAAAGTTGTCGATGGATCCAACAAACATCAGCGTTGCCCAATTGACACTAACTTAGTTCTGCGTATCTTAATCTAAACGCGGCATGACATTTACCTATACATTGTCAAAAGTTGGAAGTGTGTAAATGCTGCTTCAATCTGCCAACAGCAGACTGGTTATGAAAAGTATCCATCTAAATTTTTTATATTAATTGTTAGCCTAACTTTGCATAACATCTAAAAAACCATTATGATAGGCTAACCTGACACTCAATTCTTTTAGGTAATACTCCATGGACAATGTTTAAAAAAGGCAATTAAAGGCCAAAGTACTGCCAACACGTACTGCCAATACATCTAGGTAGAAGAGCATTTGGCAGTGTGGCAGTGATCATTAACTGAAGTTTAAGCTTGGCTAGTTGCTGGGCATAAGGCCAAATTGTTACTTCATCAGCCTTCTGCTTAGCCATCTAATGGTCCATTTTTAATCTTTGTACACTGTGATGATGGGTTTCGTGGCATTACCATAGACTGTAAAAGAACTGGACAAAGCCATGTCATAGGATCCTTTGGAACATTGTTGATATCCTCTAATGGACGCTGACACACTGCCATGCTGCACTATCTCAACCGAACTTTAGCTTAACAATTCCTTTATGATGTGCTTCCTCATTGCTCTTCATTGCTCTGCCCTCTGCTCTCACAGAGGCAGAGGGCAGAAATGATTAAAAAAGCAGTCAAAATGTAATCATGGCAGACAGGGCAGAAATGGCCAAAATTGAGTCTTAATTTTCAACAAGAAGACATTTAGTGGGTGGAAACAGAAGCACTAATCTTCGTATGCAATGCTAGGAGTGATGTGTTTGACACTGTTGCTACTTGCTATTGGAAATCCGTAGAGATGAACTTTTCCCGACAGAGAAAATCCACGAATATCAGTAAGGGACTCGTTAAAGAATATATCGAATTCATATGCAGAATTAGCAATGGTATTAAAAATTGAAATACAATATTACAAATTCTCATCCACACATCTGATAGCATCATGAGTGACTTTTTATTTGCTTTCACAATTTTCCTCTGTGAGCTTGCATCTGCTGTGACGTAGTCTTGTTCTCTACTGCAAATCGTTCTATAGCGAACACTCCAACTGAAAACTAAGTTAATGAATGTTTATGAGGCCTGAACAATAAATCATTTGCATTTTTTTCTTAATTGGAGTTAAACACTGTTTCTATTATCAATCAGCTGTAAAATTAATCAAGTATTTGTCATGTTTTGCATAACCATGATGCACTTAACACTGTGGGTTCTCTGAATACATTTACATTTCATTTGTATGCTCCTGATTGCACATTGAGCATTTCTGTTTTTGATGAAACATTCTGATTGTGAACACATCAGCACTGCTCCGTTTGCTTTATCACTGTCTATACACAGACTGACTCATACCACCTTTTGCTAATCCCCTGCTTGCTCCCGGGGGGGAAAGAAATAATTAAATATTAAACATCCAATATAGAGCCAATCTATGCAGACAGATTGGGGAGGATGTGTTGTCACGCACATGTTTAAGTCGGGTGTCAATACATTCCTGCAATTCTTTCATATTTTAGCTTTATAGAGACAGAAATACAGGCACAGGGTCCCTCATACCCACTGAGTCCCCCCAACCCCCACCACCACATATACACAGCACAGCAGGGTTTTTCTCCTTCATGTTGACGCATTGGGCTCAAAGCAATGTTTACTAAGATGGTACCATTCTGAGTTGCTTACCAGGCGCTTATGTGTGTGTCTGTCTGATAAGCAAATCTGCTCCTTTTTTGACCCTTTAAACTCCAAATCACCTGCCATCTTTGCTCCCTCCTGATGTGATTCTTTAATACAGTGGTTTTCATCTGCTATGTTGGGACCTTAAGAGTGTGAGCTGTGGAGCTGTTGTCATTAACAGTTACTACATCCATACGGTTTACTTTATTCTGTTTGCCATGATAATGTGCAGCATTTTTAGTTGCTTTGTCAGGATCTTGTGTTAATTTCCCCAAATTTCTAAAAAAACAATCAAACTTAAATGTTATCTGGCAATTAAACAGTTCATTTATTTAAAAAACAGGAGCCTCGGTAGCGTGTGGAAATGCAAGTTAGCCATCATGTTTGTGTTGGTCACTTTGGCATGAACAACAGATGCTGATCCCACAAGAGTTCAACCAGGTTGAGGTCAGGACTGTTGGCAGGCCATTTATTGCTCTCCACCTCCAAATTCTGAAGGTCTTCTCTGATAAACCCTGCTCTGTGGGGGTAGCACTTTCTTGGAAGATAGAGCTCAGTCCCAGAGTGTGGAGCTTTGGGATTGCCAGTGGTTGCAGAATTTCATATCTATCACTCTGCTTCAGGAAAATAAATTCCTAACTTTGTGTGCTGAGTTTACTTAGATTGAGGCAAAGAAAAGGGGGCTGGGGTGGGATTTGTGATATAGAAAGGGAAGATCATGAAACTTAAAGACCCTATGAAGTCCAAAATGTTTGAGTGAACATTTTTGTAAAGTTTGATGTAAACCCCTCAGAGTTGTAATCTAAGTGAAGTTAACAAGCAAAGAATATGCAGGGGGTCAAGTTAGATGGTCCTATGACCTTGAATGAATACATCAATAAATAAGCCCTCCAGGTTATTTAATTATATGATTTTTTCTATGATCTTTGATAGATGAACATAACATTTCTTCAGTTTACCTTTGAGTAGACATAGACGGTTTTGCAAATTCTGAAGGAAGTCCTTCAAAGGTTTCTTAAGATACTGTGTCCAAAGCAGAAGATGTACATGAAGCCAAATGATTTTGAAATTTAGCATTTAAAATCTATTCAGTTCATTGTTGAATCAGAGTGGATATTACTACATTAAAGCATTCACTTTGAGTGTTTCTGAACATTTTTTTAATTGCATGCACAGGCAACAGGTGTACATAAGCCTCAGAGTCCTATAACCCGGGACCTTTAAAACTCTGCTTTGTTTATCTTTACGTTACAGTGGACCTTAGAGCGGATTCAGAGTAAAAAAAAAATCCTTTTTGGATTATTCCAAAAGCAGCAAATGAATGTGAGGTCCATGACCTTGACTTCCTACATTTAAAATTCCAACCAGTTTCCCCATGAGTCAGAGTGGATATTTGTGCAAAGTCTGAAGAAAATCCCTTAAAGTTTAAGTTATAGCTTATAAATAACAGTTCCACTAAAGATGGATAAACATGGGGCTCAACGACCTTTGATTACTAAAATCTAGTCAGTTGAATAAGAAGCTTGGAGAAAGTTGAAAAAGACCCCTCTGTGTTCCTGAGCTGTTGTGTCTACACTACAAAGGGGGTGAACATGAGGCCCAATGATTCTTGACTCATAATCTTAAAAGTTTAAATAGTTAACTTTTCAGTTACAATGAAACTTTGTAGAAATTTGTGCAAATTGTAAAGAAAATCCCTAAAGCTTTTTTAAATAATATCACATCCTCTATTAATAACCAAACATGAGACTCTGTAAACTTTGACCAACGACCTTCTCAATCTAACAAATTTAGTGATGAGTCGAAGTTGACATTTGTGCAAACTGTTGAAAAAGGGAGAGTTTTTCAGATGTTGTGGTAAATATAACTGCAGACCGATGGATCCACAGTTTGAAGAGAAGTAATTAAAAATGACCTTGGCCTTAGCTATTGCCAAAATAAAATATCTGCATACACGTTGTCCTAAAGGCATGCATAATATCTGAATATTTGTTTTTTTTCCCTCTCTTCATTTTATCATATTCTGTTCTATATAAGGTCCAAACAGCAAAACTTTATGTTAAACAAACTCCACTGGTGTATTTTTTAAATTCTGGTCTCTGTTTCTCATTAAGGACATGGTTATGGGTTCTGTCAAATACACATCTTCCTATTAGAAGAAAATGCCCCTGACTCTTCTCTAATGCTCACTTATTGCTCGTGTATTGACTGAATGTAAGCAGAGATACAAAGGATGGAGAGGGTTGGATGGGAGGGGTGGACGCTCTTTGACTGACAGCAGCTTCTGGTCAGTTGATCTGGGCTTCGCTTCCTGTAAAAGGTCAGGTGTCAATACAGCTTGTGTGCCTCAGTATCTGTGTGTTGTGCGTGGTGGTTCCTGCTCGTAAGCATGAGCGTGTGGTTGACCGAGGGTATGGATTAGCCGCCACAGCGCTAACAGGCTACTGTCAATACTTCTCATCCTCACGTCCAGATCATCGAGCAGAACAAGACCTGAATGACAGCAGGGACCATCTTGTAATGTCAGCACAAAAACACATCCATACTCTGGTAATCCATACTCGTGGTCAAAGCAGTAAATTTTACTGATGCTGTTGTTTCTAAGCAAAGCAAGAATTTTTTTTTTTTTTTGCTGCATTCATCAGCTGTACTGTTGTATTTCCACTCTCATCTTAGAAATGATTGATTTTCCTTTAATTTCATTAAAGTTTGAATTGACAACCCTTCAAAATACTGTAGCTCTTACATTGTTTGGATGGTTTGGATTGTAGAGCACGTCGGAGTGTGATATACTCGGTCAGGGTATAACCACAAAGAAGCCTCAAATACAATAACATTTCCCACTTTTGTCCTGTCACTATCCATCATTCACAATCATTAATTAAATTGTTGAATATTGTCATAAAATATACCACTGATGGGAACATGAGACCTTGTGATTCAGCTGGTCAGGGCTGCACTTTGCTTCAGCTGCAGCAGAACTGGCAAGGACAGAACCTCGGTACCAGCTATAACTATGGACTAGCTGTCTCTGTTCTTGGACTTCGCTCCTCACTCTACTATCCAGATGTAAACCATAGCAGGTAGATGACATCTTGTAGGGGAAGTACTTTACAGTGTTGTCATTAAAAGCTAAAGAGTCATCAAGCTTAAGTCATATGTAGGCTTAAACTGACATTATGACCAAATAAACTAGTGATCACATTTTGCAGACATTAATCTGCAGGGAGGACAAGGACTGGTGTTGGTAGCACTTCTGATTTCCTGCAGCACTCATCAAACCAAACACTTGGTGTATTTCGTACCTGTGGACTCTGTTTTATAGCTAAGTCTGAGAAAGTAACCCAACTCTATTGTGCTTGTTTTGACTTCTTGCTGATTTTCTGGTGCCCTTTGACACATCAGTTAGGCTGATTTAAATTTCTGTTTAATTGACAAACTTTTGCTGGGAACAAACCCACTCTCTACACAGTTCACCCTTATTTTTACTTTATAGCAAACAAAAACATAAGCACAACTACTTGTCTGTCCCTTTCCTTCTCTGCGGTTGAAAAAAAATCAGCTGTATTCTTTACACATACCAACTCAACAAACACAATAGTCCTCATATTCCCTTACATACTTTGAAACCAAATTAAAACTCAGCTCACTTTTTCCTGCTCTTGCAGCCACATCCATCCTACCTCACTTGAACTCTTCTCGGATGTGCACAGTCCTTCCTGGAGGCTCCATTTTCATGTGACTGTCTTCAGTCTGTGTTACACAGAAACAAGCTTTTGACATTGGCTTTTAAAACTTTCTCTACCTAACACAACCCCTTTAAAAACTGCTCCTATCCTGGCTAAAGAAATAACAATCTGCTTTTCAGGACTGAAGCTTTTAAGCTTTTATACAATTTAATTTCCCACGTCTTTTCTCTTTATACTACTTTTGCACTATGTGCATTTGGATTAATTTGACTTACGGTATACAGAAAGCAGCAACAAAGATCATCCTAGCAAGCATGAACCATACAAAGAAGATTCATTTCTTGCACCAAGATTGCTACAGTTGAGTCTTAGTTACCCTTGATGCTTACTGATTGCCAACTCACCCAAACTTCTTGCATACATTTTTCAGAGTAGCACAAAGATGAAAGTAAAATTTTGAAATGTGAAAAATTGTAAGTAATTTTGTACCTGTGTGAATAGGCCTGTATACTTTAAATATTGAGTTTGTGCACCTGCCTCACAACAAGAAGTTTTCTGGTTCGATCCCTCATGTCAGTCAGGGCCTTTCTGTGTGGAATTTGCATGTTCTTCCCGTGCCTGTGTGTGTTTTCTCTGGGCACTTTGGTTTCCTCCCACCTACCAAATATACACTCATTAATTTAATTGGTGACTCTAAATTACTCAAAGGTATGAGTGAGTGTGTGACTGGTTGTGTGTCTCTCTATGTGGCCCTGCATATACCCTCTCATCCACTGTCAGCAGGGAAAGGCTCCAGCACCCCGCCACCCTGAAAGATGTAAGTATTCTGTACCATAAAATAAAGATAATATTGTATTTACAATGTGTCGGGTGGCACTTGCATATTAACTGGAGCGGTGTATAACCATACTCCACACAGATTTGTTGACAATCTGTTGAGACAATGTAGACTGGCGGTGCTAGCAATGCTAACTTTAGCTGCTCTCTGCTTTATATTATCAGGGAACGCCACATTAGCGTGCTTGCTGTTGTTATTTGGCCAGATTCAACCCACAATGCATTGCTTTTTGGTTTGCCTTCCTTGTTTGGTTCAGTTGGCTTTCACACTCACTGCAAACAGATCTTTGGTCTGCTTGGAAGTAAACCAAGACCCCTGTTTTCGGTTGGACTGGAGTTCTGTTCTTTGGTCTGCACCAGAGATTGTGTGAGCTTTCACACCACCCTAAATGAATATGAATTTCCTAAAAAGCGAACCAGAGTTTGTTTGTTGCGGACCAAACATGTTAGGTGTGAAAGTACCCTTGGAAGTGTCAGGGTAGAAGGTTTGGTTCATGTTGCCCAGCCTCACCACAAAGTACAGGTGTAGTATAATTTCTGTATAAATCAAATCTATTTTTAATGAACAATCGCACATTAAAGAAACGCTGAAATAAATGGGGGTGGGGGATGCCAAAGACTCCATGTGGTAGATAAATTTTTGCACCAACATTGATTGCTAAACATTGACTTATATAACACCTTTTTCTTAATCTCATAAGCAGATTACAGGCATTTATCTGATTGTTTTATAGGAATATGATACTGTAAACATGATTTATGATAAAAGGCATAAACTGTATGACTTGGCTGTGCATCCCAGCCGCCTACGCTGTTCAGTACAGAAAAGCGGCGTGTGAATTTTAGACATTGATGACAAAGAGATTGTTTTAAGTAGGGGATGAAACAGTGGAGGTTGAAAAGGGATAGAAAATAAGGCTAAAACAAAAATGAAGAGGAATATGTATGTATGTCGCCAGCTGCTGTATATGCTTCTGGGATTCATGAGAAATGGAGGGTTTGGAGGAGAAAAAGTCACAAAACTGCAGCTCTGTCTGCAGGCAATAGGTCAGACGCTGGGCTACATCCGCCAGCAGCAGCAGACTGAGGCAGAGTCAGCACAGTCGAAAACTTATGACTGCTCTGTTTTATTTGGATGAAAAGAAAATGAGTGAAAAATGTAAAATTAGAGGGTATGGAAAAGGAAATGGTGAGTTTTCTGGAATTGTATTGATAGACAGAGTAGCAGCCAGGAGGTCAAATAGACAGTTCAGGTTTCAGTGAGCGCAGGAATGAGGTCTTCCAGTATCCGCTTACATTAAACACACAGAGACAGAAACCGAAAGAGCGAGGGAGGGAGGTGAATTTATGCTCATCTTTGAGAGAGGGGGATGGAAGAAGTTAGGTCTGTAATCTCCTCTTTTTCTCCTTAGTGTCCCGTCTTTATTCATTTCATTAATCTCCATGCTAAGACAGAGAACAGACTCCTCTCATATTCGTGAGGGAGAAGAAGAAGAAACAAAGAGAGTGCATCCAGATGTTTAATCTTTTCAGGCAGCTGTTGTGTTTTAAAAGTATCTCTAATACACAACTAGAGTTACTAACCATTCTTGTGAACAGATGGCCGATAAGCCTGAAATCTTTCTTTTGTTTTCATCTTCATCTTAATCTTTGTTTCTTCATTCAGCACCTTGACTACAATGACGTGTGCAATCTCAAAAAATTGAACTCCTTCACAAAACTAACGCCCTGTCCACAGGGAGACAACCACAGCATTGTTTCAAAAATGTGTCCGTCCATATAAAAGCACTAAAAAGGGCTGTAATACATATGTCAGGCCTGTAAGTGGAGCTGTAACATTAATGCAGACATACAATAAAACCAGAGAAGAAGAAAGGGAGCACACGCGGAAAATATTTAAGATGTGAACAGATGCTAGCCTGTGCTGTTCCCTGTGTCCTCTTGCTGTTCACGATGGGAATAGCCATAACAAGCTCAGTAGCTTTTGCAGCACTATCACAACGAGGTATTCTGCCATTTTTTATTGTTGTCAGGGTTAGTACAAGTGTTGCAACCAGGCTAAAGCTAGCAGTTCCCTAGCAATGTTCATTCCTAGATTCCTGGATCCACATCCCAATTAGGATCACCACCTAAATCTAATCACTTCTTCCTTGCGCCATGACCAACAGTTGCTGAAAACGTCATCATGATTTGTTAAGAACTCAATGAGTTATTAACGAAAATGTGGAAAACTGCCCTATCTCGCGATGTCCACAAATCCTTAAAAGATTCCTGGATCAGAATCCCTATTTGGATCACCACCAAATTTCAATCACTCATCTCTTGTGTCATGACTAACAATTCCAAGAAATTTCATCCAAATTGGTTCTTTGGTTTTTGAACTATCTTACTCACCAAGGAACTAACCTTGGCAAAGGTAATTAAGGATTTTTATCAACTTTTGAGCACAAATAAGCAATAGTTCTCCTCACAGCCAAGCTGGCTGACAAGTGTCTGTTGATTTTTTTATTACTCAGCTCTACTATTGAAAATGAATAAACGAATAAAAGCCTTTTGCCTTTTTCTGAGATATGAGGACCCTTACAAGGCTCCACTTTGGATCCAATGTAATCAGTTTAATTACCTTCCCACAAACACACACAGCTGAGCTAGCTAATAACAGGTCGAAGAGATATTGATTTTTACAAATATAATTGAGTTTACCAACATTATTTTAGTGGTCTGTTCCTTTTGGGAGAAAATGAGACCTATGAGACACATCTGCTTAGAGTAAAAGATTAGTAAACAATGACAACAGCAAAGTCAAACAAGCTAACAGCAGCTCTGCTAACACATGTTTAAATTAGACTATGGATTTTGTTGAAGGACAATACATTTTGGCTGGGAATTAGTCTTTGTAAATGTATTTAACCTTTTCAGGGGTTTAATAATCAGGTGTGTTTCTTATGAGGAGGAGAAGACAATTTATAACAATTTGGCCCAAGTGAAACATTTCTAGCAGAATACTGAAACGCCACTTTGAGACTCCTTTAGTAGAGTTTAAAGTCTGCATTGCTTTTTCTCCTGTCGGTATGGTGACACTAAAATCCATAAGCACAAGCATCAACAGGCAAAATGAGCTAACTTTGGGTCTTCTTGACTTTTTATACCTTTCAGAAAGCAGCCCCAGGGTGAAGCATGTGTGGCTCTTGCAGCAGCCAGCAAGATATTCTGAAATATTGAACAGTCACTTCCACATACCTTCAATTGAATCCCTGCACAGCTTTACTGGTAAATGGAATTTATATTTAGAAAGAAAGCTGGAACTCCATCAAAGACTGAAGCTACTTCTTGAAGACATTTCAGATTGATAGCACGTTGTGTAATTGAGAAGGTATCAAACCTTGAACCCCGTCTGTCCAAGAAGAACCACGGTGCAGTGCTCACTGTATGATTGAGGCTTACACTTAAACCCTCTGAAATCTGACATCTGATTCAGAGAATTGTAGTAAAGGCTACTTTTAGGGTTCCGAATTAATTTTTCACCCGTGTTATTTATTAGTAATGAAGTTGTTTTTGGCCTGAAGCTGCTGTGGGTTTCACTCCAAACCTCAGATTTCATTAATTTGTTGAATTTCCACTCTAAAATGATGTTTTTGTCATTAAATATAACTGAACATGCTTTCAGACAGGATCCTTTTTAGATAAAACAGTACAAACACGAAACCTATACCTTGACCTATGGGTAGAGGTGGGAGTGAAAAGTTGTAGATATTGGCCTGTAGAAAATAAACTTAGAATTCTTTAACAATTTTTTTTTCTGACTTTGTGTCTTCAAAACAAGAGATATCAGTCTGACATCAAAGTAAGCACTTGAGTGTTATTGTTAAATGTTAGCTAATGTTTTCATCCATTTTACTGGTGTTGATTTTTTACGACACTATTTATTGTTGCTTTAATAAAGTAGAATTTATCCAAAAGCAAAAGCCTCCGCCATTGTTGGGGTGAGTTCTTGCCAAATATGTGTAAACTGCCCCTTTAAAAAGCTTGTCTGCTCTCTTTAGTAAGAAAAGCAAGAGAAAATAAAGTGACTTTTCATTTTAAATGTTCCTCCATTTTAAAAAGGCATGCTTTTCTTGAAAATAAAAAGCAATGTCTCTGAGTTTGACTCCAAAAGAACTATTTATAAGAATGATGCCGCACCAGATGCAAAAGCAATTTTTGAAACTGAGCCTTCATGACTACTAAGGACTAACTGTGATACTCTCTATTCTGGTCCAATCCCTCAGTCTAAGCCCCATCTCCCCTCCGCCTCTAAGCCAAACACACACAAACATACAGACGCGCACAAACACCTCGGCTAAACTCAACAGTGTTTCGATATTACTCATCCAGCAGGGTGCAGACATCGGGATAACTTGTGCCTGCCTTCTCAGACTCTGGCTGTAAAAAAAAACAAAAAACACAAGGCATTTATTTGTGATGCCTCCAGTGCAGTCGGCCTAGCAGTATCAAAAGCCACCATTCCTCTGTGTCTCTTTGCTATCTCGCAGCAGACTCACTAATGGATTTTCTGCCACGCAGCTTTGTCTTCCTCAGTTACCAAGAGTCATTACTGTGGAGGTCTCGAGTGGCGGGCTAAAAGGGGAGTTTTTTTCTTGCTCTGCATTTGGGTGTAGTCCCTCTGAGAGAAAATCAAACTCCTGTACTTTAAATTCTATATCTGACACCCTAATTTCAAGATTTATCACCCGTAAGACATGTTAAAAAAAAAAAAGCATCTTACACCACAAAAGACGTTAAACTCTACTAACCCTCCATGTGTGACTTGCTGATACAACATTTATCAGTCAGTAGTGTTGCTAAAGCTGGCATCCTCTCACATTTCACCCTTTATTTTAACACTTATTAACACCTCTCTAAGTATAAAAAGCAACAGAACCACCCGTGCCATGGTTTTGAGTTTGGGCTCATCTTTTGTCACAGTAACACTTGAAATGATATCCTGTCATGGAGACCGCCTGCTGTGTTGTCATCTAAAACCAGAAGTCCCACAGCAGGGAGCAGATCAATCATAGTGTTCACTGGATGCAGAATAAAGATCACTGCAGCCTCAATAAATGAGACTGTTTTCAGGTTTTCGAGGATTGTGTTTTTCAAGTGTGTGAAAATGTCTGATTCTATTTAGGTTTTCTCTTTAAGAGCTTAAAGCTCCTGTGAAGTGTTTTTATCCAAATATGGAGCAGGCTGAAATGAATAATAATCAGTGTTAATCAACAAAACATAATCAGCGTAAAGATGAGCTGTTTCTATCATGTGATTTTGCACGCCTGAAACTGCTAGAAAGGGGTTCATGTTTGATAGAGTAATTAACACCACACTGCAGAGATAGCATGGTTTACATTTTCCACGGCACAAGAGTGATATAGTAGACTGGAAAATGAAACAGGACACAGCTTTTTGTTCTTTTTTATGCAACACAACGTATTCATATACACGAATAATGCAACATGAGGGTACCTGCTTTGACTACAAGGAGCACCAGAATGAACAAAAACAATGGCCCTGTCCACATCGAGACTGTTTTCTGTAAAGATCGCATTGATTGAAGACGTGTTCATCCACATGAAAACACTGAAAATGTCAGGTCTGTAAGCGGCACTCTAGTGTTGCTGTAGAGATAAACCAAAACCAAAGAAGAAGCAAGGGAGCATGCGCATACACCATACGAGATGTAAACAAGCACTGGTGTATGATGTTCTTAATGTCGGATTTTGCTGAAAAAGCCAAAACAGGCTCAGCAGCTTCTGCAGTGTAAACGCGACACCGGAGTCCACCATTGTTTCGGTTGTTGTCGGGTAAGAGCATGCAGATTAAGGAAGACATGGGGCTATTCTGAAAATGAGTGTATTCATTGTACACACCGAAATGTATGAGCGGCGTTTTGAGATTTATTCGCTCTTTCAAAAAATGTGCATTTCTGGCCCCCAAAATGCCGGACCTGTGTGGACAAACCCCCCATACATTAAAAAATGTTTGCAGATATGTGTAACTCCAAACCTTCACACCTTTTAGAAAAGGGTGAAAGGGAAGTAGGGCCCTTTCTATTACATTATCTGACTGGCCTGTAGTGACTGTGATTCACAGTACGATCGTCCAACATCTGCTGGATATGCTTCTGAATAGTTCTGTCCATTCCCAAACACTTCCTATGGCCTGTTGCCCAGATGGACTAGTTAAATACATATAATGGTGTATCTGGTGTTTCAGGTTAGATTTTTTTCCACCTTTAACAGATTTTAGCAAGATTTTGATTCATGGACTGTCTTGCATCATGCACTTTAACCAGCAGTATCTGTGGAAAATCCATGCATAGAGAGAACATGTGCATCAACAAAGAAGGTCCTGACTGGCTCAGGGACTTGACCCAGCAACCTTCATGCTGTGAGGCAAAAAACTTCTAAACTGACAGCACCTGCTTTAAAACAGCTGTATCAGTTCTCTGTTGGATCTGGTTCTCAATTTACACCCCTCATCATGTATATAACTCTAAAAAATATATCAAGCAACTCCGTCACATCTTAAAACTATTTTTATGTATTCATTTATTTATGTACCTGTTGTTTACCAGTGCCTGATTGAAGGTAGACATCTAAAAGCAGTCAGTTAATAGTTTGCATTTGGTTACTGCTATTAAATAACAAAACAAGAAAGCATGTGTGACAAGTGCCACAACAGAAGTGTTACAGACTGCAAAGAAACAAACCAAAACACTTTGAGTGAAATAGATTCTAAATTGTAAAAAAAATCCGACTGTTTAAGTATTATGTTGAAAGATTACATTACTGAAATGTCCATTAAGCACTGATATAAGAAAAAAAAAAATCCAGTATAGTCATCCTTTCTCTGTCACTACTGCGCCGTTTGTGTTTACTTGTATACTGTTCTAGAAAGTGATGGTGAAAAGAACATTGCTTGAAATTCTCATCCCTGCCATTGTTGAAATCACTGTAAAAGAACAACTGAAAGTTGAGCCTGCTTCTCGCTGCCATTTACTGTAATTGCAGATGTCACAGAAGTGTGTGCAGATTTTTCTGTCGGCTGTATTTAAATCTCCTTGTGGCTGCATTCCTGTCGTCCTGCACTTACTCTTTATGTGGACACTATAAAGGTCCTGAACTCTGCCAGACGGACCACACGACCAGTGCGACCCTTTTATATCCTCCCCACTGTTGTTTCTGGACCCTGCACACACGCTCCTCATGCACACAAATACAGCGACCACTGTAAACCCTGTCATTACACACAATCCCTCCTCTGCTGAGTGCTTTCCTGTGTGTGTGTTGTTTTTATAATACCACTCTCCATGCGTACTCACTCTCCTCTTTGACTCTTTATCTGTTTCCCTCGCTGTCGTTAATTACGCAAAGACGGGGAGGACTAAGCTCTCTAATCTGTAAGGATATGACCCCGCTACTGGCTGATCCCTTAACACTGTTACTTATACCTCCATCCTGCGCTTGCACACACAAATACACACACGGGGAGCATGTAAATATTAAAAATACACAAGAGGGGGATTTGTAGCATAAATTATGTTCATTTGGGGGCACAAAATGAGGGGTAGTCAACAAGAAAAGGCACTTGTTTAGAATTTTATATGAATGTAAATGCCCATAAATTCAATGATACAATGAATGATTCAGAGGACAGAACACCATGTCACTGTTCTGCCACTTTAACCTTAAACTGGAGCTACTGCCTGGAGTTATTTGCCTCTATGAGGGATACAAATGCCAGATGGTGAAAGTGAAAGGGGCAGGTCAAGAAGAATGGGTGTATGTTTTCTTTCAAAATATTTGAACTTGACCTTGTATCTCAAAAATATGTTTTTATATTCAGTTCAACCATGAGTAAGAGTTGACATTTGAGCAAATCATGAAATGCAGTTTCAGGATATGTCAGTCACAAGCAAGAGATGAACATGAGGCTTGAAAAATCTCATCAATCGTCTTTGAGTCAGGAAGAAGGTTAATCCATCCATCATCTATAGCGCTCATCCCTTTACGGGCTGGAGCCCATCTCAGCTGAAATTGGGGGAGAGGTGGGGTACACCCCTAATCAGTTGCCAGCCAATTGCAGGGCTACATAGAGAGACAGAGAATCATCATGTGCTCACACTCAAGCCTAAGGGCAATTTAGATTCGCCAATTGACTTGAACTTGATGAGTATGTTCTTGATCTTTGGGAGGAAGCCAGAGCGCCTGGAGAGAACTAACACACCTGCAACCTTCTTGCTGTGAGGCATGCTCTCCAAGCCTCTCCTAAAAACATTAAAAGCAAACAAAATAGATTTTTAGGATATTGGACCTCTAAGCGTTCATATCACCTTCACAAGCAAGGGATGAAAATTAATCCTAAGTATACTGATCTTTGCCAAGGGGCCCCAAATCTTAAAGGTTCACTCTAGAGAAAGAGCCCATACTTGTGAAAGTTTAAAGAAAAGATCTTTGAGGGCTTTTGAAATATCACCTTTACTGGGGAGGGGTCAACATGAGGCCCCATTACCACGACTTCTAACTCACGTACCAACAATCTTTTCAGATCATCTCTCAATCTGAGAGGAAATTTGTAAATAGTGTGAGGAAATTCCCCAAAGTGTTCTTGAGGAATCATATTCGCAAGCAACAGATTAACATGAGACACAATGACATTAACCTTTAAAACATGACTAGTGTGCAATAAACCGTATTTATATTTATAATATCTCAGATTTTCCATCTGTAAAATATCAAACATGTACATAACCATTGTAAATACCACTTACATATATTTTTTACTTTATTTTTCATTTGTAAGTTTCTTTCTTGTATTTCTTCTTTGTATCCTGCAGCTGCTGTAAATTTGGAATTTCCCCTAGTGGGACTAATAAAGAATATCTAATCTAATCTAATCTAATGACTTAAAAATGTGAGCAGTTCATTCGACAAAAGTAAAAAAAAAAAGATAATCAAAACAGTCTTTAGGAATCGCACTAACAACCAAGGGGATGTTGACATGAAGCACAATGACTTGTGCCTGTTGCCTACAAAATCTAAAAGTTTGAGGAGTCTTTTCAAAGTGTCCCTGTGATATAACCTTTACATGAATGGCTCTTATGGATGAGCTGCCTGAAACACAATGCCTCAGGCCTTGACAATGGCCTGCACAGAGGCATAAAAAGAGGACAATGCATGAATGTTCAAAAAGCTTCCGCTCTATTCTGCATCCATTTGTTAAAAAACAGAATTAAAACATTTGTTGAAGTAGTTCAAGGTAGGCTTTCACTAAATCTATTTAATGTGGCTTTCTTTCATGTTTAACTACAGCAGATTAAATAAAAAGCAGCTAAATGTGCAGGATGTAAGCAACAAAAAGCCCCAGAGATGTGAGCACAAAAAGGTTGCAGATTAAATTTGGGTATTTAGGTCTTATCACTGTGAGACACACACACATACAGGGAGCTCCTCGGGCATTAACACGGCGGTCAGCTCTGTGAGAGGGCGTGACGGGCTTCATCGTGTGGGGTTGTTAGTTATATATAGAAACGGGAGCACAGCTGTCCGTCCATTAGGCTAAAAGCACAGCAGCACGGGAACACGGCCGAGAAGTCAGCGACCCACTGGACTTTTTATGACAAGACAGAGGCAAGGAGGAGGGAAGATGGAGGGGGAGAGCTTTAGTGTAGAGGCTGGAGGAAGAGAAGGCACGGGAAAAAAAAGGCGAGAGGCAGATGCAAGCTAAGGACAGCGGACAGACTCTGGTTTGATTTAGAGGATTTTTGACATGTGTGCGATATTTGCTCAGACAGTGGCCTTATCTGACTCAACATGATGCAACTTAAAAAAGAGAAATCTGTATAAGTATTTGGGTAACTGCCTCAAGGGCCCGGATCCCTGCAGCCCAAAGAGCCAAAGACTTGTCAAAGGAGTTTTGGTCATTGGCTTAATTGCATGTTTTTGAGAAAAACTGCACCATTAAAGTACAAAATCAATGGCTGAATTATTTATAGCCTCTTGGAAAAGGGTATATGTGTTGAAATAAAGTTTTGATATTACTGAACTTAAGTCTTTTTCATGGTATACAGTTCCAATAAAAGTGCAGTGGGTAGGCAGTTTGCTGAGTTTAAGCACTTATATGGAGACAAACAGAACAGGGCACACATCCAATTGCTGTGAATCATGGGAGTTAATTCTTTCAATCAATATTGAATGTAGACATCAATCTAAAAATCAAAGAGTGAAACCTTTAACTTCTGAGAAATTAAGTCTGTTAATGTCGTTTTCGTTACTTGACTTTATGTACATCACGATTAAAACTGGAGATGAAGTAAAGAGAAAGAAAGTCTGTGAACGACGTTATAACTTGTCTCTACAATGTGACCTCAGTGAGTTGCTTCGCAGGATCTGGCCTGACAATGAACACACTTCTTTCATTGATTTAATTTTTGGCTTTCCTGACTTAAATGCAGAGGATAGGACAGTGGAGTGGGGATAGAAATGTGGGGAATGACGTGGAAAGAAGCCACGGGCTACATTCAAAACCCTAGACAACAACAACAAGAACAAAAGTGTCTGTATATGGGGGGGACACAGACAAAACACATATTGGGTTAATACACAGTCTATTTGTTTACCAGACAAAGAAAAATGACCCAAACCCAAATTAAGGTGGATCACAAGCAACTTGAACATACTGCCTACAGAATTTTAGAAACCTCATTGAATAATGGGCCAAAATGTCAATCTCTGCCCTTGGCACTTCTGCTGTAAAATTATGCTTGACCTAAATGGAGCGGCATACTTACAAAAAGCAGCTAGAGTAAATACAATGGTGGCATATCAAAGACATTATGTTTTTGCTGATTTTCATTTGTATAAGTTTTGTTTTCTTATTATGGTCATTATCGTGTCTTACAAAAGCAAATCTACAAATCTACTGACACTGCAAAATATGATTGAAGGAGAAGATATAAAAAAAGAAATCTTTAAATAAAGTTTGGAAACATTACTTCGGTCGATCATTTCTATCACCTTTAATCATACCAATATTGTATTTTATATAATTGGAAAGCCTGAACAACACTGCTAAACGCAGGGGTAGCACCCCCCTAAAAAGTGTGCCAAAATCCCCTCTTCCCCTGGAAGAAAGTCTACGGTTCCTCAGTGAAGCAATAGTGAGGAATCTTCTGCATGTATTGTCTTCTTCACCAGTCTTGGTCCGGAACTTGGTTCTAAGTGTGAAAATGGTACCAGGACAGACACCAAATAATTTTGCCACTCTGCGTCCTGGAACACCAGCTTGCAATTGCCGGGGATTTTGACAAATTTTTGGGTGCTATACGTGTGTTTAGCTGTATACAAGTTGTACCTCTCTGTAAAGGTAACTAATCAGGCTTTTAAGAATACAAAACCAATTGGTATTATTAAAGGTGAGAAATAAGTAACCAAAATTTGAGAACATTAGTGCTGCATAACGGTGCAGTGGTTAGTGCTGGCGTCTCAGTAAAAAAAAGGTCCCTGGTTCGACCTGGTCTTTCTGTGTGTTGTATGGATGTTCCCCTGTGCATGCATGGGTTCTCTGCAGGTACTACTGCTGCCTCTCATGGACCAAAAACATGCTCATTTGGTTAATTAGTGGCACGAAATTGCCCATAATTGTGAATGTGAGCGTGCCGGGTTATTTGTCTTTGTAGGATCGATGTTTTCAAGACTCAAAACAACCAACAAAATCTAACTAACTTTATGATTCTCTCTTATAAAAGAATCAATAAATTAAGAAGATATATGAGGTTAAAGGAAAAGTACTATGTTATGAGAAAAGACCAAAGTTATATTTGGCGAAAAAACCTCATTATTAGTTTCTCATTTAACTGTTATGTGCATCATTACTTCATTGTAGTACAGATACTTACTTAGATGCAGATATAAAGAGCATTTTCAAACTTCATCATCCAGCATCACCCTCTTTATCCTTTATGCCTTTAACACCTCTTGTAGATTATGTAACAGTTATTATTGTGTGTTTTATGTAATAGATAATTTACTTTAAAATACACTCTGGAAATAATAAACTCAGGGTAGGTCCTTATCTATTGTTACGGCAGACCCACCTTTATTTGGATAAATGAGGCTGTGCAAAGTGAAAGGAAGTGATTATAACAGGAGGAAGTCGGGAGACAAAGGATAAAGACTGAAAGTATGTGTGAGGAAATGGTTTGGGTGGATGTTTCAGTTGAACAAGCTCAGGACATCAACACAGCAAGCCAGGGTGTGTTTACAATCTGTGACCTAAAATCAGGGTTATTTAAACAGACTAAATTTGGGACAAATTTATTCTTTATGGTTTCCCTGAGTGACAGATTTTCTCCATAACCTTTATATGTTCATTTTTTGAATAATAATTTGCAACTTTTAGAGTAGATGTCTACTGATGCCACACTGAAGCACATTTTCTCAAACTCAAAGAAAACTTCTTATTAGTTTTATTGTTTCATTGGTTTGGCTCTTACGTTGTGTGCTACTCTTACAAAGATATTTATCAGGTATTCTTCTCTTCTGCCATGTGGCAAGGCAACAGTTACAGAGAGTTGGGTTCAAACAAACAAAAAAGACAGAAAAACATGCATGAAACCTGTTTGAGACTGAAAGTGACAGAGAAGCTGCACAGTAGGAGTGAGTCCCTGTAGGCTGTGTTAAACTGTGTTTCTTTCACAAACATAATGGTGTTATTGTTGAAACCATGGTGATGGAGGCCTGATAACACACCAGACAAGTGTTCATTATTATAATAGCACCCTTTAGCAAACTGTTGCTTCCATCTTGTCATTTCTAACAACGTATGGATGATGAAAATCTGTATACTGCACCCAAAGGTGATCCTTTTTTAGTCCAATTGATTCAAGGCGCTTGCATGTTGAATAAAAAGTGATACAGCAGCTACCAGGAAATTCATCTGACTAAAAATATTCAGCTTGACTCATCAGGTAGTCAGGCTTAAAAAGAACAACGTGCAGGCTATGTTTTTTTTAAATATTAATACAACAACCTGTGAGAAAACGGCTGTTGACAAGGCTAAAATTTGATGTTGTAAAAGACCTAAGGGGATCTCTCAGTGAGGCAGCAGAGCCTTCTCCTTACCCTGACCTGCAGTTAAAAACCTTTGTTCCTTTGTTCACATTTGGATGAACTATTTTTCCTTTTCACTGATAGGACTGGCCTCTAGATCCATTGTTATTAATTTCACCAAAATCAACAGCACAATTGAGACAGACCTGCAGAATTAAGTCTCAATTTTCTCACCAAGCAGATGGTTTTTATCAAGGCCCTTCATTAAAAATGCATCAAAGAAAGTGTTATTATTAACTACCTCTGCAGTTCAAAGTGCTCCGTCATCTGTACCGCCGATATCTCTTCTATCCGGAAAATGGTTTTATGCCGAACAAGTTTTTTCCAATAAGTAGAATTTGAAGAACAATTCACACCAAGCATCAAATTCAGAGGTTTTCAAAGTGTGGAAAGAGTGAACTTTATTATAGGCTAGGGTTGTAAAATTGGAGGAATTTTCAAAGTTGGAAATTTTACATGGTAATTAAAAGGAATTAACAGGAATTCACATGAACAAACGTGGAATTTTAAATATAGTTGGGGAAAAAATATATATACTCTAGCATTATCTTAACTAAAACAACCAGATTTCATGCAAGTATACTGAAGAATATTTATGCTATTCCTCAACCACATGCACATATTACATTACTCACTGCAGGGGTGAGGCCACGCACCCTACATGCACAGATGATTTCTAGAACCCAGGACTAATGAAGCCACACATCTGAACCCGTGGATGACATAAAGCAAAGTTAAAATCTATTGTTCAATAAAATAATTAAAATGTTTTTTTTTTTTTTAATGTAACCTTAAAATGCCAGGTTTTTGTCATGATGCAAACATGTTTTTAAATTAAAAGAAAAAATGAATTATTTTCAGTGAACTACATGAAAGGAATTTTTTGTCTAAGAAAGGTGCATCCTTGGATATGTCATTGATTAGCAGCAACAATTTTTTTTATTCATTATTATTTCTGTCTAGTGTCAAATAATCACACTCATATCGCTCAGCTACGCTTTTCATAAGGTTACTGTAAAAATATTATACACTGACTTTTTTTTTGGCTTGACTTTTTTGACCAACATTAGTCAAAATCATACACATTAAGTGCTATGAATGTTTCAATATCTTAACCCTTTAAATGCCAGGTTTTTGTCATGATGCCAACACGATTGCCTATAAAATATAAACTGAAAAAATGATTTTATTCAATACATTAGATGCAAAGTTGATTTTTTTGTGTGCTGAATTATTACAACCTGGGATAAGTCAATGATTAGTAATACATTGACTTGTTTGCATATTACTCATTAATACTCACACTCATTTCATATGGTTTATATGATGTCACCTGGTGGAGAGTAGTAAAAAAGATTAATTCTGAGGCAGAGGCCCAGATTGACACCCAGAAATAATAAAATGCATGTATCATGCTTTTATGGAAGGGGGATCAAAAACTGGGGTTTGAATGGGTTTCAGTGGTGCATGTTTTGCCCTTAACAGTACGAGTGTAACACTTGTCTGTACACAGTGTATTTTAAACATATTGTCGGAGCTGAGATGGAAATAACAAGATGAAATATTACACAATCTTGCCAAAATTCATGCCATATGCATGAACACAGTCAAATTTATCAAAAAATGAAGAAAAAAATGCGAAAAAAAGGTCCCTAAGGGTAAAGTTTCACAATACTTGGCTTATCATAAAATATTAAATATCGTAATACATTGAATCAAGACTCAAATATGGGACAATATTGTATCATGGGGCCACTAGTGATTCGCTCCTAATGAATTCATAGTTACAATGGAGAATCAGTCAATACAGACTGCTGAAGATGTAACTTACTTATAATGAGGCAAACACACATCATAGATATGCATCATAAATTGCTGAAGATTGCACAAAAAGTTTCTCTAGATTCCTCAAAACTCTAGCTCAGAATATTCTTCTATTGTGCTGACAGCTTGTGTTCATGAAACTAAGGTTATAAGACAGTAGAGAGGCTTTTCACTGTGTGTGTAAACTATGCTGTCTGACTTTGACGGGAAACACCAATACGGGAAGTTATAGATAAGACAAACAGAGAGAGAATGTAGAAGAAGAGGCAGAAAACTAAAACACAGCATGCACTATTTGCTTGAGAAAATAGACAGAAAGAAGGAGAAGCTCCCTGTCTGCATGCAGTAGGTGTCTGCTGCTGCAAGTCTAGCGTGACTGATCTGAAATCAGGTTTTCTGCTGATAAATATAGAGCCGAGCGAGCCCAGGACTCCTCCAGTTCTCCTGTTTTTCACACCGTGCAAGTGCGTAGGCCACAACCCTCACTTTTATTTTCCATTACGACCTCATACCCCCCCCCCCCCAACATGCCCGTTGCTGAGTGAGTGAAAGAAGGAGGGATGGGTGAATGATGGAGAGGGTCACAGAAAACACTGAACATGAGGAGTCTTTCATTACTGCGCTTCATAAGTAATGATGCTGGGAGGGATGGATACAGGAAGGGGAGGGAGAGGCGGAAAGTGAAAGCAGGAGCGGCAAACACGCGTCAGGATGGTCTTTTGGGTGAGACGGGAGAGGAATTATTTATAGTGAATTTACACATCAATGACAGTTTTCTTCCCCTCATGATTTCCTCGCTTCACGCTGGAAGTAAAACGTGCTGGGAGCTCGCACGGATGGATGGATGGGTACGCCGTATTTGTGAGCGCATGCAAATTTGTATGTATAAGATAAAGACGGAGCAACAAACTCTGTGTGCGTTTGTGTGTGTGTTCATGTCATTGTGCGTCTTTAATTGTTTAACCACAGAAAAGTGCCAAGAAATGTTTTGTTTCTTCCTCGCTTGAGTCACGATTGCCAAATTTTGTTCCTTGTGATGTGACAAGCCAACTGGCAGCTCGCTGGAAAGTCTGCTAACGACAGTAACACAAACACATACACACACTACCACACAATGACACAGATCAGACCATCTGCAAGGGTTTAATTGTTGGACCTTGCATGGGTCTCTAAAATCAAGAAGTACAAAGATCAAATCTTAACTGACTGTTTTTAAAGCCCCTGTGAGGAATTTTTGGTGTGTGTTGATTTAGAGCCAGGGTACACCCTGAACTAGTCGCCAGCTGATCACAGCGCCACATAGAGGGACTGAAGCTCTTCTGCTACGTCCGCTGTCATATTATGGACGCCTATCTTTCCTGTTCTGCCTATTGTTTCTACAAATAATAATACATACACACAGCAACAGACACCACCTTGATCAGGTCATTAAGTTTAGAGGAAATTCTCAAATACCGTATTTTCCAGACTATAAGTAGCACTTTTTTTCATAGTTTGGCTGGTCCTGCAACTTATAGTCAGGTGCGACTTATATATCAAAATATACATAATTAACATGTTTTTAAATGTTTAATTCATACTGACAGACATGGACCAAGGAGTAAACATTACCGTCTACAGTGTCAAGAGGGCGCTCTAGGCTTGGCTAGACATACACAAAATGCCCCAAAATGAAAATCCTTTTCTAACAAATTGCAGGTAGTAAAATATGCAGCGGTAATCTAGCAGAAATAAAGTTTGGAGCGAGTGAGAAACTCATGAGGGACTGACGAAAAGCAGAGGGTACTCTTACTCCAATGAAGAAAAGGAAGAAAGCTAATCGCGGGCCAAAAGCAAGATGGCCAGAGCAGGAGGAACGAGTCCACAGATGGGTGCTTGAACAATGTGCTGCCGGGAGAGACTTGTATATATATTGACTTTATGCTCAATGTAAAAGACGGATCCGGATACAGACTGAGCCTCCTGTCCATGCTCTGTGTTCAGTTCGTCCGTATTTCTGCACATTTCCATAAAGCTTATGGATACGGGCCAAACGGAGCAGTACCACTGGAAACTGTGGGGGCAGTGTTGCTGTTACTACCCATTACATAGCTCTAGTGAGACATGAAGAAGAAATAATTACTCTACTCTGCGAGTTAGTAAGAAATTACAAACACCTGTATGATGTTACTTCGCCTGGACACCTGGACAAACAAATGCAAAAAAAATAAAAATAAAAAAAATAAAAGCTGGGAGGAGACTGGAGAGCAATTAAATATCAGTTGGCTTGTAGCGAAGGAGAAGTGGTGGTCTGTGCGAGACAGATTTTTTCGAGCCCCCGTGGTGGATGTATTGGTTAACAGCAATGCCAACGGAAAGGACGAAGTGGGCCTCCTTGGTGTTAGCTTCATACAAGGTAACCACCTCTCTGTCAGAGCACTAAATAAATGCAACTTATAGTCCGGTGCGACTTATAAATGTTTTTTTTTTCCTCTTTATGACGCATTTTTTGACTGATGCGACTTATACTCCAGAGCGACGTAGCCCTTTAAGGTTCCCACCAAGAAAAATGCAGTCAAAAAAATATTTCTTCGCATATTTTATTTCCTTTAGGCAACAATAACAATAATCAATTGTTTTTTTAGAACGTACCCACCAGTTTTTGAAATATAATCCTTTACCAAATGGTGAAGATGTCACTTTACGGTAAAAGTGCATAAAATAAATAGTGACTTAAAATGTGCTTGACCAATTGGTTGAGAAAAACATTAAAGGGTTAAAGCCTGGAAAATACGGTAAGATGTTTCAGCGTGATGATATACGGTGATGGTATGGTAACTGTTTCTGAGTCAAACCGCCATGTTGTAGTTCCATAAAAGCTTCACGCTAGCTTTTTAATCACATTTAAGCCTAAAAACTTGTGAAAGATGGGTTTTTTTGTAAAGATTATAACAATGAAAAAAATGTGCAAGCTTTATATGTTTTTGTTGTCCACAGACTTTACTATCAGCAGTGATCCAAGAACAGAGTTAAAATACCCATAGACTTTTAGTTTGGCAAAACCAGCACGATGCTAACTTCCTGGTTGGCCTACAAAAATATCTCATCCCTGCGTCACTCTATAATTCACAGACTTGTGCTTTTGCTTTTCTTCTCTGCAATTACACGCTATGTTATACCAACCAATTTACTACCATTTATCCCATATTGACACTGATGGTGCCATGTCAGCCTGAAGACACATTTGCTTGACTATAAGAGGGATCAAACCCTAAACCTTCAAATTGAGAGATGATTAACTTTCCCGCAAATCCACAGCTATTCCATTTGTTTCTTTTCATCCTCACCAGAATGTGAATATGTGCCAATGTGTATTATTACCTTTTCTGATGCTAATACATTACAAAGCTTAGCATCCCACTCCGTTCATTATAAGGTTACATTCTAATTGAATTTTCCAAACGACTGCTACGGTGCCTGTAGTAATTTCAGGGTTCTTGTGGTTAAAGTGTCAAGCCGAACTGACAACAACAGACATTACATCAGTAACAATGGGCCCCCTTTAAAGCACACACAGTCATTAAAGCTATTTTAACCCTGACCAAATAGTGCTGCATATAGACAGGCAGCTGTACTAATAGCAGTGGTTAAAACGCCCATGCACAGGTGGAGCTACAATAGGTATAGCTGTTATGTAGCTGCTTCTTTTGAAGTCAAAGGAGAGGGAAAGTTTGCAGACACAGGATCATAAGTGTGTGAGTGTGTGTGCTGACATCAGTCATACATATAAAACCCTCTTTCATGTCCTCACAAAGCCCAAAATAGCTTGTCTTCTAACATAAAGGGTGCAATGTATGTGTGCACTATTCCCCTATGTTCACACATAATGTTAAAACAAACATTTTGACCACAGAAGTTTCCGGACTGACATTATACACGACTCGTCTTCTACCTTAATGAACATCATGTCACTAAAGATTGACTGCCACAGTAGAAAACATGAGAATGAATCTCATTTTGGGACTTCAAATGGCGCTGACCTTAGGTTTTTATGGCAAAACATAAAACAGTTGGGACGGCTGCTTGTTTTATGGAGCAATCTCCAAATAGAGCCGCTATTCATAAAGCAAGCCGGTTTATCATAAACGCTCACGGTCATACTGCTGGGATTGACTCCACAAAGTGGCTTGACTAAATTTCAGATTGAACGGCTCTTGCTGGGAGTTGTCCTGTGAACAAGTTTTTCTTTTTTCCCCACAGAAGGTCATGTGAGTTTGGGAACTTGTCCTCCAGCAAACTAAAAATGTCAAAAGAGTACTGCAGTGCAAGTTTTACCTCATCAAATTTAAGGAGCAAACAGTGATGTGCCATACAGAAGAATCATTGTAATTGATAAAGGGGGAGGAGAATCATCATCAAACTCCTCTGTCCCTATGCTTTAAGGAACACTAGCTTGTTTATACTGACTATTTTTGATTTATTGCCTTTGACTTTGCTGTTTCAGTAGCCTTAAAACTATCATTAATCTTCAGTCCAGATGAGACAGGCCACAGTTTAAAACCGAAAACACTTATAAACCCACCATTTATCAGCCAAACAGCCTCTGATGTCAGACAAAGTTAGCCAATGGCTGGTGATCACAATTTAACATTTAGTATCTGACAAGTAAAATATGTTCTTTAAGAGTTTGTGATACCCTAAAAAATGCTACAATGAATTAGTTGGCCAGAACTTCGATGAATATTATTCTACATGAGCAGGTATGCTTTTAAGTTTTTAGCTGACAGTTGCTCTGTAATACAGTTTAAATACCACTCTTGTTTTTGTAGCCCTATGAGAGGTTGTGTCCCTGGCTTCACTCCGTCACATTTCAGCTGGACGTCAAAAACAACATTGATCTGATGAATTCAGTGACATTTTTGTTTTGTATTAATGATACTTACCGTTACTTTAGTGCCTTAAAAATGTATCTCCACAGTAATTATCGGCTAATCGCCGTTCACAGAACTGAGTGACGCCATGTTATTCACGTGTCTGCAAATGATTAATAGATAATATCTAACATGTTTTTTTTTCTGTTCATAAGAAATGTTATAAGATATTGTTTAGGCTCTGTAAACTTTACCACTTTTTGGACTTTGACAAGCTAATCTTAGTTAACCACAACATGGAGTAATTTTGGGGATGATTTATGTTATTTATGTCTCACTGACCATAAAAAACACCAGTCAACACTAAGTTTTTGTCAAGTTTCTCTTCTGTCTCAAAGACACCTTGGGAATAAATATGTCTCAAGCTCAGTGTGAGACCTAATATTTCTTACAGATGTCACATTCAGCAGTAGTGAATAAAGAAAAAACTCTTTTCTGGTGCCCAAGTTCACTGGAGCGCAATAAACTTAAACAATGATCCATCCTAAATTCAAGCAGTTAAAGACAAACTTAACTTTTAACCCAAATACTCACATTTCCTATATGTTTTTAAAATACCAATTTATCAATGGAAGCTTAAGTAAAATGTAGCCTGTTTTGAAATGTAAACCTCTTTATCCTTAAATTTTACTGTCCTATCATTAATAATATTACCATTATGCTAGGTCAATTGGATTTGACCATTGGGCCCTCAATGATTGGCTTGTATTCCCTTTTGAGGATCAGAACAAAAAAATTGATGGTGTTCTAGTCAGAGGATTGGACCCCAACAACAAGCTGTCTGAAGCAGGGCTAAAGAGGTAAATGCTGACCAGAGGTAGGCACTAGCGCTTCTGATTTAACACGTGGGTTTAAATGACTGAATCACATATAGAATGGGCCCCTACTGGGTCTTTCAGGGGCTCAGCCATTTCATTGTGTGACCCTGGGTGTACCCACCAAAGAGTGTATTTTGTTATATATTGTTTAAACAGCAGCTGTCAACATGTTGTGTTGACCCATGTTTACCGTTACAGTCAAGGCTCTAAACAATTATATTCTATTGTTTAACCTTGTCTCACTTATGATGGGTTTTTTTTTTAATACAAAAGTCTTGCTTGTTTTTCATAAATCAAGAAACTCACCTTTTAGTAGAGATAATACCCATTAAACTACAATTTCACAGGTCTTTTAGGTACAATATAGCAATCTCAGTACGTAATGACTTTGTGTTTGCTCTCTATAATCGTCGCCTTGCAAAAGCCTATAATGAAACATATGCAGAGTAATTGCATGATATTAACCCAGATTGTTTTTGGGGAGGGGGGTGTTATGCATTGTTGAGTAGGACTGCTAAATATCATTGAGGAAAACTCTCCGCCGAGACTCCCTGCTGTGAATATAATCTGTCTCAGTGATATTTCTTCTATTAATAGTCTCATGGTTTAGAGGATTTTGCATATCTCAAAGTGCCGCGTTCTGCACCAAAAACTCCAGAGTCATCATCGAGCCTGGCTTAACGCTGAATTGTTGATGTGGACCCTTATTGTTGAGTATTCTCTCTGAATACTGCAGAGGTATGAAGTTTATACATGATGAAATAAGAAAATCTCCAAGTGTTCCATGGTGGTGAAAACTTTAAATGACCTTTTTCAGATAAATCAGACATTACCACCACAGAAGAAACACATTTCTGTTGAAGCGAAGCACAAATCTGACAATTTTCCACCTGACGCCTTTCACCTGTGGATGATATTTGAGATACACAGCCCTTATTTTAGAGAGGGTTTAAAGGATATCGGAGCTTGCTGTGACCCTGTCACCTGTGAAGGATATTGAATGGACAAAAGAGACAGTTGAGGCGGGTTTGCAGAAGACATGTGCAGACAAGTGAAGCAAAAAAGGGGAGAGAAAAGAGCAACAACAGTGAAACAGACAGCATGGGACGGGCGGGCAACAGATGTGTTCCTTTGTAGGGGTCATAAACATGAGTCATTTAACTACGAAGATGGCTGAAGGGCACAGAAATCAGTGAAGACAGGTGTAAAGACAGAAGGCAGACTGGAAAATGAAGGCATGACTCGTACTTTGTCAGATGAGTCTCTTAACGTTTTGAGTTTTTTGGCTGAATTATTGGACACAGAGTGTTTGAGGGAAAGCAGCACAGGGGATTTTGAATGGCCTTAAAATAGAACAAACACTGAAGAGTACAAAAAGGGTAAACTTTCACCTTGAAGAGTCCACATTAGTTTAATAAATAATCAACTACTATATTTCTGGTTGTTTTTTCTGATTTGTAAAGTACTTACATTATCTCAAATAATTTCAACAGTTTTTAGGGCCAAATCAATTCCTTAATCCTGTAACTACCAGCTCAACTGTTTGGCAAAGGTAATCATTAATTTCAGGGATATTTAATGTTTTAAAAAAACAGAACAAATCAAATCATTGTTTGATTTTGTTGACACTTCAGGGAACAGAGAATATTACAAACAAACCAAGAACCACATATTTTCTTGGTGTGGGATTTAAAGGTTTAAAAAGCTAACATCTGATTATGTGATGACAGACAAATGCACAAAAATTTGAGAAAAAAACAATTAGAAGAGGCAGAAATGTTTGTAAATAAAACAGCAAAAATAACTTAAATAGACGGAATTGAGTTTGACAAACACACAAAAAATGTTTTTGATGAATAACAGATGATATATATATATATATATATATAAATCATCGTATCAGTACATGGTTAAGTATTTTAAATAATAATGATGGTAATAATAATAAAAGCTTTAGCTTTCTAAACCTTTAAATCCCACACAAAGAAAACAACAGTTCTTTAAGTTTGGTTGCAGTTTTTTTAGCCATTTTCTAAGGAAAGGCTTCCTTCATACTTTCTTCAAGCCACAAACAGACACACTGCTCAGCCTTGCTTGTGTCCATTGCTTCCTTGCTTCACTGATTTGAGGGATCTTTTCTGGGAAAAACTTTATTCCATTAAGAATTAATTTCACATAATGAAAAGGAAAGGCTGTTTGAAAGTGCCCTCCCTGGTCCATATCATCATTGTCAATGTCCAGATCACCAGTGTCCTGGTGCAGCTTGCTAATCAGAGTCCAAGTCCAGCTCTTTACTATTTGGGTCCAGGATCATCAGTGTCTGGGTCAAGATCTAGGTGTCCAGGTCCAGATTATTCATCTGTGAATTCAAATTATTTGCGTCTAAGTATAAGTCATAAATGTCTCTAGTCCAAGATGATCAGCGCGAGAATCCAGATCGTTGGTGTCATTAGGTCCAGTTCATTGTTCAGGTCCAGATCATTAGTGTTCTGGGCCAAATCACAAGTGTCTAGGTCCAGATCATCAGTCTCTGAGTACCGATCATTATTGCCTAGGACTTCATGATTAGTGTCTCCAGAGCCGAAACACCAGAACGAAAGTCCAGATCATTACTGTCTGTGGGTCCAGATCATCATTGTCTATGTCCACATCATCAGTCTCGAAGTCCAAACCACTGGTGTTGAAGTTTAGGTCATTAGTGTCTCTAATTGCAGATCATCAGAGCTAGAGCCTTGATAGTGTCTCTGCATTCAGACAATCAGTGTTAGATTCAGTATCATCAGGAGATTTTAATCCAGATCATCAGTAAATATCTCATATATCCAGGTACAGCTTGCTTACAAGTGTCCTGGTCTTGATTATCAATGGAAAGGCCAAGATCACAAATGTCTATGTTCAGATTACCAGGACTTCTTAGTTCAAATCAACAGTGTCTAGTTACAGATCATCAGTGTCTGGGACTGCATGTTTAGTGTCTCTGGGTCCACATCATCAGTGTTTAAATCCAGATTATCAGTATCATTAGTATCTTTATGTTTAGATTAGCAGTGTCTCTGGGTCAAGATGAACCATGTTTTAAGGTCTGGATCAAAAATGACCCAGTCAAGCTTGCTTTTCAGTGTCCAGCTCTTTAGTATCTGGGTCCAGATAATTAGTGTCCAGTTCCAGATAATCACAAGATCATCAATGCCTCTGGGTTAAGCTCATTAGAGTATCTAAGTCTAGATTATCAGTGACTAGGTCCACATCATCAATGCCAGGGTTCTGCTCACTGATGTCTGATCTGATTTAGGTGCTTCTGTTGGTGCTTTTTGGTTCAATACACTAGTGAAACAACTTAAAACCTTCAGAAGGTTGTCAGCTGGAACTAAATAAATGTCCAGCTGACTGAGGGTGCTTTGAATAGGCTGATCAATACGTATCTGCAGGTAAAACATTAAACGCCCAGGCTGGTATACGACTTGATTGACTCTGAACTGAAAAGAAAAAGAACAAATTGTCTGGCTTAATCATGAGCAGCCGAGACCGGTCCAACTTACTAATTCTGAGTCGGGTAAAGCTCTAACCCTGTGACTGAGGAAGCAGGAGAACAAGGAAGAAGTAAAAAGAATTAAGAGAGCATTGAGGGTCGAAGAAAAAGCGTCAGGGAGACTAAATGGTCTGTTTTCAGCAGCAAATGTGCTCTCGGTGAAATCCATCACCAGAGGTATGGCTGGCAGCTCATCTACACTGCAGCCTTTGTTTTATTGCATTGACACTGCCACCGCTGCTGTGTTTTCATCAGTCAGGGCGCTGACACCACCCCGGGGAGTCAGTCACACACCAACAGGAAGGCATAGGAGTAGGCGAGGAGATCACTGCATCATCTGCATATCTGTGTTTGTGTGTGTGTGTGCGTGCGTGCTCACGCTTGTTAGTCCCTACCTGCATGTCCTGGTGTTGTGAGTGATGGAGTGTGTGGAGATTTTACAGATTAGTGTGCCAGACGATGGCGTGGAAGGGAAAAAGGAGATGCTGCAGCATCGTCGGGCCCTGATTAAATCCTTAAAAATACTCAAAGTAATCTACATAAGAACCTCAACCGTGAACTCTTTTTCTCCTTCTCTGGTGGCGGATTAGACTTTTCTTTTGTGCAAGCCTTGCAGCTCTTTGCAGTTTATATTTCAAACACTAATTCTTCATGCTCTAAGGACAGCAGCAATATTTCCCAAAGAAATACTCCCAGGGGTGTTTATTCAGGCCACAAATACAAGTGTAGGGCTGTGTTCAGCACTTGCTAAACTGCAGAGGAAATGTTTGTCAGAAAATGTGTTTCTATTGTGAATACATTTGTAAAGAGCAAATCAGAAACATGTAATTCTTTGAAACAGCAACCTCTGTTAGCAGTCAAACAGTTTTTTTTATGTACTAAAGCCAAGGCTGCACAATTCTTGCTCTAATGTGAATCGTGACTTTTTCCCTGAAATTTGGTATCATGACTCCCTCACGTGATTATGATATTGTCAATAAGACCTTATGTGAAATAAAAAGATATGCAGCGTGGGGTTTTTAACCAACATAACCTATGATAAAGAGCTGGCCCTAAATTTAAAGAGCCAATATCATGTTTCTATAAGCCCTTACATGTCTCCACAACTCTCTCTCGAACCACTGCTCTATGGCAGGGGGAGTGCAAGACAGATGAGAATGAACAGTTGATTCATGATCATCAATGTTTGACGCAGCAGCAGGCACGACTTGCACTAAAGTTACGGCCTTGTGATTTAGGGTATATTGTAATTGCTGCAGGCCTGGAGTACTTATGTTATTGTACTTGGTTATGCTACATTTCTGCTCTTGCACTTACTTTCTTTGTTTGGATTGTTTCATTTCTAACTTGCAGCGCATTTGCCATCAAAACCTTTGTTTTTCATTCTTGTTTAGCATTATTTCATTTGCACTGTATTCCGTGTTTGTATTTCATTCTGACTTCTGGTTGTGTTTGCTGTACTTGAATCTTTTCTGTTCTTGAAGCTGTTTTCCTCTTATTGAACTGCATCAAGCCATTGTATGTAATTTGCCCTCGTCAGCCACTGTACTCTCCCATGTTGTAGACTTCTATGCACAAGACAAAAATCTGCAACATCAGACTAAGGTGACTGACAGCTGAGGGCCAAAAGAAAGAGAATTTAAAAATGTGATTGAGTTGTATGGTATCCAGACCAGACTCAGGCCTGGTAAATTATCTAAGTGTCTGTTTAGCTTTACACTGTGTGAGTGGTACTGCTGCTGGGACCATAGCTAAGCAAAAAAGTTAACATATTGATGCACAGGGAAATGGGAATAAGGAAATCCCTGTTATTAGGAAATGAGGTTGCAAGCATGTATGAATTCAAATAGTGATTTATTTTTAACAATAAGTCTGGAGCCAAATTTTGTGCATATTTTTCTTGCATCACAAGCATGTCTTTGGTTGCAACATTAAAAGCTACATTGCTGTACTCTTCTATTCATGCATCAACTCCCTGCCAAGCAGAATTAAACAAAAACATCATGAAACATACATCAAAATATAGCCAAACACAACAAACTTAATTTATATGAATTGCCATGACACTTTCTCTTGCTCTAAAGCTTTCGACTATATCTTTCCCCTGAGGCCTGCATTCATTTCAGAGCTTTCCTGCTAACGTTTCGCCCTAGTTCCATACTAAATATGTATAATTTGTACTTTGTGTTTTATATAAAGCCATGGTACACTTGCAGCAAGTACATAAAAGTGCCTGAACCTCTCAGATCAATTTGAGAGGACACTAACAATTTGTTGGCAAGTTAACATGCTCTAGTAGCACAGATATTTACTGGCTTTTACTTTCAAAATTCTTGTTTTGAATCAGTAACGCAAATCTTTATTCCTTTCATTTCTATGCCTGAAAGTGCCTTAACACGTATTACAAGCAGGAAATGCAGAGCAGCCTCCATTTTCCAACTTTCACTGGTTAAATCATCTACTGTATGTTGTAGCCTCCCTAATCCTGACTCCTAAATCTTGAAACCTGTATCCTAGTCACCTGTCCTCAGGCTTTTCCTGTGGGATAATTTCCCTAATACTGACAGGCTGTATGACATGTTCATTGACCATGGATTCCAGGAAGAGTAAAGCTTTTAATTCAAGCTTCTCTGCATGCTTCTGCTCTTGGGTGAACTCGCTTTTTGGCGTTTCTTTAGAATTTGACAGCCTTTCAACAGTTCTCCCTTTAACACTTGTCTCTGCTGATTGTGTTCACAATATCTGACACCCGGGAACTGATTCAGGAATGAGTTGCTGCTGAAATAGCCCCAGAACTCCTGCATCAAGTGTAATTTGCTAAGCATATAGTGTCGATGAATTTTGTGCAAACATGCCTCAAAAGTTGTTCCGCTCGGTGCAGTTTACTTTTGATTAATAATGTGATGCAGAGAGAAGCTGTTATCCTAGCAGAGCACAGTTTTTTCCACATATAGATGAGAGACTGGGAGGGGAGGGGACAATCTTTCAGGTTTATTGTGCGTCAAGCTCCAAGAAGTGTAATACAAGTTTCATCCTTTAAGAGTTTGCCCTCTCAAACACGTTCTATGGGGTATTTCTCTGACAGACAAAAGAAAAATATCCTGTGGATGTGTGACACAGTCTGTCTGGTGTGTCATGTCACCTTGTAAATTGTGTCCCTTTATCAGTGATTGACGGACTGTAATTTTATTATTCTTACTGCAAGTGGCTGTTATGATTTTGAATAGACGCTTTTTAAAACAGGACTAGATAGCACAAAATTGGCCTATTTAGCCCTAAATGACTGCATAATGCATACCAGATGAGTACATTTAACTCTACTGGTGATAGTAGGCCTGGGCAATATTACCTAATCTCAGTATCATGATTAATTGAAGCTCTTACCTCGATTACGATTAATGAACGACTATTTTATGCTATGCTGGAACAAATTGGTGGTGTAACAGACGGTCGTTGAAATGGTCTTCCTGCAGTATTTACACTTAACTTCTTTCTGCTCGATGTCCTCTGCACAGAATCCAAAATGTGCCCAAAAAACAGCAACAGCTTTTTTCTTGGATACAAGGTCCTCTGATAGATTGGCGCTTGTCTCCTCCATGTTGGCAACGCGTCCTTCGGTCTTGGCGAAAGTGAACATAGACTATGTGGAGGGGGCGCGGTCACGTGACTTACTCACGGAGAATAATCAAAATAATCGACATGGGTAATATTACTTTGATTAGAGGGTCAAAATGTCGGTTTCAATTATTTTTCGAATAACTGCCCAGCCCTAGGTGATAGGGACACTGTTTGCTCTGTGGCGCAGTTATGGTTAAATTTAACTTTTAATGTGAATATTAAGAACTAGACAAGCTACAGGTTTACATGCAATTGGATAAAGTTGAATTATTATGTTAGACTTACTAAATCCGAGCTTTTTAAATGAATGCTAACATGTCAGTCCAACTGTAAGTGTACCTAATGCAATGTCTCAAAATCATACTAACACTGATTGTGGTTGGATATCAAGCGAGACTTCCATGTTTACACCTCATTCAATACCAGGCATCAAGCGCATGAAGCAAAGTTGCAGGCCAGACTTTGACCTGAGAGTTGATGAACATAAATATTGCCTGTCCTTTGTTTTCCCCATAAACTAGCAGGATAGCAATGCACTGTGACAAAAATAAAGTATAGAGTATGTGTTAAATGTACTGAGTTATAGGTCCAATAGTAATATTTAAAAGATACTTTTGTGATCCGGCCCTAAATGCAAAGATGCTGTCTGATAAACTGACATGCTTAGGTTCATATGAACATGGCTTATGCGTGTGTTTTGAGGCATAGGATGCAGGGTAGCAGGTGATTACATGTGGTCAGCCAGGGATGAAGGAGGTCGTGGCCTCTAAGGAAGAGCTCAGCGTGAGGTGAGAGGACTCTCTGACCAGCAGGATTTTCTGTCCCTGAACGCTACTGAGGAAGGTTTCAGGCTCAAATCTGTATATAATATTTAGCTGAATTTTGACTCCTTCCTGTATTTTGGATGTGATTTCTAAAGGCTTTAGGTGATGAAACACCCACCAAAGTTCTGTCCTTCTTTTTGGTACTTGTGTCGTGATCCCTCTGATATATCCCGTGACCTCTTGTGGGAGCTTCGACCTCAGGTTGGGAACCAGTGAAGCAGAAGACTATCAGTATGTGCAGCTAATCCAGTGATGCGGTTAATCTGAAGAGGTTATCTTCATGCATGTCTTGACCAATGAAACTGAGGCATGCTTGGAGGGCAGGCGAGGAGCATTGAGATCCCTGCTTGTGTGCGTTCGTGTTACAAGTGTGAGCGAGTGGAGACGCTGAGACTGTGTTCGCGACACCTGCGTAAACACAGATCACTGAGATAAATAGCAGAGACAGGAGGTCGTGTCTACAGAACCAGTGCATTTTATGTTTGTGTGTATTTTTATGTTCATGTGTGTGTGTTTTTATGTTTGTGTGTCAGTGCTGCAGGGCAACGGTCGTAGGTATGTGCACGTGTCTAACGGCATTCACACTCGCTCCGACAGTTTTACAGCTTCCTGGCACAAACGCCATTGACTACCATCTCTAACGGAGTCGCCAGCTTATCTAGATCGCAACAAACACACAAGACCAGATCAACCTGACCACAAAATAGAGTCATGCACGTACAAGTTATGAAGTAAACTATGACGCTTGTGACCTCAATTGAGCCGGACACACAGTCTGACTCTGTGACCTCACTCGTACTGAAATGACCACACCGTAAATCACCAGCACCTCCAACACATAAACAAACACACACACACATTTCCGTCTGGGGTATGTGTGGTATGTGGGGTATTTGCCTGCAGTAACAATTTCAGTGGGATTCCGACAAATTCTCAGTGAATGGGGGTGTGTGATGCATTGTCTTCCCCGTGTTTGTTTCCATGTAATTTGTGAGCCTGACTCTTAGTCATCATCGCCTCCGCCCTACTCGTGATTTATGGTTTGGGCTGTTTGGTTCATTTAGGCTTTGCACAACAGTGTCTCAGCAATAATGGAGCGGTGGTTCTCGACGAGTGGATTTGGGGCATAATTGAGTGGCAGGGTCTCTTTTGGGGGGGGGGTTGTATATAATTGTATATATAGCAAAAAAATGTAAGTACTCCAACAGCCAGCAGTAAATGAGAAAAAATGGGTATTTCATGTTTTTTTAATCTTGATCAAAAGCTACATTTTCTACTATCTTTACTGGTACTTGGTCGTAATGTACAACCAGTGTTGGGTAGTTTTACTTTTGAAAGTGACCTGTTGCACTACAAGGTTAGAGAAATGATCCATCTTGCCAAGATCCAATCTCCAACAACTGTGTGCAGCCCAAAGTGGCACGGCCCAGTCAGCGTGTCTTAAAGCAGGAAGAGGTGAGATGACTGCAGGAAATGACTGCTCGTACAGAGATTAGCATAGATGCTAAGACCTTCAGAAGCAGTTTTATCAGATCTGGAACACATTTCCTTATTAAATTAGATTAGATTAGATAGTACTTTATTAATCCCTTTGGAAAATTCCTCAGGGAAATTAGAATTCCAATAGCAGTGACGAAAAGTAGATAAAAAAGATACATAAGAAAGATAGATATAAACCAAAAATATAAATATAAAAAAATATAAACAAAACAAAATAATATAAGTAAATAAAAATAGCAATAGTAATAACAGTAATAATATAAAACAAATAAATAAATTGAAATGAAATGAAAGAAATGAAAAGTTTAAATGAAGAACAAACAACACTGAAAAACTTCTCAATAGAGGTGATATTTTTGCTCCACTTCCAACATGTTTTGGGAAGAGTTTGCTCTATGTGGCAGCTTATCTTCTGTAGTTTACACTGCAGCAGTCTGCACCAGCCTACTACAACATCTAATTGGCCTGTAATGAATTTGATTGACAGAATGATCATCCAATAACCTGTTGGCTTTGCCTTTATAAGGTTCTGCCCATTCCCAAACACCTTCTATGAGCTGTTTCCCATTCGGACAAGTGAAATATATTGAGTGGTTCTTCTGGTGCGTCAGGTTACTTTTTCATTGCCAAAAAATAAAAACCTTTTGGGTTCTTGCCAACTGTGCATCTGTGAATGTGAGGGCTCTACTGTCGCTCTATAAAGACAGAAAAACAAACAAAAGCCATCAAAAACATAACCTTCATGGTAGAGGTAATAAAGCATCTGGTATAAAAATAAAGCAATTCTTTATGCAGAAAGGTCAGTAAAGTAACTTTTGTTATTGCCTTTTATTTCCATTAAATATTCTTTATTTAAACCTCCAAAATTACACACAAAATGACTTCAGGTGGATTAGTCATAATAACCCAAATACATATGCAACCCTTGATGCTGCTTCAAGTTGACATCCCTTTTTAAAAATGGGTCAAAAGCCAAACAGTTTGGAAACTTTTGCCATGAGCACTTTTATTTCTGCTCCCACCTTTCGTTTAAATTTCACGCACCCCCTAATGTGTCCACACTGATAATTCATGTGGGCGTTTGATGCTATTTTCAAGACATCAATTTCAGTTTAAGGTCCGTTACCAGACTAAACCTTTGCTTTGGGATGCTTCTAACATCTTGTGTTTTTCTCACTCTTGAACAGCAAAACATCTCTAAAACAGAGCAAAATAAAGGGTTGGGGAGCAAAGAAATAATGTAAGTTCAGTCTCACAGTGGACTCTGTCCTCCAAAAACATAATCAGCAGTATCTGTTAGCGACAAACAGCAAAGGTTAACCAGCCGCCCCGCGTCTTTGAAGTTTGGTATGAACATGTTCCCTCCTGGAGGACAGCGAAAGGTCATTTCCCCAAACATACACTGAGCATGGTGTTAACACTAACACATGCTCCTACTTCCACCACAGGACTGCTGGGAATAGCACACAGCAAAGGCTCCTGCTGCACTCATTTCCATACTACACAAACTGTTCTGACACATACTACTGTATTATAACTCATTTGAATATATTGAATTTCAAAGTAACATTTGATAAGAAATAAACAAGCTGAGAAATAGATTGACAATTGAAGGAAATGATGAATAATAATGCTTTTTGAGTGTATTAATAGGCATATTTAGAGCCTGGGACTATTCAGAGATATTTATGTCGAGCCCTGGAGTTGTATTTTGAATCCATCTATGTTTATTGCTTCAATGTCATTGACTGTACCAACCCTCTGCTCTACCTAGTTCCTCTTGCTGTAGGCTCATGGGCTCATCCTTGACACGCATAAGCTGTAAAATAGCTTAGTAGCCTCAAATACACAGTAAATTCACTGGAGGTGAAACTCAAGAGCCATTTTGGACAAACAAAACAGTATTTTTTATGTAACATTTTTTTGCTCCCAAAGCTGAGGGCTATTTTATGTATTCAAGACACTCAAAGCCTCTCTTCACACAAAATACCTCCATTTCTGCTACTTCACGCTCACAAAGGGTCATTTTTTGTCTCATGTACAATACTCAGGATTCTGCCTAAACATTTAACACTTCATACTTTTTTTATTACTCCAGCTAAAAAAATCCCTATTCTTGGAAAACAGGATTACTAATGCTGCATTTAAATACAGAGAAAAGTGAAGCAGTAGTATCAACGACAGTCACCACATTAGAAATACTACATAAAACTAGGGCCCGACCGATATGGATTTTTTGAGGCCGATGCCGATGCCAATATTTGGCAGGAAAAAAAATACCAATTACAGATTAATCGGCCGATTAATTTTAAAAATATATATAAAATGAATTTTTAAAAAATTTGGTCCGAAAACACTGACAACAATGAATATATGAATTACAGGCAGAACATTTACTGTTTTACAATACTTTGTCCCTAAGTATTTGTTTTACTTTACAAAGAATTTTCAAGTACAAAAACGTGCAGAAAAGCATTAAACCTCTGGGAAATTAATTAGAAAATCTTAAAAAAGAGTCACTCTTTATCTTGTACTCCTTGTTGATGAAAATAAGAGATAGGTTATAGTGCAGGTAGAACAACTTTTAAAAAGTTGTAAACAGGTCATTGTGAGAGGAAAGCAACAACATTCTTTTCATAAGCCTCTTTTATTTTTCGATTCTGCAACTTTCAAGAGCAAAGAACTTTCAAGTACAAAATAAAACAGTGGGCAAAACTGCAGTCAATTCATGCAAAATAAAATAAATAACCTTATTTAAAATGTAAATATATAGATGAATTATGAACTCTGTCTTGTCACATCTGCCTTTCAGTCCCAGAGTCCTGATTAGTGCATCAGAAGTAGGTTTGAGTGCAGGTAGAATCCCTTTTTTTATTGTACAGAAGAGGTAATATCTGTGAGGAAATCAAAATATTTTGTGGGACACTGCACATACTGCACAAACTTCTTTAAACAGGCCTGATTAAAGCTATGATGAAGGCTTCCCATGGATGAGTCCGCTGCAGCTGGCTGATAACGTCGTAGAGCTCTAAGAGAGCTATGCTAGTGCTAGCATACTTAGCTAGCTAGCTAGTTAGCCCAATTGCAGTGTCGGGGACAAGCAGGTGAAGCCAGGTTTCCATAATAATCATCACAGAACAGTCACGAATAAACCAATCCCCTGCCATCAGAAGGTCCAATTCATCAGTTTTGTGAACGACAGATGTGGCATTGGTCAGCTCGGCAGTGCTGGTCTGTGTGGCTGCTTCCGTAGTCAAGCTAGCAGAGAGCCTGGTGTTCTCGCTATGTCCAGTGGTATATTGTGCGACCACTGAAAGTCGCTCGTTATGTCGGCCTTGCAGGAAAAAACAACATTAAGCAACGCCTTGTGAGTGTTGGCGACTTTTGCCCCATACACTCCATCATCTATACACAGAATCACTCGAGAGCTCAGAGCCACTACAACAATGCGCACTGCCATCTTTCACACCGTCATCATTCTGCGTAGCTTGGACACCGAACAGCATTTACTGTTTTATGAGAAAGAAAGAATATATCAGCGTTACATCTGCAAAACTCTAGCTGATGTTGAATACTTGGAAAAGGGCTATAATCGGCCAGCCGATATATCGGTCGGGCCCTACATAAAACAAACTTTTGATTAACCTGGTAACAAGCAAAGAGTTTCAGCTCAGGCAGACCTTTAGCCCCTGATTAACAACTACAGCCCAGCTAACCATTAGTTACATCAGCCATGCTCCTCACTATAAAGTATTACTATCATAAATCATAATAATTAAGTTATCCCAAAACACCCCATCGAACAGTGTGAGCCAATTAATGAATGTGCTATTTAGACCACATGCATTTATTAACTAATAGCTCAGAAAAGGATTCCAAATTTTATGAAAAGTCTTTGTGGAGCCTCTCAAAGAGTATTGTAGCTTCTCTAAATTCAAAAAGTAGAGGATCTAAGTAATATTAGGCACCTGGCAAGCAGGATGACGAAGGCTACACAATCTGCCTTTAGAGGAAGCATGTGACAGGAGGAGTGCCAAAGAGAGATAAAGATAAACATGGAACAATTGTTTTAATAAAGCAGTTGGAAATGGTTTTAAAAATGAGAGACCAAAATTCATCAAGAGCAGCGTATGTCCAGAACTTATAAGCATGAGTGCCAGGGGGATGAGTTTCAACAAATACAAGCGCGGCTGCTATCAGGAAAGAGCTTAGACGGCTTTTATTTTGTCCAGTGGGTACGATGTTCCATTTACATTGCATTAAACTATGCCAGGTGCAAATAGAGGAAGTATGGGCTCCTTTTAAGATGGACTGCAAGAGTTCGAGCTCACCTCACCTAAATCACACTCCAAGTCTGAGGGTAGGAGAGGAGAAGCTGTGCACACAAAAGATTTTGCTAGAAATTGTGGATGTTTTGCCTCCAAAAGATGGCTGTCTTTCTAGTAAAGCATCAATTGGATTGGCTGCAAGAAAGGGGAGCTGAGGAAGTGTTTCCCACAAAAAGTAAAGTACTTACAAATTATCACTTGCTTTTATAAGTCTAATTTCCAAGATAACATATTAGGTGCCTAGAAATTGAATTAAAAACTGTAAATGACATTGGCCCTCAGTTTTGGGGCTATGTCATGACCACAAGTGAATCAGCCAGTGTCCCACATTGCAGCAACCTGACCCCATTTAGAATTTACAACCTCACTTCATCGTGTATTACAAGCAGCAACTTCCCGATTTACAACATGCAGGGAATACGAAGCAATGCCAATCAGGCCCGCAGGCACTGGCACCACTTTTCTCCCTCTCTAGCTTGTCCTAAGGGAGAGTGTTGAGGAGATAAAGCAACAGTTTTTGACTGACAACAAGTGACCAACAAAGATGGGCAGAGCGACTCACAGCTGTGGGTCTGTACTTCATAACTATCACTGCGGGCTGAGAACTCACTTACCATATCACACCCAAAAAGCAACAGAGCTCACTGTGCAAATTGTGGACTATCCTGAATATATTCACAGCACTGTCCCACAGTAGGACAGTTTAAACCATCGCTTTCCTCTGGGAGACCCCCACAAACAGATTGCAACACACTCAGTAGCACAACTTACAGTACAATGAGGATTTCAAAATACTCCTCGTATGACTGTGTTGTTGCTGTGTTGTCAAATAAAGTATAAATATAATTATACCTTTACTAGCATTAAGATACTTTTGTCTCATGATGACCATAAGCATTCTTACTTCAGTGGCCCTTCCAGTGTCATGAACTACTTTTTAACAGTGTCAAATTGCTACTTGAAGCATGAATCCGAACACCTCTTTAGCCCCTTGTAAATGTAATACGACATTCAAAACAGCTCCTATCAAATGTCCTGTGGTTTTGAAAGCAGTTAAACAGGCGTGAACACTTCAACTTTCCACGCACACACTCTCTGGGCTTCCTTACTGGCCGTGCCGTCCTCAGCTCTCTGTGCAGTGAGACGAGGAGACAGTGGGTGCAGTGTGGAGGGACTGGCCTCGCTCCAGAGACTCTCCAGAACATTCCTCGGAGACCGCTGGCTGGCTGGCAGGCTGGATGGTTGCTGGTAAACAAGCCAAACAACAAACAACAACAGCAGCTCTGTATAAATCTTACAGTGGGGTAAAATACATCTTGAAATGGGATTAACCTGTCATATTATTCCTGTGATCTTTGACAACACTGCAAAGATTTGTACATAAGAGAAAGATCCCATTTCAAAGGCTTGGTTATGCAATCTTAAAGCGGCTGATACTGTTACAGAATTCAAACTTAAACTGCTTATTTTACAGTTTTAAATCATGATAATTATTATGCTTGCTTTAAAGTTGGAGCACCTCTGCTTTTTAGGTTGGATTTCTACTTCGACAGCACAATACTTGGAAATTCAGGACATGTTGTGCCGCAGTTTCGCTGTCAGAAAATGCTGTTAACGCAGCCACTAACAGAATAAATTATCAGTGTTTTTCACAGGCGCCAGCTGTCACCCAGCAGATACTATTTGATTTCTTCCCAGCCGTCTTATTCCTTTATATATTTGGGTTTTTTTTGAGTCAGTGTAAATGATCCCTGTGTATCTGTTTGATCACTAAATGATAAAGCTGCAGGAGTTAAATGAGGATTCTTCACAGCAGTATGAAAGGCTGTTAAATGCATGTTCATGCAGCATAAAGAGGCTTAATTATCAAAACAGTAAACACAAACAGCTTGTTTAGTAAAAAAAAAAATGTGTTATATATGTACTCAATGGATCATCATAGCAGGAGAATTTCCCTTAAATATTACAAACTCGACTTGATCAGTGAGCCAGACAACCTACAGAGCTGAAGACTGGCCTGATCATTTCCAGTTTTGCTGACCTCTGCATGATTGACAGCTTCCAAGCGATGGCAGCTCCACACCAACAGCGGCAGTCCACACACATCAATCATTTTGTGTGCTGAAGCAGCTCTGAGTGGGCGGTGACAGTCGTTTAAAGCTCAAAAATAATGTGGCTAAATTGATGAGTGCACTTCAGGAGAAGGCGAGTAGATCCCTGAAAGTGAAAAAATCAATTTGATGTTGCTTTTCAATCTACTGGGACAAAACTGGGTTAATTTTAAAGGTTTTTATAATGGTAGATACATTTTTATAGTTTTTATGTGAACATGGACATTATGGACATGTCGAATCCACCAGATCGGAGACACTCCCTGGGCCAAGTGTTTGTTAAAGCTCCCATGAGGCACCAGCAGAAGGAACATGTCAGGGCATGTTTGTGCAGCTACAGTAAACATTAGAGCCCAGCGCTGAAAGGCTGAAGCTAAACCCTCCTCCTGAGAAAGTTGTGGTTGGAAGCAGCCGAGGATTTACATGTGAACAGACTGTTCTGAGCAGGGCTGTAACAGAGGAGTGTAACAAAATCTAAAATCTGAGAGGATTGCGAGGAAAAAGCCTTAAAAATTATGTTTGGAGGACATCTTGGCCCTCTGAAAACTTGTTGAAAAAGGGTACACGATGTGAACTTTAAACCAGGCATTGACTTACTGGGTAAAAAAAAGGATATTTCTTATTTAATGGTGATTTTAAAATTGGGGAGAAATCTCTTTGCCATATTACAGAACTAACCATTGCAATTTTTGTATTATGTTTGTGTTTTCAAGTTATGGTTATCAGAGACTTTTGCTTTTTGGCGATTTCTGGAGTCCCCTGTGGACAATATGGTTGCTCCTGACTTTGCTTATTTTTTCCTCTGACTGCGCAAAGTTGAGTTTTCAAAAAAGAAAAGGCTGTTAATAATGTTGTCTGACACCTGCCCTGTTGTAGCCATTTCATGCTATAAAACATTTCAAATCAATCAGAGTTTTTATTACTGATTAGACGTTTTTATTCAGAAGCAAAATTGCTCATTTATTCAATTTTACTTTAATTTATTTATCAATATTCTAAACTTTTTCTCCATTTATTAATCTATGTCTTGTTTTTTAATATACTTCAATTAGTTATCTACTTATTGAGTCCTCTATTCATGTAATTGTTTTACATAAACTCAATAGTGTTATTACAACTTTTTATTACATTTTATTTTTGAATATTTTCCTTTTTTCTCTTTATTTTAGAACAAGGTTACACAACTGTACTCTGTATATTTTCTTTTTAATGTCTGCAAGTTAAAGATACACAGTACATGTGAGTGAGTGGCACTGTGGCATAGCAAGAGCATTGCTAGTTCGACTTCTCATTTCCTCCAAGGTCTTTCCAATAGGAGTTTGCATGTTCTCTCCATGCCTGCATGGGTTTGCTACAGGCACTTCAGTTTCCTCCCATGGACCGAGAAGCATGCTTGTTTGGTTAACTGGAGACTCTTACATGTCCTTATGTGTGGGTGTGAGCATGAATGGTTGTCTGTCTCTCTATAAGGCCCTGTGATCGGCTGGCGACCAGTTCAGTGTGTACCCTACCTCTCGCTCAATGCCAGCGGGGACCCCAACGGGAAGTGAGGTCTACTGTGATAAAGAAATAAAGCAATAAATATATTTTGAAAAGGAGGTTTAATCCTAAGAAACATAACTCCAGCCAACTATGATGAGCCTAATTTAGCATAGCATGGACATGAAGGATTTACTTTGATACAAGTTGTAATACTTGCAAAGAAATTACGATTGTTTTGTAATGATAAATACAAAAAGGCAAAGATATGAGATCAGTTTGCATTAAACATTTCCAAACCATAAGGTAAGCCACACAATATTTAGCTGAGAAATCTTCTGTCCCAGCGCTGAATAATTCATCACTTGGGTTGTTACAAATGTCAAGGGGCTTTTAAATGGGGACGGCTCACTGTGACTTCTTAATGACAGTGTCTGAGTTGCTGAAAGCTAGGCTCTGCTCCATTTGGACAGATGACGGCTGGTTGTTTCTCCAGTTTCAACGTCCTGAGGATATAACTTAAACCAACTGTAGCCTGATATTTAGCATAAGAACATAGAAATTGAAGTAAGCTCATTAAATAATACATGTATTACCTCTCTGTTATATAATCCATGCGTTTTTACTGCTTTGTCATTGGAAACATGTGCAGCTGTCCAATTTTGGGGTGAGTAATAACAGCTTCAGTAAGTATTAAGCTCTGGATGGAGGGTAGCTCTGAGTAACTGTGTCTTATTGTGATTAACTTCTAAGAGACGAGGATAAATGACATCAGTTCTCTGCTGCAAATGACAGTTATACTGCTGCTACAGCAATCTCCTGCAGAAAACACTGGCAGATCTAACAGTGTTTGAAATGTAATAGTGATTGATCATTCTTTTATTAATAGTCCAGCCTTTGAGTGAAACAAATGAAGTTCCTTTGGGTGCAGTGGAGTCTATATGTGGAATTTTGGAAAGTATATTAGAGACATACACTTAAGATGTGCTTTGAAATGGGCTGCAGGAATGGGAAACTTCTTTCACAATGAGGGACACACTCTTGTTGTCTCTCTTTCTGCTTCAGGGCAAAGTTGTTAAAGTTGTAGGACAGGACAAACGGTCACAGATCAAAGGTCAAAGTCGAGGAATTTTCTGGTTATTTTCTGCTTGTGAATGCAGTATCTCAAGAAAGCTTTTGGGGATCTTTGCACGTGTGTTCTTGCAATGAAAGATGGCCTGAGTAGATTTTGAAGTTCATAGGTTAAAGGTCTGACTGTAAATGAAATATCCCAAAAATGCTTTTTAGGATTTTTCTTGAAATTTTGCAGGAATGTCCATTTAGACTCCAAACCAAACTAGAGGGATTAGGGAGAGAGAGAGCCAAATGTCTTCGGACTTTGTAATCTTCTGTTGCTTGTGTCTACAAATTATTTTGAGTGATTTCTGACAAACTTTGCACAAATGTTCTCTTCAACTTATGGGCCAATCAGATGACATAGTAGGTGGGTGCTAATGCATGCCTACTACCCGATTACACACACTGATCCAGGTTTGCATTTCCACCAACAGCTGTACCTTCACTTGCGGGTTAGGATGCAAGCTGCGATGAGAGGGTTGCGCTGGCACTGCTGCCTGCTGTTAAAGCATCGTGACACAGGGAAGCTGTTTGAAGTGAAGTGGGATTGAAAACAAATGGAGGACGTCCAAAAAAACAATACCCTATGGAGCATCTATCTCTTATCCATACTGGGTCCGTGTAGATTCTCATTCGTCCAGGTCATAGTTATCTCGAAGATTCAAAACAAGTCAACTGGACTGTGTTGAGTTTTGGGAAGGCGTTTCACTTCTCATCCCAGAAAGATAAGATAAGTATCTGCTTCCTTCACCAGCCATTTGGAACCAAAGAAGCTTCTTGAATGAGAAGTGAAATGTCCTCCCAAAACTCAACACAGTCCAGTTGACTTGTTTTGAATCTTCAAGACTTATCCATACTGCTCCTCCCTTTTGGGATCCTGGGGAGCCGGAGCCTATCCCAGCTGACATTGGACACACTGAACCGGTCGCCAGCCGATCTTTTGAGCAAATCACTCTTAAATCCACGGCTTATTGAAAATGGTGAGGTATGAATTTTCATTTGAGCCCTGTCTTAGCTCCACCCTTTAGGGTCAGTTTGATATGCCCAAAAAGAGGAACGACATGGGTTGGTTATTTTGGTACCCTGTCTCCTTAACTGACAGTGAAACACTTTTAATTGTGTACTGTACCAAGCAAAGCTGAACCAGACTGCTTGAGGGAAACGCAGCTTAAGAGTTTTGTTGTTTTCTTTGAGTACTTAAATGTTTATTAGTCTGACCTTTGTGGGTGTGTGATCGCGTTGCCGACGCAGGGTTTCTTTCAGAATTTAAAGTGGCTGTCTGATTAATGACTAAATACCACAGTGACCACAGGAGGCTCCACTGAATGACTGAACCCTGCTGAGTGTGTGACGTTAATTTAAAGCCTCAATGTGTAAGTCTCAGTCAGTCATACTGAGGATATAATCCCTCCCAGCGTGATGCCTTTATTGACTGACCTCCTACGTCCTGTAAGTCAAACGCACACATACCCCGTTACAGTACTGACACTTCCTTTGTAGTTATTGCTTTCTATAATTGACACACAGTGATGCATTGGAAGATTATTAAGATTTATTAAAAGTTGTTATTATGAAGGCCTGGTTTTAGTGTCTGTAGTGTTGCATACCTAACAGTAACTGTAGAGATTTAAAAATAGCACCATCTCCATAAACTAGTATGACAGGGAGAAATGACCACAAAGAGTCAGAGAGGTTCAAACAATGGCGAGCAGCACATGCTATTGTCATCATCACAGTTTACAAACCAACTTTGCAGCTCAGCTCTGACTTTCCATTCCTGACCTCCTTTTCATGCAGTGTGGTTTCACTGGTGACGTTTGTGAACTCAATTTTGGTTCAGAATTTTAAAAATCTGTCAAAAGAGAGGACTTATTTGTTTTACTGGTTGTGACATGTTGGTTTACATTGAGAAGTTCTTCTAAACATCACATTATGTCCAGATCACACAAGTACAGCATTATTTATTCAAAGGCTTTGCGTATAATTCTAGCTAAATCCAGATGCCCAGACTCTGAGAGCATTCACTGACTTCAGACTTCTGAAATGTTCTTTTTCACTTAAGTGTTCACAGAAGTATTAAATAGAGACTCTCACAGGCCAACAGCAACTGATTATTGGGCAGTGTTAGAAGGTTTTGTTCTGATGTAGTCATTGTTCTTGTTTTATGTCTTTTAGGGTGTTAGCAGCTAATACTTCTAAAGACTAGAATCATAAAATCCAAACTTATCAATGTCAACTACAAAACCCAAAACCAGTGAAGTTGGCACGTTGTGTAAATCGTAGATAAAAACAGAATACAGTGATTTGCAAATTCTTTTCAACTTATATTCAATTGAATACACTGCAAAGACAAGATATTTAATGTTCGAACTGAGAAACTTTATTTTCTTTTGCAAATAATCATCAACTTAGAATTTCATGGCAGCAACACATTGCAAAAAAGTTGGCACAGGGGCATTTTTACCACTGTGTTACATCACCTTTCCTTTTAACAACACTCAGTAAACGTTTGGGAACTGAGGAGACCAATTTTTGAAGCTTTTCGGGTGGAATTCTTTCCCATTCTTGCTTGATGTACAGCTTAAGTTGTTCAACAGTCCGGGGTCTCCGTTGTTGTATTTTACGCTTCATAATGCGCCACACATTTTCAATGGGGGACAGGTCTGGACTACAGGCAGGCCAGTCTAGTACCCGCACTCTTTTACTACGAAGCCACGCTGTTGTAACACGTGCAGAATGTGGCTTGGCATTGTCTTGCTGAAATAAGCAGGGGCGTCCATGAAAAAGACGTTGCTTGGATGGCAACATATGTTGCTCCAAAACCTGTATGTACCTTTCAGCATTAATGGTGCCTTCACAGATGTGTAAGTTACCCATGCCTTGGGCACTAATACACCCCCATACCATCACAGATGCTGGCTTTTGAACTTTGCGCCTATAACAGTCCGGCTGGTTCTTTTCCTCTTTGGTCCGGAGGACACAACGACCACACTTTCCAAAAACAATTTGAAATGTGGACTCGTCAGACCACAGAACACTTTTCCACTTTGCATCAGTCCATCTTAGATGAGCTCGGGCCCAGCGAAGCCGGCTGCGTTTCTGGGTGTTGTTGATTAATGGCTTTCGCTTTGCATAGTAGAGTTTTAACTTGCACTTACAGATGTAGCGACGAACTGTAGTTACTGACAGTGGTTTTCTGAAGTGTTCCTGAGCCCATGTGGTGATATCCTTTACACAGTGATGCCGGGTTTTGATGCAGTACCGCCTGAGGGATTGAAGGTCACAGGCATTCAATGTTGGTTTTCGGCCTTGCCGCGCAGTAATTTCTCCAGATTCTCTGAACCTTTTGATGATATTACGGACCGTAGATGATGAAATCCCTAAATTCCTTGCAATAGCTCGTTGAGAAATGTTGTTCTTAAACTGTTCGACAATTTGCTCACGCATTTGTTCACAAAGTGGTGACCCTCGCCCCATCCTTGTTTGTGAATGACTGACCATTTCAGGGAAGCTGCTTTTATACCCAATCATGGCACCCACCTGTTCTCAATTAGCCTGTTCACCTGTGGGATGTTCCAAATAAGTGTTTGATGAGCATTCCTCAACTTTCTCAGTCTTTTTTGCCACTTGTGCCAGCTTTTTTGAAACATGTTGCAGGCATCAAATTCAAAATGAGCTAATATTTGCTAAAAATAACACAGTTTACCAGTTCGAACGTTAAGTATCTTGTCTTTGCTGTGTATTCAATTGAATATAGGTTGAAAGGGATTTGCAAATCATTGTATTCTGTTTTTATTTACGATTTACACAACGTGCCAACTTCACTGGTTTTGGGTTTTGTAATACAATATCTTTAATTCTGAAACACATTACCTGTGTGTCAGTCAAACCAGTCAAATTTAAACTCTGCATAAAAAACTGATTCTGATCTGCAATATGATAAATTGTGTGTATTTTTAACCCTTTGACTGGCATTGTAACCGTGTGGTTGACTTTTTTGCTGCCTTACCACCGTATTTAAAATTTTGAGAGCCTATCTTTGTCTGTTTTCCTTATTTATCTCTCCAAATAATGTTCATAACGCCAATTCATATCCAATGGGTGGCACTGCAATGAATATAGTAGTTTGAAAACTAGAAAAATAATTCCAGATCCTCTAACAATCATAATTTAGTTGGTGAAAAAATTATCTGATTCCTCAGAAAACTGGGTAAACCGCTAAATATCTAAATTTTACTCTCTGTGATGTTCTCATACAAAAAAAACAAAAATTTTGTTGCAGAAATGAAAGAAATCTATTCATGTCCAAGATAACTCTTAATAGGCAAACCAACCACCTGGTTGACCAACATATCTGCTTCCCGATTGGGTAATTTGAAAAATAAAACCTGAAATGTTGCTAAATGAAGAGGAAGGAAAACAATTTTACCAACAAAAAAAATGTGTTGCAAATGCATGTCTTAGTTTGGTTAAAGGGTTAATCAGTGTCTAGTTGCCTAGTTGCACCTGGTTATCCCTCTTAAAGTCTACAAAAGGTCCCATAAAACTCACGACTATCAATTGGGAAAAGTAAACAGGTAAAGGTCAAACATTTAGATTGAATTTTGACCATATCTGAACTGTTTCATTATAACCTGTATTTTGTATTTTTAGTTTTCACACCAGATAGACTGTTAGTACAGTCTTAGTAAACATTAGAGAACAGCACTGAAAAGTTGAAGACACATCTCAAGAGAATTTACACTAGAACAGCCTCTTTTCAACAGGGCTGAAACAGAGTGGTTCAAATACATGCCAAAGTCTAATATCTGAGAGAATTTTGGGCCGAGAACTATATAAACCCGGAGAAAAGGAGATAATGTGGGACCCTTAATTGCCAAAATAACATATCCAATTTCAGCCCTTGAAAAACTCATGGGAAATGATTGAAACACATTATTATAATAACCAGTATACGTGACTGGTCTTAAAAAGTGAGGCAGGAACATCTGCAATTCCAATTAAAAGTATAAAAACTCCAGTAAACGGAAGCAACAGCTTCAATCTGCAGTTGTTTGGGGCTTTTCTTTAACATTCACATCACAAATAAAAAACATGCCACCAAAAAGCACCCCAAATTCTGAACACAGACCATCACACACTCGTCACAGCTCTTTCTCTCCCTCTTTCTCCTCTTCTACTGTATCCTCCGCCTCCCACCTTCTGCTGCAATACCAGTCCAAATATTTCAGTGTCTTAAATATTTCACATTCTTTTTAAATAATTCGCTCTCATTTTTAGCAACAGCAAAATAAGCCACAATGTTCAGCCTTGGCCCACACACACTCACTCGCGCTCCCTCCACAAACACAAGACAAAATGAGGCGTAAAGTTAATTAGACATGGAGCTGAGAGAGAGCCTCTTCCTGCTGTGACACAATCATCTACACGGCACCTCAAGGGGAGAGAAGAGTGTGTGTTTGCATCTCCATAAACCATGCAGACTGTTACGAATAAACACACACAGGCTTATGTACGTCTAAACACACATATAAATAAGTGAAGAAGGGGCAAATATAAATAAGTATGAACGCAGACCGACTTAAAAACACACAGAGAGAATAAACAGTGACTCAGTGACTCACTTTACTGCTGTGAAAACTACCAAATTCTCGGCAAAACATGGAGATGAATCATCAGCAGACTCCATAAATTACTCTCTGATGATACATAAAGTTTTCAGGAAAAACACTGCAACTTTTTCATACCTCCTTTGATCTGCTTTAACTTTTCTTAAGTTAAGGTGAAGAGAGAACAAAGAAATATCTTCAACATAAACTAACATAGTTAGTCATTTTGTTAGTTTCCTCCGTTAGCACTGCCTTCTCATGAATCATTTGGTTCTGGGCCATACAAAGATATAAATGAGGTGAGTTTCACATACAAAGATTGTCTGACTTGGTTCATTTCATGGGTGAAGTTAAACAAAGTTGCAGTTTTCATTTAGTTTTTTTGTTCACACTGTAGGCGGACCAACTGCCATTAGTTGAGGCTCCTACTGCGGTCTATGACCAAGAAACTCACAACTATATTCAAGTAATAACACTGTTTAGCTCAAAGCAGTCAGAAACACAAGTAATGTCTATGTTATGCCTGCATTAGCCAAAATTTGCTTGACATTGTAAGTGAACTCTACATTAGCTTGCTTGCTGTTGTTGTATTCTACCAAATTCAAGCCACACCCAAAGCCACAATTCACTGCTTTTTGTTTCACTTGCCTTGTTTGGCACTTGTCTGGTTCGGATGGTTTTCACATCCATCGTGAACCGAACCCTTTTTGAAGACGGATGAGGGTTGGGTTCTTCGGTACTTTTGCCTCTTTTGGAGTTTGTGTGAGCTTTCACGCCAGATACTATTCAATATATTTCACTGGTGCATCTAGTGAGACAGCAAGAGTTTGTGGAGGGCAGAACCATCCAATAGCATATCCGGTAGGTGATTTGATGATTGTTCCATCACATTCATTACAGGTTACTGTACTGCTGTGGTGTCAAGTAAAAAACTTGAGCCACTTCATAGACCAAACTCTTGACAAAACATGTCAAGAGTGGAGTGAAAATATCCCTTCTATGGACCAGTGCTTTCTGTGTTGCTATTTCTTTTTCCTTCAATAAAGAAATGCAGTCTAGATCTGACAAAACTGCTACTGAAGCCGTTAGCATCTAAGCTAATCTCTGTACCAGCAGTCACTTCCTGCTGTCATCTCGCTCCTAACTCTGACCTCCTCCTGCTTTAAAGGATTGGGCCATGCTGCTTTGAGTTGTGCACAGTCGTTGTAGACTGGGGCTTGGCAAGATGGATCTGCCTGATTACAGACATTGAATTGGACTAATTCAGCTGCAATCCTAGGTCAAACTTTCCAAAAAAGCAAACCAAAGATTTTTTGGTCTAGAAACTTAAACATCCACACTGACCAAAGAAATCTGATACATTTTGCAGTTCATAGGTCAAAGGTCAAGTCATTGTCAAGTCATCTCTAGCATATGAACAGGATACCTGAAAAACACTTCGACTGATTTTTAGCTTTGCATTTCAAATGTTCACTCTGATTCATGGAAGAACTGGTGCAGTTTTGGAGGTCATAGATCAAAAGTCAGTGTCATGCTTCATGTCTCATGTTCATCCCTCACCTGTAAATGCATTAGTCTAAGGATGCTTTGCGGGATTTTCTTTAAAATGTGCACAAATTTTCACTCTGCCTTTTGAATGAAATGACTCAAGAACAATTTGAAGGATTTTCCTTAAACTTGGCTCCAATGTCTACTCTGACTCAAGGATGCACTGCTAGGGTTGATGATCTTGAAGGTCAAGGTCAGCAGGCATAATATGCTTCCCTGGTACATAAGATATCTACATATCACAGAACACTATCGAGAAAACTGGATCATTGAAAAAAGCACAAGATGCATTAAAAACATTATAAATCATAGTTTAATATTAAGACATAATTGGTCAGTTGTATATAAAGATTTTTAATGCCTCATCACTAATAAACCCCTTATATTCTACACAAGAAACTCAATTTTTAGCCATGTTTGTTGAAATCTAGAGCAAAGATTTGAAAGCAAATAGTCAGACTTGAATGAAACTATACATAAGAAATAAAAAGTACACATTGGGAGCTGTATTTTCCTTCTCTTTACTAGAATAGAGGTAAAAAGTAGACTGGGGGCTTTTAGGGACACAAACTGACTGTGGAAACCGCAAGAGACTGACAGGAAAATGGAGTGTTTAATACTTTTATCTGTGTAAAAAATATACAAAACCTGCCTCTCAGCAACATCAGATAAATCTTAACAAAATGATATGAAAAATAGCAAAGAAACATTTGAAAGGCGTGCATATCTAGCGTACGTAGTGGCAAAAACAACATATAGGTAGGCTGCAAACAGAGAGCTCCCTAAGCTCTTGCTGGCAATAAAGTGAGTAGTTCTTACAGCTTCAGTATATAAAACATCGCAGACAAATAAAAGAAGAAGAAAGGGGGAAAAACAATTTATGAGGCATCGGTTGTCATCTGCTCCTGAGATACTGTTCCTGCTGATAAATCTCTCTCTCCGCTTTAATCCCTCTGTCTCACTTTATTGCTTCTCTGCCAAAACTTTGACTCCTTTTGTCTCTAAAGCTTGTGTTTGCACCATCAGTCCTTAACTTTCCTCCCCTAACTTTTCAACTGATGCTTTTTTTTCCTTCCATTGGGCTGGGAAATACTGACATGAATTCACAACAAGACCATTTATCTGAATGGTGATACATGATTCAGAGTATATTTTGAGGATGGGAATCAAGACACGTTTCCAGTTAAGAAGAGGTTTCAACTTCTTAAAGAAATCAGCATCATTTGCCAATCCCTTATCAGTACCTCACTCTAAATATGACATGATTTACACAACAGTGATGCCACACTCTAAAATAAGTAATTCAGCACAAAGCCTGATATTTAGCTCACTCGTTATGATACATCAATGATATATTATATGATGGAGCATGTTAAGACCGACAGTTTGTATAAAACTTGTGACATTTTTAGCTTGGATACTTTGAAATTAAGTTTCATCTAATTTTAGCCTCCAGTTGTTACATCTGTTATGTTTCTGATCAGCTTAAGCCAACATGTGTTTGTTAATGTAAAATGCAGTGAAACTCTCTCTTAAGGTAATCCATGTTGACACTGGTCTGAGGAGTCTTATCAATTGCTGTTTTTCTTCTCTTTCTCTACATATATATATATGCTTAAGTATAAATACGCTGCTGCTCAATTATGGCAAAAATAATAACCATTATTGTCTTGATAGAAATTGAGATCACAATTGTAAAACACTATTACTCACTGGCTTTACAACATGCACCACATGCAGTAAAAATCATTCAAAATATTAAGGGACAATCAATAAATAAAAATAAATGTAAAAACTACAGGTACTTAAAAAATGATATGCAGAAAAATGAAGAAACAAGAGTAATGTAAAATTTTATTCTTGATTATTCAATTTTCATAACTGTGTGAGTCTGTGATTAAAAGTGAAAGTCAATTAAGCACCAAGCTCGAAAACTAAATTTATATGAATAACCAATAAAATGTTTTGGACATATCTCTCTTACATTTTCATGACAGATTTGCCATGTTGTTTTATTCTTTTGCAAGTTATTAGTACCTGCCACATTTAGTAAGAAACAGGATTGAACAAAGCCCCAGTGCTTCTTGTAGATCATTTCTGGTCTCAACTGCGCCAAAAGATCTGAAACATTTCTGTAGATTTAGGCTGTCAAAATTTTCTACACTCCAATATACCATGTTTTTTCAAAAGAGTAAAACCGCCACCAATTTATGGTATAAAAATTACAGAAACATAAGGATCGCCATATCTTTATCCCAATGAGAGCTATGTCTGAATCTCCCAAAATATGTTAAAAACTTTTGGAAAAGTGACTGGAATGGATGAAGACTGAGGATTATTCTTATTCTTTGCCAGTTCCAGTGTGCAGGATCTTGCATAAAAGTCGTGACAATTAAAGACAATAAATCTACTTTTATTGAAGTGGGATCCAACTCGTTTCAAAACCCTTTGTTTTTTTGTCAACATGATAATTGCTCTGAAATTTAATTGAATTAACAATATATTGATTCTACATTGACACTAAATATTTCAAATAGATTACATAGTGGTTAATAAGCACTTATCATTAGGGGTATAGCACATTATATACTGTAACAATTTAGATGTCAATGTCTTACCCTTTATGTTATTAGAAAATATATCAATGTATCTTAAAAGTCTGTCTTTTACCCAGCCTTTTTCCAATTATGTGCTTTTTGTCTTAAGTTTAGACACTCAGGGCTGCAGAAACACAAAGGGAAAATGTTTTGTCCTTGTACATGAAGAAAAATAGAACGAGGCCAATAAAGAAGCAAGGGAGAAGCTCAGGAGGGAGAAGTCCAAATGTTTGTTTTTTTGCCTAATTGGGCCACGAATGAGCCCGTGGCCATCGTGGTCTATCCTTCAGGAAAGAGGAGAGAGCATGAAGGAAAGGAGGGGAGGATTTTTGCTGAGGAGGAACGAGGAGCAGTGGCGGTGTTTCAAAGAAAGAATAGAGGAGGCAAAAAGCGCTTGGCTGTGAGGAGAGGATATCAAGGACGGGAGTGGCGAAGAGAGGATGAAAGGAGCAGGAGTGGCGAATGAAAGCAGTGGCAGTGCTACCTCGGGGGGGAAGTGGTACCCAGTAATTAAACAACAGGGCCCGTACAGCATGTGTGGCTACACAACAAAAGTTCTTTTACCGCTCCCTGCTGAGCACGTTCAAAACGACACATTGCATCTAATTGGAGCAACATATTGGAACTAACATCCCCACCGAACCTGCCTGTTGGGTAGAGGTGCTGTAATGTACAATTGGACATAAGAGGAGCACAGGAATATGGCTCAATTCATTGGGAGACTGAAAAAACTTGATACTTTTTGATACGGTTTGGTAGGAAGCAATGTATTTTTAGATTTATTGGTAAATGGTGTCCAAAAGTGCACACGCTTCAATTAAAGATAAATATCAGACTGAAAAAAAGCATTACTTTTAGAGAACAGTTGCATTAGAGAAAATATATCAATCAAAAATTTCAAAACAGCTCTCACAAACTGTCTATACTGCACAAATGTGTTGGCAAAAGCTTCTGTAATGAATTACGGGCACTCTGAAATAAAAAAAAATATGGCCCAGTGTTGGGTCTTAAGAGAGAGATGAACAAACAAATAAATGGACAAACACCTGCAAAAACATAACCTTTATGGCAAAGATGATAAGCTGTTTTATTAGCATAATTTCTTCATCTAAGACCTACCCCATGGTGGGGATTTAAGGTTATAAAAAATAATGTTATTTGCTTTGTAAGTCACGTTAAAGCATCAGATTTTATTTTAATCTGTTTCATTACCACTAATAAACCTCCACCAGGAGCTTTAAATATGATACCAGAGGTGTGCTTATGGTCCATGGACAGAGGTTACTCTTACAAGTTGTTGGCGCTGGTTTAGGTTGAACATTTGGCTTCTCTTCTGCATGTCATCCCACACTCTTTCTTCCTGATTTCCAACCCTTTCCATTCTCTATTCCTCTCAAAGTGAAGACAAAAAGTTCTGGAATAATCTTTCCATGTGATTAAAAAAAATCTAACAATACTAGCACTTGATTTGGTGCCAGTTATCTGTCTGACATTCTTCGTATAGATATCTGATTTTTTTTAAAGTGAAATGAGACATTCAAAGGAGTAGTAGTGCCCTTATTTTCAGTCACAGATAGCAAAACAATGCAACTGTGAGCAGCGATGAGAGCAATTTGATAGACTTAGTGAAGTTTTGACCACATCTCATTGAGACTTAATGGTCAAATTAAATGGAAATGGTGGAATTATTTCATTTACATAAATCTTCTTTAACATTTTTCTAATTTCCTCTCTCCCTATTGAACACATTGGTCGCACCAAAAAGTAGTAGACAAACTCCTGCACACTGTCTAAATTGTAAAAAATACATTGGCAAAATGTTAGAGCTAACACGTTACAAGTGTATTTGTTCTGCGTAAACAGAGATCCCTCTTATCTGCTTGCAGCATTTTTAAAGGTTTAATAGTTTCTTATATTATAGACTATTAAAGCTACTGTGAGTTTGTGTTGATTAGGGTGCTCCCTTAGCCAGAGCCATGCAACTGATTTTTTTTCTTCTACAACCTTCACTTGTGTAGATATGAAAGTCTAACAATAATCTAATTCTTTGTGGAAAATGTAAAAAAAGCTGAATCTTTATAATGTGATCTTGCCGGAAGTTACAGGCATAATAACTGAAAACTCAACCTGGAAATGAAAAATCTATTTGCGTATGCTCTTGTTTATTTTTGTAGGTCATATAGAGGCAGCTGTATCAGTTTTAGCCTTTCTTCATAACTACTTAAAACACCTCGTAGCAGCTTTAAGGTTACAGAGACAGTTTAAAAACATGTCGAATCTACAAGTATCACAGTACTGGAAGTTGAGCTGAAAGGAATGTAAAACTTTAAGCTGGTGGCAAAATGGGCTAAAAAAAAGCAGACAAAGGCGTTTAAAAACAGAAACTATTGTTTGAAGTTTGCAATGGAAACAAGTAAGCTAACACCCTTCTGTGTACTGTAAATACAAGCTGTGGGAACGTTCTCCTCTCAGTATGACCTCCACAAATCAGTGCAAGTGCTGATGACCGACAGTCTGTGGTTTTAATCTGAAAGGCAGAAACTCGTGTCGCAGTGACGCCACGGTGGGTTTGTAGCAGACCATGTGAGCGAATAATTAGTTTACATCATGTAGCAAGTGAAACAGGCAGCATTTACATGATCCTGCTGGAGGCTGGTGTGCAACTGGAACTGAAAATTGACATTTTGAAAAGCAGAAGTATAAATTAGGATGTGAAAATGTGTCTGGAAACCCCATTAAAGCTGCACAATCAATATCTCCATATTAACAATGGATTAACTAACAATGTGCAATTACTTTGGGGGTATGCTTCATTCATCAAAACAGATTTTAATGACAGCAGCTGCAAAAATAAGGGCCAAACTGCACTGTGGGATTTTCTATTAGCTTTTCTAAATGAACACATTCACAGGCATAGACTTTGTAATGGTGAACTTTAACAAAGTGTGTCTTACTCTTTTAACTCCACAGTAGACTGACTGAAAACATTCACACACAGACAGGTCTTTTGATTGTCTCCATCCCCTCTGGACATTTTCAGCATACCAAAGACCTGGTCTGACACTGTGACGGACTCTTTTATGTCTCCTAGTAATTAAATGAAAAATATTAAATTCACTGGGAGTGGATGGCAAAATCAATTTAACAACTCATGATGGCTGGAGGTATCCCACGTTAAAAAGTTTGAATTGCTTGGGTTGATGTGTATGAGTCTTAAAGTCCATTAAAGGAACACTCCAACATTTTTGTTGTTTTAATGTCTTCCCTCAATCCCCAGTCCATGACAAGCAGCTAGACACCATTCTTTCAACTGTGCATCCAGTAACAAGGAAGAGACGGCCAAAGCTCCCCTACCGCTAGTTAGCTTAGCTCAAACACTGGGAGTATATGGGTAGCTCGCTAGCCTGCCTCTGCCTACAGTCATCAGGTAAACTCTTCTGCAACTCTAAACAGTCCTGTGAGCTTGCTGCGACTCATTTTTTACCCCTTCATGTTATGTTATCTTTTATTATCTTCATATTATCTTCTTCTTCTCCTAAACAGAGGCTTTGTTTTTTGTTGACCTACTTCCGCGATGGTTTTTGGGGGAGATGTGCCGTTCACGAACAAGTCGATTCTTTTGAACAGCTGTTTTAAGTGAATGATGAGAACCGATTCACAGTTGTGAGTGATTTTATGACTGTAGGCAGAGGCAGGCTAGCGCTACCCATATACTCCCAGTGTTTGAGCTAAGCTAACTAGTGGCGGGCAAGCTTTGGCCGTCTCTTCCTTGTTACTGGACGCACAGTTGACAGAATGGTGTCTATCTGCTTGTCATGGACTCGGGAGTGAAGTAAGACACAAAAACAAGAAAAATGTTGGAGTGTTCCTTTAAGTGCAGTTAAGATACCAACAGATAATAACAGCTTCAGTAGCAGTGTTGTCAGATCTGGACTGCATTTATTTATTAAATGAAAATCAATGTCACTGAAAGCATTTCTTAACAGAAAGGACATATTCACTCCACTGGCCAAATGGTCAAATGGCCTGTAATGAATGTAAATGATGGAACAATTGTCCATTCTCCTGCTGGATATGCTTTGAAAGGTTCTGCCCTCCCCAAACACTTTCTGTGGGGTTTTTCCCAGATGGATGAGTGAAATATATCAAACGGTCCATCTGGTGGGTCAGGTTAATTAGGGTTTATGATACCTCCACAAGGTGGAAGGCAGTCCCCGATCCAGGTCTTTTTCCCACCCAAAACCAGCTCCAGAGGAAAAGACATATCTAAGCATTTCTGTTCAGCCACAGTAAAGATTAAAGCACAGCTCCAGAAAGTCAAAGAAGCATCCACTTTGTGAGAGGGGATGTGGTTGGACTCTTGAAGAGAATTTACACTACAACATCCTGTTCCAAGTAGGGTTGAAACAGAGGGGTTTACTGAAGTGCCAAACTTCAATATTTGAGTTCAGAAAGAAACTTAAAAAACTTTGAACATGTGGGACTAATGTTAAATCACTGAAAAGAAGTAAGATAAGCAACATGTAGGACATTGTGTATTTGCTTTTGCCAAATGAAGTTAAAAGTTTATCTAACTTTATAGCTGCATTTCAATAACTTGAAGCTTTATAGGCTCCCACAAACTGCCAAGATTTTTGATGAATTGGGTGAAATGTGTTGGTGTTTCATTCTTTGTGTATGTTTATATCTCTTTGTTTCCTCTGCTTGCTGGAAAAGTTCCCCACCGAGACAATTAGCTTAAAGTTGAAGTGGAGACCAAACACAGTGAGAGCATCTTTTATGCTTTTTTTAAATGCGAAGAAGGGAGAAGCACAGCAGACTCCTGAATGACATTGTTTTTGTCTGAGAGCATAACAGATAACAATGCTGCGCTGCCTTTTAAGCTAGCAAAACACCTTTTATCTTAGAGCAGGTGGAAAATTAGAAACAGACAACCTTCATGGATGAAAAAAAAACATTGTATTTACGCTTTTTAGAGATTTGAGGTAAAGACGCCGGGGGAGTCTGGGGTTCATATTGCAGGTGACTTGTCGAATAGCTACCCCATCCATGTAACAAACACAGACATCAACAGCCCCCCCACCGTCATGCCAGCGGAGAGAAATTCATTGCATTCCTCTCCAGCTGTCCATCAACCACTCCCTCCTGGCAGGGGTGACTTGTCTTGCATTATTTTTTTCTCACACGTTAGCGAAAAAAGAAAAAAAAAATACAGTGCATTTCGCTTTCTCCAACCCAGATTCCAATTTCCTGTGGGTGGCTGACGTCTGCTGGCTGTCGGAGCGAGAATTGCGGCATGGTTTTTTTGATGTTGCTCGTTCGGGGGCCGCGGTTTGGGTGCTCTCTGCGGGGACCCTGAAGCTCTTGGGAAAAAGTAGAGAGAGCAGGGGGGAGACTGAAGTGACTCCAGCTCCCGCCTCTGATGCTGACAGCTGAGAGATTAGTGGTTAATTAAGTCGGGCGATTTGACTGACATGCAGGGAGCAGCCCCTCTAGCCAATCAGGGTTTTCTTTTTTGTATTTGGTTGGAACACAAGAAAAAACACTATGGGAGCCTCTAGGGAGGGCTCAGTTCATCTGAACGCAGCACAAATACTTCCTGACTCGTCGCTTTCTCACATCTGGGGAGGGTAGATAAGGAACACGTAATGAAAACAAAATGGTGATTGACACCTAGCCTGCTCTGTGCATATTTAGAGCCATGCAAATCTAATTTTCAGGTGCAGACGGATGCAAAATGAGGAATGGAGAATACAAATACAGTAAGAGACACCTGGGAGAGCTTGAATGAAAAGGAGTAGGGAGATTTGCAAGTAGTATTTTTGAAATGTCACACACCACAACGACCATAAACACCTTCTCCGGCCACCCACATAAACACACTCTCACACCTTCTCACATGAGGAACACAGAGCTTCACAAAAACACTACAGCTTTCCCCTTTGATAGCTCCATCAAACAGAACTTTCCGCTTTTGAAGGACGTGTAAATAGCCAGCCAAAAAAAAACATCAAACAGGTCAGAAAAATCACATCAAAAAGAATGGAGAGTGAATGGTTTACCTCAAGCAAGGTCATGGCAAGTTTTCCATGGAATTTGTGATTAAGACAATTCTTTCTGATAGCATATTAAGGTTTTTGTTTATGAATAACCTGACATTTGATCGACATTTTTATGTGTTTTTGATGCAGCAGATTTAAACATTTCTCCAGGCAGCCACTGGTTAGCATTGATCAGCTAAATTAACGTAATTTCTTATATATAACACGCTCTCATTTAAAACACACACCCCATTTTTTCATGCCTTTTTCCAGGAAAAACACTGTATTCATATATAACACGCACCCACATTTTGCCCAAACCTTACTCTCTTAGACAACTCAAAAATGACCTTTATTCAAAGTTTTAATCAATGAAATTTCAGTATTTTCACAACAAATACCGTACACAGTTCTCTCTCTCAACCGGATGCGGAAATACCTTGTGCTTCATGCATGCACACTTACTCGTTTTCTGCCACAGCATGCGCAGTCGTAGTGTACCGGCCAATCAGAGAGCAGCTATCAACATGCAGATGTCTTCGGCCAATCACAGCGCAGCTATTTCGGTCCCCTTGCTCACAAGATGGCAGCGCCCAGTGTGTTTACACGTGAGTGGTACCGTAACCCTTGAGAATTACACGATCATTACACAAAGGTAAACTAATTAAGACCCAAAATATTGGATCAGAACAGTTTAATAGTCAGTTTAATAAGAATTACAAAGGTTTGGCGGTAATGTTTCGCAGAGGAAAAGAATATTTTGGCTTTTTGTATTAGATGTGTTGTAACCGCGATGTTGGTGAGACAAAATATTTTACATATTTTTGCTTGTGCTTGTGTATAACATGCACCCGAAAATTTGACCTCATGTAAGAGCAAAAAAAAAAATAGTGTTATATGTGAGAAATTACGGTAGAAGTGCTCCAAGGGCACAAACCATAGCTCAACCTATTCACATACAGAGCAGCTGTGTTGAGGCGAGACTTCAGGCCGTCTGACCAATAGCAACTCAATTAAAGAAAAACAGGTGCAATATAAAAAAGTCACTTCCCTCTATGTTTTTTTGGCAGTAAAAACATCCCCCCCACGCCTCAAGTGGACATTTAAGGTACTACAGGTTTTGGTACTTCTGCATGGGCCTCCATTTTAAGCCCCTAGGGTTGATGCATGTCACGAAACTCTGCAAAGGCTGACACTGTTAACTGAGATATTATCAAAAATGTGAAAAACTGACACAAATTACTTTCCAGTTTTTAATGTTAACAAATCCCTTAAAAATCCTGTATCCGATCTTAATTCAGATCACCATCAAAATCTAATTACTTCTCTCTTGGAGTTAAAGATATACATAATACATCACTTTTTGAGCACTAAACCTGATTCAGACAGCATTTAAGGTAGCAGTTTTAGATATTCAGGCATACAAGACAGACTTTGTGACAAACATTTAAATAATTCACCAAATTTTGTTTGATGTGCATCCTCAGACTTCCACTTAAATCAATTGTTCTTGAAAGCAAATATCAATAAAAAGCCAAGCAGACGGTGTCCAATGCTCTAAGGTTAACTGGATCAATTTTTTGTTTTAGATTTATGAGAGGATGCCTGCGCCTATAAAACCAGCATTCAAGTGGCTCTGTTTCGAGTGTCTGCCCTTGGCAAGACACCCCATGCACCGCTCTTATGAACTTGCTTTAATTGTAGCCTCGATGCCTCAGAGGTTACCCCACCTGGTTTTAAGATGATGAATGAGGGGAGACATGAGCATCCTTATGATGGAGAGGGAGGAAGGGACAGAAGACACCTGAGAGGGAGGGGGGAGTATCGTGGCCTTAAGGCACCTGTGTGCTTCAGTGTCAGAAACTCATTGAAGAGAAACACACACATGCAACCAAAAGTAGCCATCTGAAATTTGAAACTTTCCGTCTTGGGTTCATATCCATCATCTTACATACACCATTTCTATTTTAAGGTTAGGACTTTAAGACATTTTTGTCTTACTAAATAATGAATGAAAATGGGATCAATGTATTTTCAGGTTTAATGCCTTTCAGACAGAAGTACTTAGAAGGAAAGAAGCTGATGTTCCCTGTTATATATTTGATACAAAAATGTAAGACCACAATAACACTTGACCAGCTACTTGCTGTTTAATATGTATGAATTTAGGAAAAAGATAAAAGCAATGACCATCTCTAAAGAAACAGAGGTGCATGCTGTGCTCTGTTACAGTGCATTTTATTGTCTTTTTCATTGTGAAAAGGAATTTCACAATGTACAACAACAAATACAAGCTCACTTGTTTTTTGTTCTTAGTGTTTGATGTACATGACTCTATTTGCATATGTTAAATACACTGTAAGTGCTAAAGGTAAATCATAACCTGGCACGCCAGATCAAGTCCATCTGGGAGAGAGCCCACTGAAAGTGTTTGGGGAGAGCAAAACCTTTCAGAGGCTTTGCATTCATTACAGGCCAATCAGATAAACATGTCAGAAGTGGTGTGAAAATGTCCTTTCTAAAGAGAATTTGTAGAGTTGTTATTTGTTCTTCATTTAATAAAGAAATACAAGTGGGTGGGACTTGGTGACGTCTTTTTATTGACCACACAACAAATGATTGCCTAAAGCCTATCCACTTTGCACTTGCAAAAATTCAACAACTTATCATTTAAAAACCGCACAAAGATCAGCCCTAACGTTTTTAGATAGTTAACAGTCTCTAAAATTGATCCTAAAAAATCTTATGAAGAAAGTTTTTTTGATTTGTGTTCCCAGGGACTTAAAAGCAGATAACAAACAGACAGAGTGCTCTGGGGTTAAGTATCTTGCCCAAGAACACATCGAGATGTGACAGGTAGAGCTGGGCTCAAACCTTCGCTCTTCCAATTGGCAGGAGCAACTCTCCACACTAAGAACTGACGCCCACTTCCTAATCAGGTCTCTCTATTGGTGCCTTCAGATAGGGTCATGTTTACCATATTCACAAGACTCCCAAACCCAAGCCTTTTCTCTTACAAGTATCAAATTAAAAACTGTATGTGGTACCAGATCCACTCAACTCAAGTCTCTTGGGTTAGGGAACATGTAGTACCTAGCACTGTTTTATGTATCAACTCAAGCAAGGGTCCAGGCAAGCTGAGCCAAGACTGTGACATCCGTGGAGACACTGCTGACCACTGAATTATCTGAAAGACAATGATATCTAACTCCAGTTGTTGGCTCCATATTCCTGTATGATGTCACAAATTCTCCCTGCTTTGAATAGTTTGTTGTTCTACTACTTGCAACTAACCTTGCAGTGCAGCTGGATCCGCCTGATTTGATGTTTGCAATCAGACCGATCTTGCCAAGCTCCAGTCTACAGCGATTGTGCTCAGCCCACAACAGCACAGCCCAGTCAGCATCCTTTATATTACCTGATTGGGCTGTAATAAATGTGATTGACAGAATGATCGTTCAATCACCTGCTGGATGTGCTTTTAAAGGTTCTGCCCTCCCCAAACACCTTCTATGTGCTGTTGCCGAAGTGGACTAGAGAAATATATTCCGTATACTGGATGGTCCATCAGGGGTGTCAGGTTAGCTTGAAACTGTCTCTAGTACAAAACTCATCTCCTTACTGTGACAAAAAGCCACAAATGAAGGAGACTGACAGCCCTATCACCTCAAGTTCTTCCTTTGTTGTTGTGAGGATGTCACAGTAGTTTTGTGCGGCCTTGCTATGATGACACCTACCAAGTCTCTTATAAAGGAATTATCAAAGTATATGCTGTAATGAAAACTGAAGCGGTACCCAAATCATGTAGAGCCACACCAAGCTGAGCATCTGCCACAAAGCCCCATTATTAGTATTAACTTTGCACTAGTATTGGAAAAGAATCCAAACAATACCCAACCCTAACTATTTACTCTGAAAGTTACATGTTTTAACTTTAATACACTCTTAAGCTTGAGGGCTTTTCATATTAAAAACGTAGTGTGTATGCTTTTCTCACGTTTGTTGTGGAGGGTTTGCTCAGAGGACAGGGACCTTGACTGTGACATTTTGTTGTCACTGTTCCTCTCACCTTGAGTTATTGTCTTGCCGACTGTTTTCCTCATTTGCATTTGAGTTGCTGGTGCCAAATTAACTTGGCAAGAAAACCCCTGAATGTGTATTTCAGGACTTTTTTATGATCTGCCGCATCAATCACAGCTTTGTTGCGGCTGCTGAATCCTAATCAGCAGCTACCTGTGACTTAATGAGCGGCTTTACGATTGAACCAGACCTCATTTGATATTTTCACACTTTTACGGTTCTCTGGATGAAAGTGCCAAAGCATTATTAAGGGGGGGCAAAGAGACGGTGTGGGGGGGTTGTCATTAACTTTAATTTGTCTATATTCTGGGGAAGTTAAAGTTTTCTCCCACAACTTTCTCACTGAACTCACACTGCTGAAAGCACCAAATCATGGCTTCTACCAACTCAGTTCACTTGGCACTTGGACTCCGGCGCTGTCATCATTAGCACCAGTTGCCGCTGAGACAAGTCTGCCTCGCCATTAGCCGACAGCAGCCCCCCAGCACTGCGAGGCTGAGGGGGTTAAGCACATCCAGTTCGGGGCGCTGGTTAGAGCTGAAGAAAGCTCAATGAGAGAGAGGAACATTAAGAATGAACTGGTGCAATCAGCCCAGGGCAGAGCACAGGCCGAGCAGGGTTCAGTGAATTAGCAATATCTCTTCCCAGCATAGATCAATGGAGCATTACCGTAAGACAGAGAGAGAGGGAAGGAAGGGGGGGATGGAGGGGGGAGACTGAGAGAGAAAGAGACAGTTACAAACTAATAATTTGTTTCTGCCTCGAGCATGCTTTCCAGCACCTTCTCTCACTTTTAAATCCTGCCACTGACATCTCCAGTCAAACGGGGAGATCACAGACACAGGGTGGCAGTTTTCCAGCCGATAATCACCACGAAAAACCCATTAGAGCCCAAAGAAAGGCCTGATTAAGGGCTTAATGAATTAAGAGGCTACCGGTGGCTAATAGAACTAATGTACACCCACAACCAAGAAGCCCACATGGGCTTAAAAATGACATTTAACAAGCCTTTATCAAAAATATCCTTAAATTTCTGTTCATAAAGTAAATGCTAGGGCTGGGAATTTTGGACAAAAAATATATATCAATAATTTTTAGATGAACGGCAAAAGGCAATATCCAGTTCAATATTATATTTATACTAAAAGGTTGTCTTAATCAGATCAGGTTTATAAACTTAGGTTTGATACTAGTACTTGTAAAAAAAATACTGAGACCTGTTTGATACCAAAGCAACAAAAACTAAAATACTAAATGTCCAATATCTGGCAGTTTTTCATTTTTAACTATTAGAATTACAGGCAAACTCATAGTCATTGTTTTAAATGTACAAAGCATTGGTAGCCATCCTTTATCCCAGGGATTTGTACAAGGGCCAGTTTTTTCTTGGCAAATGCTTTGGGGGCCAGATTTAAGAAACAGCAATAGCAAGACAAAAAATATCTATAATTAAAAATATTTTAGTCGAGTTTGAAAATCATTAGTTTGATATTTTTATTTTCTAACTGTATATACTACTTTCAGCATTTAAAATCAAACCCAGTCCAGTACACTTTATTTATATTGCACATATAAAAAGGAACAATCAAGTCTCCCAAAGTCCTTCTCATTGACTACAAAGCAGGAACAGAATAAAATGAATATACCACAACAACAACAAAAAAAGAAATTAAAGTACTATAAAAATGTATAAATAAAAAATACTCACATAAAACAAAAGAAAAATTGTAAAAGTAAGAATTAAAAAATTGAATACAAAGTAAAATCCAAATTTAAGAAAAATAAGAAACACATAAAAACAGAAACCAAACAATTCTCATGCTGAATTAAAATCCAACCGGAGATTAGTCCCTATCACCTACCCTGCAGCCAGCCACTTGGGGCCTCATTAATAGTTGTAGGTATTTAATGACAAAAATATTTCCTTCTTTTTCTACACTTGGTAACACATAAAAGGATAAGGGCCAATAAAACAAACAAAAGAGGCTGACCTTTTATTTTGAGGGACGAATAAAAGTCTGAATTCAGAGATATGAATCAGAATTTTATTTATTTTTCATTTAACCAGATAAAAGACCCACTGAGCTCAAGATCTCTTTCACAAGGGTGACCTGGCCAAGAGGTCAGCAGCACACGTAATGAAAGAAAACATATTAAATGGTGGTAATATACAATAAAAGTTAGAAATGTGAGTGCAAGATTTTGCGATAAAGTTCAGTAATTTTAATCATCTTCTGTATAATAATAGCTCTAGGGGCCGGATGGGAAGCTTTGGGGGGCCTGATTTGGCCACCATGCCACCAGTTGGTGATCACTGCTGTATATTGAGGGTGTGACTAGTTTTTTACACAGATAATCTTGTGTTCAATAAGCAAATGACTTTCAGTGTTTTTATGAAAGAAGTCTTTTTACAGAGCATCAGACCTGACAGCTTATTTTTTCTTAATCAACATTAACTATATTTGTGATTTTGTATCACCTACACCTCCCTTGAAAATATATCAATATATCATAAAACCTTGACATACTTCCCAGTCCTAATAACTCTCTCTGAAATTTACTATCTTACAGTCTAACCATCTTCTTTGAAATGCAGAATAATGACCAGAACGGTTGGGCTTTCGCCAAGACATCATTTTCAGGTTTATGTTGATTCTGCTCGTCCGGTCTGCATTTTCACAGTCTCAGGCATAATTTCCTCATCATCATTTGAGAGTAAAAATCGACTTTAAAATTCTCCTACAATCCTCCACAAAGGACATTTATTCAATTCGAGAAACACTGTGGTTTCACCGGGGTTGAGATTTTACCTATCAGTCTGCAGCTGACATAACGTTCAGTAATCACTGTCAGTCACCTCGTCTGTGTGTGAGACTGCCTGGAAATGCTGCTCTATAAAATCAAGACATAACACCCACTTACATTTACTTTACAGCCTCACAGTCTGTCAGCAGGCGACAAATTAACGGTGAATTTGAGGGAATAAAGCGGAGGTGCAACACACATTTCTACCACAGCAGTCTTGGTCTATTTTAATCTCAGGAACATAGTTATAAGACCCTAAAAATGTCTGCTTTAGGATTTATACTTTTGGGGGTTGAAGGTCTGAAAATCTAGAAGCAAATGTTCTGCATTTTATTTTAGGGATGTTGTATCTTTTTGTACACAGAACAATCTGCATAGTCAAATTAATATTACCACTTCCAAAGTGTCTCTATGGGTTCACACCAGAGGGCTAATTTAACTCTTCAGAGAGTTGATATATTAAAATTAATGAGGTACTAAGAATCACTACCATGAGTTACTAAACCAGCCTTTAAAAAGCTGCATCAGCTTGTAAATGCAGTAAAATATGTATTAAAAATCTAAAAAAAAAGCAAGTCTGAAACATCAGATACTAACTCGTAGACAACATGACAGACTCACAGTCTGTGTGCTGGAGAGAGAGATGAAAGACAAAATGGTGCAGCTTTTTGGGATCACAAGGAGAGCAGACTGTGTGATGTTGAAATTGTTTTTAAAAAATAGCAAATCCTATCTTTTTTCAAGAAAAAAGAGACCGTGTATAATAAAAGGAAACTCCAAGATTGTGTAATCACTTGTCTTTGTCCTGCATCATTGTTAAGAAAGACACTATTGGTGACACTATTTAGACGCTTAATCCTTATTTTGATGAAGTTTCCACAGTCAATTATGTTCTTGACGACAGCTGATACTGTTGACTGAATGAACAAGATCATGACAGTAAATATAATAGATAATCACCAGTCAACACAGTCACTTATAAAACACCAGGTCTCGCCCGAGCGTCAGCAGCGTTTGTATCAACAAAGTGTTTTTGATCCAGCATCATAGAGAGGGAGCAACATAAAATATGTGTGGACATGTAAATAGTCCAGATATCAACATTTTAAAGCAGCAGCTGTTGGAACGTCCATGTCAGTGCATGTAAATGTCAGTGAGAATGTGGCATAGTGGGACATCAATCCATGGAGAGGTCCTCATAGTTTGACATTTCAGGCCCGAAATGCTGTTTTCCCCTTTCCCCTGTCCACAGGAAAATACCCAAAATGACAAAAAGCTTCACTTTTGCCGGACTTTTCCATAATGTGTGTTTTTAGTGACCTAAAACACCATTTTCATGTGGACAGAGTGCCAAAAACGCACAGAGAAACCTGGTTTTGAAAATATCCACCAACACGTGGACATGGTCTCAGTCATTCAGCATTCTCTATTTCTTCTGTTGAGAGGGCTGTCCACTGTCCTGTCTTCTTCAATAAAAGCTGAAAATCGTATTGTCTCTTTATTTTATTTAACAAAATTCACATACAAAACAGGAAGTTTTTAATTAAGTAATTAAGGTCAAATAAGTTACTTAACGGTTCAATTTGCAAGGCTGATTTATATTTAAGTCTGGAAAATTTTCCAGCATTTGTTCAAGTTTTAAGTCACTAACTCATTCAAATGAAACAAATGAATATTATGTGTTCTGTGTTGTATTTCTGTTATATGCAGGCTATTATCGATGCATGTCTTATATAGTATATATATATATATATATATAAAAGTTGAACTGTCGAACAATTAGATCATCATTTGGTTTGTTAGTCAGTGACCAGTGGATTGGTTACGGGGATGTAATCTTAGTCATCCAAGTCTTTCTTTGGTTGACTACAGCCTTTGTGAAAAACACACCCTGCAGTATGACGAACAGTTACACCTGTCCTGCAGCTCCGATCGACCTCTGCATAAAGACAATTTGACTACTGAGATCAATAAAGGCCCACATGTTTAATCATAATCACATTAACCTAAGAGAAGATGTGGCAGCCAGGTTGCTCTCAAGGGAAGTCACATTTTATGGGACACTAATGTTGTTACTCCCCCCTCTCTCTCTCGTCTGCTGCAGTCGTCCTGCAGTAACCCGATAGCCACAACACGGAGAAAACCTCGCCTCATTACCTAATCCAATCTTTCTTTTTCTCTCCCTGACTCTGTCGCTTTCACTTAGCAGCTCCCCGGTACTCACAAAGCTGCACACGAACCCTCCGCCAAAGCGCCGGGCCTTGTTCGCAAATAAAAAACGACTGCACGCAGACACTCGGCCTTCACAGAAAACAGTCAGTGCCCTGTAGAGTATGGATTGCATTCAAGGGAGGGTGCTTCCATAGATCACAGTGCGTTTATTGGCTCCACTGATTCCCTTGAGTTCATCCGGCTCCAGAGCAGTAGGAAGAAGAAGTGCAGAGACTGAATATAGATTCTCTACACCACCGTCTGCTGAGCCGGCCCGGCTGCTCCATCAGCTTTTACCCTATTAGAGGCCATGATGGAGTGTGACAGAGTGCTCGCATGTGCATAGTAAGTGAGCGGAGGCTGTGTGAGTGCAGGTTAAGGAAGCGTAATGCAGCAGACATACAAAGTATTAGAGGGAATTTAGTGCACAACACATCAGTGTAGCTATAATGTTGAAAATGACTTTGTGTCATCTGTGGCAGTAATTCTTAACCCCTTGACGCCTGAATTTATATATAATTATATAAAAAATGAATAATTTGTGCTTTTGCGTTCAAGCAGATGCTAAATTAAGTAGAGACTGTTAATTTGACTCTAGCACACAGAATAGATAAAAATTTAGGTATGATGCAAATTAGCGACAACAGGCGTTTATGGAAAGTAATGTTAAACAGTAAGATAGTGATTAAGCACATTTTCCCATCTCAGGTATATGATTCATTGCATTTATTGCAACAAACTAAGCTAAGCTGTCTTTGCAGTTTTATTATGAACGTTGCACTTTGAACAGTGTGTGTGCGCCATTATGGCCTAATGTCGCTAATTCGCGACAAACAGAAAACTTTGACAACTTCAAAAATATCCGTCACAGGTAGTCTAAACCAAAATTTTAGCTGAAGAAGCTAGCAATAAGCCGATGTATATTTTTTATCTTAGAGTAACTTCCCTCAAATAGGACAATTCCTCACTTTTGGCTGCGTATATACGGTTGTGATAAAACCGGAAGAGTCCGCTTCATTCGGTCAGATGTAGTTCCAATCTTGAACAGTCCCCCAAGAAACAAACTCTTGCAAAAGATTCCTAGGTGTGTATCGAACATGTATGAACCAGCATTGGGGGAACACATACTCTATCTTGGATGCACTCTGAATGGAAGCGGTTTGAGGCGAGTTCGCGACAACAGGGTTAAGTGATCAAGCCTCAGGAGCCAATAACACCGTTCAACAAGGACCTGAAACCAAATGTCTGAAAATGTTCAAACACTAACATTTATATCAAGAGGTGTTACATTTTTGACCTTTGCTGAAAAAATACACCTGATCAAAGAGAAAAGCAATGGCAAACATGTAAAAAGACACACCATTAAAGGCCCCCAAAAAAGGAAAATGCACTTTTAACTTTTTTATATAAAAATATAAACCCATTGTCTGTCTACAATCCCAAACATAAAAGAAATTTGTCTTCTCTCTCTGGTGTCTGTTTGACCCTTCAGAAAGTCAGTTATATTCTTCCATTACAGGGGATGCACAATATTATCCTTACGATTTCGGCATCGGCAGATATTGGCCTAAAAATTTTAGTATTAGTATCAGGGAGTGTTAAAATATTGGCAGATGTTTACCGCCGGTATATCGGGCATAGCTTTTGGCCTTATGTATCCCTGTATATCAGCTGTAATGTAGTCCAAATACACAACTGTACCAAAATGCTTCACCATTTCATCACTGTTACACATAAAAATCAAGTTTCATTTTTCTATAAGGGAATGTTGATTTTTTTCCCTGTGTGTTCCTTAAACAAGTATGGTTACATTGAAAGCAACAAGTTAATTTTAATAAATTAAAGACTTTGTGCTGGTATTGGTGTTGGTATCGGCGATAATGAGTTCAGAAAAATATTGACAAACTGGATACAAATGACTTTGCTGCACTTTATTAATACAATGTCGTGTCCATTTTTTGATGGCTGGTGAAGACAAATGCATCAGTTTGATGATGGACAGCGCGGAGAGAAAGCTGGATGAGCTACTCAGAGGTACCCTGCTGACAGGTGTAGAAAGAGCAGAAAAAATGCACGTAAAGAAATAAACCTATTGAGTAAAGCAGGGCAAGATAACCCCCCCACCCCTCCACCTTGCAACCCTGCTGCCCAAGTCCAGCCGATTTCTGTGGACCTACTTTTAGGCTCTGATCCACTGGTTGAGAACCACTAATCTGTTGTGTAAATCAATTTAGATACTACCCAGTTCAATGATACTTATTGAAGAGCCTGGTATTCATATGTTTATGAATAGACTGTGTCTGTGTAGGTGTGGAGAGTTGAATTAGGCTGTAGGTGCCAAAAGTGCGAAGAATTTTGTCAAATCTGGAGTCCCTTCCCTTTGGCGTTCTCGTATTACATGCCTTTATGCTCTATTTCAAAGGTAAGAATTGTGCCTCCAGCTCCTCAACATTATTCAAACTATTTTTGTGGTTTTGCGACTTTTTTTGATAAAAAAGTAAAAGGATCTAAAAACTGCTCCCTCTACTTCATCCAGCTATTCAGTGGAGGGATTAGAGAGAGGAGAAATACACAAGGGAAGGATAAAAAGAGACGAGGACACAGACATAATCTACTTTTTGAAGTGAACTTAACCACGATGGTCACAAACTCACACTACACCTGATCGCATTAGGCAGAAAAGCGGGGGGACTTGAGGAAGAGGGGTCAAAAGTGGAGGAGTATGAATTCTGGGGAAAAAGAATAAGGGAATGTGGGACAGAACTGGCGGCATTTATGGGGTGGCTATTTTGATCTGACATCTTATTCAAAGTGAGAGGCTGAGCTAAAGTTGAAATGAAAAATGAAAGCAACATGGCATGCGGCACAGTGGTTGATTGATTTTGATAATCTCACTTTGATGATCATGGGAAATTAAAATTGAAACATGAACTCAATCGTCAACACTACAAATATGTAAATCTCTTTTCCTGATGGACATAAAACAGAAATAGAACATGGAAGTCAAGACAACAAAGACAAGGCTGCATGTGAAGACTCATCTTACAGAATGGGAGGGAAGGTCACTACATGGAGACGCAGTCAGAGCGCTCTGGTTACCAACAGCGAGTGGACACAGAGACGCAGAGAGTGATGGCCAGGGGACAGCTGGAAGCACAGGAGTGGGACAGCACTGCCGGCTGGGCACACAGCAGGAAACATGAATCTTGTCCCTCAGAGGACGACCCGGGTCAGAGAAAGAGCAGCAGCAGCAAAGGCGGGAATGGGAGAGAGAGGGTGTAAGGGCACTGGGGGGTATGTATGTTTGTCATTTAGGGCTTGGCACTGGGTGAAAGGTTGGGAGTGACACTGAATGTGGAACTGTTCGAGGTCAATGCAGCGGATGCCAAAAGAAAGCTAATAGTAGAGGTGGTGTAATCACAAGAGGCAATAAATACACCAGACTGAAGACGGATGGATCAAGTAAGGTGGGGTGTGAAGCACTCCCTGGATAAATATGCGTTTTAACTCAGTTTTATATTTAGCCTCTATTAGCTTAAGAATGGAAGTATTGGTCAAACCAAAGGCTCAATCCAGACATCTGCCATCCTTAAATTTTGTATGAACAATTTATGGTCTCCAGAGGATCACCCCTCAGGTCTATGTGATCCCCTGACTATTAGCTTGTGCTACTATTAAGTTAAGGCTTGTTCTTTCATGTGGAAAATATTTTGAAATCTCTTGGATTTAAAGTAGCTATGCAAATGTAGGCAGATGATTCATACAACAAGGGTGTTCAAACTATAGTCCTGGGGCAAACTGTGGCCCGACGGTCTACTTTTAGTTGGCCCTTTGAAACGCAGCATGAACTGCCCTTGTTTGTCTCAGTATCTGTTCTGTTTTAGATCTGATCAGCTTTAAGTACCAACACTCCTGTAAAGTTAAGCACTTTTGTGCAGTTTGCTCTTGTCTTGAGTCTGAATGTGAAGATGGCCGTCAGTGTCCATTCTTTGCTGCCCAAAGGGGCATGGCTGACCAGGGACCCACCCAAAAAATTTTTCAACAACTGTTTGCCTTGTCGAGTTGTTCATGGAAAGCTGGGAGGTAGGCTGTTTTTTAATCACTGAGCATATCTTTACCTACATTGTGTTGTTTTAACCATTTGCAACGCTAATGGTAAGTGTAGATGCCCAAGCATCCTGACATCTTTCATGTACAACAGTGAAAAAAGGTCTGGACACCTCCGATTACATATAATCTAAGGATAACATGACCTTAATCTGGTGGAAAGTTGGGTCACAGTTCTGTGCTTTTATGGGTTGAAAATCTCTCTAGTATTAGTCAAGATAAAAAACATCACTACAGCAAATTTCTATCAAGTCTCTATCAAAGTACCTTTTTAGCCACTTGATGGTTTGCCAATAAATTTGTTTCAGACTTTCCTCAACTTTTTGTTGCTGTCAGTAAGTCTATTTAGGCTTTTACTTGATTGAAATAAGGTTAAAGGAAGGGGGCTGAGTTGCTCCAATAATGAAAGCATTACATAGCTGCAGATACAGTCAATAGTTGTTATAGGGATACAACAAGTGCATGCTCTATCCACTTATCATGTACTATAATATATCATCACTGATTGTCGGCTCTTAATGGCTGATACAGAGCAGAAGGTTTGGCTGAGCTGCTATAAGTGATGCACTAGTGCTGTTGCCCATGAAATACTGCTTAAGTGTAATGGAAGAATTGATTTCCGGTAAATCATTAAAAGCAAACAACAACAATGTCATGATAGCGGCCAGTATTTTGTTGCAGATGTTGTTCTTTTGCGGTGTTTTACATTTGAAAACCACCGGTAAAATCACAGTGTACAGCATGCATACTTTGATTTTAATATAGACAAAAGATAAGTTTCTAAGAATGAGCAAATGTTTTTGTCCAAGATAAAAGCCATTGGTGATTAGTATCAGGAAAAAGACAAGGTCAGATACAAGTAATGGTGCCAAAACATAAGATCCTACTCAGTTTAAACACTAATACTGTAGCATTTCAACCACTTGGTGTTAGTTGGTAGCTTTCAAGGTTTCAAGGGCTCAATGAGGATCTAAATAGATGATGAAGATGTTCTAGTAATTCATGTCACTCTGAATGTATTCATTTCTAACTTATAGTTATTTATGAAACAGATGAAACTGGTATTAAAAATCAGCCATTGCATGTGTTGACAAATCAGAGCCAGTATCAAAAGGAAAGTCACCTATGGTTGATTCAAACCAACTCAAACACTTGACCACCATTGGGCAACCTTAAGGAGGTTAGACTTAGCCAATCCTTGAATTACCATCTTTTTAAACCATCAAGTTGCACTGACTCAACAGAAGCCCATGGGACAGGACTTTGTTTTAAGTGCTATTTAGCAAACGCCAACTTCTAAGGGCGTGTTTCCATTAAGTGGTTCAGTTGGGTTTATTACAGCTTGGTATGGTTTTACTGTAAACCCCGATCTTTCTTATGTATACACAGCCAACCACACTCTTACATGGCGGATAGACAGCAGCATGTCTGGACCCACCCTTTAGCTGATAGGTGGGACACCAGAGCATGCCAAAAAGTATGATCACACTGGTTGGTTATTTTGGCACCTCTTCCACCTTTGAACAATCAAAATGCAAGTAACTGCGAACCACCTGACTGAGCTTGGTGGAAACCCACCACAGGATGATAGACAAAAATGTCAAATATTGATATTTGAGATTAAGATACCTTTATGATGTGATTTTTCATGAGGGATAATGGCGTTGGTCTTAGGTCATTAAACTGAAACCATATACTACATTACATTCTTTTCATTTGATAATTTTCTCCAACTTTCTGTTGATGTACCTGCATGAAACTTAATATGCTTAATGAAGTGCATAATGTAAAGGAAATGAGGACTGAAATAAACTACAGATTGGAATGAGTCTGCAGCCTGCTGTAGTGTGAAGGGGCTCGGTGTGGTGAGGTTTTAATCTCAAGACTTTTGGGTTGAGCAGGCAGAGGGAAACATAAAGCCCATTTCTCACACAACCTGACAAAGTGTGTGTATATTCAGTGCAGAGCCATTTAAAGGAACGCTGTTTTGTAGCGTGCTGTAGGTGAGGGTTTAGAGTTGTGGGCCATCTGACAAGGAAGTGCAGCAGGCCATACATCATACACCATGAAGTGAAACTGTGGCTTGTAAGGTTTGTGTCTATGGTGCACTTTAAGAGAGGCTACAGCGCAGAAGACATTTTGGGGGCAACTAAGGGGAAGTTTTGACTCTCTCTCGTTCTTTCTCTACCTCTCTGGACTTGTTCCTCATTCATCAAGAGTGATGAGGAGGGAGACAGGCGAGAGGTACAGAGCGGTCCCTGCACAGCTATCATTAAATAAGAGTTCAACACCAGAACTCATGAGTAATTCATGATCTTCTGCACACATTCTTCATTTGCTATAGGTGAAAGAATAAAAAGCCTGTATCTGGGGCACACACTGTGCTGTTTGCTGTGTGGCTCAGCAGCAGTGATGCAAACAAACATACTCATGCATGTAATTTGCTACTCATGATGAGCGAACACAATCATAAAACATGCAAAAAATTGTTTCAGAATCACTTTTCTTCCCAGTTATGGATTTTTATACTCAGACATAAGTTACAGCTGACATTAAGGCCCCCCTCCTGTCATTGTCTGAGAGCAAAAATGTATAAATTCTGAGTGTGAAACACAATTTTTGGTGACACTTCACATGCTTTGACAAACATTTGCTACATGATTTACTAGAGTGTCTCATTTTTTTTTGATTGACCAACATATTTTGGTATTGGTCTGGTGGAATGATAAACTTATTTTCTTGTACCTCTTGTACCCCATATCCCATTTTAAGCTGTGTTTAAGGTCCAGCAAAGGAATATTTCTGGCATTATGGTATTGTTATGCTTTAGCACTTATGTGCTTCAGAAGAAACCAGACCTGAGCAAGAGTCCATTGTCATGCTGCAATACCATACATACAGTTTACAACAATTGAGAGCAACACAGAGAGCATGACTCAAACTTTAATAATTTTGTGGTGTATATTTTGATTAATTTTTTCCTCACAGCCCTTTAACACTCCACTTTTATCTGGTATGATTGCTGTTTGGAGCGGTCCCATTGCATATATGTCACACACCTGTGCTTGTGCTCATGCATAAGCAAGTAAACACACCTCTTTCAAATGTGTCATTGCCAGGGAAGTGTACGCATAAGAATGAATGGCTTTGGGCATGGTACAAAATGCCTAGTGAATGTGCCATTAGTTGGTAGAGAATTGGCCCCATGTGCAGAGGCCTGTCAAACAACAGAAAAATAATAATCCAAACCGGTGCTTCCACATCAATGCTACACCAGTAGTACTGTGACAAAACAGTTGTCTTGCTGTTATTGTTGTTGGATGTAGTTGCCAGTGGTTTCCACCATGTGAGGCTCTTGTGCCAAATGTACAGGAGTTTGTAGTCTGTCATGCTGGTAGTTGGTAAAGAATTGGCCCCATATGTACAAGCTGTAAGTCATAATAATCTGGCTCCTGGTTTCGACACATATTTTATGCCTAAAATGCATTTTATCTCCAGGCTTTCCTTCCAGTGTTGTTGGACTTGCTTTTTTACTAAAGTCATGAAGTGGCCATCTGTCCATCCATCCATCATTTCATTCATCAACAAATATATCAGCCCATCTATACTATCATTCAGTCATCCATTTATCCTTCAATCTATCTGAAATGGATCTGCCTGCCAGTCTGTGGATTGATACATCTGTCTAGATCCATTCATCCATTCACCAGTCAAAATACACATCCATCCAACCATTTACAATCCATCACCCTCTCCAATCATTAACCAAAACATCTGTTCATTCATTCCTCTATTCGCCCATCCATCCCTGCAAGCATCCACCATTAATCCATCTAACATCCATCTATCCTTCCATCGCTTTATTTGCAACCCATTGGCCTGTAAATCCATCCATCCAACCATCCATAAACTCACCCAATTGTCATTATTATCCACCATCCATCAGTTAGATCATCAATATATATCAGTCCATCAATACAGCCAGCCATCACTCTTTCCCTCAATCCAGTTACCTACAAATCATCAATCCATCTGTCTGTCCGTCCATCCACCCATCTATCTGTCAATCAGTAGATCTGTCTGTCCATTTTTCCATTCACCAATTGCAGAATTGTAACATCCATCCATCCATTTGCAATCCATGATCCTCACAGCCCATCAGTCCAAACATCCGTCCATTCATTCTTCCATTTACCTATCCATCAAAGCATCCATCAGCCTATTCATCAATAAATTTATTCATCCATCCATCTGCCTACTGATTGTCCATCAAATCATCCATCCCTGTACTCATCTATTCATCTGTCCATTGGCCTGCACATTCATCCATTCATCGATGCATCCATCCATCTACTAAACTTTCCTTATTCAAAAAATGATGGGGAAAAAATAAGCAAAAAGAAAAATTATCAAAAGACGTTTTCCTGTTTTCCAAACTGTAAAACATCAGGAGTATCCCGTGGGTCTGAATTTCAAACTCTTGATTATCACACAAAGTGAAAGGGTTAAATCGACAGTGTGATCTTTTTATCCATATAAGAGCTCCCCTTTTCTATATGCTCACCTGTTTATTCAAACAGTACCCTGTGTACTTCCTTAAAAGCAGCATTTGAAAAAATGGCAGAAAAAGACAGATCAAATTGCAAAGGGAAAAAAAAACCTTTGAACAATTGTTCATTCAATTGTAATGTCATTTCAAACACCCAAAGTGGAAGTGAACAATTTGACAAATGGAAGGGCAGAGGACGATGTGTACGTGAGCTGTCAGAGGAAATCGGTCGTGCAGGAGAACATGATGAACAGATGAAGACAAAAACTACAAGAAAAAAAGTAAAAATGCACTGAAAAGAGACACAAACGCTTCAGTGAAGGGTGATATCTTAAGTGAATTAATTAAGAAATCTAAAAATCCTAGACACCGTCTCATCCAAATCCCAGTTTAGCCCTAATACCCCACTGTGCCATTAAAAAACAGGGTACACAGATAATATTTAATGCTGATAGCGCGGCATACATTAGCGAGTCCTTTGAACCCTGCAGTGGTTGGGATTATCACTTTGTATCAGTAATTTATCTCCAGATCGGCCAATCACAGCGTCCCCTTCAACATCAAAGAGTGTAAAAAAAAAGGCAGCTGTTATTAAAAAGCCTTTTCATCTTATTGCTAACTTACACTACACAATATTTTCTGACCTAATTTCACGCCATATATCCCAAGTAATTTGAAGGTCCTGTGAGGAAGGGCTTGAATCTTCAGAATATGTTTGGGACAGACTAATTGAGAGTTGAGGAGCGCTGTGTCCCTGAGTAATGATTTGGCCGCTGGCGTCTTCTCTGCGTTAACGGTTTGAACTCTGAAGCCTTGGCAGCGTTGGCATATTTCTTTCGTCGTCTTCTTTTTTCCTGCTATGGTTGAGCTTTGCTTTAAAGAAGAAGTAAACTAGAAGTGCTCCGAGAGTACAAACCTCCGCCAAGACATTCCCAACAAGTGTTATTGGCAAAAAAGTGGAAAACTGCCCTATCTTGCTCTGTTAACAAATCCTTGAAAAAAGTCCTGGATCCACATCCAAATTAAGATGACCATCAAATTCAAATCACTCCAACACTCCCTGTGAATGTCTTCAAAATCTATTTCTTGAGTTAGTCGCAAAAATTTTAGAAACTGCCCTATCTTGCAATGCAAAAATATCCAAAAAAGTTCCTGAATCTGCATTTATGACCAACACTCCCCTGAAAATGTCATAAAAATCCACTCATAACTTTTTGAGTTACCTTGTGAACAAACAGACAGACAAATGCTGGCAAAAATATAACCTGCTTGGTGGAGGTAGAGAGCCACAAACCACTCTACCCTTCAAAAATGTTCTCTCTGGAGTTTAAAGAATTTTCCTATTTCACCTAAAACCTAAGGGTAGCTTCCTTGCTTACATTAATAGTTTTGACTTCAAACCTCAACAGCTTAACGTATTAATATGTTGGAAAAAAAACATTATTTATTGCAAGAAATTGGGGCTTTTACTTTTCTATTAAAGTTTATCACTTGCTTGACTGGAAAGTGCATGCAAGCAATGATTTTTCTATCTAGATGGAGCACAATCCAGGCACAGAGTGAAGAGAGGTTGGGACGAGTTCACCTACTAAGCAATGTAAGCATTCACTATTAAAATACTCTTGTGTCAAGTGGAATACAGGAGAGACACTTGTGCTGTATGCCAAAGTGTTTTACTCTAGACAATCCACAGGGTCCTTAAGAGTACATTATTAACAGACAGCCTTAAATTAAGTTGCTTGTTTGCTGATGCCGAATATCTTCTTGAATTTATTAAGAAATATGGCCTGTTAGCTTTCCCTCCAAATTGGTGGTTAAGCTTTAAACCCCAACAGCTTTAGCATACTTTTTCACTGTTTTTATCTGATGTTACGGTGAACCTCACTCATATACAATCATACGTTTATATTCTCAAACAGTTTCAGCCTTCATATTTATAATATCTCAACTTTCATCAACAAACATGCAGAAATATGTCCCTAATCTCTTGGCTTCCCGCTAAACCATGGACTCACAACATGTGGTGTTAGGGCCAAAGGTCAAATAGATGCTGTCAAAACCCAGTAAACAAGTGAAATCCAGGCCACTTCTACTCCTTAACTACATAAGGATTGAGAAATGTCTCCCTCCATCTCTCTCTCTCTCTCTCTCCACCACATTGTCATTGTCAAAGCCTTTTACGCTCCAGTTGGCTGGAACAAAAGCGAGCAAGGTCGCCAGAGGCTTTTCCTGCTATGATCGCTGCACTGTTAGCAGAGGTTGATAAAGGGCCCATTAGGGCACTGAATGGACACCCATTAAGAGGACACCCACACCAGTGAGGCAGCCCTGGGGCCAAACAGCTCTCCTCAAGAAATGTGATAGGCATTTGACGGACTGGGGACGCCCGGTCAGTATGTATGTGCTGGAGTTTAAAAAAAGGAAAACAAAGTGTAAGCTGGGGTAATTGAGAAGTGAAAAGCCTGGAGTGAGAACTTAATGCTATACAAGTGTGAAACTGGTGTTACTCTCAAGCAGCAGCATCCTCTGCAAATTATGTAAGGCTTGGATTTTCACTTGCAAATATAGAGGGAAACCTCATTTAAACATTTGCCACTGAGCACGCAGAGAGGCTGTTGGGAAAGTGGTCCATATGGTCTGAAAATACTGAACAACTGCACTTATAAGGAGGGCAGAAGAGGATGTGTAAAGAATAAAAAATGACTCACAGCTCACAAAATGGTTAGCCAAAACCTGGCATGAAGTGTGAAGTAAATGATTTTTACTTTAAAAACAATCAAACCACAGAATTGATTCATCACTCTGCAATAACAAGAACAAAATAACAAGTGTCAAAATGTTCTGCTATTATTCATAAATCAAAAAAAGGATGTAGCATCTAGTGAAATAGCAGCTGTTAAAAGCTCCCCTGTTTCCCTCTATACTCCACAAAAGCTGGGTAACAAAATGTGCCCATAGCTGTCATTTAAAGGTCCCATGTCCTGCAAAATCAATTTTCTTTGCTTTTAATGTTGTTAAAAGGGTCATTGGGAGAAGAAGAACATGACACCTTTTACTAAACTCTCAGTTCAAACAGAGATGCCTCTTTAAAGAAAATGGTCCTTAAAATGCTCTGATTTTTACTTCCTGGGGTTTATTATGTCATAGCTGTACAGCCTCCACCTGCATGTGTGTTTTCTGCAGTCACAGCTCAGCAGCCTTTAACCCCCCCCCCCCCCCCCATTGGACATGTCAATCAGTGCATAGCTCACTATCATAGCCTCTTGTAACTGCCCTGTCCCCTCATATCTAAGTGTTTCCAAAGGGAGGGAAAAAGAGCTGCATCTGGTCCTCTACATTTTTCAATTCTTATTCAACTTAAATCAAGTCCTTACTTAATAGACACTCAATATGTATGTCAAACACACCAGGAAATAGGACCCTGAAAGTGATGGAATTATCAAAGTATTTCAACAAAACATAAACTTCATTGAAGCAAAAGAAAAGACCCCAGTTACATTATGTCATCTTGGCTAACTGTTTCTTCACTTTCTCCCTAGAGTTGAACATTAATTCCAACACAGGGTTCAACTGACTAAAACTTTCGGGAGATCTTGCCATGGCTGTAGGATGAGGATGACTGACCTGCAGCAGCAGATGATGAGACAGCTGAAGGTGCTACATTTCAATTTAATTTAAAATACACAACGCTGATGTGCTGAACATTTATTGGGAAGTGATTTAAGTGGCCTACATAATTACACTTCACCTTACACTCAGCCCCTCTCATAGCCGAGGACACCAGAGTATTGGTCACTGGTAATCAGATCATTGACTGCATACATTAACTATGACGATTATGCATTTTGATTAAAATATACCAATAATGAGAAGTCAACCAGGGCATCTATACAACATATAGTAGCATTTAGTTAAAACATTAATGAACTAATAGCTAGGGTTGCATAATATTGGATTTTGACGATATCCGATATGCTAATATTTCCAAACTCACTATGGCCAATACTGATTTCGATATTTTGACTGACCTGTTTCTCCCATGATTGCAGTGAATTTGTGCGGGAAACAGATGTGACACAAGTAAATATTTTATTCTTTAATAAATTACACTTTGGATTCGGAAAAGTAGACATTGTGTGATGATGAAGTACACAACCAGGGCACACTGTACATTTTGCCAGTAGTACAGGCAATATGGGATTTTCATGGTCAATTCTTACGGTCAATATATCGACTTTAAATATCGGCAAAAATTTTCATATCGGCCAATTCCAATATTGGTCCCATAATATTGTACATCCCTACTAAGGACACTATTTGAATATCTCTTTCAGAGGCCTAATTAAATCTAGCAATGAGCAAAATCTTTGAGTAAAACCGGTAACAAAAAGGAAACTTTTAACAGCAGGTAACTCAAACAGAACCAGACTCATGGGTGGATGCCATCTGCCTTAACTTGGTTAAAGATAGGAATAAGTCAATTTTGTTTCCTGATTAATTTAGAACCTATTTGAAACTTGTTACTGAGTGAATTACTACAGATAGAAAGATCAAACTCTAAAAGGTAAAGTAAAATCAGACCTGCAGATTTTGGTAAAAGCTGATCTTTCCAGAATAAACTTTTGTATGACACACAGAACCAACACTGTGAGGTAAAATGTAGACGCACATTTATCACAGTTAAGGTCACCAAGAAACCATAAATTCCTCATCTTTCATAATTTTGTTTTTGTTGCCAGTTGGCCTCCCCCTTTCCTTTATTTCTGTCAAAACCTCTGATTCTCACACATTCCTCCATATCTGCCATCACAACTCTGAGCCAACATTATCAGTAAGAAGCATGCAGAGCCTCAACTGTATCTGCACAGCGCCGCTCATACAGTCGGCCTGGATTAAACAGATCTTCAAATCCTTTGAAAGAAATTGAGGTTATGCTCTCGAGGATTTTTCATCCCAGGTTTGCTCCTATGTGCCCTGTGAGAGTGCTTTTTCTTCCAAATTCCTCAACAAAGACAAGTTATAGAAATGTGATTGCATGATCACTGTTCTGACACATCATGAATAGGTGAACACAGTGAGATTGACAAACGGGCAGAGGATATTACAGGTAGGGTGATTCACATTTCAAGTTGTAAAGTTCAGTAAAAAAAAAATAATTCAGTTGCTTATTTTTATCTTCCCCAAGGAGATTATGTTTTTGACAGTTTTGTCTGCTTGTTTGTCCATCCATCTGTCCATCCATCTGTGAGAAAGATCATTTTAAATGTTCTTAACAGATTTTGATAAAATTTTCAGAGAGTGTTAGAATGACACAAGAAAGAAGATATTAGTTTATGTTGGTGATCCAAATACAGCTATGGATCCACAAATTTCATTGAAGGTTCCATGTTTTGGTACGTTTGATCATTAACATCATGTCATAGGTGTCTATTCAGCAAGGGTTAAGTTTTTTTTTTGGGTTAAGTTGAGGGAAAAAAAAGAAATATGTAGTCTCTGTTGAGGATCAGGTGCAGCTCTTTTTCCCTCCCCTTTGAAAACACATGGATCTAAGGGGGCGGGGAGGCTACGAGAAGCTATGACATTAGGCTCTGCTCTGATTGGCTGCCCAAACATTACAGGCCATGGAGCAGACTTACAACTCATCTCCAGCGAGATAGGGCAGCTTTCCACATTTTTGATAATAATCAAATTTGATAAAAGTCAAAAAGTTCTCAATGGATCTTGATAGAACTTTCAGGGACTGTTGGTCAGGGCATGAGGGAGTAGTGATCAATTCTGGCCTTGACACAAATCTGGATGCAGATCCAGGAATTTTTAAAAGGGATTACTTATATTGTGAGATACGGCAGTTTTCCAACAATATATTTCTAAAGTGGGTCCAACATTCATTTTTTCACAGTGTTATACCTGTTAACAAGGAGTACTCCAAGAGCACTAACCTTCACCAAAGCATTTCTTATATTTTTAGCCAAGTTTTTAGCAAAAATGTGGAAAACTGCCCTGTCTTCCAATGTTAATGAATACTATAAAAAATATCCTGGATCCACATATGTACTCACATCAGCAGCACAATCTAATCACTTGTCTTTTGTGGTATAACCAACTTTCCCTGAAAATTTCCTCAAAATCTGTTGAGAACTTTTTGAGTTATTAGAGAAAATTTAAAAAAGTGCCCTATCTTGCAATATTTGCACATACTTAAAAAAAAAAAATCCTGGATCTGTATCCGTATTGAGATCACTCCTAAATCTAAATACTTCTTCATGTACCATGACCAACATTCCCTGAAAATTTCATCAAAGTCTGCTGAAAGCTTTTCGAGTTTACTTGCAAACAAACAAAACAAATGCTGGCAAAAACATGACCTCCTTGGTGGAGGTAATGATTAATTAGTAAAGACTGTGTTCCATTAGGAAGTTCCTGGTAGACATGCAGCATGTTTGTCCAAGTCTTCTGGAGGCTGGTTCTTCTCACATCTCATTTATACAGAAAACAACCCAGTGAAGAGATAAGTAAAAGAAAAGTGAGCAAGGGAAAAAAAACAAGTTGAAGCGCACAGAGCTCTCAAAAATGTGGGGGAGATGAGGACCTAGTATTTGAGCCAAAAATGGACTCCAAGACAATCAAACCAGCTCTGAATTTATCTCTTTCTGAAAAGGTCTTCGACAAAATACCTGACCTCTCTCCCTGAAAAAGGAGGCCTGGGGCTGCAGCCAATAACAGATGAGATAACTTAAATAATCAGGCCATTGAAGCTGTTTTTGAGACTTACAATATACCTCACACTTTACAAATCAATGAGTGCATCTGGTCAACTAGAAAATATAATCCTAGAGTGAGTAAATCAGTAGATCTCTGCACATGTTTGTGGGCTGCATGATGAGTGCAGGTGTTATTCCTGCTGATAGAGGTCAACCTGGCTGATTCCCCACAAGGTATCCGACTTTAAGATTGGATTAGATGAAACCTCGCCTGACACTCAGAGGCTGATACACTGTAAGAGCTTTCCCTCCTAACCCTCCACATGCTGTCCGGATCATCAAAACATGCATGAGGACTGAGCGCAGGGTTGGGGGGGATGGGATGGGAGGCTGGAATGCATAGATTATCAAGTAGGAGCTAAAAAGAAAGCACAGTGTGTCTGAGTTTGTGAGCATGTGTATGTGCATTCATGTGCATGCAGCCAACACAATAGCATGTGAGACAATTGAGTGTCACACTGGAGACAAAGCTGTGCTGTCAAAAAAGTTCGCCTTCATGGAGAAGCCCGGTCCTCTGATAAATTATGCATACCGGAGCTTTGGAATATGGGAGGAGGCTGCAGTCAGCTGTAGGAGGACTCTGTACGGTACAGCAGGACAAATAAAGTGAAAGTGGAAGAAGAGGACAAGATGGAGGGAGAAAAGTTCTGGGGTCAGAGAAAGGATAGACGCTGAGAGGGCCTGAGAGTGGGACAAAGATGGAATTAATTTAATAAGCTGCAAAATCCTCACATTTGGGTGTGTGTGCACTACTGTACTGTAGTTATGTCTAAAATTTTACATTTGTCTGCACTCCCTAAATTAAGGATCATCAACAACTTTTGGAAAAGGGACATTTTTTCTTAAGAGATGACTTGGGAGCAGATTTTAAATCAATCCAAACAAAGTGAATATTTAGGTTATAAAAACTCTTTTTATTTTATTTTTTCTAAAACACTTCTAAAATGTACACCTCTAGTACCAGGTCAGTCAGACCCCCTTTTGCCTTCAAAGCTGTCTCCATTCTTCATAGCATAGATTCAACGAGGTGCTGGAAACATTCCTCAGAGGTTTTGCTCCACATTGACATGACAGCATCACAAAGTTGCTGCATATGTGTCACAGTAGAAATCAAGACCCATCAGGCCATCAACATCGTTCTAATCCTCTGTTGTCAAATTCTGTGGATCTGATGACCCCCCATATTTGAACATGTTTATATACCAGCTACTACCCCTGTGAGCGTAATAACTATGCTCTGAGAAAACAAAAATATCAAGGAATACATTTCAGTAAAGCTTGCAAGATATTTTCTGATGTGGCATTTTCTGACACTGCTGATTGAAAAATGCTGTTAAAGTTCTCCAGAGCATCTATTTTGTGTTTGCCTCATGCAGTGACTGTGGTGTGTCCACACTGAGTTAACATGCACAACTTGTAAACAACAAGCTTTTGTCACTCTAAACGCCCTCATCCCAGACAAATTAAAACCCACTTTAAGAATCGAGGGAGTATATCTGACGAAAAACTCATTCGAAAATACCATCGTTTAGGAAGTGGGAGGCGACCAGGGTGACTCAAACCACAGAGCTGTGGTGGAGAGTGAAACAATGAGGGGGAACAAACATTTGACCACAACATTTAATGAGAAATGACGAGCAGGATTTCACTGCTTGGTATCTGACCAAGAATGATATTTTGTTTCTGCAAGACCGAGAAATGAAGCTGAGGTTTATTTCTGACTGTCGGATGAGCAGTCTGCCTCTCGGTTGGGGTAAACCACCGCCAACACGGAGCTAACACTCCGCCAATTTCATGTTGCAGCCAAAGGCAGAATTACCATGAACTGATTTGAATATAAATTCATTTCCTGACCTTGCAGACATGCCTTTTGGTTAAATATCAAGTGTCTTATTCTCTAATAGTTGAGGCTAAAGCACTGTGCTCACTGAAAAGTTCAAATATTGTAAAAAATTCAGACCTCAAACTACTAAAAGATTTCTGGCATGAGTCAGTTTGCTGTAGCTTATGAAGATATCTGCAGACACTCACTTAAATCACTCAGCAATATAAAGCCTGTGGTGTGGATGTAATATAAACTTTACATTTATCTTGGAATCAACTCAACACACATGAAAAATATGAAATGTAGATACAATAAATCTAAATAACATTTTGACAATATCAAACCTGCAATTAATATCACACAGTTTATCATAGCATTTCTAACCTATGGTCCGAACAATATAGTCAATAGTTAAATAAACAAGAGTTGTTATCTCTGTTTATCAAGTTGCAACACAAACGGTTTCAGAAAGGCAGACCGAGTGAATTAGTTTAGTTTCCTTATTCAGCTTGAACTTTTTTTATGCAGTCTGGGACCGTGAGGGCAGTGCCGTCATACTGCACTTGTGCACAGAGGTAAGAAGAGATGTAGGTAGGAAGGTTTGTGTTGGGTTAGTAGGTCAGTTGGCCAATCTATCCAGAGGACGGACAGACAGACTGACAGACAGACAGACAAGAGAAGTTTAATTTCTGTGTCTGATACCCTCAACACGTGTCAATATTATGACAATTCAAAGGTCATCAGTGTCTCCACGTTACATTAAGTCTCAACTCAGCTTCGGACCTGAACAGAGATGATACTATAAACTGTGTCAGGTAGTTGGCATAATCCCCAATGGAACACCAAATCAACCGAGTTATGTCAGGCCAAGTTAAGCTAATACCACGTAGTGGAAGAGCCCCAACAGATAGATTATTTTTAATTATCTTATTTACATAGCATATTACAAAGTACTTAGACATTCATGTAAAATGTTTATAGATAGTTCATTTTGGTCAAAATAGAGTTGAGCAACTAGAAAGCTACAGCAGACTTTGTAAAAACAAAATTGTCATTTTGATAAATCATTTGCAAGCACTTGATTTTAAGCATCCAAAATAAGCCGAGCAATGATTGTAAGCCACGCTTCTGCTCAGTCAATAATTTATTTACCTGCTAGCTTTAAGGCCCCATATTATGCGCAAGACAATTTGTAATGCTTCTCTATTTCTTCAAATCCCCACCAACATGAGTAAAAAAATACTTTCCCTCTCTTGCTTGTTGTATCTTTTAGAAAATGTTTGTTTCCTTGATGATGTCAGCTGGAGACACTCCCTATTTCTTCAGTCAAGGCAAGTCCAGAGAAGAAAAAAAGCTGTGAAACTACAGGTTGTTGGAATATTTTCCAACCTGTTTATCAACTCTAGTAGCCCGTTTTCATGACATTATTTAATTGAATCCATTGTTTATAAAAACATGGATTTCAGCGCTTTGATTGAATTCGAGAAATCAGATTAAATCTTGGCCCTTGGTGGGATCTATGCTACTTTGTCCCTTTTGACATCGTAAATATGTTTGACAAGATTTCAAAAGCTCACTATAGGGGGACAGCTGATGTATGGGATTACAGAGTCGCAAGCTGGGTAGCTGGACGTGAGGAAAAGAGCGGATGGAGGGTTGGACGAGTGTGTTCTAGCCAAAGAAACACAAGGCGGCCTCTCTTTTCCAAGTATTCTGAACACGGGCAGCAGAGACCGTCCTCATAAACCACAAACACACAAACACAAAACACAGCATCTTCAGAGGTACAATTTCACAGGCTTTAATTACAGCGCTCTGCTACATTTCTTATTTGGTTTGCCAAACTCTCACACTGCACACACTGTTTTACAATGCTCCCAGATGCTGACACATACACACTGCAAACACCCATATAAATTGTGCCTGTATGGAACGCGACAATAGGAGGCGTCTTTTATGTATGCAGGCAGATAACAATGATACTGTTTTCCTTTCCAGTGCTGAGTCAGTTTTCACGCCGCACACTGAAATCCTTTGTAGGTGTTATTGGGCTGTTTTGACACACTCACAAGTCTGCAAATTTCCTCTGCTGATTGCGTATGCGTAGGAGCATTTCTAAAGCATTTTCTTCAACTTTTACTAAAGCAAGCACACCATTCTTCTTTCCCTAAAGTTGTGTTTCCACTAATTGGTATTCAGCATTCAACTCAAGCTGAAAACAAGATTTAAAGTCCTATTGCTCACTCTTGCCTTAGTAGACATATTTAGTAACCTAAGAATGATGCTTTATGACTTATAGGTTTCTAACACCAGTTCTCTGAAGGTGATTGTAGGTATGCACAATTTGAGCAAAACAGTGAATCATATTTCTCTATGATGAATGAGATCACTGCTCTCTCAAGGCTCATCCATGTTCTTGCTTTAAGGAATAACATTGGTGCTGCCATGATCAACATCACAGCAGCACAAAGGGGAAATGAGCTGATCCCCCCTCTGTGCTGTCTTCAGAGTGAAAAATGTAGACCTACAGCATGACTGAAAAATGAACTTATCAGGGGCAGGACTGAGCTAAAGTAAATTAACATTTAGCACGTCCTATTTCCAAAGCTTTATGGTCTTGCAGCTTCGGATCTTTAACCATTAATGTGTGTTTAAAATTATGGTGGCTATCTAACCCAATGGAAAGCATTTCTGATCATTTTCCAACAATTAGGAATTCATATACTACTTCCACAGTCATGAGAACTAACTTGATCAGGTCATTGGATTGATAGGAAACTCCCAAACAAAAGGTCACAACAAGATGCTATACAATGAAAATATAAATTATATATAAATATAAGTTTTTGTTCTCCACAGAGCTTAAGATCAAATATGATCCAGAACACAGTGAAAAATCACATAGGCTTTCATTAGGCTAGCAGTTGAGGGAACCAGTGCGAGGCTAACTTCCTTGTTGGCCTACATAATGTTGGCCTAAATACATCATCCCTGCACCACTTTATTAATGAATTCAAAGGGAGTTTTGCAGAGAAAACTGTTGCTTCAACTCCATCAGGAAAACTTTTGGCTTTCTTCCTGCTTGTCTACATGTGCCATGGTCAACTACATGTGGGATCTCTATAGTCATGGTGATAGAAGCAGAGCAAAGTAAATATGAGGGGTTTTAAGACTGAATCATAGGCTAGTCTTTGGCCTGATTGATGAACTTCATGTGTGTTTTACATCCTGATATAGGGAAATGACAGATGTATCAACTGGAATTGTAGTTGCGAACATAACAAGTAACAAATGTGTGAACAAAGATCGTAAAATTTTACTTATTTATCATTTAACTCAAGCTACGATAACAAAAATGGGCATAGGATTTAACACATCCTCTCCATTTCCACATTCCATCCATCCAATCCAGTCTATTTCAAATGAACAACCCTCCCTCCCCAAGCAAACACACACTTAGTTTTTTGTTGGTTTGCAAGCGAACTGAGAACTTTCTGTCTCCTGGTGTACCTTTTGTATCTCCTAAACACTGTTTTTCACACTCCTGCTCATTTACATTCACTGTACAATGCAACGTTTCTCTCCCCTTTTCTTCGAGAATTCTCCAAAGTGAGGGAAACTAGGCCATTAGGCTTCAGCACGGCTTCTCCCTCTCTTTAAGTATCCTCTCTCTTCCAATTCCCATCTTTCTCCACTCTGTCTTTCTCTCCCCCACTTTGTCACCCTCCCCTCCCCTTTTCCGTTTCATTCTCACTTTCCCCCCACCTCAACTTGCCCGCGGTATCCCAGCACTCTTTCCCCCATTTTTTGTCATCTTCATCACATGACATTCTGCGTTTCTTCCTCTCTGTCTTGCTGCTCTTACTGCCTCTGGTTCCTCTGAGTCCTACCTCCGACTTGTCTCTTTCGCTGCTCCGTTCTGTTCCCCATCCTATCATCTATAATCCATGCACACACACACTTTCACAGTTTAAGTTACACACCAATTCAGTAGACCAGAGAAGTATTTCCAGGCACCTTCTGTTCCTTTTCAGATGTCTCTTTTTCCCTGTGGCAGGTTTTAATGGGATTTTGGGTGCCATTTACCAATCATTACATACTTAAAAGGAGTGAAATTACATTAATAGAAACTTAGGGGAATGAAAGTTCTTAAACTTGATCTGTTTTTAAGAACTATGAAGCTAACCATAGAGATCACTGCCCAATCTGAAATTCCAACTACTGACATCTGTTGACAATCAAATCCTGCAGACCAACCTGGAGACAGCGTTCAGGGGCTTCTATTGTACTTATTTGATATACGACTATTTTCCATGTGTTGGTTTATGAAGGGAAATGCAACAAACGACACAAGAATGGATGGGACCCAAGGAAGACCAGGACTGAATTGCAAGCTGCTCCTTTACCTATACCAGACACTGCTAATGAGGATTAACAAAAGGTTAAGTGGCAGTTATTAGATAGTCAAGTTATTTTGGTATTACATCAAGACCGATGCATTTACTTTTGCTTTCCATGTCAACTCCTCCATCAGGAGCTCAGTGAAGCGTAAATGGACTGTATGGCATGCCAAATTTTCTGTTTTCATATGCAGATATCTTTTAATAGAAGAAGACGTACTTTATTAATCCTACACGGGAAACAGAGAAGAGATCTCTCAGTTCTGTGGACAGTTGTGAACAGTAATAGCAATCGTGTTGTTTTGGCTGCAAGTCTACACAAAATATCCACAAAGTCTAAATTTTATAGCAGTAAATCAGTAAACGAGCTATTTTCTCTTTTGTACCATTTAGATTCTGTCAGATGATCACCTGACACAACTGATGGACTGTTCACTATACTTCACCAGTCCATCTGGGTAACAGCCCATAGAAAATGTTTGGCAGAACCTTTTAAAAGCATATGCAGCAGGTGACTGGACAATCATTAAATCAATCACATTTATTACAGACCAGTCAGTTAATGTGAGCGTGCGCTACTGCTACAATGTGAAATACAAAATGTAAAACACTTCGCACCTCAAACTCAAGGCAAAACATGTCAGTAGTGGAGCAAAAATAACCTTTCCATCAAGATGTGCTTTCACTGTAATTGTTTGTTGTCCATTTCATACAGAAATGGAGTCCAGATATGATTAAAAAATGACACTGAAGCTGTTAGCATCTATGCTAACCTTCCTGCTGTCACTTCGGACGCTTATTGGGCTGTGCCGCTTTTGCCTGCTCATAATTGTTGTAGACTGGAGTTTAGCAAGATGGATCTGTCAGATTCCAGACATTGGACTAGGCAGATACAGCTGTTGCACAAGGTTAGTCAGATGAAGCTCCAGAGAGCTATAAGCTACCCCAACAATAATTAAATGTTTCCTCTACCATTTATTTGAGAAGGTGGACCACCACTCAAACATAAGCTACCACGACACTAAAAGAAATATACAACATATTTTGATGGAAATGAGGTCATTTATATGCACTCATGTTGATTTCCACAAACCAGATTTGTTTTTACATGTTTCACTGTAAGGGTTAACAGTTTGAGAAGTACATTTCCACAACTCCTGTGGGATTTCCAACTTTTAATATACAAAATAATTTGTGCAAATTTAATGGTGTTGTAAAAGCCTTTGGGGGTTTGATTTCAACTCAGGAAAGACCTGTAGACAACGCAGACATTGTGCAAAACATAAGGAACAGAGGGAAGTGTGAAAAATTGGTTACACACTCTTCAGATTGTTTTTATTGTACTTTATAATGACCTTATGAGAGATCAATGTCTAATTTATTAATTGAACCCTTTAATAAAAAGAAATTTGCACCAAATTGCTTCGTAGCAAGCAGGAAAATACAGATCTTACAACAAGAATAAAAGAAATATACAACACCAACTGCAAGACAATACCATATTGTTATCATACATCACACATTTTCCTCATACCAGGCAGGCCAACTGCAGATTATTAACATTCAAAGTGCAGTTAGAAATCTCAGGTTTATCTATCTGCAAGGCATAATTCCATCAATTATACAGCATGCCATAATTATAGCAAATAAGCAGTTGTTGTTATTGTGTTTCTTGAATACTATAGATTTCAATTCAACTTCAGTAAAAGATGCAATTTGCAAAATAACAAACAACAAAAAAAACAGTTGCATGTAATTATATGTAATAAGACTTAGAACAATATAATGTGATGTTGCACAATCTAATCCAATCTCCATTGTGAGTCAGTATTATGAGCAGAAATTAGATAGTTGTTCACTGTTAGTGTCATAAAATGATGACTACTGTCCCTTGAAAACTAAGTTCAAAAATAGGGCATAGAATGACAAACCTGAAACTGTTAATCCAAAATTATAATTTTTAAAACTGTGTTGTCCTCTGAGGAAGTCATCATTGGCCTCATACATTTTCTCAGTCTTTCCATTTGGACAGAAAAAAAACGTCACAACAGCCTATTGATCTGTCTGAATCCCCCCTCCGCCCTACTTCCACCTTCCGGCTCCTCCCCCTCCTTCTTGCCCTTTGTTAGTCTCTGTCTTGTCCGGGTCCCTCCGGGCTAATCTGTCGGTGTACCATATGCATGCGCTCATTAACCTGGTGCCACCTTCTAAGAGCCTTGCTGACGGTGGCACACAGAGACGATCTCATGCATATCGAGCTGTGACAGTCTCGCACACGGACATATTAAACACACACAGGTGCTTGCAATGACATAAGCTATTATTTTTAGTCACTGTGTTTCTAGGTGTGGGATTTTTGGCTAATACTGAAGAGTGTGAACGTACGAGGACAGGATAAAATAGGAAAGGCTTGAAAGAGAGGGTGAACATGCCAGAGAAGTGGACAGATGGAGGGGCAAGGGTGGGCCTCTACCTTGCCCAAGCCTTCCTCATACAGTTTGTTTATTGTCCTCTATTCCTTTTTTAATCCCTTTCTGTCTTTTCCTTTTGAAACTCCTCTTTTCCATATAAAAAGATCAATCCCAAACCTCTCCTTCCTCTATACTCTCTCCACGGCATCACATATCACAAAAAGAGTCTTCACATGGCTGAAGTGAGAAGAAAATGTACCCTCTTTCTGTGATTTTTCCCTCAAAATGGCAGCTGTCTCTCACATCACCACCCCCATTCACACCCTCACACCCTCATAGTCGCTATCCAAATCTACCACAAAGTATCGCATGGGACCCTCCCCATCTCCCCTGCTATCGTCTCCCTCCTCCTTGCACCCACATCCCACATATACACACCACCACCCCCTCAAACCCTGCCCACCCGGGTGTCTGAGTGAGTAGTGGGTTGTGTGGAATAAATGAGCTCATTCATACAGTGTTGAGGAGCTCCATCCCCTCGCAGCCTGGCCCAATGTAAACAAGCTGGAGGTATCCTGCTATAAGCCACAGCAGCTAGCAGTGTGCTGGGACCATAACCGCCTTCTAACTGCTGAACTCAGGGTGGATGATACTTGAAAAGTCACTTTGTGGAGTTAGAAAACGTTTGCTTTGAGCATTCATTTGGAGGCAACTGAAAAAAACCGCCACCTCCATACGGCTTGGATGTAGATTAGGATTTGTAGTTTAACAGGATTTTCTCATGCTAACAAAGTTTCTTCAGCCAGACAAAAAAAGGAGTGCAATGATGCAGAGGAGTCTGCAGGCTTGTGTCTATTTTTACTGTTTTATTCATTATACTACTTCATAATACTTTGAAAGTTTCTGGATCTAAACCACCAAAATCGAATTACTCCTTCTGTGTCGTGACCAACAGTCCCTGAAAATGTCATAAAAATCCATTATTTTTGAGTTATCAGCAAAAAATGTGGAAAACTGTTTTCCTAACAGTTAGGGCAGTTTAGCTAACTTGTTTATAAATCCTTCAAAAAATACCTGGATCCACATCTTGATTTGGATCACCACCAAAATATAATAATTTCTGTCCTGGGCCAAGACCAGCATTCCCTGAAAATGTCTTCAGAATCCACTGAATGTATTGAACAGCCTCGCAGTTTTAACAAATTCTTCAAAAGTCCAGTTTCAGATCACCACCTAAAAGAAAACACATCTTCCTTATGCCATGACCAATTTTCCCTGAAAATGTCATTCATGTCACTTGAGTGCTTTTTGAGTTATTCTGTTCTCAAACTAACAAATGCCAGCAAAAACATTACCTCCTTAGTGGAGCTTATAATCTGCTTAAACACAGAATTAAAGTCTTTACACATCAAGGGGAATGTGAAAAAAATGGCACAAAATTGGGAATATTTCAGAGGCGATTGTTGACATGCCTTTCTATCCACATAATGAGCAATGCCTATCCTAAAAAAATGGTGCTGCAGCAGCCAAAATGGACTCAACATCGACTGACATCCAAGTTGGCTCATGTGATTGTATAAAGAAGAGGAGAACTCAATGCAATGAAAATGTTAGAAAATTTATGGCAGTCCAAAAAAAAAAAAAGATGCTTTTTTGCTTGAGGACATTATGTCTCTGGCATACAAGCTTGCATTGACGGGCTGTGTTGAAAAAAAAAGTGTGAATTGTTCACTCAAAAAAATCATGTCTGTTGTGCAAAGGCCTTAACAATAATTGAGTTACTGCAAAGAAAAACAAATTTGCTCAAAGTTTAACAGCCTAGTCATCAAAAAGTGACCATTAAGGAAATATTCTATAAATAAATTGACTGAAATACAGATTTTTTAATGTAGCTTTTCTACTCAGTGTGTAGTTCACTGACTAAAGTGAGCTAGGCTTTTATTTACAGTAGGGGTGAAGTAAGCCTTGCTTGTGTAGCTGAACATTAGTTAATGGAGTTTAACCTACACAAAAAGAGGTTGGTAATCTTTTAGCGTTTTGACTGAGTTGTTTTATTAGCTAAGCTACTTGAGAGATTTGTCGTAGACTAGCGCTAGCGTTGTAGCGTTAGCCGTTTCTGTGGGGAACCCCATTGACTTTGACTGTGTCCTAATGTCATGTTGGCAGACAGGATTAAAAGGTTTTAAAGCGACTAGTGCTTGGACGTTTTCAGCTATAATTTTAGCCAGTAAGAAGCTTGGTTAATTCAGTTGACTTAATTGTTGTCTCTATTTAGTTAAATATAGGTCAAAAGGATTTACAAATCATTGTGCTCTGTTTTAACTTTTACTCAATGTCCAAACTTTATTGGAATTGGGGTTTTTATTTTAGTTTGGAAAAAAAGACATTTTCTTTCACACCTCAGAAATTTCCAGGCAATATTCTTTAATATAAAGAGTCTGTCACGCTACAAGTTGTTGCTGCTGTTTTGAATTCTGTTTGTTTTCTGGTGTCAGACAAAAGATCTATCAGCCACGACTGTCTGAACACTTTAGACATTTCTGAATATCTTTGTGGATTAATAGTCTAATGATGGTGTACAGTCAACAGCGACAGGTCTCTGAAATTTTGCTTGCAGTCTAATTGTGTTTGTCATACACTCCAGAGGACTCTTACACACTTCATTAGACACTTTCCTGAAGCTCCTACTCCTTATTTTCATTTTTTACACTCCTACTCACACTGAATCCATCTTTTCCTGTCTGTGGGTGTTCTGCACCATCAGACCATCTTCTCTTTGCTAACTGTGTATGAATGGATGGGCACAGACTTTATAGCTAATGAGGAGCTCTGTCAGCACTTCAGCTTCAGAGAGTTGTACTGTAAAGTGTTAGAAGTTGAAGAAGCTTTTGCTATAAGTTGGTATAGTTCCTCCACATAAACTTTGTAATTAGGCTACCATTGCATGGAGTAATGGAAGGTAATAACTCTGCATGAAACTTAACTTCAATAGCCTTTCTTATTCAACCTTCTCTTCAAGCGTAAAGGACCTCTGAATTCAAGGGCTTTAAGAGCAGTTTCTCAAGGGGAAATGAATGCCAACTATAATATCTTAAAGTCCTTATTGAGTGTTTTAAACATCTTTTTCCATCTGTTTTCTTAAAACCACTGTCTACACTCTAATGACTAAAACACTGCTCAGGGCCTTCGACAATACTTAGGTGTGCCACATAGGTACATCTTCAGCCCCTCATTTTCCAACAGCATTTATTTACCTTTTATTAAATTCAGACAAACAATACTCTGCATCCACATGCAAGAGAAGTGTCCTAATATTCCCTTAATGTAAATGCGCCAAAGCTCTGCAATATCTCATTGAAAATAAAACTTCTAAGGCCATTGCTTTAATTATCTTCATACTACGTTGCACTCAAGCACTCGGGGATTATTGTAGAGCTATGTAACCTCACTGACAGTAAGCCACCACAATTGCAGCTCATTTACTGTGATTAAAAATACCAAGTAGAGCATTTTAAAACACGTGTAATATTATTTGAGCTTCATTTATAGAACAAACTGATGATGAATACTGTCAAAAGCATAGAAAAATACCAAAAACCACAGAACGAAACAGGGGGAGCCTTTCAGAAGTAAAAGTACCAAAATCAATAGTAAGTACAGGTGATAAAAGCAAGAAATAGAGGAAATAAACACATTTATATTAAAAACAGTAATGCAAAATTCAGTGATCTGATTCATTTAAGGTTGATTAGATGCAAACTGTTGCAACTTGATGAAACAGGAACAAACTTGAATCTTTAACTGTCTTTCATTCAACATTTACTTTGGTTTGTCTCATAAGCAAAAGCCCCTTAAGAGGGAATTTTACAAAAACTGATGTTAGTCCATCAGTTTGAGGCGATGAAAATATGTGTGCAATTTGAAAAATGGAGCTCTTAAAATGCATGGGAACTGACAATTAAAGTTGTAAAAAATGAGTGAATTGACAATAAGAGCGAAAAAAAATCCACTTATTGGATAATTATTATTTATCTTTCACAAAGTGCAATTTTGTTACTTTCATCCTTTAATCTTTTGCACTGTGTAATTTTTGTTACTTTAATTTCATTGTTTGAAGTATGCAATTTTACTAACTAAAGGCCTGAAACGAAAACATGCCCATTTATGTATCTGATGCTCAGCTCTCAACTCTAAAGTGTGCAGTGGAATAGATGAGGGACAAAGAGCTTTTAAGGACTTTTGGCTATTATCACATTACTAAATTCACCTTTAGAAGTCTTTGGGATCATTGTTGATATTTGTATCGTATTTAAATCTGAATTTTTCATTAGGTATTTTTACAGTATGCCACAAATACAGTGCTGATTAAATTTGACAGTGTGGACTAGGCATAGGTAAGCCAGGACAGCGACATGCACCAATGAGCTGAAAAAATCATCAAATTATGTGTTGATAATGTTGAGGATTAAATACAAAAGTATAAAAGAAAACAGAAACATTAAACAAACTCAAAAGAATCCCTCCCTTGTCACTGCTAGTGAACAAGATCAACTGTAAGCTCACTGCAGCTCCATTGACCTGCACCATGTGAGTAAGTGAGCGGTAAATACTGCAGTTTAACCACCCTTGATCGTCGAGCCCTCACAGCGGGGGTGTCAAACTCAAACACAGGAAGAGCCAATATTTAAAATACAGTCTAAGATGTGGGCCAAACAGGATCAACATTGGCTGAACAGTCTAATTAGATCACATTTTAATCAGAAATATGAATCTGAACAGCATTTTTGTTTTATTCGTTATTTTTTATTATTCATTTTTTTAAAGCTTCAAAGTCGCTGTGAAAGCATCAACCAGTGCATTTATCTGCTGACCACTGATCAGAGTGATAAAGCAAAGGATGAAGGGCTGGTGCACAGGTGCTGCATGGCAGCTGTCGCAGTGCATCGTGGGATCTGAGTATGAGTGGTAGGGGTGCTATTTAACGGAGGGCCATTAATAAAGGACATATGAAATGATCCCGCTGGCCATGTTAAATTATATCCCTGGCCATATTTGGCCAGAGGGCCTCGAGTTCAACACGTCTGTCTTACATCTCTTCACCTGGGAAGAATTGCTCTTCAAGCCAGAAAGAAAGCAAAGGACATCGTTTGTACTTTTTCTGCGTCAGTTGTATCTCTCCCTGTGACTCCAAACAGAGCAATTAATGGTTGTGGTTTTAATTTGATGTGTAAAACCTTAGATAATGTGTGAAAGATTTCCCTCTAATATTTCTGAAGACTGGAGCAGGACCAGTACATATGAATAAGAGAGGCTAAATATTGGCATTTTTACAAAAATGAATGCCAAACTGGGAATGCACTTCGCTGATATCAGAGTTGAAAAGCTCCACAAGCTCAGCTGGGTGTCAAACCTTCCACACTGAAACAACTACAGCAGCTACAACATCTAGAGCCACCACTGATATGAGAAAGCAATGAGGTATGAAACATGCAAAAGGCGTACAGACCAATTCATTGGTATAGCAGAATAATCTACAAACACAAAGTGTGGGTGTGATGGGGTGCAAATACAGAGGGTTACATCTCCTGCTTAAGGACTACAGTATATTGTTGCAGTGGCCCTGGATGTTGCAGCCGCCATGGTCCGTTTTTTGCAGAGCAGGAGGCATTACCGTAGATGGCCAACTGCTTTGATACTTTAACCTTTAATAGGAGGCTACCCCTTCCCATCTCCCTACCCAAGGCCCTTCCCTTGCAGTCCCACACTGTATATTCCTGTTGGAAACACTGCTGCTGCATCTCAAATTGGCAGATGAGTGTTATTTTCCTACAGCCTCTTATTACAACTCCACAATGGCCTCCACATATGAAGAAACCACTCTGTCACAGGCCTTGACCAAGCATGAGGCTGGAATGGAAATACATTATGTAAAATGGTATGCATGCATGTTTTCAAACTCCTGCAAAGGTCATACACTGAATTTAATTAGCTTAACTAATGAGTCATTACTGGGAGTATTACAGATGTAATTTTGCAATGTCTTTAAAACCACTCCACCCACGATCTAATCAGCATAACTGCAAAATTTAATTGGAATTAAAGTGAATAAAGGTAAGCCTCTCACCGGAGCAACAAGAGTCTGATTGAAAAAATTATCATTTTGCGTCTCATACTTCAACCCAGTGGTATTCAGAGATTTCACAAAGCCATTCGTTGCGTTGACCTTTGCTATGGCTCATTACACAGTGTAGTTTCATTTGTAATTAATTAGCTGTAGCTTTTTCTTTGTGTCATACTGGTAAACACCCAAATACACAATGGATTCTACTCTGTGGGAACTTGTTCTTTTTTTGCCTTTTTGGACAAGCACATATTGTATTATCTATTCACATTCCGAATAAAACAAAAGGTCAAGGTCAGTTCTTACAAGCTGGCCACATTACAACAAATGTTCTGCTGTACTTTTACAAATACAAGAACAAGAGAAAGCTTTCGCATAGTGACCTGAATCCAAATTTCCAGAGACTGGAGTTTGAGACTGAAGTATTTGATCTCAAAAGCAACTGCCAAACATCATAAACCCAAGCAGTCAGGAATTGTGAGGCCATAAAGGAGAGACGAAAATAACCAGTGGGACCCAAAACACTACCGCTGACACTGCTTGTAGAAAATCAGTGACATCTAAAAGACCCATAAAACAACATGTTTAGTTCAAATAAGACACAAATGGAGCAACACTGCTGTGGATTCTACAATAAAAAGAACACTTAAAACTCTGTTCCCTGTAAATCCCTGCACAACGCCAGACAGGCTCACACCTCGCCTCTCATTTTAACACCACCTCCCCGCCAACAGCGTGACCTCAGACTTACCTTTCATATTCCAGGTTATCGTGGTCACAGCGGGCGTCTTTGTGCTTCTCCCAGTCTTTTCCGTGGCGGCACGTCGTCAGCGACACAATGTCCTTCCCATTGTGGATGTGATGGAGAGCATTTCTTGTGTCTGAGCCAATGCCAGTAAGGTAGCGCTTCCCTTTGAACATCAGTAGGTACTTCCTCCGTGGCGGTATGGTGTTCCTCACCAGCCAGCCCCGTTCTCCACCCTTCTGCGGGTGGTCCTTTGAGAACAGCGGGATGGAGACGTCAAAGCCTGGCCTGAAATGTTCCGTGTTGAGGCTGGCTTTTGCGAGGATAGCCTGGCCGATGTTGAAGCCCAGGTCCTCCGTGTAGTTGGGCCAGGTGCCTGAGTACAGGTTGAAGATCAGGTGGTTCCGCCCATCGTTCCACAGCGGGTAACCACGGATGCGTTCATCCACATTGGGCACAAATTGTCCTGAAAGCTGGTCCCGATCTAAGGTGTCTATCCCAAGCACGAACAGACACGCTTCTCGAGGATCTGATGTGTAGTATCTCGACTCACCTATGGACGTCAGGATCTTCCTGTAGCTCTCCGACACCCTATCGTTCTTCTCTGATGGATAAATATACACCCTAAATCCTTCTCTACCTCTACGGCGGCACCGCGAGAAGTCAAAGCATGTCTCCATGCGGCAGCGACTGTCCTTATAAATGGCGGACCAAGCCTGGCGGCGCTGGCGGGGTGACTCAGCCGTCCCGGGGTCCGTCTGGAGCTCATCCAGGTGGGCATAGCGGGGCAGGAAGGCCTTGTCGGTCCAGTTGGGCCAAGGGCGAACCACTTCCCCACGGTGCCGTGTCAGCAGGCGAAGCAGACGCAGCTGGACTCCTCCACCCCAGTAAAAGAGCACCAGCCAGCAGCACGCACACAAGCCCAGCAGAACATACTTCTTACGCGCCTGCATGGGGGCCTGTCACAGTCTCTATTTTCTGCTCTGTCTCTCTCTCGTCCTCTCTGTTTCCTCTCCTCAGCCCCTCAGCTCACTAGCCTCACAGGGGCAGGAAGGACTGATTTGTGATTTCTAACAAGGAGCTTCCAACGGAGGACAATGCGTTAACAAGGACATCTCTGCCTCTGAGTGCAGCCCGGTCCACTTTGCCATTTAGGATGATGAAATCTGAGTTACTTACTCCCCTCTCTCTCAATCTCTTCCTGCCTTCCCCATTTGCTCTTCACTGTACTCTCAGATGAGTGTATTAGCTTGTCTCTGCTGCTGCTTCTCTGTGCATTTCCTCCCCTGCCCAGTCCAGTTGAGAGTGATGAAGGGTGATTTCTCCGCTCTCTCAGGCCAAGCTCGCTGCCTCATGGTGCCTGGCGCGACTGCCGTCTGCTGGGCCTCTCCTGGGGAGGAGTAAACAAACAAGAATACAGATCAGTACACGGACAGAGTGGCCGCTATGCTGCCAGTGAGAGGAAACACTCCAGGGGTTAGTTGAGAAATCTGACTGAAGAGATGCAATGAGTAACATTTTTGTTGGGTCAAAGGTTATCAAAGCTTTCATTTGGAAAGATCTGATCGGCTGGAACTCAAATAACATTTTAAACACTCTACGTCCTCTGAATCCCTATATTCATGAGACATAGTCATCTTTGTAGATTAACTTCTGTGTTTCTCTTAAAAATCATCTTTACTACAAGCACAAGTACAACAATTGATTCATAAACACATGGACACAAGGTAAAAAAAAAACAATTTAACAGCACATTCACACACAGTAGGTAGATGGTTACAGTGTTTAACAACCATACTCCTTTAAAAAAAGTTACAACATTAAAATTGTATTGGATTCTATATCATTGAAAAGCCTAATAAGTCACCTTTACAACCAGGCACAACTTCTAAGGATCTTGAGCAACACGGCTAAACGTGGAGATTGAATCCCTCCAAAAAAGCTGAAATTCCCTGCAACTGTAAGCTGGAGTTTTGGTATGCAGAGTGGCAGCCCTGAGGCTATTTCCAAACTTAAGAGCAAGTTTCATGAGACTGGTGAAGCCAAAGAAAGACAGGGAAGTGGGTGTCCCAGGAGGACAACAAACCAAGAAGACCAGTTTCTCACCCCTGCTTCACTGGAGAACCAGAGGCTTGAATGCAGGGAAAGAGGGGATTTTGGTACATTTTCCTTGGGCACAACCCACATGTTTAGCTGTGTTGCTCATTCCATGAATGCATGATCCTTACAAGTTGGACCTTGTTGTAAAGGTCACTTATTCGGCTTTCCAATGCTATAAATTACAATATTAATTGGTATTATGAAAGGGGAGAAATAACCAACTGAATAATGTTTCCAAACTTATTTGAAGATAAAACCTTGCATTCTGTAAAGTTTACAGTACATGACACAACAAAGGGAAACGAAAGAAGGAAATTTGTTACTTGGCAAGCTGTCAGCTAGCTAACAACTGTGTTACCTTGAATTGCTCTGAGAGCACAAATCTTCGCCAAGGCATTTCTGACAGTGTTAGCCTAGTTATTATAAAAAAAAAAGTAGATAACTGCCCGATCATACAATGTCAACAAATCCGTTAAAAAAATTCCTGGATCCACATCCAGATTTTAACCATCATCAAAATCTAATCACCTCTCCCTTGCGTCATGAACCTGATCACTTCTAGTTTTAATGTTATTTTGGGCTTCTGTGAAGCTGGATAAAGCCATTAGCTACCATTAGTCAGCCAATAGCAAAAAAAAAACTAGCTTACGTTAGCTAAGGGTTCTGTTTGAATTGATAGAAACACCTAGGAAAGAGTTCATTGTAGCTGTTGTGGTGAATCTTATTGTGGCTTTGTTTGTTCTTTAGTGTAAAAGGGTGACAAAAACCTTTAGATTTACCTGAATGTTGCTGTTTTAGTTGCTGATTCATAGAAAAGTAGTGTTAAGATGAATTTTATTCAGATTCCTTACATGTCTAAGCATTGCCCTAAGTGAAACTATTAACATATTTAATCCTTCTGCCCTGTTAAATTTATGTTGTGCATTTATTGAGATAATTTTAGCTATGATTGTTCCCTAGCCATGAAAATTGGTCAAGAATTGGGTTTTTTCAAGGTAATATCCATCGTATTTTGACTGTGTGGGATATTTTTGTTAAGCAGGGACTGTTTACTGCAGGATTTGTTTCATACACTTTCATTATAACAAAAAATGTTTTCCCCACCTTCAATCCGACATCATACAAAAAATAATAATGCACTAAAATCAATCCTCTGACTTATTTTTCAGATGGATCAGCTGGTGATAGTAATGACAGTCAAAGTCCAATTTGTTTTTAGAGTACTGAATTATGGTGTATTTTTCCAAAAACTGGTTAGTGTTATATGATCAAAACTGGCATGTAAAGGGCTACTTTTTAATTTTCATGAATAAATCATAATATAAATTAAACAAGAACCCTGTTATGAAAAAATACAAATCTTGCAGTTAACAGTCCCAACAACTAACTTTTTCTTAGAAGGGCATAAGGGCCAAGCATGAGGGAATATGAATGTCATTTGTATGTGATGAAGGATAGGTAACCTTTCCACAGGCTTCATATAATTTCAAACTGCATCAGTACATCTTCTGCTTGAGCTCATAAAGAGAGAAATGGGAAAAGTACACCTCGGCGCGCACTGAAAAAGGCATCCATCCCTGATTAGCCTCACATCAGAGCCATCTCTGTGTGACGTCAAACTTTCCTCTATCGCTGTACTTCTATTACTTCCACATTCCTGTAAAAGATGGCTACTCAAAGTCTCATCTGAGCTACGATGTGTGCTGACTCCTGGAACAGTCTGCTGCGATATTTAGTTAAATCTGGAGCTGCAGACAGACTAGATACTATCATGCTCTTCAAGCTCCAGTTCAGCTCAGCCAGATACAGTTGATGTGCATTGAAGGAGAAAATAAGGGAGCGTTAAGCATCTGAAATCAAAATTTAGACACGCATTTTCCAAGCAGAGACACTTTAAGGCTCGAAAGTGTCCATTAACCTTGGAGAAGAGGCTCCATCAAGGCCCTTTTTGTCACGTTTTTTAGATTTTCAACCGTTTTTCTCCCTCATATTTTTGCCAAACATCCCCCCACAACTCCTCAACATTTACAGTATACTTGTGTGTCTGTGAGAGTGTGTTTGGAGAACATCTCACAGTGAAGGGCAGTGTTAGTTCTGCCAGCTGCCACACAAAGGCAGCTTTCAGGTCTCACCTGGCCGCTCCCCTTATTCACATTCCCCATTTCTGCCTCCTCTCCAGCCAAGCAGAAGTGATGCCTGCCCTCTCTGTTTGCTGGAGAAAAAAAACTTCAATCTGGGGATGTGGGTAAACAATACATCCTCTGATTTCCCCACGTCAAAAGGATAGAGGAAATAAGGATTTATGCTGGGAAACCTCAGGCTTGGAGAAACTTAGAGAAAGGGGAGTATTAGGCCTGACTGACATTTGCAGTTTATGATCTGAAGGTTTCCTGTGGGTCCTAGAATAAAAAAGTTGATCAAATCAAATCCTACCACTGGAGTTTAAATAGAGAGTTATGACACTTTGCCTAAGAGGAACCTGTACTCTCTCATGGTTATAGAAGTGTTTCTATAGATGTGCAAAGGGCTTTACATAATGAAAGTGCCTGCATGTGAATGGGATGTAGAGGGTGCACTGGGTTTAAAACTGCATCAGAGTTTTTTAGCAGCTGATGGTTTAACAAAATTAAAGATGTCAAACCATCCTCTTGGCAATATCAAATCTCTTTGAAAATGAATAGATCAAGGCCCATGGCACAAGTAAATATAACTGCCAACAAAGCAAGTGGCCAGCTCTGCCCCTGTGGGAAGACTGACAGATACAGATGTTAGGCAATATATAGCAATAAATTGTGAAACTAAAAGCCTTGTAATTACCTCACTTTCAGGGTAAAACGGCACATGGGCCTTGAGAAACTCAATTAAAAAAAAAAAAAATCCTTTTAATTAAGAAAACTAAGAACTCATTGAATATTAATATTTGAAGTTGGGGAATCTCCCCAAGTGTTTCCCAAGGTTTAATGCTTATATTATGTTGAAATCTAAAACTAATGGCCGACAGATGTTCTTCTTAAAACCAACACGGTCAAATTTGCTTGCAAGAGCATGACCGCTCTCTTGACTTTGAACACAGATCTTGCCAACAGAGGCTGAATGGATTTTTATTCCTGAATCTGCACTTAAAACCTCATTTAATTTTCTGGGATGAATCAAACAGAACTGAGTTGAACTCTAATGATAATTTACACTTCAGATTGAACTAAAAATCTGAGAACCGCTGGTGTATAAATTTCTGAGGCTTATACAGTGCAGTTCGTTGATACCATGTTTTACCGTGATACAGCTGTTATTTTAATTTTCAGAAGTACAATAAAGTAGGACTGAACAATATATCGTTTTATCATTGCAATTAATCAGCAAATACATAATAGACAAAGTACATCATGTGAGTGTTGTTTAACAGAAGCCAAGCCTTAGATTTCGCATGTCCTTGACTTTCTACAATGAAAATCCATGTTATATCGCCATCAGGAAGCATTCTCAGAGAATATACCACGGCTCATGCTGAGTTTATCTTTCTGCACATAAAATGTACAAGCTACAAACAACTCTAGACAGAAATACAACAGCGTTGTAAAAGAGTGACCGGGCTGAAAGGAGACTTTGAGTTGAATGTTCTGTCTTTTGGCTTCTTTTATTCAGAATTATAAAGATACTTATTTTGTGTCTTAAGTGAGCATCTGAGAGAACATTTCATCAGGACCTTTTTCAAAAATGGTCACTGCGGCAGCTGCTGACCCTTAGCAACATAACATTGAGAGCTTTTAGAAGTCAAAACACAGGGATGCTCATGGTGAAAAGCATTGTCAAAAATGGCTGATAAAAGCTGCAGTGCCATGAAGAAAATAGGAAAACATATTTCAATAAATTCTTTTTTCCAATACTGAGAACTGACTGAATTAATTTTGGAGGTCATGGGCAGGGATGGGAATTAATAAGACACCAATGCCATTGACAATTCAGCCTTCTCAGTCCGACTCCTTTTTAAGTTAATGATTCCAGTGATTTTCTGCCTTGAAAACATTTGGCCTACGAAGGTTTTCTCTGGCAACAATGTCAAACACATGCCACTTCTGATATTCCATGCCCTACTGCATAGATAAATGCCTCTGCAAGTTGCTGGTGTCACAACTTACAGAAGGTTGTGCAGTAAGTCTTTTTGTTGAAGATAAGACACAATTTTCCCAACTTCTGCCCCCTGTCTGCCATGATATGTTGGTATCTTTGTTGTTATTTCTGCTGACTGCCTCTAATGTAAGCATGATTTACTTGATTTGCTAAATGTACAGAACAAAGTGAAAGGTATTGAGTAGGCTAATGATAGCGATTCCTTGATGGAGTTGTTATCATCTAACAACTGGAATTAAACTCGGGGATGATTTATCAAAACTGTGGGGTCATAAATCAAATGTCAAGTTCATTCAAAATGTCTTAAATGGTTTGTATTTCAAAGAAAGCTTTAAGGAACAATTCTGAAACCTATAACAAATGTCCAGTTTAAATCAAGAGAAAAGGAATTTGACATTGGGAGTCATAATTCTGATGTCAAGGTCACTGTACCTCATGTACCTCATATTTAAGGAATTTTCTTACATTTTGGCACAGATGTCCTCTCTGGACTTAGAATGAACTGATATGAATTTGGAGGTCAAAGGTCAAAGTTAACTCAAATCTTAAGAGCACAATATTTCAAGAATGCATTCATGGATTTTTGTCAAACTTGGTATAAACCTACACTTGGACTTGGGAGCAAATTTTGGAGGTCAACAGCCCCTTCAACCTTACACATAACTGATATTTAACCCCCTTAGACTAAACCAATTCTTCAGTCCAAAGCTGATTAAAAATCTGAACATACACTACTAAAAGAAAAGCAGTTCTACCTATCGCACATCCCTGTCTTTCTGTTTGACCCACCGCTGTTCTCTGACTGTCCAGGAAGTGCCTACCTTATGGGAGGCGTGTGCCCACCAGGCGGTAGCTCTAGTCTTTTTTTTTTTTTCTTTAAACAACACATCCCTTTGACTTGACTATCTAGGCTGACTGTAGCAGATGTATCCAGGCACACATGGCTTTCTAGAAACGATGTCAAACTGTAACAGTGTGTGAGCCTCACAGCTGGTGGTGTCAGCCAAACAGCACCAGATAAATCAGGTCAGCTACTTTGCCGCTGGAGACACCGAGTGGGGGTTGTTTGGCACCTTCCTCATTTCTACTTCACTGGCTGTGACTGTGGCAGCCTGAGCAGCAAGCAGCAGTCCAAGTTGGGAGAGAAATAGACACTTGGGATCCCATTACATACTCCTCATCAATAATTCACTCGCTACTTTAGTTAAGGCATTGATTTTTCCTTTCTTTATTTTTTTTTCGTGCTTTACATTCCCTGCCACCAACGCGCAGTTAGACCTCAATCTTCTCCGGGGATACGCTCCACTGAGGGATCTGTTTCCCGATACGTCTTGGTGATTTGTGGTTTCAGGGATAATTGATAGTGATGGGGAGAAGGTGTAATCGAAAAAGTGATGGAGGATATCATTATGATAATGATAATGATGATGGGCATGAGGAATTTATCCCAGTGGGTTACCTAATCTTACGCTATTGGACACCTTTGCAAAAATGACAGTCTATTAAGGATTATGACATTGATTTACTCACCCTAAGGTGTCTCTATTTGATCAATAACTTGAGTTTATGTTTCCATGTTAACACAGCAGTCTTAAAAGATGAGTTATTACAATTTTAGAGGATGATGGAGGATAATACTTGAATTGAACAGTCATTTATGATAACAATATACAATTTAAGGGTAAGAAAGAAAATGTATGCCTTTATGTTGTCACTGCTACTCTAAGCTGTTTGCTCTTACATTGGCAATTTACCAGAAAGCAAAGGCAGGCAAGACCCCTTGCTAAAATTGACCTAAGAAAAGTGATTACAAAAATTAAAACTAGAAGTGCTCCAAAAGCACAAACATCAACCAAGGCATTTCCACCATTGTCCGGAGAGTTATTGTCAAAAATGAGTAAAACTGTCCTATCTTTCACTCTTATCAAACACATCAAAAATTCCTGGATCTACATCTAGATTCAGATCACCAACAAAATCTGCTCCCTTGTGCACTGACCTTCATGCCCTGAAAATGTCATCAAAATCCATTGGAAACTTACTGAGTCAGTAGTGTAAATGTGGAAAACTGACCCGTTTCACATTGTTAACAAATCCTTTAGAAATTCCTGGATTGCATAAGGATAAAGAGGATTATCACCAGAGATGTGAAATTCCTCATTAAAACATGTCTGACCAAGGGCTAGGACCCGAAAACGTCACATCTCTGGTAATGATCCTCATTAAAACTGACTAGATAAGTGTCAAGAACTGCAAGAAAATGTTGGCAACATTTGGAAAAGTAGTAGGAAAGGGAAAAGAACTTCAGTTCCACCAACTTTCCCACAGGCTTGTCCATCTGTTAACCAAGCGCCAAACAGCACTCTCTAAATAACACAAATAGGTTGGCAAATTTCGAAAAAATGAGTGGTATTGGCAAGGATCGACGGTTTCCCTTGCTCCCCGTCAGATCCTCACACTTTTCAGATGTTGCTTGTAAATGTTTATGCAGTTTATGCAGAGGTGTCATCTTTTTGTTGAAAATATTTCGGGAAAACCCTTAAAATAACCTTAAGAAGACAAATACGTTGTCAACATTTAGAATATTGCTGTAACTGATGAGGAGCTGGAGTTTCCTTTGCTCCTTGCCAGTTCCCCCAATTTTCTAAGTGTTGCCAATGTATAGTATTTGTAAAACTGAAATAGGGCCCTCTCCGCTCTATGTTTGTCACATAAATAGCTATATTATATTAAGTTTGCATACTTCAAAAGCCCACAAAATCCTTAAATAAAGGTTTTTGTAAGCTAAATGGCGAGGACCTTGTTTGTATTCATCTTTGCCATTTGGCTTTAGCATTGATGAAACCACCCCTGCTTTTTTGCACAATGTTTGTTGATCCTTACCCTCCTACCTTTGTGTGGGCAAACTGTCAAATATTTGGCTATAAACGAGGATACAATGATGAAAGTAACCCAGTGAAACTCTGGGACAAGCCTGGACCTGACCGAGCCTGACAGCATCGGTGTGATTTGGCAAGAAGACGCACACACTCACACACACATAAGTGGCTGTAAGTGGTGAGAGAAGTCCCTCTGTCATGGATCAATGATGGATCATTATGGTTGGGTGACTAGCGCTGGAAAAAAGCCACTAGGCTCATTGAATAAAGGGGCCTGAAGGTGGAGGGACGGGGTTCAAGGAAAGGTGAGAGCAGGATCCAGAGCCCCTCAATTCCACCTCTCATCATTTGTTTCCTATTTATACTTTCTTCACCGCCGTTCATCATTCCTTCAGTCTTTTCTCTCACTTCCTCTCGCCTCCTGTTTCTACCCTACCTACGCTGGCTGGAGGGCTTCACATAGAAACAATACCTCCTTTTTTGCAGGGTTTTGCTTTTTACAAATTATTCCCAATTCATCCTCAAAAGAGAGAGGGGCTGGAAGAGGTGTGATAAAGTAAAAGGGGCCCAAAACACTTAATCACGCACATGAGGAATATACTCGGCAAGGCCAGCAATTCTTTGATCACTGGTTCGCCTTGAGTGCTGAAGAAAACTTCTAGGAAGGTTCATTAAGAGTATAAAGCGCAAGCAATGCAAATGTGTCAACACTGCAAAGAGGAAAAACATATTACACCCTGTGTTCAGCTTATACGAAATGGGAAGTGGATCATACACCACCAGGCTGAACAAATGAGCTTTTCTCCATCATAACCTTACTGTTTTAAGGAAGTATAAGCCATGTTTTTTGAACATTAACCTCTAAAAATCTCCACATACATAGGCCACATTAGAAAAATGATAAAACTGGTTAGAATAGCCAAGACAATGGTATTTATTAGGCTGTTACCCTCCCTTGTGAAGCTTTGGATTTGCCATTTTGTCTTTTGCCATTTTGGGTTTAAGAAACAAATTTAACAGTACAAAGACAACAGTGTGGGTAGACATTATGTTGCTGTTGTAGGGACTTGTCGATCATATTTAGCCATGATCCTTGACTTGTGCAGCTTTATCATTATGACTCCAGCTAATTACTTTCTGGATATCCCTTCACACTTCAGTCTGTCAAGATATCCAAGGTAAACTTTTAGGAATTTTCTTCAAACTCTGCACAAATGTTCACTCTGGCTCAAGGATGAACTGTTCAAATTTTGGTGGTCATAAATTTGACAGGTGTGTGTATTTAGGATAATTTGGCAATACAACACATATCCTGATACATGGGTGATTATATGCTATATTACTGTACACTGCAATACTATAAACAGGGTACATTGTGATTGTTTTCGCTAAAATTTGTTTTTAAATGCTTGTTGTCAGTTTTTGGATTAAGAACTGATAATATTATATGAAAAAATACACAGTTTCAAATCAGTGTCATTTATATATAACCTTTGCCGTGCGTCCCAGTGATAGAAGTAACAGCAAACGCTTTCTATGGGCTTTTGTCCAGATAGGTGGTGAGACATATTGGACACGCCAACTGGTGTGTCAGGTTAGAAGTGAAGGGCACTGGTACATATGTTCTTCTATTATTTAATAAAGCAACATATAAAAATGCTTTAATTGATTTTCCTCAAAATTTGCTCAACAGTCAACTCAGAATAAAGGATGACCAATTGGATTTTGGAAGTAGTAGTATTTTTTATTCAGTTATCACACAAAATGCAACAATACAACAATCCTAAATAGTGCTACAGTCCAAAGTGCTTATAAAAGCCTGTACTACCTTCTTAGCAAATCAAGCCACCAGCTGACATGCCCCTTTTCATAGGTAAAGAAGCATGGATATCTAACAAATGCTTGAAACAACTGACAGAAAAGTTAATTACATTTTGGAAGTCATACTAAAAAACTGTTTGTCCCCTCAGGAAAATGTGTTATTATCACAGGGACAGCTGTGTTGCTACCTTGGGATAATAAAATGTGTTTTAAGAGCTCAGAAAAACACTGAAATGTAAAAGTTTAAAAAGAAAATGGAGTACAGCACAAGTAAAGAGAACATGTCCTCCTCAGGCTGAACATACTGCTAAACAGATGTAATTTTAACAGTTACAGAGGAATAAAATCCTACAGACTAGTTGATAAAATTTACAGTCATTACTTTCTAAAAGTAGCCTAATACATTTACCATCTTTATTACTGACTTTGTAGTTGCTGTCAGTACAAGTACCAATCTCTCCACTGTGGATTTAAATTGCCTTTGCTTGGAAAACTACTGTTGGTTTGCAGAACGATAAATCAAATCAAAGTTCAGAGAATCACTTTATCAAAATAATCTAATTGTACTCAGCGGGGATTTACTTTTGTATTAAACTGCACTTCTATTACTTGTAGTAAATATGCTCTGAAGAAGCCAAATCAACCAGGACTAAAACGCTTAGGACTGCAACTTAAAAGGGGCTTATCTTCTTTACTTAATGATCTTTGATACTGATGCTGGACTTCTGTTAAACACAGTCCAATCTGGAAGGCATTGGTGAGGTCTGTGCTTAGAGGGTATGATTAAACAAGTCAAGGGGAACAGAAGGTGAGGATGAAGGACATTATTGTGGCACAGTGGGAGAAGATGACAACAGAGACAGAGTGATCAATATTCTCTAGATGACAGCCGCACCCAATCCTTTTACTTCCTGCCCTCGATCTCCTCCTCCGCAGGGCTTCCCTCAACGGTTTCAACCTGTCGTGGTTTTCCACTGAACTACACCATTAAGCCATTCAACGGAAATGGAATTTAACTTTGTCATCCCATCTGTCCTCTTTAGATTGTGTTGACACAGCAGCTTATTCAACCGTGCTTATGCTGGCTTTGATAGAAAATGAAAACTGACGTGCTCTGAAATGGATGTCAGCGAAGATGGCTTCAGAATTTTGAATGTGTCCATTTTTTTTTGCCTGATCCTTCCTCTGAATGGGGAATTCTCATAAAGAGATTTCTGTCTTTCTAGGCTCGATCAGCTTTTCCCTTATTTGTCCAATTTGCTGTTTTGTGGCCACATTTCCAGAACTCAGAACAATTGAATAAAATCCACCACCATTACAGCCATTTTCCATGTAAGCAGAGTCATTGCCAGTGTAACAGAAGCGGCGGCAGCATTATCACAGCTGAAATGATCTGGATAGTAACACTGAGCAGGTTGTAAATTGACATGGGATGAGCCAAATGGCTGGTGAAATGAGATTTTCATGCCTTCACAAATGATAGGGCTAGTTTGTAAAGACAGCCCACCTGAATGATGGAGACATACAATGCTCTGACGCAATTCCTGGGTGTCTGCACTGTACAAATACCATCCTTCAGCAGCAACAGTAGCAGCACAAGGCCCTTCAGTGACTCTCTGTGGTTACGTGTGTGTGCTAGCATGTGCCTGAACTATACTTAAACAGGCATCTGGCATGTGTGTTTTTGCTGGCGATATGTAAGTTCAGCAAAATGTAGTGCAGTGAAGAAAACATAAATTTTGTGGTGAGGTGAAAGGCCCAGTCAGACTAAAATTAAACCCTGGACTCTGTCATTACGGGTCTGAGAGATATGACAGCGTGACCGGGGAGCAGAAGATAGCTGCAGTACGTTGTCTGTTATTGCGGTGTTAACAAATCTTTTCTCTTGTGGCCCTCTATATCTGTCACAAATTTCACCAAAAAGAAGCATGTTTAAGAGGGATGTATTTCATTCATATAAAGTAGATCTGGCATTACAACCCCTTCAATACCTAAAAGAAAATCCCCCATTTTGAAGCATTTATAAGCCTGCATTTTCCAGCTTAAATTATAATTATACTGACTTTCTTATAGTGTGACTGCACATCAGCCTAGAGGATTTCTCATAAAACAAAGTTTTAATCTTGTTTTTTACCGTACATGTGCTTTCTTTTGCCAGCAGCTTTAATGTCTCCTGTGACATCTTCTGTGACAACTATTTTTTTGCTCCATTAATCCCTTTGAGAAATTACAGGCTGCAATCAAAATCTGTGGAAAAGGACAGCTGTCCATTAGCAGTAAAGCCACACTGTTATTTGCCACTTGAATGCTTTAATGTGAGTTAAGCAGCAGAAAATGTTGAGTTTGCTTTAGCTGTCACTTCAGACAACAAAGCAAATGGGTAATATAGAGGTTGTCTGTATTGGTACATTTGGTAATGCAACTTTAACATGATAAGGCAATACTCAGATTAATGCTAGAGTGTGTTTGCAATCACTCATGTTAAAAAACGGCCTTTTTTGAGAACTGAATACCCTTGATCTATCTCTATTATTACTCCATCTGAGATGTTAGAATTCCTATTCCCCACATGGACCAGTCAGTTCTGATTGGGTGACCAATCTCTCTGATATAATTGTTCAGTGCAGGGTTGGTTGGCACCATGTTTTTAAGCAGCATCCTCCACAGTTGAACAATAACGGCAATGCCGAGTACCAAAAACTGTAGTTTTTGAGTGTCTCCTTGGGTCTGGCTGAAGTAAAAACATGAAGTTATATGATTGTGTGCAGATGTTTTTAACCGCCTGAATCAGCATATACTGCCTTGGTCAACAAACAGCTTTGGTCTGAATATTTAGTACATCAAAAGGCTCTCCCTGTACATGGGGTGAGTTTTTTTATACTGTGCTCGTTTTAATTTTATTAAGGACTTCTGGGTTTGGTTAGTTGGGGACATGACTGGCATGGATACAAGCCTCAGCCATGTTGTGTTTGGTTTGACCGTCCCTAATGCCTGTTTTATGCTTGACATGTCCATGAGTTTGCAAGTGTCTGCATGGTGAGCATGACGTCACGTGTTTGGATGGGGCCCTGCCGTGGAGGTCCATGCGACTGATTTTTGCCTGACCATGCACATCCGAAGAATTTTAACAGACAGACACGGACGACAACAAGACCAGAAAAGCACTGATTCATTTTTTGTCAACAGCCAATAGAGGAAGAAGAGGAAAAGGCGAACTTTGAGGAGCTACTGTTGACAGAAGTTAGGAAATATAAACATCTATTACAGTATGAGTGAACACAGCAACTCCTCTTCACGGTTCTTCATTTTGACAATAAAGTTCTTCTTCTTTGGCCTAACCGGTAACAACAAACTTTCTTCTTCAGTGACTTCCTGTAAACCATGCTATAGATTTGCTTTTTGAGGACACTGCCCCCAGTTTGGGTGAATATCTGTTTGCTGCAATGTGAGAGCCACACAGAGCATAAATACTCCAAACTTTTTCACGTAATGATGCTGTGGCAGTTTGTGGCCGCACGTTCATCCATGTGGAAAGCATCAGTGAGCCTTAAATCCAGCCTAAACTCTGTCTTTTTGTCTGTCAGTTGGCTGATCTATAGCTTTGTTGAAATGGCATGTACAGTATTGCAGTGTCCTCAACATCATTCCAAAGCCTCCTCTGATATTTTAACGACTGACATCACGTGGCTTTGTGCAATTCCTTCTACATTTAGTGCATGCTGTAAACAACACTGCATTTATTCTACACTCTGCTCTGCACTGGGCTTTCCAGTCCATATCCATGGGCTCAAAGTGCTGACAAAACAGTGGCAGAAGTAAAACTGGTAGATCTATTCAGGGGGGGCAAGGGAATGAGCCCTTTTAGGCAGCAACCAGAGCTGTAAAGAGGGGACTTCTTGGGCCCATTTACACGACAACATTGTCCCCAGAAACAGAAAGGTTTTTCCTTTGCGTTTTCAAAAGTACTGCGCGTTCACACGGAGACGCAAGAACAACTGAAAATGCTGTAGCGTGCATGCCACGCCGGCAGATGGCAATGTAGGTTTGTATAGAAACAGTGGTGTTACAAAACGCGTATGCTTTCTGGTGAGGACAAACTTTTCACAAACAACAATGGCGAGTGGACGCACGAAGATGCAGGAGTTTCTTGTCTGGACAACAAATCTGTCTGGATAACAAACCCAGCACAGTAAGCAGCACGTTGCTTGGTAAACGGTCAAAACTGTTGTTGTTGTTGTTGTTACTGGGATGCGTGCACAACCTTTATTTGAAAGAGTACTGCGCATGCACCACACGTCAGCGTTTCCAGGGAAAATGCTGATTTCCGTTTACACGGGGACGGATACAAAACAGGAGGTGCAAATGCAACAAAAACTCTCCATTTTCAGTCATTTTCATTATGGTGTAAACGGGGCCTTTGTCTCATGATTAGAATTGCTCTATCAAGCAGAGGAGATACGTAAAATGCACTAGAGGGCATATAAACCCTAAAAAGCATAATATGGGCTCTTTGAAGACTCAAAATAAATATCTAATTTCCCTGACAAACTGTGTAGTGCTAGTTAGCAACTTGCAAGCAACCGTACTTTTGAAGACTTAATAAAACTAAATCTCAAATGGGGCAAATGAACCTAAAGTTCTTAATCTTATGTTACCCACAGACTTTATTTCAGGCAATTAACTCATTAAAAAATGTGAAGATGGAACTGGACGTGCTGAAATGCTAACTCACTACTGTGTTTTAGGACTCATGCATGGAAAATATGACCACAAGCTAATAGGATTTAGGATGCTTAAGACTCAAAACAACATTACCTCTTTGCCTTCTGGTTAGCTGACTTAGAGTTAGTTTTAGACAGGGTTTTTAACAAAGCAGTCATGGCGAATTGGCTTTAAAAGCCCCCTTCTGTAACAAAAAGGATGATGTCACCCTGCTTCTTGGAATATTTTCTACAGTCAATGCTTCTGACCCTCAGGTTTGGCACCACTGCTAAAGCATATGTGTTTAATTATAGTTCAACAGCTTGTCTGGCTCATCAACTGTGTGTATTTTAATTGGTGTACATATAAATGGCTGCATAATAGTCGAGGTTACAATCTATTTCTGACTGAGTACAACCTGAGCCTGAGTCAGTGAGTGTTTGCAGCTTGTCTGGTCTTATATCAGTCAGCGAGTGAGCCAAAGAAAGACAAGGCAAAACAAAAACCAACTGCAGTTGGGAAAAAAAAAGGAAAAAGAAAAGGGTCCGTCTCCTCTGACAGGCCTGCATTAAGGGCTCACTACTGGGATGTGATCCATGGTCTATTTTCTGCCCTCACCTACGAGCCGCCCTTAAAAATGGAAATACACTCCCACACACTGCATGCGTATATAAACACACACACGCATAAACACACTTACACGCATATGCTGAACAAATGGCTTTTTATGGGAGAGAGAGTCGTGTCTCCTGCTGTCTGCAAACTGCTACCAGAGTATTTTCCCATTAGTTCCAACTGCCTCTGAACTAGGGCTGGGCATTATTCCTCATATCAGTGTAGTTTGACTTGATTTCATTAAAAAAATAAGACTGTTTACAGTATGAATCATTCATAGTATAATGAACTGAACACAAGACAATCAATACTCCTCAAAAAAAAAAAGTTTTGAAAATTTATTTCAGTTGATTATTTCTCCCCTGTAACAAAACCAATTGTTAGTGTATTTTATACAAGGCACAACTTGTAAGGACTGTGCATTCATGGTGTGAAAAACACAGTTAAACATGTAGTTAGCGCCCCAAAAAAGTGCCAACATCCCCTCTTCTGCTGGAAGAGAGCCTATGGGTTCCAAAACAAAGGTGAAGAAAGAGTCTTATTGAGATGTCCTGGGACGCCCACTTCACGGTCCGTCTTTGATTTCACCAGTCTCAAGGAACTTAGCCCTAAGTTTGGACATGGTACCAGGGCTGATGTCAAACAATAATGCCACTCCGTGCCTAAATACCTGCTTCTAGACACAGGGGATTTTAGCACTTTTTTGGACCCATAAATTTAGCTGTGCTGCTCATTCCAGGAATACACAATCCTTACTGACTAATAAGGCTTTCCAGCAAAATATAATACAGTGCCAACTGGAATTATTCTAGGTGAGAAAAAACAACTGAAATAATGTTTCAAAGTATTTTTAAAATAGTAAAGTATCATTTCATTTATTTATTGTACCCTTGGAGCATCTGTTAGATAGTATCAAATGATATTGATACCTGTTTGATACCACAGCAACTAAAACTGAATTCATAAACATCCAATATTAGGAATTTATTGTTACAAAAATTGCAACTAAACTCTTTCACACTGTCTCCGTTGCACAAATACACTGGTAACATTAGGAAAAGTGGCTGGAGCTGCAGGGCTTTTCCTCACCCCTATCCAATTCCATCTATCTTTCAGATGTTTAAAACACGTTTGCAATTTAAACAAAAGTTAGATTTTCATTACAGTATATACGTTTGATAGCTCTGCTGTGTGACACTCCAGCAGAACAATAAAGGAGCAAATAGTGCTGAAAGTGTAGTTGGCTCTCAGTATGTGGCTCCGTGTCCCAGTAAGGTGACAAGTTTTGTTCTGCAGGTGATTATAAGCAGCAAAACAACATACTAGGCTTTTATTTCCATTTTTGGATGATGTCTCGTATTTCAATTGTTGAAATATTGGAGATGTTATCTTTTTAAATCATGTGGTACTCACTTCTTTGTAAAAACCTTAATATGTTGAAATGTTGCAAATGCTTTTGTTAAATTAGGACAGTAGTGAGAAGTTTTTCTGCAACTTAAGATTTTCAAGAGCAAAAAACTGCCTAATTATTTGATGTCCAGAATGTCTGGTTTTGTTGCCATTACAGAAAATGTGTCCCAGGAATCACATGAAAGTTTATATTTCTGGTACGATGACAACCACATGCTGTTCCTCCTAGAAAATAATGTAGATATAGATGTCACGATTAACCCAAAAATGATAAGGATATGACTTTGAGCCCATACTGCCCGATCCTTCCCTTGACCAAAATGGCTGTAAACATAACCAAGCACTGGTACTTTTAAGTCAGTTAGGCAAGACACTTACATCCACCTTAATAAAACCATACAGGGATTTGCTTAATAAGATGTTTACCTCAAGCCGAAACGCCCCACAAATGCAACCACCTTCCCCAGTGAGCTTGCATACCAAAAACCCTGCGTAATTACAAGCTGGGTTGATTAATTATGTCTCAACAATATGCTGCACTCGAACGCCATAAGGGCTAATTAACAGAACGAATAGGATGGGTTGGAGCGGTTATTAGGAGGTTCAGGCTCGTGCTCTTAATTTGAAGGAGCCTTTTACAGGATGAGAAGAAGAGGGACAGAAAATTTGCAAATTTGCACAAACGAAAAGATGATAGGTAACATTGTAGAGTGGGAACTGGAGACTTTGTGCTGCGTTCAGGGTGCCCGACAACAAACGCAGCAGAGGCAGCAGGTAGTGAAATCCACCTGGCTTATTAAGCGGTGCTGCTCTCTGTGTATCCTCGTCTTATCTGAGGCTCCTTCAGACTGCAGGCATTCCTATCGCAGCGCTCGCATCAGATCGGCCTATAAACAATCTGACCTTGACAACGGCAGGATGATATACGATCTGACCCTGGGATAAGGAAAGAGGGGCACATTCCACGCGGGGTTCAATTAGGAGAGAGTCCCTGATGTGTGAGATTAAAGCTGAGGGGTTTTGGCAGAGGATGGCAAGAGAAGACTGGTGACTTCAAAGCTCGTCCTTCCTTTGAGTATAGATGAAACTTACACGAATAATCTGAGGAATATTTTTGAGATAGCCTCATTAATCATTCATTTTAAAAACTTTTACAGTTGCTAAAATTTATAGCCAATAATATAAAGAGTCTGAGAGGGTGTTTTAAAATGGAGTCTTTTCCTCACAAACACCTAAACCCCTTTGATTTCTGCTTACTTTGCACATCAAAGAAGCAAAAGCAGCAGGTGTCTCCATTGTGTCATCCAAAAAAATTGATTATCACAATGTTTTGCAACTTCAAAGCTTTCTCGACCTCTGAGCACAGCTGCAGGGAGGGTCATTTTGTTATAAAACATGGCCTGTTATTCTCAGATCAATCAATCCGTTATTGTTTGTGTTTATCATTTCAGAAATTGGAAATAATTTTCTATCAGACAAAACTGTTCAAAGCAAGACAAAAAGCAGAAAAAGATATATACTAAAACAGACCAGAACAAAGAATGTTTTAGATTTTGCACTTTTGTTGAACATGTTTTAAAACATAAAAAATAAGTACTTGCGAGAAACAGTTTTCCCTCCCTTAGTATGGCCCCTTCACGACAAATCAGAAAATTAGTTTATTCACAATCACTCAGTTTATTTTTTATTCCAACACAGGCCAAAACATTGCTTAAAATGCTTGCTCCAACAATTTGGAGTTGACCCAAAAGGGTAATTAATTGCAAAATAATCTTGCAACAAATTGTCAAAATACTGCACTGTGAACCTGAGTTGTCAAAACAGATCTAAAAAGTTGCAAAACAACAGTTACATAAAGTTGCTGCAAAACAAAACAGGTCAAAACATTTTGTTTGGCAGCAACCGGTTGATTTGTGTACAAAAAAATATTCAAAAATTGATTGTTTTTGTAATTGTTATTATACGTCCTTTCTTTCATATGAAGCCAATTTTCATTAGCACATCAAACTGTTGTTTTCTCTGCACCAGCTTCTCTCTCCTCTCTCTGAATACTGAGCAGTGGGAGTTGTTCCAGGTTTGTTGGCTACGTCTTACTAGCTTTCATGTTAAAACATTTTTTAAGCTTCATCAAAATATTTCAGAGCAAAATGTATCCTTACCCAACAGTATGGATCCTAAATCATTAATCAGAAAATTGCTTTTAACAATAACTTTATTCCAAAACAGGTCAAAAAGTTGCTTACAATACTTACCACAATAACTTGGAGTTTACCAAAACAAGTCAAAAGTTGCTAAAATGTCTACATCACCTACAGCTTGTTGTTGCTGTTAGGCCAAAACAGGCCAAAAAGATGACAAAGTTCTTGCAACAAATTCTGCATTTTCTCTACCATTCAGAAAGTGTGCTCAAGCAGTCTGCTTTGACAGTCTCCCTGTCTCTCAGTCTCTTTGCCACCACCCTCAGATGGGAGACACCCCCATAATCGGGCGTTTGTGAGGCCTACGGCCAGCTCTCGTGGAAGTAATATGTTCACATATGTTGATATTGCCACAGCGCTGCATAGACTCATCCACTTCTTGAGAAGGGCATGGTCAGATACAGCTCATAAGGATTCACACCAAAACAACCTGATCTGAGCAGGGCTGAAAGAGAGGGGTTTAGGGGCATGCCAAAATCAAATATCTGAGAGGATTCTGGGCATGAATTTTCAGACAATAGATTAAGGGGGAAATTTTAGATAAGAAATGGAGTAAAATAGGACCTTTACAAAATATCACCCAACCAATTATTGGATAAAGACAATATTTTGGAACGATAAAACTTTCTTTTCTTTAAAGTAAAACTATGGCAGAATGTTTCTTTTTTAATGATTATGGTCCATTAATTTTTTCAGTTGATCAATTATGTGTTCATTTGTATAACATTTTAGAATATTGTAAATATTTGGTCTTTAAACAGTTTGCAGTTACTTAATTTAACCAGTTACTTACCGACCTCAATGCTGTCCTTACCGTTCTCTCTTTTTTGCAACTTCAGCAAAGCTGTTTTTAGTTAAGAGCCATTTGAAATATTCACCAGCCCCAGTTTTGTTGTATTAAACTTTGTTTAACTATTGATTATGGCATGCTGTAAATGATTTGAACTGGATTTATAACTGTTTAAAATGTATATGACCACTGCATATCCAGATTTCACACACTTTTTTCCTCATCGATTGTGATTTAGACGGGAATGCTCTGTGTTTTTGTGGTCCTTCTGTGTTTGCATCTCTGTATGAACAGCATGAAAGTCAATGTGTAAGTGCGCAGAGGGGCTCAGCCTTTTTTTCAGCCGTTATGGGAAAAGTTCCCCTTTTCTATGCAAAGCGGTGCTATAAAAAAGCATCCCATTCACAAACACTGGCACTAACAGCCAGGCACAGATAAAGTGACACGTGTTAAAAGGCAGTACCTGAACTATAAAGAGCTAAAACTGATTCATTTCCGCCTGCCAAAGAGGCAACTGGGAGTCTTGTAATCCACCTGCATTTGGCTGGTTGGTTGTTCATTTCAAGCTGATTATCTCTGTTTTTGACTGATCAGTCATTTTATTGCTTGAATTACCTATCACAATGTCAATAAAAAATAATCAAAAGACTTAGAATTAAAAGATTCAGAAAGATGAAGTTAGCAGGTGTTTGCCAACTTCTATCTTTAAATAAAAATCATGAAACAGATAATTACTTATTTAAACATTTGTGTAGAGATGCAGAACTGGCGAGCTGTCCTGTTCTTCATTTTTAAAGAGATTTTGGGAGGATTTAGCATCACCAAAGAATACTGAGGGTGAGTGCGTTTGGTTGTACTGCTTTTAACTTAGTAAAATTATTTGAGTGAGTTACTGAGGAAAATGTGGAAAACTGCCCTGATCATCTCACAGTGGTCAACAAATCCTTCCAAAAATTTCTGATCTGCATTCGGATTTGGGTTACCACCAAAATGTAATTACTTCTTCCTTGTGCTATGACCAACATTCATGAAAAGTATCATCAAAATCCATAATGAAGTTTTTGAGCTATTAGCAAGTATGTGGAACGGAGCCCTATTTTGCACTGTTAACAAATCCTTAAAAAAACACTGGACCTACATCCAGATTCAGATCACCAGCAAAATCAAATCAATCCCTGAAATTTACATCAAACTTTACTGCAAAGCCATTAAGTTATTAGCTAAAAATGTGGAAAACTACCCTATCCCACAATGTCAAAAATCCTTCAAAAAATTCCTGGATCCGCATCCGGATACAGGTTACCACCAAAATGTAATTACTTCTTCCTTGTGCCATGACCAACATTCACTGAAAATTTCACTCAAATCTGTTCATCACTTTTTGAGTTATTCTGCTCACAAACCAACCAACAAACAAACGAAAAAGAAACAAATGCCAGAAAAAACATAGCGTCCTTGGTGGAGGTAATACAATGTATTCTAATCGATCAATTAATCAAACGGTAGACTCTTCATCTAATTGTATGATTAAAAACAACACGTCTGACACTATACACTCCAATCAAATGAAGTATAATTTTAAATTCCAAACCCTTTTAACCTCTGTAGCTGGACTACTCTGTCAGAATACTAAATACATAATGACTACACACGCTGACCTGTGGACATTAGCAGCTTTCAAAGGTCACACATTGATATTCTCATCTAAATAGAGCCGTTCTCATGGAAATATCCACCATCTCTGGGATGTAAATATCGTCAGTACGAGCCAATTCTTCGACAGTCCAAGATTTGTGCTTTTTTTAAATCACCAGCAATGATATTACACAACCATCACAAATGCAAAATCCAATTAAGACGAGGGTTCTGCCTTTCTAATAGAGCCATTGCATAAATCAGATGAATCCATGCATATCTCACCACGAGGATCCTTCCTCCCCAGAGAGCCTTTTCTTCTCCTCCCATCCATGACAATGACAGCGTTTTACTTTGGATCACTGAAGTCTCGATCTCTTTGTTTTTTGTCAAATATAACAAGAGACTTCAAATTAATTGCTGCAATGAACTCGTTTGCTTCTTTGGGATTCATTAATACAAGGAACACTTAGCATGATGTGTAAGCAGGTAATTTTCTGCTCGTTCCTGAGCTTTTAGGCAAAATATCATGAAAGCATGAGGGACAGGCAGGGAGAACAAAGTGGGCGTTATCAAGTTAAACAGCACTGTGGTTTGGTTCTGTTTCATGTGAAACTATGATGTAAGACCGGTGATTTAAGGACTTTCAGGAAAGAGAAATTCCCCTCAGCTGTCAGGAAATACTTCGAATTTTGTTTTAAGAAGTAAATTTTATCGTGCTGCTCAACGAAGACAGTAAGAGGGAGAAACTATGTTCATCTGAAAATGGGTTTCAGGGTAAAAAGAATACGTTTCAGTACCAACTATGAGATTACAGCAGCCTTGATGATATGAAGTAAAGATGTGATTATGTTCAGTAATGCTGTGACAATGACTTCTGGGATAAGTAAATAAGTGTGTCTGCACATCAGTTTTGCAAGTGCAGCTGTTAGTTCAGAGTATAATTTGGTAATGCTCTAACATCAGTTTTGATTGTTTGATACGTGACATTATTAACATCAAGATGCAGGAAGAAAGAGAAAAAGACAGAGCTCTTGACAAATGTCATATTGAGCTACATGTATTAAAGTAAATGACGTCTTCATAACATTGTTGAAACAGCTCTAGATTTTTTTCAAAAAATCATCACAATCTTACAAACTAACTTGCTTACATTTTCTTCACAGTATCTCCCCATCTCTGAAAAGCCTTGCTAGCCATTCACTTGTGTTTTTAGACATTTAAAGGGAGATTTTTGGATTTTTAAAGTGGAGTTGTATGAGGTACATGTCTTTACCTAAACATCAGCCACAGTGACACACATCAGCTTTGTGTCTATGCAGAAATAGTTAGCACGGAAGCTAGGGCTATGCATTGCAGCAGATGGTGCCACCGACTTCATGAAAGTAAAAGAATTTTGCGTGAAACAAACTACAAACACAGCGTAGGGTAGGGCTGAATGATTTCAGGAAAAGGTCTAATTGTGATTTTTCTGGCAGATACTGTGATTTCAATGCCATTCACGATTTTCTTCAAATCAAGCTTCAGTGCAATATTCTCTATGTTTACAGTATAGACAACAGTAAGGAAATCAATGAACAAAATTAACATAACACATTATTCATAATCTAATATTGATAATAAATAATCTGTTTTCATTATTTAAGGGATACTCCAACTTCTACTCCTAAACAGAGGCTTTGTATTGTTGACCTGCTTCCCAGCACTTCCGTAAATACAAATTGCCTGTAACTTTGTAAAACAGCATGCGTAAAAAATAGTTGACACCACAGATCCTGGGTCAGTTAGGAGCACTGCAAAAAATTGCAGCTTTGGCGATCACATGATTGCGTTGTCTGAAATTGCAATTTCGATCCGAAAACAATAAATCTTTCAGCCCTAGCATTGGGGGATTATATGCTATATTCAGATGATTTCCAATGACTTACTTTTCCAATACCAAGCTGCTTTGTTTTGGTACAACTTCAGTGCACGGCACAGCCAATATGTCCTTCCACCAGCAGCGGTCAGACTTAACAGGACCCAGACAGCCTCGGCTAAGCAACTTCAAAAACAACCTCAGTACATTTGGCATCATAAATATACTGAGGATCAAAATGCAGGAAACTGTCTTGTCCTATATTGAACCTCAAGATGCAGTATTATAAGATTGTACCAGGGAACCCAGAACACAACATGAGGGTAACAGGATACTTTAGGTTACATCATTTTACAGGGCAATTCACTATAAGCTGAAATAAAAGGGTTTCAAGGGGGCTTGTAACACATTACCATCGGGGGATGTTAAACATAAAGTATATCAGTTTCTTGAGCCAGTTGTTATTGATTCTCATCGGGCATTAGTTTTCAATTCTCATCCATAATTACAATGCAAGGCTTACAGGGCAGAATACAGTATAAAACAAACAATGGCGTACCTTATGGCCAGGGTTGCATGACAACCTGGGGTGCAATGTCAAATATAAAATTTGCAAACTGCGCAAAGGTTGCAGAGTAAGCTACAATATAAAAAGCTTACTTGCAGTGTCGTCATGATACAATACAATACGATACAAATGAAAAAAATACAGTGTGATCCAATATGATGGTTTGACTGGCAGCTTTGTCAAAACACAAGTTTGTAGAAAGGCTGTAATGTGATTTACAATATGATGCCACAATAGATTTTGAAAATGTGGCCCAGATGAGAGTTGTGCAGAGCTGTGATAACTGATATACTGAAAGACAGCCATACAACGAAACACAGCAGCTACTGATTCACTGAAAATACAATATGCCCCTGACTAATGTCATATTATTTACAAGATATGGTTTGATATCTGGCAACAACAATTAATTATGTCACACAACTCAGGCAGCTGCATTGATTTTATTTCATCTATACTGTGTTAAAAGGTCATCCACGTCTTGTGTTTTACCTGTTAGATTAAATATTCTGAGAACTTAAAGACAGAAATGATTCTCCTTTTACCTTACACTGTTCTGCACAAACAGAGCGACAGCTGAACTAGTAGGAACATTATTTAAAATTCTTGGATGGTGGCAGAGAAATGTGCCACCCGCAGCCCATCTGTCCTGTTGGAGATGCAAGTGCATCATCTGCCAAAAGATTTATAAGTGTGCTGAAGATTTCCTCAACACTCACAGGGCTGACAGAAAGCTTATGAAGCAGCCAGGAAACAAAATGAACTATCAAAAATGATCAAAAATTGCTGATACTTCTGTACTTTTTCCATACTATGTTACAAAGCAACACAATATCTCTGTTATCAAACCCCTTTTTGGGTTGCAAGGGACTGGAGCCTTTCTCAGCCGAGAGGCAGTGTACTGGTTGCCAGTCAATCACAGAGCTGAAATTAGTACACATCCACACTGAGACCTATTGGTGTTTCGAGACCTCAAATAACCTATTGAGCTTGTTTTTGGTCTGTGGGAGGAAACCCATGCTTGCACAGGGAGAAAGTAAACTACAGAAAGGTCTCAAATGGAGAACCAAACCAGCAACCGTACTCAATTTCACAATGAATTTTCACATGAAACCAAAACAAAGCCCACTGTGCCTCACAATAGTTTGGCAAGGGGGTGATATTTGCATGATGCCACGTATTTCACATAAACACACATGTAGACACACACACTTACAGCGCTGCTCTCCCCTTTTGGCTGTACCTGCTCCCCTTTTGCAATGATTACACCTTGTATTTCCACATACTCCGTCTAGGCAGTGTTCCATACACACAGTGCACTCCTCTGCAAATTGTCCCTAGTCTTGTCAATCAGTCAGTTTCCACAGCCTGTGCCTCAATCCGTCTGCAAAGCATGCCAGCAGCACACCAATTCCTACAGAATTGCTGTTGATACACAGCAAGTATATCTTCAGTGGGAGCTGCTTCAACTCCACATTAATCCGCCAAGCAAATCAGCTCAACACAGGAAAACAAGCACTCAGAGTTTCTGGGTCATTTCAAAATACAGCTGAAATAGTGGAAAAATTGTTGGTGCCTTCAACAAATCTACGTCAGGCAGGACATATAACCTTTTGTTTACATGTTGCTCTTCCTGTTACATCGAAAACTCACAATAACCATGAAGTTGTGGTTTTCTTGCAGTCTTAATGAACCCGTGTTTTAAGCTTCAAGGGCTGCAATCTGCTTTGCAGTGCTTTATATTTCATTGCTAGTGGGCACAAACCTCCTATCTCCAAATCTGCTACATTTCAGGAAATTACAAAAAAATACTCTATCACTGAATTAATTACTTCTGCACTGTACTGACTATTAATGATTTTTGTTATTTTAAATGTTTAAAAGTGTAAAAACCCACTCAGCAATACGGACTATGACTAATAGCACTGTGTTTAAATAAAAAATGAAAATCATACCAACGGATATAAAGAGGTTTTGGCCTAACAACTATGATATGTGCTTCCTGTAGGCTAGGATTCATGCCTTTGTTAAGAGCAAAACCTCTGTAAGGATGTGATGCTCTGCAGGCCGACTATATGGAAATTCATGGTTACTCTCATTACCATGGCTTTGTTTGCTTCCTGCCTCAGCCAGGTTGCTCCCTAAATGGCTTTTTTTCCATTACATGTGACAAAACACAGAGGACATACTTGCATGTCCTCCATGCAGTCCACACACATCAGAATTCTGATCATAAACACTGATCACATTTATTATTTACAATTGCAAGCCGGGGTGTCCCAAATCCTCTTTGAAGAGGATAAAATGACTCTTCACTCACTTCACACCACAGGAGAATCAGGGAAGATCATCTTTAGGACCACCAGATAATTGGGCCTTTGCTGACTTTGAGCGGAAGCGGGAATCCGAGCCAAAACGTGGGCCATTTCTCTTGTAGCATGCATGGTCAAAGAAAAAAAACTCAAGCGTCAAAGCAATCAAATCTATATATTGCATCTCACAATCCTGACTCCCACTGTGAGAAAACACTGTTTTATAAGACAGTTGAGAAGTTATTGTATCCAACCTTGCAGGATAACCCTTTACACTGCCTTAACTGAAAAAAAACAATGTAAAATTTTTTTGCTTACAATAAATAACCCAATAAAATTTTCCTGCACTACTTTTACTGCAACAGTATTTAAAATTGAACTAAAATGTTTGATATTTACTGGAATCATACCCAAGGTGACACAGTAGCAGCAGAGTCAATCACTAAGGTGTAAATGCATCATTAATGCAGTATCTAAAGGCAGATTATCCTGTCACAACATGTCACCTGTCACCCTACCTGTCACACAATGACACTGTGATCAGGTGCAGGTGGAGGGCGGCAGGTTCATCCAGTTCTTTCCTTGGAGATCCGGACTCTCCTGTCCCCCTTTTAACTGAAGCTGTTTTAGCTCCCTGGATGAACTGTTGAGCTCCTCGCTACACCTCTGACAGCTGTAGAGGATCCAAAAACACCAACTTCTCCATTTACAAGCCGCTGCGTGAGATCTGATCCGGAGGAATAATCCGAGCTGGAGTGTCCCTCTCTCAGTCTGCGAATATCCAAGCTCACTCTATCTTCCTCGCAGTTTTGTCCCTTATTATCCAGCCTGCATCTCTCTCATGGAGCCGCACATCGCCCCTGCTGCCCCGACAGCCACACAGATTTACTGTCACAGGCTGTCAGAGAGGCTCCGAGCTGCATGGCATGATTTAATCCAGTGGTGAATTAAAGTGCCCCGTGTTGCACTTACACTCAGTTTAGGTTGCACTGACCTTCCTGTGTGATTATTTCATCGTTATATGATCTCAGGAATAAAACAAAATATCGTAGTTTGGCTCTCTTAAGGAGGGCAGCGCGTAACATGTGGGAGAACAGCGTGAGTGACAAAGCCAAACAAAGCGGCGGAGGAGCTGACAGCTGTTAAGGTGGAAAGGTAGAGATGTATCCGCCGTGATACAATCGCAACCTGTGCCGTCAAGGGACAATTGGATGTTTTATGAGCTGGCGCGTGGATTTACAGGCGAAAAAAATGGAGCAATAAAAGCTTAATAATGAAAACTGTAACTCTGTCTACCTTTATTGTCGTCACATGTATCCACAGTCACTCAAATGTACCTACAATTAACACAGCCTCCACGCACAGGCTCCAGAAATCACCCCGCACCATCCCACACTTCTACCCGACGCACAGTGCGCTCTTACCGGGTTAGCGAGCGGCTCCGTCCCCCTCTCTGGTCGCTGCTGGTTTCCTCTTCACACCACGGCCGGGCATTTGCGACTCAATTCCTCGTGCATTAAGGGGCAGGTCTCCCTGTCGGGATATGAAAGATGAATGTGCGTGCTAAATTGTCCTTTTTTTTTCGTTTCCATATCCACAACAGTCCTCACACACGACGGACCCGCCCCCCGGCGGCGCTGATTGGTTCAGAGGCTCCTCGACGTCTCCGTCGCTCCGTAAAGACAACACACACACATCTGGATGAGACCCCGCGCGCTACTGGGAGCGAGCGCTCTGGAGACACCGAGTTACGCACGAGGACATGAGGGGACGTGGAGGGGCGTAACGTTTCCTGAGGCCCCTCCAAATACCGCCTCGTGTTTATTATGTCTGGGAGTAAAGATCATGAGACATTTTCTGACATTTTGTAGTTTAATATCATTATATGTCTTTATTTATCTCATTTAAGTTTTTATTCAAACGTGGAAGGTGTTTTTGTTTGTTCTATTGTTATTTTACTTATTGTCATCATGTATTAATTTTTATTTTTAAGTCATGGGTATAAAAGTTCCACTTTATCTATAATGTAGTCCTTTATTCAGAGTAGGTTTCATCATATACTAAAATGTTTTCTTTTGTGTTATTTTTTTACTCTTATTATTAATTTTATTGAATTCACGAGAAGAACGTTTTATTTCATTTCACATATGATTCAGTTTGGTTGTGTTACTGTTTATTTATATGTTTTTTTATTCAGCTGTTAGTCAGTTTTTTTCATACGGGGCATTTCTTCCTGTTTTCACTGACTTAAGATTAGATTTAAAAAGCATGATCACCGGTTAATAGAATTTCTGTATTTTCTATGTTATCATTTGGATGTCTTCATTTATCTTACTATATATATTTTTTTATTCATTTATTCACCCACTTATTTATTCAACAACTTTTCATTTTATGTGAGAGTTTTTCATTTTTCCTTTTTGTAAAATGTATTTATGTATTTATTTGATTTTTTTATTTTAATTAATTCTTAATGTTATTGAATGGTTTTTGATTTTTTTTCTGTTTTTCATATCTTTATTTTATCTATATACTGAGTAGGTATTTTGTACAATTTACTTAAATTTTATTTTGTTAATTTATTTATTTTTCTTTTATTTTAATTATTTATTCATTTATTCATTTACTTACTTAATTATTGAAGTGCTTCTTTATTTATATAATGATATGGGTTTTTATGTGCAGGTCTTACATCGCTTATCTTTTTACATGTTAAGCAATCTGATAGGAACAAAGTTTATTTTTTTCATTAATTTAAATGTATTTTATTTTTTATGTCAAAAGTGTAATATTTATTTCATTATAAGATTTTTTATACTTGTTCATCCATGTTAATGATTTCTTCTTGTTGGGACTTTACTTATCAGTTTTTCCATGAATTTATTTAATACCTGGAAAGTATATCAAATTTACATCTATCTTTATAAAATGTGAAAAGTAGCTTTTCTTTTAAAATTTAATCTATTTTCATTATTTTGATCTGTTAAACATGTTGATATCTTATGCAATTTGTTATACTCATTCTCTGTCAGAATCAAGTTATTGTTTTCTTTAGTTGTTGGCATTTTGTGTGGGGGGGGGTCTTGTTTTTGTATATATATTTATTATTTTGCTTGTTTTAAAAATTGGAAAGCATTTTTTCGTCTTACTGCAAATAACTGCTCGCCAGCATGAGGCTATAACGGACAGAAACATGGGAAAATTTTGGAGTTATAGAAATTTTTGTTTATTTCTTTATACATTTTAAATGTATAAATTGTAAAAAATAGCATGTTTTTGCTTGAAAATTGGTCATACTTAGCCTAAGACAGTCTTTTTCAACCCTGAAATAAACAAAAATGCAATGCATATGTTTATACTTGCATGCAAGGGATCTTAATTAATTTATTTATTTATTTATTTTGCCAATCCGTCCTCAGAAATGGTGTCACAAGCTACACTTTGCAGTTTTTCTCCAGTAGTATCCTCCCAATGCTAAAAGATTCTTAATTTCCATACTTTTGCATATTTATTGGGCTCAAACATGTTAATATCACTCAGAACAAAGCTGAGAGTGACAGATGCTGTTTGCCAAAGTTGCACCAGCATTTCTGAGACTCTGGCGTCCTCTTGTGTCTAGTCCAATCCTTCCTCCTGTCCTTTCTCCTCTGCTCTTACAATGTCTTCCTTCGGAAGATTATCTTATCTCTCCCTTTCTCTCTCCCTCTCTCTCTCTGGCTTTGTCTCCTCCTGGCTCCAGCACAGGGCTGAACAGAGTCAGGCTGGGCGAGCGAGACTAATCACAGAGCAGCAGAGCAGAGTTTCCCTGAGGAAGATTAGTGACAGCTGTCACAGTCTCTCTGTGGAAACTGCATGTATTCACTGGAGAGAACAAGCAGTGAATGCATTTACATCCAATTATTTTTTAAAAACAGTGGGCTTATATTTTTAAATTTGCACACCGCTGAGTTGAGAGTTAATACAATGATGATTTTTAATCATGCATATGATCTTAAATGAGGTGCTGGTTGAATATCCCTCATTATTTGAAGGGCAATGACTTTAGATTCTAATTTTAAGCAACCTTTAGAGTGTTAAAAACATATAAAGAGTTTGTGAGGGAGAACAAATACAATCCTTAAGGGGGTCATTTTGAGAGGCATGTGATATGTTAATGTGAGACATTAAAACTGCTAATGTTATGATGCTCATTTGAAGATCATTGAGGGCTTTATTACCCTTTCATTAAGAGGAAAGAGCAGGGGTTGGATTTGAAAAAATAAGGCTATTCTGATTTTTGTGTGTGTGTGGATCTGCATAGCCTTAACTATTACAATTACTTATACACATCCACACATCTATTGTCTACACCACTTATCCTTTCAGGGTTGTGGGGGGCTGGAGCCTATCCCAGCTGACATAGGGTGAAAAGCAGGGTAAACCATGGACTAGATGCCAGCCAGTCACAGGGCCACATAAAGAGACAGACCACCTTTAATACACTCACCCACACCCCAGGGCAATTTAGAGTCACCAATGAACCTAACAAGCATGTTTGTTTTCATCTGTGGGAGGAAACTGGAGTGCATGGAGAGAACCTATGCATGAACAGGGATTCAAACCAGCAACCTTCTTGCTGTGAGGCATGCGTACTACCTGCTGCACCACCATGCCACCACAATGAGCAATATTTAGCCTTTTGTTGATTCCTATCCCATCATTATAGTCACTGTTAGCTTCTGAATGATGAATCTATTTTAAGACATACAGGGTATACATTAGACGTATTATAATGATATATCACTGTTCCTACAAAGTATCATACATATATTTCTGTAACCATTGTTACTGACATGGACGACCTGTTGTGGACCTGCCTAACTCCAATAGCTTTATCCAATATTAATCAGCACCAGCAACAATATTGTTTAACACCAGTTAACTGACAACTGAAATTCACTGTCAATGCACGGTCATGAAGGCCAAGGATATTTAACTTTGTCCCTTCAAAATCTTACCAGTTTCCTTTGAGACAATGTGGACATGTTTACAGCCTTTTTGTAATTTTGCATTTATGAGCAGGCCATGAAGATGATACTGGAACTTCAAAATCACATCAGTTCATTCTTGAGTCCCTGTGGACATATGTGCAAAGTTTGATGGAAATCCTCAAAGTGTTTTCCAGATATGCTGTTAACAAGCAAATGAGGACCATAAGGCTCCATGACCTTAAACTCTGGCCTATGAGCTGCAAAATCTGATCAGTTTGTCCTTGAATCCAGATGGAAAAGTGATCAATGTTTGCTTTCACAAGGCCTGTACCTATACAGATGGAGTACAGACAGATGGACAGATAATCTAAAAACATAGTGTCCTCGGCCTTCACTGTTGTCAGCACAAAGGTACAAAAATCCGATAAATGAAGAGTATGGTCCAGACCAGAGGTGTCCAAACTTTTGTCATCAAGGGCCAAGTACAGAAAAATGACCAAGGTACGTTTTATTTATGTTTCCTGGGTATAAAAGACACAAGCAGAAACAAAAAGCAAGTTTTTTTTTTCCGTTTTTTCCATTTTGCTCAAAAAAACAAAACAAAACAAAACAAAACCAAAAAAAAAAAAGGAAACAGATCGTTGTTTCCTTATTTTGTTTACGCCAAAAAAAGGAAAATACCACTCCATATTTCGTTTCATTGGTGGGTGGGATTTCAAAAGCCCACCTGTGCAGTGCCCTTCAAAATAAAGCTCCTGTTCTGGCAGGCATGGAACAACTGACTTTCATTGTACTGCCTGCACCCATATGCACCTATTCTAAATGAAAGCAAGTTGTGTACAAAGTACAGGGCTTACACGGAAGTAGGCTATCTATTGAGTAAGAGAGAGCGATATTTATCCACTACAAGACACAACAAGACAAGACCGACTAGGCACACTGAAAGTAGGTATTTTAAATGACCAACAGGTGTCGCCGTACGTTAACGTTGCCATTAATCATCAACGGATGGTTTATTTCCCCAAAAAAATAAACCATCCATTTCATGAATGTGACACATTTATTGGATATGAAAAAACAATGGTGGTGTGTTGTTCTAGCTGTGTAGGGGTATCTCGAAACTAAAGCCTTGTTTGAGAGCAGGCTGCTAACATAAATCCAGATCCATGTATAAATCACTTGGATGTTTATAGGGGATGATTGATGGCAACGTTAACGCACAGTTCCAATGTGCCTTGTTGGTCTTGTCTTGTGTCTTGTCGCTGATAAGTCTCTCTCTCTCTTACTCAATAGATGGCCTACTCCCGTGTAAACCCTGTACTGTGTACACCACTTGCTTTCATTTAGAATAGGTGCATATGGGTGCAGGCAACACAATGAAAGTTAGTTTCTCCATGCCTGCCAGAGCAGGAGCTTTATTTTGAAGGGCTGGACCTTTATTTTGAAGGGCACCGCACAGGCGGGCTTCAAAGTCCCGCCCACCAATGAAACGAAATATGGAGTGGTATTTTCCTTTTTTCGGTGAAAACGACTAAATGAAAAAAACGAACCGTTTCCTATTTTATTTGTTTTTTGCTCAAAATGAAAAAACCAAAAAACAAACTGTTTCCCTTTTTTTTGTTTTTTTGCGCAAAACAGAAAAACGAAAAAACAGCTTGTTTTTTTGTTTCTGCTTGTGTATTTTATACCCTGGAAACATACTGATAAAACATACCTTGGTCAAAAATACTCTGATGTCAGGACCACGATGATGTTACTCAGCTTCAGTGTATCTTATGCTGCGTTCCAGGCAACCTGTAACTCGTGTTTTTCCACCTGTAACTCGTGAAAGTGCACTGGAACGGCACTCGAACTCGTAACTTCCCACCCATGAACTCGTACCATATCGATGTACTCCAAGTTATGACTTGTGACGTCACATCACTGCCTAAACAATATGGCAGCCTCTAAGTAACGACACATACCTGTAAAATTTAAAGTATAAGCTTCTGTTACCTTCTGCACCGTTTCTCCTCCTCCGTTTCACTCAAATGATCAAGTTGCAGGCTTCTTTGGTGATTGAAATGATTAAGCATAAATCTTATAATGTCTGCCATGTTGTTTTGTTTACATACCAGAATTCCTTGTGCTCAAACTGAAGTTTTGATTTAATTTAGTTTATTAATTAGTTTAATTTATAATTAATTTAGTTTGATTTGCCTGGAACGCTCTCAGGTCGGAACTCGAAGATTTCAACTGGGAAATTTCCGAGTTACGGGTTACCTGGAATGCAGCAAAAGTTAAGGACTTCGCAATGGCCAATTACAGTCTAGTGAGCTCTGGTTGACCTTTGCACCCACATGATTTGCGCCAGGTCAGATGAGACTGTTGCCTCATGCAACAGGGGGAGCCGGCAGCTCATGTAAACATTCAGACAAAACAAGAACAAACTGTATAAAGCTGACAAACATTTTTAGGATCGTGCTTTGGGATGATTAAAATGGTTGTCACAAATGTTTTGTAAACCTTATATGATTGCAGATAGCAAAGAAAAGGAGCGTGATTACTGCCATTTGCTGCCATAATCCATTTGTTCTTATTCATCAGTCAAGCAAAAGTTTGATGTACTAATGCCAGCCATAATTTATCATTCGTTTTGGAATTTGCTGAGGGCAGAGTGGGAATGAGTCCCAAGCCAGAGAATGCTGCCACTCTGTGTACAAGACCATCAGCTTCCAGTTTCTGGTGATTTTGGCACGTTTTTTGGGGGCACTACCCACAGGTTTCGCTGAGTTGCTCATTCCACAAATGCACAATCCTCACAAGTTGCACCTCACTGTAAAGATGACTAATCAGGCTTTCCAATGATGTGAATCACAATACTAACTGGTGTTAGTAAAGGGGAAAAAATTGACCAGTCATGTTTCCAAATCTTTTTGAGGAGTACAGAAAATTTTACAATCTTTCCCTTTAACAGTAGATGCTGACCAGTTTTCTGTGGAGGTCCCCCAAATTGCACCTTACTAGAGCCTCTCCGGGAACCACAAAAAAGAAAGTGATACCTTCCCACAATTTAAATCAAATGAGTTCGTCGTTGTTGCTTAAATCCCAGACATTGTTGGCCTTCTCACATTCTTATATTGTGGAAAGTATCCATTGTGTGAATTATCATTGTTTAGTCCATATGTGCACACCTAACTTTGACACCCTTTTTTTTGGTCACGTTTTATTTAATATTTTTCCCGTGTATTGATGCATTGTTTATGTTTGTATTGATATTCTCAAGTTGAAATGAACTGTGTTTTTGCATTTGGTAACATATTTTCTGCCCCAGATTCATAATGTTGCATTTGTCCGCTGTGCTAAAGGCGTGGCCTTTTCCTGCTCTTTGTGGTTGAGGTTACGGTTATCCTCGTAGATACCTCCAAGTCGTTGGAAAACGTTCAGCATTGTGGTCATTATTAGACAGATTTTAGCATCTCCTACATTCCTCGCACAAGTGAACGCAGCATGAGGCTCCTCCCAAACCAGAAGTATGAGCGAGTGAAAGGTATTCGTGTACTCTGAGTTTTGTCTGTCAGGCAATTCTTTCATAATTATCTCTCTCCAGTGCGTCTTACCAGCTAATAAACGTGAATAAAACATAACACCTGACAGACAAAACTCAGGGCATACTATTACGTGATGTCACTTTCATTGATCGGGCAGGCTGCGGTTCAGCCAAGTTCACTTCTGTTCACCTCTGCCGGTGTCTGCACCTGAACAAACTTTACCTGTCTTCTCTCAGTGGAGGTACGGTTGTGATTTCTGTTATCAAACATGCGGGAGTCCTTCTTTAAAGGTCCTTGTCTCTTTTGTTAATTGGATATATCGTTTGGAAACAGATATCAAAAACAGAAAAAACACTGGATATTTGATTTTTGTTTTAAAATAGAAACATCAAAATCGAAATACAGCTTGATTTTATTTGTTGTTGTCTGAAACGAGTAGGGAAAAGTCAAATAACGGTTTGATTTCCAATTTTAATTTCTAAAAAGAAAATAGAATATAGCACCAGACACAAATCAGGTTGGCCTGTTTATTCCCTTGGGATGACCGGAAGTTGTCACAGCAAGAGCTCACAACAGAGCTAAATAACTTTTTTCTTTTAAATTAAAGAGGTCCCAGCCTGAGGAATTGAAGGCCTACACTTAAATTAAAAAAAGTCAGCATCTTCAGAGAACAGGAAATCAACACTTAAAAGTACGATCATCGGTCATCTGTAACTGCTTTTCCGCTGTATTGTTGCAATATAATGTAACAGAAGAAGAGATACAAGAAAGTGATAGGAAGATGAATATTATATTTGCACAGATTCCGGATTTCACTCTCTCTCTCTCTCCCTCTCTCTCTCTCTCTCTCTCTCTCTCTCTGTCCTTAACTCTCTCTCTCTCTCTCTCTCTCTCACTCTCTCTCTTGTCTTTCGGCCTTTCTCTCATTTTCTTTCTCTTTCTCTCACACACACAAACAGTGCTACATGTATTGCATGAACCCACACTCAAATAAATAAAAAGAATAAGTTTGCTAGAACTTGCAATCTGTGAAACATTCAAAAGCAAACTAGTGCTAAAAACAACAGCATGCATCTGTAGTCTGATTCATGAGTTACTTGTGCATGTTATAACGACAATAGCCTATATCAATTGTTTATTTTGTAAGAAGGCTTATTTCATGTCATCCATCTGGCAGCTTCTTCTGACATAAGACTGGTTACCCACGTGACTGTAGAGATGTCATAATATCTGTATATCAAAAGTCTATAAGACAGAACTGGGCAACAGTTTACAGCAGGTGGGAATAATGCTTCAAAGAGAGAGTGCTTTCACAAGTGGTAAGAGTTAATTTTTCTCAAATAAAAAATACAAAGTGAATGAACAGTAGAGAAGTTTTGGTGTGATGACCCTTTAGCTTCAAAAGAGCATCAATTCTTTAAGTAAACTTGCATACACAGGAAACTCAGTAGGTAGGTTCTTGTGTGGAAGTAAGCCAGCTCAGTTTAAATGAGCAATTAGCTTAAAATTTGTTAATAAGATTTGTTCATGGAGCCCAAGTAGGCCTGCTTTTTGGTAGACTATCACTCCTTTAAAATAGAAGTTGTGTTGCTTTAAATGTGATCTGAATCCAAATGTGGATCAAGGAATATTTGTTAACATTGCAAGGTATTATAGAGAGGCATAGTGTCAGAAATGCCAAGGCAGAGAGTTGTTCTCTTGAGCACTTCCAGTTTGAAGAGGTTGACTTGTTCAGTCATAACTTCAAATAATGAACGCTTAAGGTTGTAACTTCTTCTTTCATGACATGTAGTAGGGTAAAGGGTTATCTTCATTGAGGTTGTCTCAACGCCTGAAATGTAACCTTTGATTTATGACTTGTTAAAATGAACCAACATCAATACCTGCTTTGATAACACAGCAACAAATGTGGAAGTCCGGGGTGACAGATGTTGGATGATTTCCTTAATTTTGATCACTAAAAATGCTGGAAAACTTATGCACTCTGCCCAAATTGTACAAGTATTTTACTATTGTTTAGGTTGATAGTGTATTTGTGCAAGTTTAGACCGTTTGCATCAGCTTTTGGTTAATAATTTGACAAGTGCTTAAAGATTCTTTTAAAACTTAAAATAAAAGCGATTGTTTGGTTTTACAAAATTGTATTAAAAGGCATAAGACATTTTGACCTTGCATGTGATAAGTAGTTATGCTTGGATATCAAGACATTATCTTATTTAATCTCATAATTCATCCATGCAGGCTCAGAGCTCTACATTTCCACCTCTAAAGTTATATGAGAGGGTTCATTTTACTCTGGTAACATGAGCTTTGACCCCATTCCTGCTTGCTGCTACAACATTAATTTACCACTCTAATGTCAATAGGTTTTGTTTGTGTTTCCAGCTACAAGCTTGCTGACAACCCCTGAGTGTTTTCTCTTTGCTTTTACATGGTAAAATTTCCTGTGAGAAGTTTTCAGCCAGTTTTAATCAATACTGAGATACTAATACTGAGTGGTAGAGAGGGGATGGACAATACATATACTAACTTCAGTGTTACATGTTAAAAAGTTTATCAACAGGATCGACTGAAGATCTGAGAGGAGCACTGTAGCACACAGAAGGGAAATGAAGCAGCATGTCTTCGTGCACGATAACTAGACCAGAAAAGATAAAGCTGCAGAGTTATAGCTCTGTATCCAACGGCAGCACGTCAGGCTCTGTGGATGCGCAACCTGCACCCGAAGGTGATCATGTTAGAGCAGATGTACTCCAGAACTCTGAAGATATTATGATTAAAATGTCCAGATACACAGTTTAGTTTGTACAACCAGATAAACTTCTCCAGCTACAGTGGTTGTTTTTATCTGTCCTGTCAAGTCTTCCTTCTCTGCTTTCGTGCCGGTCCCACAGGATGATGTCATGAGCCATCAAAAGCAACACAAATTAAGTTTCTGACAGGATCTTTAACTCATAAATTCAAAGCATAGCTATGCCTTTGTGAAAGGTTGTCTAACTGTATTCCTCCTGTGTTTAAGCCCAACACACCCATGTCTAAATCTATTCATCTGAAAGTCTTTCTTTAATTCTTTACTTTTGCTCTGTTTCTTTGCAGTTGGGGTTAGGCAAACATTACAAGCATGCTGGCACCGCAGGCCAATCGTGTCATGGTAATCGGAGAATGGGAGAAAGACTGGCAGGAGAACCGGACTGGCTTCCATCAGACCAACGTACACCCGTAAATGCCTCTTACTTATTCACTTCCTAAGTGGAATGTTATACAATAACCTAATTGGAAATCCCAAAAAACCTGCATGAAGGAAATCAGCTTATTAAAAGGCTAGGAAGCACAGTAGCTTTAAAGTAAGTGTTTGGCCTTAAGTCCCGCAGTTCACAGCAGCTGATCATTACATGTGATGTTGCAGTGCAGATGGATCAGAGCTGATTTAATGTCTGAAATCAGGCAGATCCATCATTGTGACCCATCAGGAAGTGACTGCTCATAGAGAGATTAGCATAGATGCTAATAGCTTCAGTAGCAGTTTTATCAGATCTGGACCACATGTCTTAATTTAATGAAAAATAATAACACTTCAAATATAACTATATAAATGAGCCGTGGCTTATGTTCCGTCCTTACAACACTGCAGTAGCGCCCACGTGCTACATTATCTAACTGGCCTGTAATGAATGTGGAACAGTCATCCAATCACCTGCCAGATATGCTTTTGAAAGGCTTTGCCAGTTCCCAAACACTTTCTATGGGCTCTTTCCCAGTTGGACCAGTGAAATACATTGAACTGTCTACCTGGTGTGTCAGGTTTCATTGAATGTATACCTGCTGACTTTTTGACAGGATGTTGGAGGCCCATCTTGATAAGGTTGTTGCTGGGCGAACAGGAGTCCGCTTCTTCTTCCCTCTCTGTGGCAAAGCTGTAGATATGAAGTGGTAAGGCCATTTTTGAATAACATATGATGTAAGATTTTCGTGGTGTGGATATAAACAGTTCCTCAGACTTTTCTCCTCTTTCCTTGTGAATGTCAGGCTGGCAGACATGGGACATTCAGTGGTGGGGGTGGAGATTTCTGAAAAGGGGATAAAAGAGTTCTTTGGGGAAAACAACATGACCTACACTGAGGAGGCTGTCCCCACATTACCCGGAGCAAAAGTGTTCAAAGTATGTGGAGGATATACTTGTAAACAAAGGGATAATTTAACATAAACTTTATATAATCCCCTTAAAAATAGTTTGAAACTGTTATTTTGGTCATTATTTATCCTGCATAATAATAACATTTGATACTGTATTATATTTCATTGGAAAGCCTATTTAGTCACCTTTACAACGAGGCACAACTTGTACGGCTCGTGCATTTATGGAATGAGCGACACAGCTAACCGTGGAGATAGTGCCTAAAAGAAATGTGCCAAAATCCCCTGAAACTACCAGTGCTCTTGTATGCAGAGTGTCAGCCCTGGTACCATCTCCAATCTTAAAAGTCCCATTACCTGCAAAATCAATTTTCTTTAAGGAGCTTGGGAGCAGAAGAACATGATAGCTTATATTAAACTCTCAGTTCATGGAGAAATGTGCTGTACCTCTTTAAAGAAAATGCCCCATAAATGCTCCATTTTTTATTCAGTGGGGTTTAGTATATAATAGCTATACAGCCATCACTGCTTTGAAAGTCCACTCAGGGGCCTGTAAACCCTCCTCCCCACTCCCGTCAGGCATGATTTTGGTAGCCAGTCATTGCATAGCTCATTATTGTAGCCTCCTGCTGCCTCAGATCTGAGCGTTTTCGAAGGGAAGCGAAAAAGAGCTCATATCCTCTACATGGACAAAATGTTTTATTGTTTTATTTAACCCAAATCCAATTCTTGCTTAATAGACACCCAAAACATAATATCAACAGACAATTACACCAGGACATGGGACCTTTGAGCCCAAGTTCCAGGAGAATAAATGTAAGAATGAAATTGTCCCCAGAGTGTCATTTCCGTGAAGGGTTTAAACTACCACCAACATATCTGATGCAGAAATTCAACATGTCAAATAAAATTGGTTGTTTTTGTTCCACAGGGCTCGGAGAGAAACATCTCCATATATCAGTGTGACCTGTTTGACTTCTCCAGGTTCGTTAACTGTTTAAATTTAATTTGTATTTTTTTTTTTTTTTTAATTTTAGGTTTTAACTCACAGCAATGTAAATCATTAAATAGGTTGATGCTTTACAAAAATTATTCTGTGCTTTTTTTTTTACAGCTCCATTGAGGATCAGTTTGGAGCAATTTGGGACAGAGGGTCTCTTGTGGCCATCAACCCCAGAGACAGAGAGAAGTGAGATAAGATTTGACACTAAACTGCTGTTTCAAATTATGATTTGGAGGCTTAACCACATGAATAAGGAAGATTTTTAGGTGCAATATACAAACCCCAATTCCAGTGAAGTTGGCATGTTGTGTAAAAGAATTAAAAACAGAACAATGAGTTGCAAATCCTTTTCAACCTTTATGCAATTGAATACACTACAAAGCCAAACATTTAATTCTCAAAAGGATAAACTTCATTTTTTTTTTTTAAATATTTACTCATTTTAATTTTGATGCCTGCAAGATGTTCTCAAAATCTGGGACAGAGGCAACAAACAATGGAAAGTCCCACAGGTGAACAGGCTAATCGGACACATGTGAGTGTCATGATCAGGTGTTGTTATTGTTATAAGTTCAACAGCGAGCATCTGTGACAATATTGGGGTGTGTTAGTGCCCATGGCATGGATAACTTGCACATCTGTGAAGGCACCATTAATGCTCAAAAGTGCATACAGGTGTTGGAGCAACATCTGCTGACCTCCCAGAGACATCCCTGCTTAGTTCATCAAGACAATGCCAAGCCACATTCTGCAAGTGTTGAAACAGCGTGGCTTTGCAGTAAAAGAGTGAGGGTACTAGACTGACCTGACTGCTGTCCAGACCTGTCTCCCATTTAAAATGTGTGGTGCACTGTGATGCGCAAAGTACGACACCAGAGACCCCAGACTGTTGAGCCACTGAAGTTTTACATAAAGCAAGAATGGGAGAGGATTTCACCTGCAAAGCTTCAACAATTAGTGTCCCCGGCTCCCAAATTCTTATAGAGTGTTGTTAAGAGGAAAAGTGATGTAACACAGTGGTAAACATGCCCCTGTCCCAGCTTTTTTGGAATGTGTTGTAAGCAATAAAAATTAAAAATGCGTGACTATCGGCAAAAGAAACAATGAAGTTTATCAATTTGAACGTTAGATACCTTGTTTTTGTAGTGTATCCATAGGTTAAAAAGCATTTGCAAGTCATTGTATTCTGTTTGTATTCACATTTTACTCAACACCCTAACTTCATTGGAATTGTGTAAGATAGACCTAAAAGTGAGGCTAAAACCACTTAAACATTTTTTTCATGTAGCATTATTGAACACAATCATATGTTGAGTGATGTGTCCTTTTCTCTCATATTACTCCAGGTATGTTGCTCTTTTAACTTCCCTCATGGCCAAAGACTGCAAATACCTCCTGGAATCACTGCTCTACAATCCTGAATTATATAAAGGTAACATATTGCCAGTGTTGGGTTGGACCCCATTCTGATGCTCACTTTCAACCTCAGCAGCTCATCTCATCTACATTCCTAAATGCATAATATGAGGACTCAATACTGATGTTTTGTTGTGTTTTTTTCTTGAAGGTCCTCCGTTTTTTGTGCCAGATGAGCAAGTGCACAGTCTTTATGGTGAGTGTCCAAGAGATACACTTAAACTCAGTTGGAGTTGTTACTTGGATTTGCAGTGAAGATAATTATGGAGATTAATTTGTCTGATTTTTCAAAATGTCTTTATCTCAGGGAACAGCTGTGATATTAAGCTTGTACAGTCTGCAGATGCCATGACAGAGGAGATTCGCAGCTGGGGGCTGGACTTCTTCACTCAAAATGTATTCCTCATCACTCCAAAGAAATAGGAAACAGCTTTTAAATGCTTAGAGAAGCTGTTCTGTTGATCTTCTTTTGCTAACACGTCAGAGGAAATATTTTTAATGCTTGGACTTATTTTTGATTCAGTTACATTGGGAGGGGAAATGTGTGTCCAAAACGATTTTTAAAATGTCAAAGTTATTCATTTTATAAAAGTCTTGAAGAATGTAAAAATATGAACATAAAAATACCAAACAAATAAAACCTTTTTATCAACCCACTGGTCAGGATGAGAATGATGCTTCGTGCAACAGGGAGAGTCGGCAGCTCATCCAAACATTCAGACAAAACAAGAACAAACTGTAAAAAGCTGACCAACATTTTAGGATGGTGCTTTGGGATGATTAAAATGGTTGCCACAAATGTTTTGTAAACCTTCTATGATTGCAGATAGCAAAGAAAAGGAACGTAATTATTGTCATTTGCTGCCATAATCCATTTGTTCTTATTCATCAGTCAAGCAAAAGTTTGATGTACTAATGCCAGCCATAATTTATCATTCGTTTGGAATTTCCTGAGGGCAGATTGGGAATGAGTCCCAAGCCAGAGAGTGCTGCCACTCTGTGTACAAGACCATCAGCTTCCAGTTTCTGGTGATTTTGGCACGTTTTTTGGGGGCACTACCCACAGGTTTCGCTGAGTTGCTCATTCCACAAATGAACAATCCTTACAAGTTGCACCTAACTGTAAAGATGACTAATCAGGCTTTCCAATGATGTGAATCACAATACTAACTGGTGTTATTAAAGGGGAAAAAATTGACCAAAGTCATGTTTCCAAATCTTTTTGAGGACTACAGAAAATTTTACAATCTTTCCCTTTAAACAGTAGATGCTGACCAGTTTTCTATGGAGGTCCCCCAAATTGCACCTTACTAGAGCCTCTCGGGGAACCACAAAAAAGAAACTGATACCTCCCCACAATGTTAAATCAAAAGTGTTAGTTCTCATTGCTTAAATTCCAGACATTGTTGGCCTTCTCACATTCTTATATTGTGGAAAGTATTCATTGTGTGAATTATCATTGTTTTAGTCTACATGTGCACACCTAACATTGACACCCATTTTTTTGTATTTTATTTCATATTTTTTCCCAGTGTATTGATGTTTATTTGTCAACTGAAGTTAAAGTGAACTGTTTGTTGCATTTGGTAACATATTTTCTACCCCAGTAACATACTGCTACATTTGACCTTAAGGACCGCTGTGTTAAAGGCTTGGCCTTTTCTTGCTCTATGTGGTTGAGGTTACTGGTATCCTCATTCTTACTGATCTCATTGGAAAACGTTCAGTCTTGGGCTCATTATCAGACAGATTTTAGCATCTCCTACATTCCTCGCATAAGTGAACGCAGCATGAGGCTCCTCCCAAACCGGAAGTATCGCCGAGTGAAAGGGTTTTGTATACTCTGAGTTTTGTCTGTCGGGCAATTCTTTCATAATTATCCTCCCCGCTGACGACCTAACAACTAGTTACAGTGAATACACCTGACAGACAAAACCCAGGACTTACTATTACGTTATATCACTCTCATTGATCGGGCAGGCTGCGGTTTAGCCAAGTTCACTTCACCCCTGCCGGTGTCTGCAGCTGAACAAACATTACCTGTCGTGTCTCAGTGGAGGTACTGTTCTGATTTCTATTACCAAACATGAGGGAGTCCTTCTTTAAAGTACTGGGGTTGGTTTTATGCCAGGCTGCTGCTGGGTAAGCCCTGATCTACCGAAGCCTGAATGTGTGGTTAACGAAAATAACAGCATGTGGCTGTGGTCTGATGAGCTACTTGTGCATGTTATAACGGTAATATATCAACTGTTTATTTTGTAAGAAGGTTAATATTATGTAATCCATTTGACAGCCTCTCCTGATGTAAGACTGGTTACTCACGTGACTGTAGAGATGTCATAATATCTGTATATCAAACGTCTATAAGACAGAACTGGGCAACAGTTTACAACAGGTGTGAATAATGCTGCAAAGAAAGAGTGCTTTCACAAGTGGTAAGATTTCATTTTTGTCAGTTAAATACAAAGTGAATGAACGGTAGAGACGTTTTGGTGTGATGACCCTTTGCCTTCAAAACAGCCTCAATTCTTTAAGCAAACTTGCACGCTTTTTTTTAGGAAACTCAATAGGTTGGTTCTTGTGTGGACGTAAGCCTGCTGAAATCCTTCATGTAGTCCTGGACACATTTGATGAGGTCAGGGCTTTGTGGGGGCCATGCCATCCCTCCCAGGACTTCCCTGGGGCTTTTCCATTTGTGGTGTTTGTTCAGCTCTGCTCAGCTCTGCACGGTTTAGATACTGCATGCTCTGTTTTTGATTAAACTTTATCAGTACCTCTCTAATGTGGGTGGGACTGTCATAAGCGTGGCTGCAAATATCTAAGATGGCATTCTCATCATAGGATCGTAGCAGAGTTTGGCTGTTTATCCCCTAGCTTTAAGCCTCCTTCACAGATCTGCTTCTGTTTCAGTCAATGATGGTGTTTCTGCCTACAAATGAAAATAAACACCTGTTAGATATCATTGGTTCACCATACGCCTGACTTTAATCCTGCAAAATCCCTGACTCTGTGAGAGTGTACTTATCAGAATTCACACTAGTTTGAAGACAAAGGGCAGTCACTCCAAATATTGATTTGATTTTGACTTTTTACTGTTTGGCCACTTGGAACTTTATAAAGTGGTAGAAAATGCGCAGCTGAAATTTAGAAATCCTTCTTATTTCATAGCATTCAAGGCACCTGCAATCAGACATTTCTTGATTTAATATGAAGACATCACAGGTAAAGACCTTCTCACTGTTTACATTTAAGATGTAAATTGCAAACACTTCAGAACTGGAATGTTGCCGACATTTTTGGACAGTTTGTTCAGTTTATATGAGCAGTTAGTTTAAAACAAGATTTGTTAACTGAGCCCAAGTTGGCCTTCTTTTTGGTAGAGTATCAGTCCTTTAAAAATAGAAGTTGTGTTGCTTTAAATGTGGTCCAGAAAAAGCTTTGAATTGAAGTGATGAAAGTTTTAGCAACCTTAAATCTGTGAGGATGAATGAATCAAATGAACCAATATCAGTACCTGCTTTGATAACACAGCAACAAATGTGAAAGTCCAGGGCAGCAGATGTTGGGTAATTTTCTTACTTTTGATCACCAAAAATGCTGGAAAAAGTATTGTTACTATTGTTTAGGTTGAATGTGTATTTGTGCAAATTTTGACTGTTTGCATCAGCTTTTAGTTAATTATGTGATAAGTGCTTAAAGATTCTTTTAAACATTAAAATGAAAGGGATTGTTTAGTTTTACAGTATTGTATTAAAAATGTGATTAGTATTTTTGCTTGAATATCAAGACATTTCTTCAATAACCCATAATACAACCATGCTGGCTTAGATGTCTACATTTCCACCTCTAAAGTTATATGAGAGGGTTCACTTTACTCTGGTAACATGAGCTTTGACCCCATTCCTGTTTGCTGCTACAGCATTCATTTACCACTCCAGTGTCAATAGGTTTTGTTTGTTTTTCTAGCTACAAGCTTGCTGACAACCCCTGAGTGTTTTCTCTTTGCTTTTAGATGGTTACATTTTCTATTAGAAGTTTTCAGCATGTTTTAATTAATACTGAGATCTCTTAAAACTTTTCTCACATGCTACCCTGATATTAGGATTATGTCTGGGCAGCCTGCCTGACATGGTCGTTCACACTTGCTCCTCTCAGCAGGGAGTATGTCCTGCTGAACGGGGGGAGAAGTGGTTGAGAGGGGATGAACAATATATATCCTAACTTCAGTGTTACATGTTAAAACAATTTATCAACAGGATCGACAAGAGATCTGGGAGGAGCACTGTAGCACACAGAAGGGAAATGAAGCAGCATGTCTACGTGCACGATAACTAGACCAGAGAAAGAAAGCTGCAGAGTTATAGCTCTGTATCCAACGGCAGCACGAGTCAGGCTCTGTGGATGCCCAACCTCGTTTTAGAGCAGATGTACTACAGAACCCTGATGATATGCCGTGGAAACAACACTTTAAAATGTCCAGATACACAATTTAGTTTTTACAATCAGATGAACTTCTCCAGCAGATGTTTTTATCTGTCCTGTCAATACTCCCTTTTCCCACTCGCCTCAGTGAATTGCCCTGCTGCATTCAAAAATTACCCAGGAAAGGTCAGAGTGAAAAACTGTTTGGCTGTTTTGATTCACACATACGGCTCGTCCTTGTAAGGCTGTGTCATTTTCAGGGTTTTTTTTGCAAGTGTGAATGGGGTTTTACTGTCCATACAAATGAAAACAAGACCATCATCTGGGCGGCAAGGCAGAATCCAACATGATAACAACCTCAAAACACACCTACAGGACGACCACTGCCTTGTTGAAGAAGCTGAGGGTAAAGGTGATGGACTGGCCAAGCATGTCTCCAGACCTAAACGCTGTTGAGTATCTGTGGGGTGTCCTCCAAAGGAAGGTGGACAAGGTCTCTAACATCCACCAGTTCCATGATGTTATTATGGGGGAGTGGAAAAGGATTCCAGTGGTAACCTGTGAAGCTCTGGTGAACTTCATGAGGGCTATGGCAGTGCTGAAAAATAATGGTGACCACACAAAACTTTGGGCCCATTTTGGACCCTTTCACTTAGGAGTGTTCTCACTTTTGTTGCCAGCAGTTTAGACATTAATGGCTGTGTGTTGAGTTATATTGAGGGGACAGTAAATTCACACTGTTACACAAGCTGTACACTCACTACTGTACATCGTATCAAAGTGTCATTTCTTCAGTGTCGTCCCATGAAAAGATATAATAAAATATAAGCTGAAATGTGAGGGGTGTACTCACTTTTGTTAGATACTGTATGCTTTTGTGAAAGGTTGTCTAACTGTATTCCTCCTGTGTTTAAGCCCAACACACCCATATCTTAATCTATTCATCTGAAAGTCTTTCTTTGATTCTTTACTTTTGCAGTTGGGGTAAGGCAAACATTACCAGCATGCTGGCACCGCAGGCCGATCGTGTCATGGTAATCGGAGAATGGGAGGAACGCTGGCAGGAAAACCGGATTGGCTTCCATCAGACCAACGTACACCCGTAAATGCCTCATACTTATTAACTTCCTGAGTGGAATATTATACAACTGTCTGTGAATTTCACTTAATAATAACCCAATCGGAAATGCCAAAAGAAGTGCAAGAAGGAAATCAGCTTATCAAAAGGCACAGAAGTACACTAGCTTTAAAGTAAGTGTTTGGCCTAAAGTCCAGCAGTTCACAGCGGCTGAATGTTGCAGTGTGTATGGATCAGAGCTGATTTAATGTCTGTAATCAGGCAGATCCATCATTGTGAGCAGCCCAGAGTGGCACGTCCCAATCAGCATCCTTTAGAACAGGAAGAGGTGGGAGCTAAGAGCGTGAAGACAGCAGGAACTGACTGCTTGTAGAGAGATTAGCATAGATGCTAATAGCTTCAGTAGCAGTTTTATCAGATCTGGACCACATGTCTTAATTTAATGAAAAAAAAAATAACAGCACTACAAACTTAACTATATAAAGGCTCCACTTCCGAAATGTTATGGCGATAGTTTTTTCTGCATAGTGACTTACGTTCCGTTCTTACACCACTGCAGAAGCACCCACCTGCTACATTACCTGATTAGCCTGTAATGAATGTGGAACAGTCATCCAATCACCTGCCAGATATGCTTTTGAAAGGCTTTGACAGTTCCCAAATACTTTCTATGGGCTCTTTCCCAGATGGACCAGTGAAATACATTGAACTGTCCATCTGGTGTGTCAGGTTTCATTGAATGTATACTTGCCAACTTTTTGACAGGATGTTGGAGGCCCATCTTGATAAGGTTGTTGCCGGGCGAACAGGAGTTCGCTTCTTCTTCCCTCTCTGTGGCAAAGCTGTAGATATGAAGTGGTAAGGTCATTTTTGAATAACATATAATCTAAGATTTTCGTGGTGTGGATATAAGCAGTTCCTCAGACTTTTCTCCTCTTTCCGTGTGAATCTCAGGCTGGCAGACATGGGACATTCAGTGGTGGGGGTGGAGATTTCTGAAAAGGGGATAAAAGAGTTCTTTGGGGAAAACAACATGACCTACACTGAGGAGGCTGTCCCCACGTTACCTGGAGCAAAAGTGTTCAAGGTATGTGGAGGATATACTTGTAGACAGAGGAGGGATAATTTGACATAAACTGTATATAATCCCCTTAAAAATAGTTTGAAACTGTTATTTTGGTCATTAATTATCCTGTTTAATAATAACATTTGATATTGTATTATATTTCATTGAAAAGCCTATTTAGTCACCTTTACAACGAGGCACAACTTTCCTGCAACTGCCAGTGTTTATGCGGGCAGAGTGTCAGCCCTGGTACCATCTCCAATCTTGAAGGACCCATGTCCTGCAAAACTAACCCAATTGTTGGTTCAATGAAAAGTCTGATCCTTCTTACAATTTAACAAGAAAATATTTAATTACCTTAAAATTTGGGGGAGTAGATTTGGATATTTGGATTGTTAGATTACAAGTTGAAAAGTCCCAGTCCCCGGATATGATCCTCCCGTTTTCAAAGTGGGGTAAGAGGCAGGACGTAGTATTTTGAAGTCCTGGAAGGCGCCTTTTCACTGATCTCCTGAAACAGGAACGATTTCAAGCTGGAATCCCACTTCTGACACCAATTTGTTGTGGAAAAAATGTGTTTATGTTCCCCAAAAAGGTGAAATGAAGGATCTTGAACCAAATACTGCCTTTGTGAGTTTTTGTTACAAATTTTTCTATTTATTAGAAAAAATTACAATCTTGCAAGAATGGAGACAATCAGAATGATCAGCGACGTGCAGTCCATCAGCTGAGAAGAAAGTCTGACACTCAGCATAGACTCACATTATTTTAAAGACCTGTGTGTGTGTGTGTGTGTGTGAAGTGTCTTGTGAGTTCTCATGGAAATGTGTGTGTGAAAAACATAACATACAAAGAGTTAGAGACATCTCAGGAATAGTAGATGTAAACAGCTGACACTGAACAACAGATCCCCAAAAGGTTAGGATTCAGCCAAGGTCAGACACCTGGGCCTCTGTGTAGCTGTGTGTCCCCCTGTAGCATCAGCATTGTGACTCTGTGAAGAACATCTAATGCTAACACTTATGACTTAAGGTCATAGGTGAAGTGTGAAACTAAGGCTAAAGCTAAAAGGGCCATATGTGGCTATATATGTGGTCAAGACATATTAAACATGCATTCAGCAGGTTGCCAGTCATTGTAGAGCTCATTATCATAGCCTCCAGCAGCCTCAGATCTGACCGTTTCCAAAGGGGAGCGAAAAAGAGCTTATGTCCTCTACATGGACAAAGTGTCCTACTGTTTTATTTAACCCAAATCCAATTCTTACTTAATAGATACCCAAGACATGACATTAACAGACAATTACACCAGGACATGGGACCTTTGAGCCCAAGTTCCAGAAGAATAAATGTAAGAATGAAATTTTCCCCAGAGCGTCATTTCCTTGAAGGGTTTAAACTACCACCAACATATCTGATGCAGAAATTCAACATGTCAAATAAAATTGGATGTTTTTGTTCCACAGGGCTCGGAGAGAAACATCTCCATATATCAGTGTGACCTGTTTGACTTCTCCAGGTTCGTTAACTGATTCAAGCTTGTTTTTAATCTCTTTCTAGGTTTTAACTTGGTCATTAAATAGGTTGATGCTTTACAAAAATTATTCTGTGCTTTTTTTCACAGCTCCATTGAGGATCAGTTTGGAGCAATCTGGGACAGAGGGTCTCTTGTGGCCATCAACCCCAGAGACAGAGAGAAGTGAGATAAGATTTGACACTAAACTGTTGTTTCAAATTATGATTTGGAGGCTTAACAACACGAATTAGGAATATTTTTAGATTTAATATACAAACCCCAATTCCAATGAAGTTGGGATGTTGTGTAAAACACAATTAAATACAGAACAGTGATTTGCATTATGCCTGCAGCATGTTCTAGAAATCTGTGACAGAGGCAACAAACAATGGAAAGTTCTACAGGTGAACAGGCTAATCGTACACAGGTGAGCGTCATGATCAGGTGTTGTTACTGTTATAAGTTCCAAAGCCAGCATCTGTGACAATATTGGGGTGTGTTAGTGCCCATGGCATGGGTAACTTGCACATCTGTGAAGGCACCATTAATGCTGAAAAGGTTTTGGAGCAACATCTGCTGCCATGCAAGTGACATTTTTATCAGGGACGTCCCTGCTTATTTCGTCAAACAATGCCAAGCCACATTCTGCATGTGATGCAACAGCCTGACTTTGTAGTAAAAGAGTGAGGATACTAGACTGGCCTGACTGCAGACTGGACCTGTCTCCCATTTAAAATGTGTGGTGCACTGTGATGAGCAAAGTACGACACCAGAGACCCCAGACTGTTGAGCCACTGAAGTTTTACATAAAGCAAGAATGGGAGAGGATTTCACCTGCAAAGCTTCAACAATTAGTGTCCCCAGTTCCCAAATTCTCGAACTCGACTTGGGCGACCTTGTACTAGTCTCTGTGTACCGTCAATGTACAGCCACTATGGGGCAGGGTTAACCATCCCGCAATATGACAGACGCGATCTGGGCAACTTGGTCGCGCTAACTGGTCACGTCGCTCGGTCACCAAAGTTGAAAGATGTGAACTTTTCCGGCGACACTGTGCATGGCTGTGCTACGACAGCCAGTCAGTGTTGTGTGGGTGTGTGATGACACCCATGACAGACTGTTTTATTCCGGTTCACAGAGTGACAATTCATGTCCGTGTGGGAAAATTAAGTTTGTGAGGACTTTGTTCCGCCTAGACCACAGAGAACTCACAGACGATGCTGCTGCAGGGCCAGCAGCTGAAGTGTTTTGTGGTTGGCAGGTGAGGCAAATGGATGCAGTTGGAATAATGTCAGCTAATACACCCTATTATATGATATGATAGGCAACGCAATCTCGCTCGCCAAGTCGAGTTCGGTGTGAACGCACCTTTTCCTCTGCTGCCCTGGGCTGTGGACCGCCCTCCCTGACCACCTGAGAGCTCCACAGTCGACAGATGCTTTTACAAGAAATCTTAAAACACATCTTTTTAAAAAAGCCTTTTCCTAAACTTCTGTTATAGGTCCTCCTTCTTTTAGAACCTTTTATCTTGACTTTTGTTCTTTAAATTGTTTTTTTTTTTTAAATCATGTAGCACTTTGAGATGGCGAAAATGTAAAGGGCAATACAAATAAAATGTATTATTATTATTATAAAAGTGATGTAACAAAGTGGTAAACATGCCCCTGCCCCAGCTTTTTTGGAACATGTTGTAGGCATTAGGTTAAAAATTAGTGACCATCGGCAAAAAAACAATGAAGTTTATCAATTTGAACATTAGATATCTTGTTTTTGTAGTGTATCCATGGGTTGAAAAGCATTTGCAAATCATTGTATTCTGTTTGTATTCACATTTTACTCAACCCCCTAACTTCATTGGAATTGGGGGTGTGTAAGATAAACCTAGAAGTGAGGCTAAAACCAGTTGAACATTCTTTTCATGTAGCATTATTGAACACAATCATACATATGCTCAGTGATTCTTTTTCTCTCATATTACTCCAGGTATGCTGCTCTTTTAACTTCCCTCATGGCCAAAGACTGCAAATACCTCCTGGACTCACTGCTCTACAATCCTGAATTATATAAAGGTAACATATTGCCAATGTTGGGTTGGACCCGTTTTAGCCTTCAGAACTGCCTTAATTCTTCATAGCATAATAGGGTTAGTGTTTAAGAAACCAGTTTGGAATAATCTGATCTTTGTAAAATGACAAATGACCAAATTCTGACCCCACTAGCTGAAAGTGGCAGCAAAAATCGAAACTCTTCAGACCAGGCAACAGTTTTCCAATCTGTTATCGTCCAATTTTGGTGAACCTGTGCGAATTGTAGCCTCAATTTCCTGGTCTTGGCTGACAGGAGTGGCCCCCAGTCTGGTCTTCTGCTGCTGAACCCATTGGCTCCAAGATTCTACGTGTTGTGTGTTCAAAAATGGTCTTCTGCATTCTTAGTTTTAATGAGTTACTGCTGCCTTTCTATCATCTCAAAAACTCTGGTCATTCTTCTCTGACATCACCGGACTGCTGCTCATTGGATATTTTCTCTTTTTCTGAAATGCTCAGACCTGCCTGTCTGGCATCAACAACCAGGCCACATTCAAAGTCACGTCATCAACTTCCCCATTCTGATGCTCACTTTGAACCTCAGCAGCTCATCTCATTTACATTCCTAAATGCATAATATGAGGACTCAATACTGATGTTTTGTTTTTTTTTCTCTTGAAGGTCCTCCATTTTTTGTGCCGGATGAGCAAGTGCACAGTCTTTATGGTGAGTGTCCAAGAGATACACTTAAACTCAGTTGGAGTTGTTACTTTGATATGCAGTGGAGATAATTATGGAGATTTGTCTGATTTTTCAAAATGTCTTTATCTCAGGGAACAGCTGTGATATTGAGCTCGTGCAGTCTGTGGATGCCCTGACGGAGAGGACTCGCAGCTGGGGGCTGGACTTTTTGACTGAACATGTATTCCTCATCACTCTAAAGAAGAAATAGGAAACAGCTTTTAAATGCTTAGAGAAGCTGTTCTGTTGATCTTCTTTTGCTAACACGTCAGAGGAAATATTTTTAATGCTTAGACTTATTTTTGAGGGGAAATGTGTGAATGTCTCAGAATGATTTTTAATATTTCAAAGTAATTCATTTATCAAAGTCTTTAGGAACAGAAAAATCTGAACATAAAAATGCTAAACTAGAAAAGCACTCAGAGAGCGTAGACCTCCGCCAAGGTGATCCAGATCAGTCCTAAAATTTAATCAGTTCTTCCATATCCCATTTCCAACAATTCCTGAAAATTTCATCCAAATCCGTTCAGAACTTTTCAAGTTATTTTGAACACAAACAGACAAACAGACAGACAGATGGGTAAACGCCGGCAAAACATAACCTACTTGGCGGAGGTAACAAATAAAACCTTTTTATTACCAGAGTGCCTTTGTCTTTAGCAGTACCATATGAGGGCTGTTGAGCCACATTCACACACTGATGCTTTGGCAAACTTTTGCCGATGTAAAAAGAAACGTCAAGCTAAGTCAGGCCATGCAGAAGAAAGTTATGGTCACTTGGGCAGTTCTGATATTTGTTGTGTATGTCAACATTTTTTATGCATTATTAAAAATTTTCAACAACTGATCCAACTCGCTTGTAAACGTCAGCAAGAGTTGACCTCTTCTTCCCTTTGCTACCCTCAGTTACAGCTGTGTTCATCTGTGTCAGCTCCAGCTGCTTCCTCCTCAGAACTGGACTCCTGTAGCTCAACTTGTGGCACCCTTTAAGTGTCAGCTGTCTTTGTCCTCCAGGTGTGGTGTTTGAATATTGAGACAAGCTGCAACTGCACGTAATGATCTGGCACATACAGCAACTTTATATGTTGTTAGTTGAGTGATGTCACAATACGTTCATACAACGTTTAGCAGGGCCAGAGTTTCCCTAAGTTGAGCCCTGCATTACACCTACGCTGTGAAACATTTAAAATTAACAATTCCCTCAACAGTTTAGTGCTGGTTTTCTGTGTAGATTTTCCTTGACAACAGTATCAAACACATGACACTCCTGATTCAGAGTTGTGTTGCATTAATAAAACGCTTCTGCAAGTTGCTTGTGTTTCCACTTTTTGAAAGTTGCACAGTAGGTGTCTTTTTGCTAAAAATTACGCAACAGTTCTTATCACCTCTTACCCGTCAGTAGAGGGAATTGATATTATTTAGACTAATGATTTTGATTCCTTGGGGGGAATTGTTATCAATTCTCAGCTGGGATTGGTTTTTGATTCCTATCCCTAGTCGGCAAGCAGTGTATTTTATGCTTACTGTAGGAGCTGAGCTAGAAATATCAAGATAAGATAAAAATACACAATCTTGCCAAAATCTAGGCCATGTGTAAACACAGCCGTAATTATCAAAACATAGCGAATAAAAAAGTGATTAAAATATGCACAACAGTCCCTAAGGGTTAAAAAAGAAGTATGCACTTAAAATCTCAGGTCAAGATAGGATTTCTAAAAACTGTCATGAAATCTATAATTTTCTCCAAAGGACAGTTCATGAAATGCATTCTCTCAAAACGGACACAATTATTACAAATACAGCCGACAAATCAATGCTGCTTTTGTGACTTAATCGCTGTAAGAGGTCTTTTTGGAACACTTCAGGGTCTGGGGTTATACAAATGCGGACAGTACCTGAAGGCAGCACGTTGAACTGCGTCAGATTGGCTGTTGCCTGGATACGATGCCCAACAGAAGCAACAGGCACAGAGGAGAAAATGAACACGAGCTAAACTTGAGTGTTTTTGTGCACAAAAATGCCGAAATATCCTGATGAGACACAAAATGTAAGTCTAAACCTTTGAGCAGAAGAATTTCAAAAAAGTTTAGAAAATGTTTCGTGTCATTTTAAATAATAATAAAAAAAGTTTTTAAAATTTGATGGTGACAAGCAACTTCCGGTGTTAAGTGCTTCACCTTTACCTCAGCTACCGTCAAAATGTACCCAGACACTTTTAGTTAAGAAATACATCAAGTTAGGTTATTCAGGCTTAACTGACAAGAGAGGAATACCTTTCAGGTGAGTGTACCTCCTTCCGGTCGCTGGGTGTGGAATGATGAAGCAAAAACAGTGGAGTTTGACAGGTGAGGGGACGCTCGGTGTTACGGTCCAACTTGTGACCGTGTTGAGAGGTGACTTTAAGCCATGTTTACTAGTTATCGTTCAGATTCAGAATTTTTAAAATTATTTTGAACATGCAAAAACAATCACGAAGGGAAAAAAAACCTCGTAATAATAATATGAGAAATTGAAGAATTTCACCAAGGGGATTTAAAAAGTATTTATCTATCCATCTATCACAAGCTGATATGTTATATAGATAGATAAACATAGATACATAATGTCTACATTTATTTAACCCCACCCCTTCTCTATAAGTCATTGAATGTTATATATCTTTCTTCCATATTGATGTAACCTTATTATATTATTCCATAATCATACATACTAGAATACACATTATACAGAATCCTTCCAGAACATATTAATATCCATTTCTTACAACTTTACAACCATGCTACCAAAGATCCAGAATATTAATATGAGCCTTATTTGCAAGGAAGAAAACAAATATATAAGCAGCACAAAGGTAAGATAGTTCTCATACACCACGGTGGCATGTATTGAAAACTCTTGAAAAGGAAGAACTCAGTTTTCTTGGGTCATAATCAGGGATGGGAATTGATAAGATTTAATTGACACTAATTCCATTATTGATTCTGCTTATTGAGCCTATTAACAATTCCCTTATCAATTCCTCTGGATTTGCTGTCTGGGCAAAAATTGGCCTACACTGATTTTAGTGACAAAAATGTCTAACACATGCCACTCCAAGTATTTAAAGCAGACTCATGCTTCTAAAAGTTCCTTTTGTTTCCACCCACTGAACATTTTGCTGTGAGTGTTTTTTAACAAAAATTTAGCCACAAATGTGATCAGTTCTGCTCCCTGTCTTCCATTATGAGCTCTGGGTGTGCACAGCCTTGGTTTGCAAGGCATGCAAAACAAAGTGAAAAGAACTGATCAGGGAATTGTTAATGAAAAATATTGATATAGATGCCTTGAAGGCATTGTTCTTGATGCTCCGGTGGAATTGGTTTTTGATTCCCATCTGTCGTCATAATGCCTCAAGAACTGACTAATGAAAAACCAAAACAGAAAAAAAATTCTCAAAGACTTAAAGTTTTGAAAATATGTTACAAAAGCAAGAACCCTAGATTATTACTCGGCTGAAAGTTGCCCGTCAACTCGGTCACTCAGTAAACTGTTACACCATGCTATTTACAGTTACCAACAGCAGCCATACAATGTTGATCAACCTTAAAATGTCAGAGTTTTGCTTGTTTTACAGTTCTGATCCTGTAGAGAAGGATGTGTCAAGGCAAAGGAAGAGCACAAATGTCAGCTTCAGAGAGCTTCAGCTGCGGTCTGAGTGGTAAGTTAACCATTTCACAAAGCCTCTGACTTGTATTTGGTCCTCAGACTGTTAGTTTGTTGTGTGACAAGCAAATGTTGGACCTGTGTATTACATGATTTTACTAAATTGCAAGCAAATGTTCTACTCTTCCATTCTAAGACTGACCTGTACATGTTGATCCTTTCTGTTCCCTCAGGCTGGCAGACATCTACACATTGAACCACAGAGGGCGCCATAGCCTCAAAAAGAGCCTGAACTCTGCCCACATGAATGCTTACAGGTCCTCGGTGATGAGGAGGCAGGGAGACCAAGTCACCATTGATGATGTGAAACGTTAGTGTCAATGTGCCTTACTGAGGAAAAACATACTAAAATACATGCATTGTGTTTGTTTATTGATTGATAAAAGGAGATATTCACTGCATGTGAACATATAAGACAATGAAATTACCCATGTTTGCATTTATAACTTTTTAGCTTACTTTCTTGAGAGTTTGCAAGGATATAGTAAGAGTGATTCAAACAACATTAAGAGTTTAAGCTAATCAAACTATGATCACATTGATAGATTTCTCGAGTTCAAACTCTCAATTGCAGGGCCACGTAGAGAGACAGACAACCACTCACGCTCACACTCGTACTTAAGGGCAATTTGGAGTCACCAATTATCTAATGAGAAGCCAGAGTGCCTGGAGAGAACCCATGCATGCGCTGGGAGAACATGTAAACTCCACACAGAAAGTCCCTGATGGACACAGGGATTGAACTAGCAATCTTCTTGCTGTGAGGCATGTGCAGTACCTGCTGCACCACCGAGCTGCCCAATATTGCAACATCAGTATTCAGAATTAGCATAGTCAAAAAAGTCTTGATTTACTGGAGTCAATTTTTTTTTTTTTTTATCAACAAGCAATGCTTTCTTGTTCAGGGTGCGTACATTTTACTCACTGGATGGAAACCATAAGAGTAAACGCCATGCTTTCACAATCCGATGTATTCAGGTGAAGCTTAAGCTAGATATCCTACTACTGTTTGACTAACCAGTGGAAATTTGGTGGTAAAAAAAACATGATTTGAGATTTATTCAAGGCTATGAAGGGGAGATTTGCAGGCACAGATGTTGATAAGGACATTCAAGTGGTTACTTTGAGTGTAAACATACTCCAATGAGCCTTTGTTACCTTCACCAAGGAGGTTATGTTTTTGCCAGCATTTGTCCATCGTTTTCTGCTTGTTAGCAAGATAACTCAAAAAGTTATGAGCAGACTTTTAAGAAATTTTGTGGAATTGTTGGTCATGCAACCCAGAAGAGATTTTATTTGTGATCCAGATCCAGGATGTTTTTTAAGGATTCCATAACCGCGTGAGAATGGGTCTAAAAGTTTTCAACATATCTTAATGAAATTTTCAGGAAATGTTGGTCATGGCACCAGGATGATTATATTAATTGATTAGATTTTGGTGATGATCTGAATCCTGATGTGGTTTCATTTAGTGGTTTAGTTTTATTAATCAGTTTAAGTTGCTGAATGGGGTAGATGTCCACATTTTCTTTAATAACTCTCCAAAGAATGTCAGAAATGCCTTGGGGCTGAGGTTTGTGCAGTCTGAGAACTTCTAGTCTGGTTATGAAATTGAAATTAATGCCAGTTCCTTTATATTACTCAAGATTACTTTTAGGTAAACATTGATACTTACAATATTAGTATTTAACTGTTGATGTCTCTGCCACATCAGTGACAAATGGAAATTTTACTGCATGCAGACCAGAAGTGTGTTCAATTAAAACTGACACACTAATAATACAGGAAAATGTCACAAAACGGCCACGTTTTCGTGTATTATGTATAAACATGTTTTCAGCATAATACATCTATTGTAAAGAAAGAAACAAAATGATATTTGTTTGAGTATATACTTATTTTTATGAATATACAGTTTGAAATAGCTGTCAGGTTATAAAAAGGCTTGAAAATGCGCCTTAAAAGCACTTAAAAATACTAAAATTTCCCTTTAAGTGGTCTAACAGAGCTCCTTTCTGTGCAGAGGTGGCCGTCAGTTTGCTGCAGGAGAATTATACACTCCCCATTCCTTTCAGCTTCTTGGCTCTGTTGAAGTAAGAAATACAAAGACTCAATCTTAATCGTGCATACTTCATGTCATACATTCAGCTTTTTGTCTTCATTCAGGAGGAAAGATTTTGATGAAGTCCTGACTGCACTTCTGCTGTATCTGTCGTGCTTCTTTGAACACAGATCTCTGGAGAATAAAGCAAAGCCTCTGATAACGTGAGTTTACGAGGACTGAAAGTGTGATGTCATGCTGTTTATTGCCATCATCTTGTTTTACAGTCGTGTTTTAGAATTTTAAACCCATACGTCTTCTTCATTTTAACTTTCTGCTTTTTTTCTCTCCCTGCATCTTTTCTCAGTGACATCATCACAGAGCGCCAAAGAAAGGCCGAAGCCTTGGCCAAAAAACAGATATCCCAAAAGAATCTGGCTGCCTGCTACTTCAGCCTTATCATGGACCTGGAGGTAGAGCAGCATCAGCGCACATCATATCGCAAGTGAGCATTTGTTAAGATTCAGAGCATGAAGTTGACATGAAAAAGTGCCGTCTAAAATACCTCCTGGAAGAAGCGGCAGCAGTGAATGTTTCCCCAAGAGGCACAGAATCCATCAGAGACACTCAGCTGTCACTTTGACTCAGAGCTCCTCTGTGAGGAAACATCTAAAAGTCATAAATCTGTCTGAGGAAAGGTTTGCTCTCAATAGAGGCACGTACTCTTAAAATATGCAGGAGATATCTGCAAGCTATACAGTCATGCAGTTTCATGACTCTGAGCTAAAATGTAAAAACGAAGTACTAAAATTATCCCGTCATCCTTGAATAGGAGTCCATTTTTGATGATTTTTTTCTCCTCCTCAGGGGCTTGTTGTCTTCAAACGGGGCAGAATGGCTGTTACATGCGGTAAGTGATGTAAGAGACTTTGTTTGATTTCATGTTGGAAATTTTTATGTTTTCTCATATTTTCCTTTTTAAGCTTTGTATGATTTTATATTTCTGTGAAACTAAACAGTTTACTTATTGCTGAAAATGTTAAAAGTGCAGAGATTTTTTTATTTCATATTTTGTTTTTAAGCTTTTGTATTTGTGTGAGACAAACAAAAGACTATTGCTTCAAACTTTTCATCACTGCAAAATACTGATATGCTTTGCTCCAATTTGTTAAAATTAAAACAATCTTACCTTACAGCGCTTAACAATGTCAGACCACTTGTCAAATGAAGGAGAAAACGTAAATATTTTAGTTAGTTTCAAAAGCTTGTTTAACACTGAAAAGTATTTGCCATTGGACAAACTTTTTGAACAAAAATGAGGAATTTCAAGCTGAGTTCACCTTTTTACACCCGTATTTGAGCCGCTTACTTGGCTTTTCTGAGAAACCAGAAATTAATCAAGCATAACATTTAACCACTAAAACTATTTTTTTTCTTCTCAGGAATACAAGTAAATAACTCTTATCTGACATTTGAATCAATAAATGATAATGTGCTTTTTTTTCTTTTTCTTGTAAAACAGTAAATTTGAAAATTCATGGATAATAATAATAATAATAATACTTCAGCATTTAAAATATAATTTCCATTAAACAGCTTCTACATACTGGTGCACTAACCATTACAGAAACATAGAAATGATTTGGTAATTACCAATTCTGTTAATTTAGGGTAGCTGTGGCATAAACCTCATATTGGTTGCTGGTCTAATAAATTTATTGAGCTGTGTATATCAAGCAAAAGCAGTCCAGGTCAAAGTCAAGTCAAATTACTCCAAATACAGGAAAGGTAAGGATACACATGAGCAATATTTAGCTGTTCTTCAAATTTGAATGAACCTCCAAAATGTTAAACTATGAAATATTAAACTGTATAATGCAGGCCACAGACACTTAAAAACATAGATAAACACCTTCTTTAAAGATACAAGCAAAGAGTACGCTCTTTAAAGGTCCCATATTTTCTGAAATACCCTTTTTGATGTTTTTCCACAAGAAAAAAGTGTCCTTGATTTGTCTAAAAATGTCAGTAGATACTCCCTGAGTAAGATGTTAGTTTAGCTCACAGGTGGCTCCATTGGAACAAACATATTAAGGCAGGTCTGTGCAGCCACAGTAAACATCAGAGCACAGAGTAAAATTTATCTGTAATCTCTTCACCTGAAGAGGCTGTGTCCACAGTGAAAAAACGGCTTAACTGATAGCCTCTTTCCTTCAGTGAGCTCTGAGTGCTCTCAACTGGAAACAGTTCAACTTTTGGAACAGCGTGGCACACAATGGTGCCCCTTCTCCCTCACTAACCAATCAAAGTCAGGGAAAGGCGTGACTTCTGATACCTGCTTTGTCAACAAGAGGGACAAGGGAGAAAGTGATCCAACTTCTCCCTACAGCAGCCATTGCTAATGTCAGTGTGTGATGCCTTTGCTTTGTTTTCATGTTTTCTGAGTGATATTTCCATATCCCTATGTCTAGCAACAATATTCACTGATGAGAAGTGCTCTGAGTCTATGTGAGGGCTGCCAGTGCAACAAATAAATACATCAATAAAAACAACAGGATACTCAAGGAGAACAGCTACCATCCCATGTCATAATAGACCAGGCTGTGTGTTGATCACATGCAAAACAGCTGGTTTACTCCTCGTCCACGACAAAACAGCTGGCCCATTTGTTGGCCTTTCACCCACTGCAGTCAGATCAAGTGCTCAGCAGTCCAGCAGCCACATTTTTCCACAGCAGGCCCCCAGACAGAGGCACAGAAAAAGTGACAGCTCTAGTGCAGATGACAAAGTGCACCAAACAGAATTACCATGCAGGAAAGTGTTGTTTCAAGTGTCTTACAGTGAGGTGTTATGCACAATGTAGGTTTCATATTTAGCTTTCACTGTCTTATAATAGGATCTGTATCTTGAATTTTCAGGTAAATGTAGTCTGTATTAAGTGTTTGTTGATAATTTTGACAAGAAATTAGACCAAAAACTTTGCAAAGATTTTAATTTTCTCTGTAAATGTGCTACAAATACTAACCCCCTTCCCCTTTAAGGCAGTGGTTCAGGCCAGAAGCTGCTCAATAATCCCAGCGTGCCCCCTCACCCTTTCTGCATTTGATTGATTTGACTCATTTATGACCTGGAATTTATTCCCTTGCAAACATTCCCTCTCTGTTACATCATCTGCACTAAAAAGTCAGAACTCTAGTCGGTCAGGGAGAGGGCCACTTCACCATCTGTGCATACAGACGGCAGTGAGCAGGACAGAACCACATTGAGTGCTGGTTTCTGCCTGGTGGCCCTAATGAATTAGTTAGCAGTTGGAGATGTTGACTCAGTGCAGGTGCTTTGCTTTGACAGCCTCCCTCCTGTATTTAGGCAGGTGGGAGGACACAGGGAGAAAAATCACCCTAACAGCAGGCTGCTCTGTAGGTGACCTTTTATGGACTGGAATAACCACTTTGACCTTAAAATAATCACAAGAGTGAGTAGATGTAGTCATAAAGAAGGATGGTTGACTGGTTTTAGGGTCAGTAAACATAATTATTAACATTCAACCCAAAATTATTAAGCTTTTTAATCCAAGTACAATGACTTCTAAATGACACTCCTGACTTTTGTTTTCAGTGTTTGTACAGCTTCTTCTGCTACGTGGCATGGATCACGTTTGGCAGGAAGGACCTGAAGGACATCCAGGAGGAGGTGGGGCGTCTTTTGTACTCTGACACCTTTAACACGGCGGTTAGGAACAGAGCAGATGGAGACCCAGAAATGACCTCCTCTAATGTTGATGGTTCAGTGAAGACGGGCGATGCTGACCCCAAGGAGACGGGATCTAATCACAAATATAAGCACTGGAACGTGAAAGAGAGGTAAAGGTCAGGCTGAGGTGGCATGTGGTCCCTTTACCATTGATGTGAGTGTAATTCCTTGCTCAATAATAAGAATTGCCGCCTTTTATATTTCAAATCAAATTTCTGTGAAATAATCATTTAAAAGTTGAAAACTGAAAAGGAATTCTCTCTTTAAGCCCATCAACTCAATGAGGTGTTTTCTTTGTTGCTAATTTGTGATAAGTCAAAACTAATGTCATTATCTAATTTATATTAATATTTTTCTGGACTAATTACACTTTGTTCTGAGTTAAATGTCTCACTGTACAATTAAGAAATAAAAACACAAAGCTCTGTGATTCTGTCCAGCTGAGAGCGAACAACACAACTTGTAGATCTTGATCTACTGGTAGATCTTTTAGATATTTCTGGTAGATCTTAAAGACTAGATAGTGTTTAAAAATAGATAACGTAACATAATGTGGTAAAAAAAACAAACAAAAAAAACAAGTCACAACAAGCACACAGGACCGTTTAGAGTTGCTGAAGAGTTTATCTGATGACTGTAGGCAGAAGCATGCTAACGCTACCCATTGACTCCTGGTGTTTGAGCAAAGCTAACTAGCAGTGAGTGAGCTCTGCCCGTCTCTTTCTTGTTACTGCAAACAGTCAAAAGAAAGGTGTCTATCTGCTTGTCATGGACTCTGGGGTGAGGCAAGACACGGAAACAAAAAAACTTGTTGCAGTATCCCTTTACGAAATTACTGCTGCCATGATTTTTTCCTGATTTCATTGTCATGATTTTATTTGACAGTTTGTTGAACTTCATAAAATTCTGCCACACAAACTTAATCTTGACGAGTGACAGGTTCCCAAAAATTGGTAATCTCATAAAACGAAGAGACAGAAAAGAGTTACCTGGTTAGTTTTATTATGATTTCCAGAAATTGAAGCTGTGTGTATGGTTATTTTTGGAAGATAAAATTCAAAATAAAGTCACTCATTAGTTGTTGAAGAGCTATAGTTATAATGCATGGTTGTTCAGTTTTCAGAAGGCACACCTGATCTTGTCTGAAGGAACGACAGTGTGTCCCACCACACCATTTGAGAAACACTGTATTAATAAACCACACAAATCAAAAAGACAACAATTCGGAAAATGACTCTTTTCAGTAAGTCAGAAACTCTTCCAGTGAGCACTCCTACAGGCTTGGAGCACTCCAGCAGGGGACAGGATTTGTTGCATGTTAAACAAAAATGAACCCATTAAGCATTAATCTGCTAACAGAAAATCAGACTTGAAAAGTTAACCATTTATTTATAATCACCGACTGAGGTTAAGGTAATAGATTTAATGACTTAAAAAACAATAAAAGCTTTTGCCATAGCAATACGTCTGAGATCGTATTAGGCCAGGGTAACTTAGTTTGCTTAGGTTTACACTGTTCATCAATTGAAGTAAATTCTGATTTGCATTGTTGTTACGTGTATTTGGTTTGGAGTGATGTAAATGCTCAAACAAACTGTTGCAGGCTAAAGAACTAAACTCTGGTCAGCTTGAAAACACGGGTACTGGTTTGCTTCAAAGTGCATCAGAGACAGGTTCACTGCAGGCATGAATGCAAATGCATACCAAATGGTTTTGATCATTCGTTGTTTATACATTCAAGCATTTTTGCCATGAATGCAGTTCTTTTGTCTTTTTGCTGCTGATATTCTCATTTAAATCACATTTCCATTTTCCATTTAATTTCAACTGGAGTATGTTTGTTTTAAATGTTCTTATTTTTAATTATTTCTTGGCCACTGCTGATTTTTTCCCCTTCTCATTCCCTTTATCTTGCTCTTTTTCCCTCTCAGTATTTTACTGCCTGTTGCTGATGAGGGTAGTTAATCTGAATTAAAGCACTAAAGCTACAGGCCTGAAAACTACAACAGTGAGGTAAGAGGTGCTAATAAGCTCCATAAAGCTGAGACTTCCTGCTGTGAGGTAATAATCCTCTGTGGGCTCATTTCAAGCAGAAACCCTCAATGTAGAAGCAGACATTTGATCTATTGTTTGTACTGACGAGAGCTGCTCAAATTAAAGGAATGAATTCTCTTGGCATTAAAATGTTCAACAAGTCTCCCCCATATCTGAATTATGGTGGAGTAAATAACTCCATAGCTGCAGCAGTAAAGCTGTCAGAGTCTGATGGATATCATGTCAGAGCAAAGACAGAAATATGATTGATGTAGACGGATTTGTAGTTCTGTCCGGCTGCGGGGAGCGTCTGACAGCCTGTTTTATGTTGCTCTGCTGTGTCTGACATCCGATTGGCAGCAGTGTAAGCTGTCAGAGGCCCTGTGCTCTCTCCTGCTGTCAGGTTGAGACCAAACAATCAGAGCCGGGGCCTGAGGCTCGCTCTCCTCCTGAGGGTGGGTGTTCACCAAATGATTTGGACGAGCTTTAGCACGGCTTCCAGCTGCCTCACCGACATCCAAAAGACTGTGAGGAAGAAAAAAATCCACGAGACTACAATAATATTTTTTGTGTTAGTTCTGGATTAGCACCTGGATCTTGACAATTTGGCTGCCATGGTGCTTTCCTGATTAATTGGTTCAGGATATTTGTTTAGTTTTAGTATGGATACTAAAGGTATGTATGACAAAATGGAATATGTGAGGAATGTCCTGTGGTGCTTATACAGCTGCTGTGTGATTTAGATAGAACAGAACATATAGAACTATTTACGACTATAATATTACATTTCTGATCAACTTACAAACAGGAAGGGTTTGCATCTTATTTCCTTCTACCTTATGAATATGAACGAAAGAAATTATTGAACAGATATTTGTGCTCATTTGTTTACTTTCATAGAACCTCTTTGCACATGCATGTGTATGTTAATGAAGCCATGATGGACAAGTTAGGAAAATACTGTAGTAAATCATTGTCTAAGTCTGATCAAGACAATGATTTACATACTCTATGCTTTATGACTCAAGCAGCAGTGATAACGGTGTTAGGATTTTTTTCAGTTCCTATTGCCTTAAATTTTCTTGAATGGTTAGTTTTTGCCAGCACTTGTTTCTTTCTTTCTTTTGTTCTTAGTAAGTTTGTGAACAAGATAGCTCAAAAAGTTATGAATGGATTTTAATGAAATCTTCAGGAAATGTTGGTCATCGCAGAAGGAAGGAGTGATTACATTTTGGTGGTGATCTGAAACCAGATGCAGATCCAGGAGTTTTGTTAAGTTTTGGTTAACATTGCAAGATTGGGCAGTTTTCCACATTTTCACTAATAACTCAGTAAGTTCTTGATGGATTTTGATGACATTTTCAAGGAATGTTAGTCATGGCACAAATGGTAAATGGTAAATGGACTTGATTTAATAACGGGCTTTTCTAGTCTTTGACTACTCAAAGCAGCTTTACACCGCAGGTCACATCTACCCATTCACACCCATTCACGCACACATTCACTCACTGATTGTTGGAGTTTCTTTGTCAGTTGTTCATCAGCATCAACTAACACATTAATGCCCTTTCATGCCCATTTACACACCACCGACGCAGCAGTGGGAGCAAATTGAGGTTAAGTGTCTTGCCCAAGGACTCATTGCCATGTGACAGCCAGAGCTGGGCTCAAACCTGCAACCTTCCAATTACTGACAGTATCTTCTTTTTACTTGCTTTCCAAGGCATCCACAGCTTATTAATTATATATTAAATTGTTTACGGGGGGCACATTGGCGCAGCAGGTAGTGCACGTGCCTCACAGCAAGACGGTTGCTGGTTCGATCCCCGTGGCAGTTAGAGCCTTCCTGTGTAGAGTTTGCATGTTCTCCCATGCATAAGTGGGGTTTCTCTGGGCACTCTGGCTTCCTACAGACCAAAAAAATGCCTATTAGGTTAACTGAGGACTCCAGTCAGCTGGGATAGACCCCGGGCCTCTGCAACCCTGAAACAAAATAAGAGGTACAGACAATGGATACATTTTAAGTTTACTTTTACTTCTTGTTTTCTCTCCTTATCCAGATCATCCTACAAACGCCCCTCTCTCAGCTCTGTAGCTAACCAGCGATCCCCACTGATGGTCTCTCTGCTGCCCTCACCCAAAGAACTTTCCCCCCATCTGTTCAATGATTACCAAGCGGGGAGGCAGACCCCACTGCCGACGGAGAGCTGTGACACCGAGGCTCTGACCGAGGAGCTCGACCAGCAGCTGGAAAATGTCAGGTTGGGAAAAATGAACAGAATCTGACATGTACAGAGCTTGAGAGCGAGAGGATGGGTTAGAATTAAATAAATGATGTAACTGTTTTATGGTAAAGTGACAACCTGGGGGGGGGGATGTATTTAAAACAACATCCCTGGCAGTTAACAAAAGACGTCATCTTCTTTTAATGGAATTACTGTGGATTATTGATCAGTATCTTCTTCCTTCTTCTTTCTTATGTTTCCCCATTAAGTGTGTACAATTTGTGCATTTTGTTTTGGTGTTTTTTGCTTTTTTACTTTGATTTTGATCACAAAAACGACTTGACAAGCATTATTGTTCTGTAAGAGACAAACAGTAAAATTCCTATCTAACCAGATCTTTAAATTAACCAGATTTTTTTCTCTCTCCTCATTAATTCACAGTTTTGGGATTCTTGGCAAGCCGCTGTGTCAGTTCAACAGCAGCACCATGGTTCCCCTCGGGGAAAACCAAAACATCAGCGATGAGGAAGACGACCATGGAGCAGGCAGTAAGCAGCAAGGATCATCCTGCCTTCCGTCTTCGAGGTAGCACATCGTCCTTCACAGGACCCCGCAGGTCGACAGGCCCTCCCAGATATGACATCTCCACCCAGACAAATAAGAGAAACCCTGCTGCTTAAACAAAGGTGGAGCCCTCGCCTTGTATTTTGTGTTTGTGTTGTGTCATTTTCATTGGCATACAGCAGACATTGTGTGTGCAAATGAATTCCTGGCACAGCAGACAGCGTAAAAAACACACAGAGGCTGTGAGTCAGGTAGGAGCTGATTTTCTATTCTGTGTTTCTCTGCTCTGTCATCACTCCCTCTGTGTGTTTTTAGATTTTTGCTCCTGAATTTTAAATCAGTGTCTTATTATCTGCCAGCTGGTGGTGCTGTGGAATAATATTTAAATGAACCCATAGCAATGTTGAAGGTTTGAACTTCCTATACAGAGTGTAAGAATTCACATATGGAGATGACATCCTGCATGTCATGCATTATTCACTGCAAATAATGTGTATCTGGGAAATTAGATTAAACAGGCCAACACAGAGTTTGTCATACATGTCACTGAAAGCTTCCTGAAACTGCCAACAAGACCTCTTAGACATTTTATGTCCATGTGCTTCCTCAAAACAGGCTGACAAAAACTGGTGCCACACTCAAACTCACAGTCAGGCTAGGTAACAGAAGGGACTTTGCCTTTGTTCTAATTGGCTGCATAATCTGGGACACCAAGAGTAGCGTTAAGCCCTCTGAGAGGGCAGAGGAGGGAGGAAGGGGGGCTGGGAAAGCTATGCAGCAGGGTTGGGGAAGGTTCAGGAGGCGTATTTGCCATTAACTTTAAAAATCTGAGGTGTCCGTAGTTTTGATAAACTCCATTTCAACACCAAAATAATTAAAGTTCACATTTCCTAGTGTGTTTGACTGTTAACATCATGCCTTGGGTGTCTGTTAAGTAAGGATTTTATTTAAGTTTAATGAAAAAAATGAAAAATATTGTGTTCGTTTTCCCTCCTCTTTGGAAACTCTGTGATCTGACAGGGCATGGAGGCTACAGGAGGCTATGATAATGAGCTCAGTGCTAATTGGCTGCTCAAATTTTGTCTAATGGGAGGGGGGGGAGGGGTAACAAGCTGAGGAGTAGACTTTTATGATGTCTGCCTGTGAGGAGAAGAAAACACACATGTAGATGGAAGCTGTATAGCTTTTACATAATAAACCCCAGGAAGAACAAAACAGAGCATCTTAAGGGGGATTTTATTTAAATAGGCATTTCTACATGAACTGAGAGTTAAGTAAAAGCTGTCATAGCCTCTTAGTCCCTTCTAACAACATAAAAAGCAAAGAAAATTGATTTTGCAGGATGTGGGATCTTTAAGTCAAGCACTTCCTCTTTACTATAGTGATTCTGGAATTATCACTCATTCTCAAGTCAAAAGGAAATTATTATGTTCTCCTCTCCTTCTCCTGTCATGCCTTTTGGCAATTCGCCCTACTGGTTCAGTAGTCCTCTTGACATAGTTGATTTTATTTGGACACAAAGATTTTTTTGCTTTCCTTTCATGAAAAAATTATAAGTGCTCAGAGTGCACAAATCTCCACCAAGGCATTCTTGACATTGTTATCCAAGTTGGTCACGAGAAAGAGGAAAGCTGCCCTTTTGTGGAATGTTAACAAGTCCTTCAGAAAATTCAGCATCTGGACTCAGATCATCGCCAAATCAAATCACTTCTTCCTTGTGCCATGACTAACATTCCCTAAAAATGTCATCAAAATTCTTTGAGAACTTTTTTGAGTTACTGGGGAAAATGTGGAAAACTGCCCCTATCTCAAATGTTAACAAATCCTTAAAAACATTCCTGGATCCTCGTCCGGGTTCGGATGACTGCCAAAATCTAATCACTTCTTCCTTGTGTGATGACCAACATTCCCTGAAAATAAGACAACCACTGCACAAATGTAAGTGTCTGTCCTGGTCTTTGCAAAGAAGAAGCTAGTTTATAACACAAAAGTTGACCACTTGGTAAACTTTTAAATAAATCTGTATAAACTTTTGTCACATTTACTTTAATTGCTTTGTCCAATAATGGTTTAGAAAGTGCAGGAAGGAGGACACCCCATTCATTTTATAATCAGTTAATACAAAGGATGTAATTTCAGCTTTTAATGAATAATTCTTTAATCTAGTCTTTTCTCTTCAACTTTAAATTGTTCCTGAAAATAAATTACTTGTTTTCAGTCAAATTACTTAAATAATGACCAAAGAAAAAGGCAAACCAGGAGGTGCTATTCATTTGCTTATCACTCGTTTTGCAGGGAAAATCACAATTTAGCAAAGGACGAATTATACTGAAGTGGTTTAAAGTGCCACTTTTTCAAAGTTTAGGGGTTATTTTGGGTTACAACTCAAACTACGTTTAAATGACTTCTAACAAATTCTAGACACATCCTCATTTGAGTTGAACTATTATGGATACAAAGCACATTTTCAGGAACCATTTACTGTCTTCATTTTTTTCTGTAGTATACTATGTATCAAACACATCTATGAGTGTTTGGTCTCCATATTTCAAGGAGGCCACCTCGTATCTGCAGCTCTGATGGGCTGTGTTTGTGGCAAACACAGAGCCGGAGGAATTTAACTTGGCAGTACTTGTGATCAGGAGAGTTGTAGGCTTTACTGTGCACAAAGGGCAGACTGTTATAGGGTGGGATTAGGGGTTTTCTAAAGGTTTCTTGGATAATGCTGTTTTCCACTGAGCTGAATAGATCCTAGTGAGTGAGCTGGAAATTTGACTGTGGTGGAACATTGTGTTGGCACACCGAGTGAACTATTACAAGGTGGGACATGTGGAAATATAGCACCTATTTAGATAAATTGGATAATTACAAAATTGCCCTTCAAATTATGCGTTAGTCATAGATGTTTAAGCTATTAAAGTGCTCATAAGTTAGCTCATTTTTGTTATAAAACATTTTTACATTAAAAATGACATGCTTGAAAATAAATTGAATACCTGCAGTTTGTGTTTTGTTAACTCTGAACACTTGGGTCTGCAGCTATAAACTTAAAAGGCTTCATTTAATAAAGTTGTCTCAACACTTGAATGCTTTCTTGCTGACACATACAATAGATTTAAACATTAAGTTTGACCTATAAGATGGATGTTTTCAGGCATTCAACTTCTAAATGTCACTTTTTTGCACCTTCTGAAGCAATGACACACCATTGATCAGATATATACGACATAACTTGTTTGATTATGTTTCACAAAACCAGCTAGAATGGCCTTTTGTTTATTTAAAACTCCTGTGAACTGTTTTTGTTTGTTATAAATCGGACTAAAACTAATACTGATGACTCTTCACAGGCTACAAAAGCAAACAAAGCCAACAGCAAAACAATTTACTATCATTTATGCTGCCGTTTCAAGTCTTCATAGTAACGTCCCTGTGATACTTCACCTCCACTCTGGACGTCTCAGAGACAGAATTGGGAGGGTTGAGTTGAACTTCTATTTGCTTTGTCTCCAGAGGACGAATCAGAGGAGTAGGGGAGCACACGGACTCAGTGGGGAGAAAGTAGCACTTTGTGTGTGAGGAACAGTGACATGCTCTCCTGTGCTCCTCCAAAGCTGAATCATGCTGTGAATTGACACAGATATCACTTACTGGTCTCCATATTACTTTGTTGCATGCTTTTGCATAAATGCACTGTGAAGATGTGCTTATGCCAGATTTGTTTGACCCTGATGAGATGATTGAAAGAGTCTTGCAAGGACAATTAAACTTTTTCTTCCCCCGAAGATTTATTTTTTCTATTATAAACAAATCTATTGTTTGTTTTTTTTACATTCTAAAAACAAACAAAAAAATGACTTAATGTTGAACAGTTGTGAGGCTGCCCCTACTCCACTGACAAAAACTGGTTACCAAATGCCAATAGAATGTTACAGAAATTATGTAACTTTTTGGCAATGAACCTAACCTTGCAGTGCAGATGGATCAGTCTGATTTAATTTATATGATCAGACGGATCCATCTTACCAAAGGCCAATCTACAATGGTTGTGAGCAGCCCTTCAGAGCAGGAAGAGGTGGGAGCTATGAGCGAGTGACGAAGTGACGTCAGCAAGAGTGACTGCTCGTGCAAAGATTAGCATAAATGCTAACTGCTTCAGAAGCAGTTTTATCAGATCTGGACCACATTTCTTTATTAAATGAAAAAGAAAAAATGACAACACTACAAACTTCTCTTCTCGAGAAGATACTTTTGCTCTACTACCAACATGTTTTGGGAAGAGTTACGTCTCCGCCATAGCGTCCACCTTCTTCATTGTCTGAGTCGCTGTAAGGAATGTCACTGAGGGAATGACTGTCCAATCACCTGGTGGACATGCTTTTGAACAGTTCTGCCCATTCCCAAACACTGTCTATGTGCTCTTTCCCAGATGGACCAGTGAAATATATTGAACAGTCCATCTGGTGTGTCAGGTTACAGTTAACCAAAAGCTCCTTTAAAAGTCCCAGAGACTTCATGGCATGGTAACTAAAACTGAAAAATTGAAAATTCACTTTTATGAATCAGGATGTATTAGCACACAACTCTGTAACTTGATGAAAAAACAAGACAAAAAAACCGCTTGGGAACATGATGTTGAGGAATACTTTAAGGGATTTGCATTATAACATGCTTTGACTTATGACTTAAGAATTGTATAACATCACTGTCTCGGGATTTTGTTGTGGGGTCAAAAATTTAAAACCTTTATTTATTGACCCCTTATTTTTGTGTCTGTACTATTCCATGCTCATCCAATTTACATATTTTTAATTTATTACTGCAGAGAATTTTATTGCCAAAACTGGTGGGAAAACTTTTTTACCCCATCAGTTTTGATTGTTGTCTAATTTACAGTAACTGTTTTTAATCGGAAACCCTTTCAGGCTTTTAATCATGTTGACAGCTGTGTTACCATAGGATACAATAATACATATAATATCTCCTTGATAATATAGGCAATATTTAAATTTAACATGAAACAACAGAAAGTCAAGTTAATACAACTGTATAAATAAAAAAGACTATTGACAAAATGTGCTCAATGTGAATTTTTGCTGTGGCTTATTGTCAGTGTGTTATCAATCATTGTGTATGACACGTAGTCCATGGCAGAGTTCACAGGCCTTTTTTTTTTTTTTTTTTAATGTAATCTGTCATGGTTTTGTTTGCTCTTGTCGGTCATTAAGAAGCAACAGTATTCAATTTAGTTGTTTCATAACTGGTGAAAAACTCCTCACTGGAGCTTTAGGAGAAAACCCTAAAGAAAATTTAAAAGTCCCAATGAAAAATCCCCTTTTCTATCATGAAATGAAAGTTAAAGTTACAATAAAGTTCAACATCTCAGTCCAGTGGCTCATATTTCTTGGAGTATTTCCTCCTTTTTACCACAAGGGGGAGACTTTGTCCATCAATGTATGAAGAACGAGAGCCTCCCTGCCTCCCTATCATAACACTGATGTAACACCTTTTAGAGCTCACCTCCATCTATGTTGATGTTAATATCAAACAGGAATATGTCCTTTTTTTGGACATAAAAAATGTTGGTATATTTTTTTGGTTAAAACTAAAACGTTTCAGAAACAAACCTCCAGTCATGCACATAGTAGTAAACATAAGACTTGTCTGTAGATTGAATAAAGTCGTCATCAGGGTGCAATTAATGATCATTATCTAGATGCAGAGATAAACAGCTCAATTAGCAGGGAGGCTTTACCTCGCGCAATCTGTTATCCCATCTCCCATGTGGAAATACAGAACAGTAATCAACAGTAATTCTTGTAATGAGCGGGGGCTGTTTTTGTAATGTAGAGGCTGCAGGCAAAGACCAATATGAGGCCCTTATTCCCTATTTAGCTAATCATAGTAAGTGAACAAACTACAAAGGGCCTTTTTGAGGGTGTTTTGAGGCAACATTTGTCAACTTATTGTTGCCAACTTATATGAGCAGATTAGACAATGTGCAGAAACTTGCCCCCAAAATATGGACTGAAAGAGAGACAGCACTGTCAGAATTGTACAAATACATTGGCAACATTTATTCAAGGTAATATTAAGAAACTTAAGTAAAAATATTTTAAGGACATAATCATGAGAGCCTCTTTAGACTATTTGAATTGGGAATGTTTGGTCAAGTAGGGGAACTTGGTTTAGGCCACCAGTCTAAACACAACCAAAGTATTTGAATTATAATGATATTTTGTGGGAATTTGCCAGCAATAGCTTTAGAAACAAGAGAGAGGGCGCAGTATTTATTGTAAAATAGTTTAATACTTAGGGAAAAGGCTAGAAAGAAAAAAAAATACTAGACATTGCAAGCATCTTCGAAATTGCCCAAATATATGGAAATGTTATGTCAAGGGAGTAAAACTGAGGTTTCACATTCTTGACATGATATTGTAAGATATTGCAAACTTAGCTCATAAAATTTAAACCAGAAGAGACCACCGTCAAAACTGCACTACTAAGTTGACAATGTGTGGACAAGAGGGTGAAACTACAGGAACAGGGTTTTACTTAAATGTCCAATTATTGAAGGCCTACTTGTGCAATTAAGAAACCATGAAGGAGAAAGATGGATCGGAAGCACCATTAAAACTGCAATAACGGAAAGATGCCCTCGTTCAAACATTGCAAACTATTTGAGTAGTTTGGGCAGTGTGCAGGAATGTGCCTGCAATAGCTTTAACAAAACAACAGAGGGCACAGTCTTTATTGCCCAGATAAGTTGGTAGCATTTATTAATAATAATACAAATTATATAACTTAAATAATACCTGAACCTGCATGCAACTCCCCTGACACCAAGTTGTAATGTAGACGATGTGCTGAAATTTGCCCCCAGTAGATTTAAACAAAAGAAAGAGGGTATTGTCTTAAAAATATTAGTGGCAAAATCAGACACACTGTCTCATTAGGTCGGAAAATGTTTGTAATAACTTTTCCAAAAGTTGAACATGTGTTTGTGCAATTAACTAAAAAAATATGGGTGCTGTCAAAATCACACATTTAAGATGGCAACACTGCATTGAATTGAAGTTAATCATTTAAAAGAACACAAAATAATTTAAGAAAACATCCAGCCATCCAAATTGTACAAGTAATACCAAACATTACAAAAAGGGCCTGCAAGTCTCCTACCAATGTCTGAAATACTGGCAGTATTTTAACAATATGGTTAAACTGGCAGTAAGGTCTTGCCAAACATTGGTAACCATTTTGTCCAATTTAGAGTGTCAGGAGAATTACCTGCAATGTTTTTTCAACCTTAACAGTATAATTATAAATAATTCAGAAAGAAATCCTGTTATCTCTAAAAAAAAAAACAAAGACAGAAAAAATAAAGCCACTGATAATGTCTAAATTGCACAAATAAGCCGACAACATCAAATTATTGGGATTTAAAAAAATAAAAAGTAGAATAATGCATGAAGAATAAATAGTTTCATTTCCGACATAACAAGAATGTTCTCCATCAGTGTCTAAATATTGGCAGTGTTTTTACAAGATAGTAGAAATGGCAATGAGTGATATCTTGCCAAACATTGGCAACCATGTTTTGCAATTTAAAGTGTCAGCAGAATTGCCTGCAATACGTTTTCAAGCAAGAGGAGGAGACAGAGAGTATTGTCTAAATTGCACAGTTGGGTTAGCAACATTGAAGTGAGACAGAATAAAAACTGTCATGATAAAAAAATACACAAATAAGAAAAAAATCATGTCATCTCTGAAAACAAACAAACAAAGAAAAAGTAAATCCTTGATGCTGTGTAAATTGCAAAAATAAGTTACCATTAGGCTATAATTCATATTTGATGCCCTTCAGTTATTAGTCCGTCACAAGACCCCTTGACGCACGAGGGCCATTGTAACACCACCCATGAAGATGAATTATTATCGTGCGTCATAATCACGCTAATATTTCATCCATTGTTTTGATTCCTGCGTTGTCATAATCGCTTCTCCGAGGCAACTTTCGTCGCCAAGTTCTCGCGGTGACATGGCCGTCAGGAGCGCACGAGCCCTCAGCAGCGCGTCAGTCGTGCTCGTGCGTGCCTCACTTTGTCCTCGTTATTCCGAGTGAGCGCAGAGGGAGAGAGGAGCGCGAGCGACCTAGGTGTCTGGTGCGGATTCCTATCACACAACAGAGCGCGAGGAGGACTTTTGCAATTAAAAAGCGCTTATTTGTGCAAAGAAGAGAGAAAAGGAGAGGTGTCCGGACCGGGAGAGAGAGAGAGAGTCACAGAGAGAAGGGAGAAAAAGGGGGAGGAATTACCCAAACGCAACACGTATCCGGTGGGATCCCACTCAGAAGCGGCTGGAGTTTGAGAGCAAAGGGTGCGAGAGAAGAAGAAGAAGAGGGGAAAGATTTGACGCTCGCGGTGTTTTTGGTCGATAAAGAGGAATAATGAGGAACATTTGGATAATTTTGACCCTCGCGCTGACCGTCTTCCTCTCGGGGGAAAGGGTGAGTTTTATTCTTTGGAGCAAAACTTCAGACCGGGGGTGAGAGCTGGTGGGGGGAGAAGTTAGAGTCCACGTATGGTCCACTCGCTGCTTATTTTGGCTGCTTGCTCGAGGACCAACTTGCTCTATTTGCTGTTTTTGAGCTGTGTCGCTGATTTTAAACCAACTACTGTTATAATAAAGGGGCACAGCGGTGGCAAATGGTTTTATAAGCAATTCATAGAGAAATAATGCTGTTTGTTCAATGAAGTTGACTGACAGGCCATTGCTGCCACTGTGCACAGGTCGTAGCCTTTGGCTGTTCTGTAAAATACTCTTAAATGAGCATCAGGCTCAGGTACAGCCTGCAGAAATCAAGGTACTCTTCTGAACTGGCTGACTGTGATTGATTGCTTCAGTTCTTCCTTACTTTTTATGTCTGATTTATAAAGTATTACTATAGAATTTCAGGTTTTAACCCCATTTAACAGTGTAACAAGACTGTACTAAGAAGGGATGCACGATGTTATTGGAATTTTTTTGAACAGTTTCAGCCGATATTGAGGCCATACAAATTGGTCATAAATATACCATATAGTGGCTGTAATATTGTCGACATGTCTAATGCACCATAATGGTTTACCTCATCACCGTCCAATGTACACTTTTATAAATCAAACATTTATTTTTTTAAGAATAACACTGTTACTCTTTAAAACACGTTTTCTCACGTCATATCTATTTTAACACAAATGGATTATAACCATGAAAAGAACAGGTCAATGTTGTTCAAGTTGAGATTTTAAGTTCTTGACATAAAATTGATCAACATTGATCTGATTCTTTAACGGTTCCCATATTGAGTTGACTCAATATGACTTTCACACAGACTTTCAGTGAAACAATGTGAAACACATGACACACCTGATGCCTGATGTCTTCTTTGTTGCCATCTGTCGTTGATTTGCAGGGCATGCAGAACAGCGTGGAAGGAATTGATAAGGGAATTGTTAAGCAAGAAGACTCATATCAATTCTTTGAATGAGTTGTTATTGATTTTCAACTGGAACTGGTTTTTGATTCCCATCCCCATGAGAAGATGTCAAATAAGGCCCTAACCTTATCTAGCCTGGCACAGTTTCTCAAACCAAGCATCTAAAGAGCAAACTGATGAATAAATAAAGCAATGTTTATTTTATAATGGACCACTTATAATTATTACACTGAGGTTATTCTGTTTAAATACACAAATAAGGTTTGAAAAGTGGGGAAAACACTCTTACACTGAAATTCAGAATAAATAGTGAGTTTTAAATTATATACTGTACAGAACTGTATGGTATTTGGGCCATTTAAATCTTTTTTATTTATCATATAATCAGTCTTCATGAATTACTTTTAAACCTGTAAAAGATTCAAAACTTGTGTAGATTATACATTTGTCTTGTTCCACAACCTGTTTTTCTCAAGAGTCAAATATTTGATCACGCCATTAGGTAAAGCAAAACAAAAACAAAACTTATATTGTCTAATAAATAATCAGTAAGGCCTCTTTTTAATATATTAATGTTATTCTATGGGAATTAACCAATGCAAAAGATGCTACCAGAAACAAGAAAAGCTTTGTATTTTTTATATTTGAAGAAAAACGTGATCTTTACAGACCTAGGGCAAAAATTAATAAGTTGATATTTAAAGAAAATACTGATAATATAATATCCTGTTGGCCTCCCTGTCAGTCTTAGCATCTTCCTAACGTTACCCCCCTTTACAGCCCCCATGCTTGAATGTGACAGGACAAACATTAAAAATGTGTAGTTCAATGAGAAGTCTGTATGTTTGTCCTCTGACAGGTCAAAGCTGACTCTCGTGCAGAAGTCTGCAGCCTCTGGCACTTTTGTTCAATGTTATAAAGGAGGCTACATTAGCTCAGATAAACCTGCATAAGTCAAGGTTTTTCTTTTAATGCTTTACTAAAGCTGCCAGCCTCAACATGTCCCAGTCTTCGTAACATGGATGTAGTGAAGATACTGTGTATTCACCTTTCTTAACAGTGAAACAACACATAAAAGGAGGTTTGAAAGCATTTTTGCAGATAATGTGGCCTGAGTTTGTCCACAAGAGCTTTAAGGCACAGTCAGTAAAGATACATAGCGACTCGTACAGTAGCTTTCGCCTTACTTGACTTATATGCTGCTCCGGTGCCACGAAGCACAGACAGTATAGGCTTTAACAAGAAACAGGAGCCTGCACAGGCCTGTCACCCTGAATAAGGTTGTTACTGGGATTAATGGAAGCCACAGTGGGTACCCAGAATGTCTCTAAAGCAGTTTTAGCTGTGATTTGATGTCTGTCCTTATGACAGCTGTTTGTGTCTACACTCGGTGGAGTAGATGCATTATTGAGTAAATGTCATCCTTATTGGAATCATGCTGCTCAGCAGACAGATAAATCTTTGTTTTCCTCTTCCTCTTTTGGCAAGCAGTGAGTTCATGTGGCAAACATTGCAGTTTTTCTTGTACTTTTTTGCCATGTAGCACCAATATCTGTTACAATAGGGCTGCACTTAAAGGAGAAGCAGTTCAAATTGTAGTTTTGAAGTCATAACTGGTTTTTGGTTGAGAATCATAAAGCAGTCACCTTGCTCGGTTCTGGGACTTTTTTACACTGAAAAAGTAGAGACCTGCACAAGTCAAGGTGAAGCTCTCAATGCTTGACTGTGGATGTTAGCTTAAATATTCATCAAAGTTTTTGTGGCATTGATGTTTTAAAGATACACAAGCCTATTTTACGTCATCATACTTCATGGTGGAAAGATGTGGACAGTATTTATCTGTTCATATGCTTTGTATCATACTTGTTGCTTGTGTAATACTTAGTTGTTGTGCCATTTATACAGTATAGGAAAGATGCATTTTTCTCAGCTTTTAAGGTCATGTAACAATGTCAATCAAAAAAGCTCCTATAGTCTGATTGAGGAAAACTTTTTAGAAGAATGTTTTTCTTGACACTTTTGCCATTCAGCACCAAAAACTGCGATGATATGACCAGAATACACAGAATACAGATGAATATATAGTCCACTGAGAAGTCACTGCTGTTAGTATACTCTCAGGTCATTCGCTGACTCTTTGCTTTAGTCTTATCTCGTAGCAGTCTGGTTTACACATAGCGACATTAGCATGACTGACACTACTCTTGAAGCTTGGCTAGTTGTCAGCATCAGATTTGTTTAACTTTTTCCTACATGGATGTAATAAAGACTATCCACCTGTTTTCTTAGCTCTTCAGCTTACTTGTCTCAGGAACATCAAATTAAAATGACTTACATTGCCAACTTATGTGCTTCCTATAGAGTGATGCAGGGTTGAAGCATTTTTGTAGGCCAATGCAGAAGTTAGCATCGTGCTAGTTCCCTCTACCGCAAGCCTACTAAAAGTCTATGGGATTTTTCACTGTGTTTTGGATCATTGCTGATTATAAGCTCTGTGGAGAACAAACATGATGGCACTTACATGTTCTGCTTAACAAACAAACCCTATTTTCATGATGTTTTAAGCATAAACCTAAATGGTGAAATGAAAAGCTATTAGCAAGCTACAATGAAACTACAACATGGCGGTTCGACTTGGAAGCAGCTACAATATTTTCAGTGCGTAATGTCTTGCTGTGCCTGTTCTTTGAGAATTTTCTCCAAATCAAACAACCTTGTCAAGTTGGTCCTTATGACTGTGTCATAAGTATATGAATTATTGATTATTAAAAAAAATCAGAAATGCTTGCTGTTGAGTCCCCCGCCATTTTTTTAGTCCTTATTAGCAGTTACTTAGCAACTGCTGTTTTAAACACACAATAACAGTTTAAGATTTAAAAGCAGGTGAAATCATTTTATTATTTCCCATTTAACACCAAAACCTCATGTGTGCATGTTCACCACAAACCTTATTTCAGGCATTTATCAGAAACTGATATTCTAATTCCTATCCGCTTTGTGGGGCTGGGAACCAGGAAGTGCTAAATGCTAACTTACATCCCCGTTTGAAAGCATGTGTTATCCTTGTATTTAGGGATGCTATTCATCAGTGGTAGAGTCGATTGTCTCTCAGAGGGTTGACAGTTTGATCTCCAGCCTCAACATCATTGTGTCCTTGAGCAAGATACTTAGACTTCCGGATTTCTCCTACTGATGTGTCTGCAGCATGTAAATGTTTAGGATTAATTATTACTGATGGATAATTTAGATGTAGCCTGTGCCATCAGTGTTTAGATGGATGTGAGTTGGTAAGTGTGACCTGCAGGGAAAAGGTGCTTCAAGTAATCACATGACCAGAAAACCCCCCAACCAAAATCAAGTCCATTACGTTCATTTGCCTAACTGAGTACTTTTACAGATTGTTTGCACAGACGATAGATGCCACGCAAAGACACACATCATGTAAAAACAACCACAACACATTTGATATGGAGATGGATACCAAATAGCCATAGGCCAGTGTGCTGAAGAATTAAACACTAAGTTGCTAAATATCCTCCCAAACAGGGCTGTTAGTGGGATTAAATGAAGAATTGGAGCTTCACATTAAAGCAGTTTTTTAGCTGCATCACAGGGATTTGTTGCCTTGATGCTGATTCTTCTGACAGCTGTTTTTGTCAACACTCAGTGGAATAGATGCATTATTGAGTAAATGTCATCCTTATTGGAATCATGCTGCTCAGTAGACAGATAAATCTTTGTTTTCTGCTTCCTCTTGGTGGCAAACATTGAGTGGATGTGACATTCAGACCAAAAAATTCCCTAACTTTATTCCTTCTTTCACATCTTGCTCCAGTTTGACTTGGCTGTCTCTGTGGTCCAGTTTCAGTGTCCGGCTCCCTGGCTGAGTGTGCATCGCCCTGCAAATTGGCCGGGTTGTGAGAATGACAGATTTTGGCTCCGTCATTACTGTCCACCCCCCGCTCCTCCTGTTGTTTCTCTGTGGGTTGTGACTTGTCGCTTGGCACTGTGCCTCCTCCTCTGTCAGAGCCACTTGTCCAATTAGCTGATTCAGATGCTGTTGTTTTAATGACTCATTGTTTGTGATGAGGTCAGCCTCGGATGACAGCACTCACATGTTTTATATTACCTGTTTGTTTTACTCTAGGGCTGTGAATCTGGACTCAAAAGTTTAGCTCTGTAACAAAATTAACACCCATACGATTGTTCCCAGTCAGAATTTAGAGAACAATGTGATTCAAACAAGACAAGAAACAAAAAAAAATGTATTAACTCTGTTACAAGTTTCTGAGATTAACAGGCATATTATTGCTCAAGTTTCAGCCTGTGGTAGTTTTGTTGATAATATAAGATACACAGAAATAAACATGACTTGCCTGCATAAGTCAGGATACCACTCTCAATGTTTTCTAAGTTATTGGGCTTAAATTTGTTCTGGTGTTCTGGAGTTTTATATGTGTTTTATTGTGTTTTACATTCTTTTTCCACACAATGAAGTACCTATATATGCAAGACAACAAAGTCAGCTCCATGGGGACTTCTCCCTGCCTGAAATGGCTGATTCCCTTGCCTCCAGCAGATGACCTACCACTGTTGCATTCAGTGTTTTAGCTCGAAATGGCATGCAGAGCATAGACTCAGCTAGGGCGATAAATCGATTAAATGTATTAATTCAAATTAGTTTTTGCAGAAGATTTAAAAATTAATAATTGAGATATGTTCCTTGACTTACTCTTCCTACACTTGTAAGTTGTGGCAATGTTTGACAATATTAATACTGAAAATTTACACTGTTTTCAAAATGATAGGCCCTACCATTTTTACACAAGCAATTTTTTTTAAATTGATTAAAAACTGATAAAAGAGTTCCATGTAAATATATTGTGAAAATAGTGCAGCTTACAGCATAAACTTTAACTGTGAGATGGAATTCAGTTTAAGCTTTGATTAATATTTTAACTAAATTAAGGCAAAACATGTTTTGTGTAATTTCTGTAATGTGGCATTTTTTTCTCTGAGAAAGAAAAAAATCAATTAAAATCATGAATGGAAATTGTGAAAAAAGGGGATTTTATTTTATTTTTAGGTCATATTGTCCAGGCCTAGCATAGACTGTAGTAAGAATATGAAACAGTCCAAACCAGTTCTTCACTTTAACACATGAGACTGATTTGGGGAGAAGGGACAAACAGAAAAACAAGCGACTTTTAGTGAAGATACAAATTTTCAAGATGTCACATCAGATGACAGCGGTTGACTTTGTGAAGCCCTGTAAGAGACATGGCTTAGACAGTCAGCTGTCATTATTAAAAAACAGCCAATGGGCGGCTGCCCCTGCTTTTTGGGAAGGTGATTACTTATTAGAGTGAAAAAATCTGTTAATTTATTGTAATTTCTCAGATGCCGGGTGTGACAGATGACCAGTCCAACCCTGGGACAAGTTATGACTCATGTTCTTGTCCTTGTTTTGGTAGCTGTGATATCTGGCACAGATTCATTATTAGACTGATGCTAACCTAATGCTGATCAGAGATTCCTCTCTCAGTGTTTTAAAGCCTTTGATCGCTGTGCAGAACAATTCAGGTTGTTCTCATTGAACCTTTACAGGCTATTTTAGATGGACATTACAGAATCCTCATTATAGATACAGCAGTGTTACACATTAAAAGAAATCACTGTTTCAAATAGAGGGTGGCACAGTGGCACAACAGGCAGCAAGAAGGTTGCTGGTTCAACCCCCAGTGTCCACCAGGATCTCTCTGTGTGGAGTTTACATGTTCTCACCGTGACTGTGTGGGTTTTCTCTGGGCACTCTGGTTTCCTCCCACAGACCAAAAAAAACATGCTTGTTAGATTAAATGGTGACTGTAAATTTCCCTTTGGTAAGAGCATGACTGTGAATGGCCTTCTGTCTCTTTATGTGGCCCTGTGATCGGCTGGAAAGCAGTTCAGGGTTTTCCCTGCTTCATGCCCAGTGTCAGCTGGGATAGGCTCCAACCCCCATGACCTCGAAAGGGAGAAGTGGTAAAGATGATGAATGGATATTTTTAAGTAGACTTTAAACTGATCATATTTAAAAAAAAAACAAAAAAAACTTTAAATATGGTTATTTAGTTGATATTTTAACAAGAAACATTCGTTTGGACACTGTTTTACATAAAAAACATATTATTTATATAGAAATTTCTTTCAAAAAGCACTGTTTGTATTGCAGGAGAAAAAAATGCATTTTAATTTTTACAGAAATGTCATTAAAATGTGTGAAACTAGATAAAATAAAAAACAAACATAAAATCTAAAAGTATTAATAATCAGAATATTGACAGTCTTAATGAACACATGTTTTAGAGTGAATCGATTTTAATGATTCCTAATAGACAGTGAGGAGTTTGTTTTCTGTTTTTATTGTTAAAAAAATGCACTACAGATTTTATCAACTGTCGCTGCCATGATGTCAAATAGGTGTCAGTATTGTCTGTTTTTATCTGGCAACATGTCCTAGCTAATAAGTTTGGTATTGTGTCAGGCAGATGTTAAAATTGTCATGTATGAATGCAGCCACTTAAATTTTCCCCTCCTAGCCAAAAGCCAGTTGACTTCCAACCAATTTCCAACCAGTCACAAGCCAACTGCCGGCCAGTGAGGATCTAAATAAGGATATTTTTCTTGATTTGTTTTTCTTTCCATTTCTGTACTTAGAGAAATTCCCATGTTAGTCAAAATTTTAATTTTAATATATCCTGTAAAATATAAGCAGTAAGGGTTACATGTTTATCACATCATCATGGGGATCTTTATCTGTAAGGTAACGAAAATCATATTCGATTTTTGGTCTCTATTGTTCTGTCTTACTGCCAGAAGTCAGGGCACTTTTTTTTAGCACAGTTCCTCTGAGGCAGCTCTTTAACAATCCTCTGCTTTTGTATAAAATCTGAGATAATCACGTTTACAGACAAACACATTTTAGTTGAATCAATACCTGCTCTGCTGTATTTCTGTCCCCTGAAGGCCTCACTGGAAGTTGACACGTGACATTGATTTTCAATATTGGCACTGGTGTTGACAAGTAGTTGAGAACCTGCTGCAGGCACATCTGTCTAAGTTTTAATTACCCGTCACTTCACACAGGGACAGTTTAACTCTCAGCAGATTTTTAAAGCTCCCCCACTGCTCCTGGCTCTCAAAAAGTAATTATTTCATCACAGAAATATTTCTTTTTGGTCACTCACGACCTGGGCTGTCATGTCAGGGTTTAAGTAACAGCTCCTCGGCTTACTCAGCCGCCCAACATTAATTCAACCTGTGAGGTCTCCACGCACAAGCTTTTATTTGAAGACTCCAAACTCGTGTGTTTTCTTTTTTAAGATCAATCATTAGCTGACATCAACATGTGGACGTGGAGCTTTTTTCGTCACCGCTCTTCCGCTTCCAGGAACTTCTTTGTAAACGAGGAGTGGGAGTTTTGTGTACCCTCACCCCATCCAGCCCTGTTTGGGTGCAGGCCACTCAGCAGATGTGTGCGGTCTGTAATTTGTGTCATGTTTTCAGTGGGAAGAGTGGGTGTCACTCACCTTCCTGTGCATCTATGATTCAGAGAGCGGACCTGAGTGCTCCAACGCCAACCTTCAAGGACGATGGAGGAAAAGTTGATGGTGGTGGTAGAGAGTGAAAGACATCCAAAATTACACTCTTCAGGTTAAATTGATTTTTGCAGTGCCGACCCCTAAAAGTTGAAAATGTGAATCATCAGTGGAGGGAACTCAGAGTTGACTCCTATTTTGTTGTGGAGCCATTTTTTTGTAGCTGCACTGAAATGCAGGTTGTACAGCAAGAGAAGCTCTAAAATTAATGGATAAAGTTTAAAAAGCAATCTTGAGTATTTTTACAGTCAGCCAAGTCATTCTGTTGAGGTCTAATCTGCTTCCTTCATGTGTGGAAACACTGTCTTAAGATATCAGAGCTCAATATCCCTCTGGATTCATACATTTTATCCTCCATAATATTCACTGTTCATATTCCATATAATAAACAAGTGTAGAATTAAGCATAAAAAAGTTTGTACAAAATCCCTTCGGTCTATTATTTTATCAAGCTTTATCTAAGACAAAGCCAGAAACTTCAAATAGAAAAGAGAGAAACAAGACAATAAGTAGAGCACTTTTTCCTTCAGGACAATCTGACTGTGAAATTAAAGCTGGTAGGAACACTGAAAATATTGAAAATCAAGTTGAAAAATAATCACTGTTGATTAGAGGCTGTTAAGAGGTGCTACATGAGCTGCTTGCTGAGCTTCTCTGATTCAGCACAGAAGTAACATCCAGAAACAGAGAAAAAAAATCAACAGATAAAGGCTGTATAGATCTTTTTCTTCTATGAGTGCGCTTCCCATAATCCAGTTTGTTTTCTTTGATTTATTGCAAATGATAGCCTTTTATGCTGAGCAACCACCAATCAGAGACATTAATGTGATACTGTAGGATTGTGGGTAGTGTAGTTATTATGCTCAACCCTGTTTTGTGTCTTACAGGAGCATATATTGTTGTTCTTCACTCAGACACCTTGTAGTAAAACTATCTTGGATGGTCATGACGTGGTTGCGAATAACCAAGTAAATGAATGTAATACCACAGTTTTGTTGAGCTCCATAGGCAAACTTTGCTTTCTGTACATTCTTCATAGTTACAGCTTCAGTGTTCACAAAGATGATTCAAGGAGAAAGTTTTTGTCTGTCTCATACTGGCCACGTGAGGTCATATTACAGTGATAAACTCCCCTGAAATAGCTCAGAGAAGAGGCACACTCAGCTTGATAAATCCCTTCCTTGTGTCATCTCTCTGGTGAAAAGGCCAAGGCACCAAATGTAAGACTCCAACTTGAATCATTTGATGGTGTTTTGGAAAGAGGGTGGAAGGTGACGGCTACGCATTGTGACAAACGTATTGTTGTCGGCCTTCTGGTTTCATTGTCTGGGCTCTGAATGCCATTTTTGTATCTTCTGATTTCACCGGTAATGAAATGAACAGCACAGAGACGCAGAGAGCCGACCTTCATCTCAACTTGAGACTGTGAAGTTCCACAAAAAAGGACACATGCTCCTCTGTTTCCTTTTATTTGAATCCTAAAAGCCTGCTATTTCCACCTTCTCCTTGTGTCTCTGTTATCCTCCTTACACCCTCCTCCAAGGCTACTGAGCTGAATGCGACGCCTTGCTTGTTTTGTCGCAGCGCACCGTGCTTTCAGAGCCTGAATGAGGCGTGCGTACATGGAAATTTTCTCTCAATTCTTCCAGCAATAAAAGCAATGTGGTTCTTCCTAAGCGCTAAATATCCAATGAACTGTGTGATGAATAAGTAAAATATGTGTCATGAACAATGGAAAAACTATCCTGTCATTATTACAGGGGGAAGTAAGAGAAAGCGAAGAAGTGTCACAATAAAGGGTGTAAAAGAATTTAAGGTATAAGAGGATAAAAGCAGAGGAATGAAAGGATGTAGTGCCACGCAGAAACAGAGGCCAGATGCTGTGCAACTCCTCCTGCTGTATATTTAATGATGCTCTTTTATTTTGCATTAACCTAGAATTCCTGCTCTCCCCTGCATGCAATTCTCTGTTGTCTCTTTCACAGCCGTCCCTTTATTTCTGGTATAAATCCACCGCTGACACACATGGGAACGCAGAGTTTTCCCTTCCTTTCCTGCCTCCCTCGCTGGTGTTGGAGCCTTCGGGGGGGGGGGGCTGTATTCACCGTGCAGGTCCCCGCCTGCCAAGCATTATGCAATCACTAATGGACTCCACAGAAGGCAGGAGGCAGGACGCAGGGGCTGCTGGACCACTCAAAAGCACCACCAACCCCCTGCTTCTCTCTCTCGCTGCCATGTGTGTCCACGCATGAACTCCTGCTTTGTCACTGAGCAGGCACACATGCACGAGCAGATAAACACACATTGCACACATGGGCTCTCATGCCTCCCCTGTGGCATGTGTGTTTTATCTGTCCTCTACATTGCTCAGGCAGCACGGTAAAGATGCTACCTGATGTTACAACACCGTGACATCCCTTTTCTAACTTAGCTCAGTGAGAGCTGTAAAGAGAAGGATGCGTCTTGTTCAACACTGTGTGGCCTTTTTTTCTTCTTGTTTTACCACATAAAGTAAAACCCTTTTGTCCTCCTTACAGTAGGGCTTCACATTTGCCTATTTTTATGCTTGTACTGTATGCTGTACTTGTTCCAGTGGTATTACAGTCAGAATATTGCAGTCCTCTTAGTCATCTCATTAGCTGAATCGGCAAACTTTGCACATGCACTCACACAGCTTTGTTTACCTTTGCCTGTATGTAGGTCTGTGCCAACAGGTTTCAGAGAGAAACAGAAACAGTGCTGTTTTTTTTCTACAGCAAGAAAATGGAGAGTGATATAGATCTGTATCTGTACTTACTCGATGACAAACATGGCCAAGAATTGATTACTACATTTTGAAAAAAATTGATTATTACATAAATAAAGTGGGCGGCACGTTGGCAAAGCAGGTAGTGCCAGTGCCTCACAACAAGAAGGTTGCTGGTTCGATCCCTGTGTCAGTCAGGACCTTTCTGTGTGGAGTTTGCATGTTCTTCCATGCATGCGTGGGTTTTCATGCTCAATATGTGACTCTAAATTGCCCTTAATTATGAGTGAGAGTGGTTGTGTGTCCCTCTTTGTTGCCCAATGATCAGGCTGATGATAGGCTCCAACCCCCCCACGACCCCAAGTGGAAAAGCGGTATAGATAATGGATGGATGGACATTAATAAAGTAGCATGGGTATTTTAACAGATTACTTGGTTATGTGTTACCCCCACACTGGTTGTGGACACTGACAAGAGGGGAGAAACAAAAAATACACAAAAATAAATAAACACCTAAATGGTTTTAAATGGTATATTTTACTCAATATTGTAAAATCAGTTCAATTTAAAGTAAAACCAAACATTAATAGGTTACATTTACACTGAGTTGTCAGCACCATTGTACATAGTCAGCATATTGCACTGAGTGAGGTTTATATAAACTTTGGAAAATATTCATCTTTGTCAAACTTTTGTTGCCACCTATTTGGCATTCCCAATGAGGGCATCTTTTTTGTACTAAATAAACTGATTCTATGTTATATATTTTTTAGAAAGCTATCATTTCCTCAAGTATTTCCTCAATTTTTCAAAGATAGAGAAATTCTTCATTTTGTCAATGACACCAGCCAAATAATGATAACCACTTGTTTACCGTTGCCTTGAGATCATGTATTTCTGTGTGAAAGGCTGCTGGACAGCTAAGCAGGACCTGCTACTGGATAATTGCCATTAGTAAATGATTGTTTTTGCTCAATGATTGTCAAACTAAAAATATCAACATGATTCCAAAGTGTTAGGGATAGGTTTTCAGGGTCCAGGAATCATATCGTGAAGGCTACTTTATTATGAGACAGTTGCTTATATGTGTAACAGCAATAATTGAGCAACCTTAGTGGCAGTTTATACTCTTTTTACTCTTTTTGCTAGTTTGCGGATTAGTATAGACTCCTAATGGAGGGCAGTTTTGATTGACTAGAGTCCTCAGTTTTAGCAACAGTAAACATTTAAAGTGAGTGAGAGTGACTGAGTCACTACATCTTGACTCATCTGCAGTTGTTTTGTTGACTTGAGAGCCTACTGGTGGTCGTATTTTACATACTGTGCCTTTTTTAAGAACATATTTTTGAGTGTTTTATGCCTTTATTGATAAAGGATAGAGACAGTGGGTAGACTTGTGAATGAGGGTGAGAGAGAGTAGGCCAGGACATTGTAAATGGGTCTCAGGTGGGGTTCAAACCTGGTCCAGCCCGATTGCTGGCCACTCTGCCAAACCAGCACACCACACCGTGCCTTCTATGTTAGTTTCACATAACAGCAATATTGATGTTGATGTTTCTGACAACACTTACATCTTGTTCGAATATATGTTGTTATCATTAAAAAAAAAAAACTCAATGTATTTCCCGTCCCTAGTTCCTCTAAATGGGGTGCCTGAGATACCTGCTGATCTAAACCAATACCCTCTTTTGTTTTCTACACAAAATTCAGAGCTTTTTTTTGGCAAATTTCAGACTTTTTCTCATTTTCTCTCCTTTCCTTGAATGAAACTCCACAAAAACACCATCTTTCCTCCCCCTCCCCTCTAACTTGTTTTCACTTTGCCAACATCTGCTGGGCGAATGTTTGTCTGCCTTCCTCTCTCCACCTCCACCACCTCCTCTCTCCTGTTGACAAGTCAGAAAAAAAGCCTCTTATTTTGGCAGGGACCAGTAACGACTCCTAAAGAGTCCAACTGTGTTGACTGTGCACGTGTTTGCGTACGCTGGTTGGTGCCTTTTTATGTCCCTGTGTGTGCTAGTGTGTGTGAGTGAGTTTATAGCCATATGTTTTAAAATACACTCCCGTCCCAGCCGCTGGCAGAGGGAAAACACATTAGGGAGCTGTGGCGACAGCAGCGCTGGTTTGTTTAGGGCCACAGTTTGAACAGTGGACACCATGAGACTCTCTGCATGTGCTTGTGGCAACCTGGATGACAATATTTAGACACCCTAGACCTAGAATGTAACTTTTTCTCATTTCTTCCCTCTTTTCTCACTTTCTCTCCTTTCATTTTCCTTCTATTTAATTATCTTAGCAAATGGAAACTTCCTTGGCAGCGCTGGGGTGGAGGGGATTGTGGTTGTGACAAAGAGAAATGGAGGAAAACCCTGTCAGGACATCTGCTTTCTTCCACTTCTTCTTTTTTTTTTTTTTTACAGCCTTCCAGTTTTAGTCAGAAATGAAAAAGGAGATGAAGGATAAAGGGTGAAGAAGGGAAGAGTGTGAGCTCTCCCTCCCTTATGGTGTTCAGAATTTCTTCAAAAGCCAGACAGGACCGGTGTGTCCGTCTGTCTGGAGCTGTGCTGCTGTGTGAGGTGTGAAGAGTGTCTAACTCTACAGGGGGGGAGATGACAGAGACAAACCACCGTGGTAAACGCAGTGCTGCTAATGGTGTGTGACTGCTGGACTGATATGCTCGAGCAGTGGTGTCAAGACTTGAAGGCATCTGTCCATGTGATTTGACTTTGAATTACTTAGAAATACTGAAGGTTTTATTTTTATACTTAATGAGAAGGAGGTAAACGTACTTAAAATGTTACATTCACAAGCAAGGGATGAACCTGAAGCCCCATGGTCTTTTTTTTTTTTTACCTTGGACCTCCAAAATCTAATTGTTTGGTTGTTAATGGACCTGCATAGTTGCAGGAAAAATCCTCGACATGTTCCTGAGGTATTACAGTCGCAAGCAAGGGGTCAACTTAAGAACTTAGTTTTATTTAAAGAGCCCAAAAGCCTTCTTTAAGTATCATATTCACATCAAGGGTCCTAACAACTTTTCCCTTTACTCATGACCTGCCAAATCTCAGTATTTTATCCTTGAGTCAGAGTGGACAGTTAGTTTTTCAAAGCATTCTTGAGATCTGACTTTGTAAAATAATGAATGAACATGAGGCCCAGTGACTTAGACCTTTGACCTTCTAAGTCTTATCAAGTCATTGTTGAGTGTGGACACATGTTTGAAGGAAACAACTCAAAGTATACACAAAATATTTCATTCACAAGGAAGAAATGAACCCAAGGCCTGTGACCTTTCTGTTAAACCTTAAACCCCTCCCCCAAATATAAAAAAAAAGTCACAATGACCTTCTGGGTGATGTTTGATGTTAGGCCCAACTTAGACCTTTGACCTCCAACATCTTATTAGGTCATTCCCGAGTCGGGATGGACATTTGTGCACAGTTTAACAAAATAATTCTTTCTTGAGATATCAAAATGTACAAGTGAGGTATGCACTTAAGGGCCAACAACTTTGATCTCTGACCTTCATAATCTCATAGTCTGATCCTCCTTGTGTCATATGAAGCTTCTGTGCAAAGTTTTAATGAAATCTCTCAAAGAATTTTGAGGCTCTGTATTCAGAAGGTTGGCACGGTGGTGCGGCACCCTTGCCTCACAGCAAGAAGGTCCCTGGTTCAATCCCCGGGCCGGTCAGAGCCTTTCTGTGTGGAGTTTTCATGTTCTTCCCTATGCATGTGTGGGTTCTCTCGGAGCACTCCAGCTTCCTCCCACAGACCAAAAACATGCTTACTAGGTTAACTGGTGACTTCAGATTCCCTTAGGTATGAGTGTGAGTGTGAATGGTTGTCCGTCTCCCTATGTGGCCCTGCAGTCAGCTGGTGACAGGTTCAGGGTGTACCCTCCCTCTCACCCAATGTCAGCTGGGATAGGCTCCAGCCCCCCTGCGACCTCGAAAGGAATAAGCAGTATACATAATGGATGGATGGATGTATTCACAAGCAAGATATAAACATGAGGAAAAAGGGCTATGACTTTGAGAATTAATTCAGCTCATTCTTGAGTTGCTGTAAGAATTTGTGCAAAGTATGTAGAAAATCCTTCCAAGCATTTTTTTGAAGTTTTGCCCACACAAAATGGCTCTGAAGTCTTTTAAAAGGCAGCTGAAGCTGTCATTTGATTTATTATTATCAAAATAAGGTGCTGAATTTTGCTCTAAGCCTTAAATTCTGACATCGTTCAGTCTGCCCCTCTTCTCTGCTTCCTTTAAAGCTGTATCAAATATCATGAGCCCAGGTTGTGGTGGCTTCAGGTTTTGTTGGTCCTCTTGTTAAACGATGAAGTGAAATCAAACGCTGCCTGTGAAACTGTCACGGCCAACTTTGTTCTGCGGCGTTGACAATGATCTCAGCGCCAAATGTCTTCCATCTGCACACCCTCCACTAAAAAATGGCAGATATTTGTAAAGCCATGACGTCAGCCCAGGTCCCTGCTCCCAGGGTTGCTGTGGAAAACAGCACGCCGCATTTAACACATCTGCGCTCACTCATATTTACGAGCACGCTTTATCGTCTCTAAAAGGCGCCAAATTGATACGTGCACTGGCGGTCCTCCAAGCCGAAAAAAGAAAAGTACTCTTAATGTCTGGTGTTCTCATTATTCCCACATCTCGAGTCAAAACAGCGAATGAATGAGCTCAAGTGTGTAAATCATGCTTTCTATGCAGGGTGGAACACCGACCACAAATTATACTCAGAGCAATCACTTCATTTCTGCTTCTTCATGAGGAAACTTTGAGCCGGAGAGGAGAGGGGGATTCATTAGTGAACTCCCATCAAAGCTCATAACACTCCTTTTTTTCCAGTGTGTAAACTCGCCTTTTTTTTCAGGGAAAACAGATCCTTTAAAAGCTTCTCTCATGAATATGCATAACGGAAATGTTTTCATCAATGGGATGGATCAGAGAAAAACAGGAAGTAGATGTGTTTTCACGCCCGTCTCCACGTGGGAAGTCTCTGCGGGCTCCTGAAAGCCTCCAGCTTTTAATAATTTCCTCATGAGCGCATAACCTGTAATTTAATACAAGCTACTTTTTTTCCCACTCTGAGAAAAAATGTGCATCCGTCTCCAGAGCGCCACATTCCTAATAACAAACATTTGAGTCTCCAGTTTCATATCCTGGTCTTTTTTTAATCTTGCTGTAATTTCAAAGGGGAGTGCTGACACTGCTGAGGTTTGCCTCACATCCTTGTTTTGATTTGTGATATCAGGACCCCCGGATCTGCATCCAGATGTGCTTGTGTACTGTTGTGGCAGACATCCGATGTCTAAAGTCTACACTGTGACCACAGCAGCAAACGTGTCCAGACAGTGACTCACACAAAAGGAGCGAGTGAGCTAACGGGTGGAAAAACAGGGGGCAAATGTTTAAAGGGACATAGCAGGGTAATAATTAAAGAGGGGAAAAGGAAAGGAATTAGGAAGTAGCTCGAGTCGAGTTTAATGTGACACTGAATGAGGTTGTCAAAACTTTGATGCTCTGAACAACCACATGTTTTAAAATGCTGGGTTCTCTTTTTTTAATGACTTGTAGTGTCAAAAGGACAGAAACTTCAGAAATACTTCACTTCTTCTGTCATATTTTTAACCAAAAGCTGTTGCAAGGCACACGAGGAGAGCACTGCCAATATCCTCTCCCTGGAGGCTTTATTTGGTACACCTTGCAAGCAACAGGTTGGACCCTTTTGCTACTTTAATTCTTCATGGCATAGATTCAACAAGCTGCTGGAAACATCCTTCCAAGAGTTTTGTCCATGTTTTCATGATTGCGTCACATATTGCTGCAGGTTTGTTGGCTAAACCTTCATGATGTGAGTCTCCTGTTGCATTTCATCCCAAAGGTGCTCTATGGGATTGAGACCTGGTATACAGTGACCTAAATGTCCTGTTCAGGAACCAGCTTGAGTGGATTCTTACAGCCTTAAAGTCTGCCATTGACAATAGGCTGTAACCCCTCAAACTACCTCTCGAAAAATATAGAGACAAAAATCCATGTTTGTAAGTTAGAAGATAAATCTACTCTGAATTGACAGACTCAAAAAAACGGAATTTCTTCATTTAACTAAAAGTGCTACGATAGCACAAACCTCCACCAAGGCATTCCAAACATTGTTAGCAGAGATATAATTAAAAGTATAGAAAACTGACCTATTGCTCAATGTTAACATATCCTTTAAACATTCCTGGATCTCCATCCGCTTCTGGATCACCTGGACAATCTTATCACCTCTTCTTTGTGCCATGACCACATTCTCTAAAAGTTTAATCAAAATCTGTTGCAAACTTCTTAAATTACCTGAGTTTATGACTGTTTTATTCATCTGTGGGTCTTATCAGACAAAATATCGCTAAAGCAGCTAAACCCCTGAGAGTGCCAGACTGGGCAGGGTGGCTCCTTATTTACAATTCAAGTTGTAACCTATTCATGGTTGAAATAATCATACATTTTTGCAGCATGGTTAATCATATGAGATGTTCTTGTACAGGTTGTCTCTAAGATTGCATCTACTGGTTCACATGTATAAAATATACATATTTGTATCATTTTCTGAATAAATGTATTAAGAGAGAATGATCATTTCTGTCCCTAATGGCTTTAAATTGTTAGAAAGGGCCAAAAAATGACTGCCATTTTCCATAAATCACCAAATAGCTCCATAGAGGATCTTGTTTGACCTACTATAAGTCAAAAACAATTGAAAATGTTGTGTTAACTTTACTCAGATAAAAGAAAAACATCAACTCTTAAATCAAAAGAAACTGAAATAATGAATTTTGTGTCATTTTTTTCTGAAAAGAAGATATTTTTCTCATGTTAAGGGCTAAAATGTGTAGAATTTACAACTTTTTTAAAACTTCCTCCTGAAAAATGTTACTTGCCAGCACTGTTGGCATTTTCTCAACACCCTTACTCTGCTAGATGCTGTCTGCATAGTTTGGCATTTTGTTATTGCCATTATTCCCAATATCAATTTTCTGAAAGTGAAATTGACATACACAATTAAGCCTGCATCCCCAGGTTAAAATGACTGGGCTTATCCTACCACACACCGCTTCTCCTCTGTGGTTGTTAACATGATCAGAGGCACTAATGTGGCGATTCTACCAGGCGAGTTAATCTTTACTAATGCACTCTGTTAACAGCCATCTGTGATCTCCACGGTGACTGTAAAACCCCTTTTTAGCAGAGCACGGCGCGCTGTGTTTCAGTCGCTGCTCCATTACGCCCAGGGATTGGGTTTATTATTCAGCGCAGAGAGGCTTTAGACCCCAGAAAACCGTGTCAGATGGAATCCATTTTGATTTTAAATGCAAATACCGCTGACACGCTCACTGGCCGACCACACGGGCCTCTTGATGGGTGGAAAATTTTCAGGCGGAGGTCTCTAAACAAACAGAAGCTGCCAGTCAGAGTGTGTCATGTCCGCAGTCAGGTACATGGTTAACTCTTTGACCCCTTTTCTGGAAATCTATTTTTGCATGCTTGACTGTATGTGAAGGCTGCAGACTTGTTTGTACCAGGAAATTAAATCTGAATATGCATGAGATATTGAGAACTTTCTTTGTGTCACAAGAAAAAATATGGAAATTTGAAGGACAAACACCCCGAGTGAAGCACTAGACATTATGGATAAAATACCTTATGTCTGTAGTTTAAAGGTAATATGATGATATTTCTTGGTACATTTCATCCATAAAAATAACAACTGCTCACAATACTAAACTACGAATTAAAACTTCAATATGTGTCTTGTGAAAATTACACATGGATGAGATGTTTATGATACCACTGCAACATAAAATAGAAATCTGTTTTTTAAAATCAAACATGTGCATTATCTTAACTGCACAAATATGCAGGCAACATTTGGAGAAGTGGTTGCAACTGGCCGTTCTTCCAGCAAGCTCTGCCCACTTTTCCAAATGTTGCCAACAAATGTGTCCAAAGATCATCAATTTTCTGTACTTTCAGATAACAAAGATCATTAAAGAGCCCATGTTATGATTTTGAAATTTTATACTCCCTGCAGTGTCTTACATGTGCCCTGCATATGATAGAGTACTTCTATGCACAAGACAAAAAGTCTTCAGCATTTGAACTTCTCCCTCTCCTTATGTTTACAGCGCCAGTAGCTGCCTGAAATGGCACATTCCCCATGGCCCACCTACATAGACCTAACCATGTGACATCCTATCATCGGTCTGCAGTTCAAGCCCATTGGCTCAGGCTAGAAAGCCCAGTGTGTAGAAGTAGAATGAATACGGAGTTGTTGACAACATGGTGATGACCAGCTTTGAACTGACCAACTACCACAGAGTAGACTGATCACTCAGTCACTGAGACTTGAAAAGCTAAAAGCTGTAAAGAATCTTACTGTTTAGCAAGCCAAAGTACTTTTTGATTAGTTTTACCTTAAGTGGGTTACTTACCAGGCTTCTGGTGGCACCATGTACTGCTATGTACCTGCTACCGTCCCCCCAGATATCTTACCCCAGGGAGAAAGCTTGCAAGTTCTTTTATTGAAACTAGCAGCTTCAGTTCAAGAAACCTGAACTAACCCTTTAAAGTGTTCACCATTTTCCAGCACCAACACTCATTCAAGTTTTATGTAGTTTGTTCTTGTTTTGTGTCTGGACATAAAGATGAGGCATTAGTGTCCGTCCTCTCTGTTGAACTGATCCTTACAAGAGGGGTACCCAAGGTCACCCTGAGCCATCTGAAATTTGATTGGCCACCTCAAAACCTGAAGTTTTGTAGATGAAAGGTAAGGCAGAGTGAAGTCGCCCTGTCACACATGTATTTTTCAGTATGTGGACAGAAAAGTTTGGACACCCTTGCCTTACAGGTTGCAATTTTTACTGAGCAGAGTCCTTAAAAAACAGTGGAGGCGGGGGGAGGTCACAGCTCGTCAGCCTCCACTCATAACTTTTTGTTATTATATTTAATGAAAGAATAGACTGTTGAAATACTGCCATTATCAGTTTGGAATTCGTTTTTGGGGACCACCATATTTTAAATGCAGCCTCTAGCTTATTTTTTAGATTAACCCATTAATAGACAAAGAAGCCATGTTGAGGTTGCCTTAACCTTTATTTTATTTAATAACACATCGATGTATCTTAAACTAAACATCCTACCCAGCCCTACCTCAGCGTTTGAGTTCTAGGATGCTTGGTCTCTCTCTCTGTCTTTATATGTAAGCCCACAGCGACATTATTCAAGGTCAAGGCTTCATTTTTAATCTGTGTGGTTTTCACGCAACGCTTTAACCAGTTTTCATGGTGTAATGGGAGCTGGACCGGCGGGAAGCAAAGCTTGATTACTTTGATGATGATAATTTCTTTAATCAACTGATTGGAGGGGAGTAAAAGAGATGACTGCGTGACCACCATCCTCCAGACTCAGCAGGATATCCTCTCTGTGCAATGTTTGAGCTTCTAACACCATCTCTTTAGGGCTTTCTAGACACATCAAAACTAATTGAATAGTGGATGTGAAAAGAAGAGGGGAGCTTCTTAACTTTAAGCAGCTTTACACCTCATAGAGTCAAAACATTTTGGTCCGTATTTAGCAGTGTTGATACCCAGCCAGTTGAAGTGGACATAAAGGCAGCTTGCCTCTGTTTTCCAATAGCCCTTTAGAGCATGATACTACAACCCTGCATAAGATGTGGAGGGAGCCTCACACATGCACAGTCAGGCATTGATACAGTTTGTGTTGTGTTAGGGGCGTCCGCGAGAGGAAAAACATCCCAACACCCCTGCCTGAGATGCTGAAAAGCGCAGAATTTGAACAACTTGTTCTGATGTTTTGCCTAACCTCTTCAGCCCCAATAGGACCCAAATTTGTATACTGCTTTCTCTGTTTTTTTGACAACCAAGTGGCACAAAAATCCTAAAAAATACCTAAGATTCAAAATGAAATGGTGTTTTGCAGAAGAAGACGACTAAAATGAAGACACTTCTTTATATTTTGTAGAAGCAGAGAACTTTGTCACGATGTCAAACCCAGCTGAACTTAAAAGTGATATTAAACTGATATTCATCCCGAAAGAACTTTAAACACAGAGCTGAGAACTACTCAGCATGTAAAAGTAGTTGTTTATAGTCTACTGTGGCCCTGGATGAGCTCAGTTTGTGCTTTTAAAGCTGCTTTTGAGTTGCAGTATGGGAGGAAGACCAAGAATATGTCGACCCCAGCTGCTTCTTCTTGACCTTGAGTTGCTCTTTTAAAATTTCTATCTAATGAGTCCTCCTCGTGCTGCGGAAATGGGAAAATAAATTGCTGGAATACTCTTATTAAGCAAAGGTCAGGATGTTCTGCTCCTTGTATTCTCTCTGTCAGTGAGATAAAAAGGTCTCTTGAACGCTCTGAGACCAGCGCTACAGAAGCAGGATATTTTGTCATCTTAGGAGAGCATTACATGACTTTCTGAATGTTCCAGATCTAACTGAGGTGCTTTCAGACCCCTCCTGTTTTTCAGATGGCTTTTTGTAGTCTGTGGAGTGACATTGTTTCAGAGAAAGCCTCCTACACATTTTGTGTATCATCACATGGCTCTAAAGAGTCGACTGAAGGCATCTTTTTGAAGATGATTGCTTTCTGTTGCAGCCTCTGCTTTTGTTTAGTGTGGTTTCACTCATCTATCAGTGACTCCGTGACCGCAGGGGGCTCGATGACAAGTTTTGTTAGACCTGCAGAGCAGAAGCAGCTGGAAACATCTGTCGCCTGGTGGGTTTTTGATATTAGCTCCTCTTTAGTGTGGGATGCAACACCGCAACTTCTGTCCCCGTGGCTTTCACAGCTCATGTGTTTTTACTCTACACATACAGTACTATTTATTCCAGCTTACTCACTCATCTCACTGTATTCTATAAGAGATGTTTCAGCGCCATGACTTCCAGGAAGTTCTTGACAATCCGCAGACTCACATGTAGACATCACATTTAGATTATGCACAACCCTTTACTAGATTCTGTCATGACAACAAAGGGTCAAGGGTCAGTGTCAAACCCATGGACCTATTGCCTCTGTTCAGCCACTTTTTCACATGCAACCCATCTTTGTTAGGCTAGGGTGCATGGTCAATGGGGATGGGAATTGGTAATGTTTTATTGATACCAGTGACATTAATGATTCTGTTTATTGATCCTATTCTTTAAGGATTCCCTTATAAATTCCTGGTGGTTTCCTTTAGTGGCAACAATGTCAAACACATGGCACTCTTGATATTCAATGACATGCTGCACAGATAAATGCTTCTGCAATTTTGCTGGGGAGAGCTGTTCGATTCTCAGCTGGAATTATTTTTTGATTCCCATCCCTAGTGGTTAACATGAATGGTTGAACCTGTTAACTCAGACTTTATGCTGACAGTATGGTTTTAGATCCTTTATAAAATGTCAATGTGAGTTAAGATTGAGTCTGTGCAGCAGGTTACTGTCAGAAACTTTTATTGGAGTGATAATGCCTTTTACACTGAGCAGTAGGGCTGTATGATTCTGGCTGAAATGTTTATCAGAATATTTCTTCCTAAAAATTATGATCTTGTATCTCTCACATAATTGTTTATAATGTAATAATTATTATAATATTGATGATGATAGCAACAGTAGTAATATTTATCATGTCGTGCACTCACACATCACTTGCCACTGGCTAATTTCCATCTGCTGATCCTGATAGTTGTTGCCTGAGGAGAAACAGCTAAAAAACACATTTGTCTAAATAACGTCCAAAGAAAGAGCAAAGGTGACATAAGTTAAACGTAATAAACATATTGTTGTACAGTTCCTAAGTCTATTGCAGCAAATAAAAACACCATGCATATGCATATGGAAATAACACTTTTCTCTTTCAGAACTGACTCCCTGATTGCTTTGCAGCCAATGAAATAATTATGCTGAAGTCTTAACCAAACCAAAACTTTGGTCCTTGAGGTTAAACTAGATTCACTTTTTCTGTCAAGCATCCATTAATCCACTTTTGAGAGCTCAGCATTGTCAAAACCATCACTGAGGGGGAGGCGAAGTCAAACCTGTAGCTGAGGGTGGAGCACCGCCCAGCCGTTGACACAGCCTCTTGTTGTTTCTGGACCTTTTAGGAAAACCAGACTGCAGTCCTCTGAAACCTCACATTCTTGCAGAATTACAGCACATGGAAAGAATCGCAGTCAGGCCGTGTGCTGAGGAAGGCAGCAGAGGTTTGGCAGACACATTAAAAACCATTTTTAGCTGCACTCAGTTTTTGTTGCTGAGCTCCGTCCTGCTTCCAGAAGGATGTGGAAGATTTGGGCTTCTCTTAATTGTGCATTTTCTCTGTTGAAAGTGTGTTTTCTGTCTCGATAATTTGGCACGCTCTCAAAGTCCCAGCGTGCTTTTCTTCCACAGCGTCATTAAAGATTGAGAACACTGTCAGGCTGTGGTTTGAGCACTGGGCCTATTTTGGTTGCCAGAATTCAATTATTTACATAGGATGGAACATGAATGAGGATTTCACCCCAGCATTTTCAAATACTCAGAGCCAAGGGCGAGAACATTTATGTTTATTTAAGAGTCACATAATATTCCCAAGAACAAGATCAAATGATTTTTACTGCAACATTTAGGCAGCACACCTCATCTCCAAAAGTGGGGCAGAGTGATTTTATTTATTTTACATGAATTAATGGAGCATTTTAGTGCCTCATCAAAGCTCCAAAATGTCTCCCACCCTGGTGTATGACATCCAGAATGATGTTATTTGTTTAGTTCCATTATTTTCAGTCTTAGCTCACTCGTGGGTTGTGTTGTTTGGTTGATAAGAGATGAATTCATCGAGCACGAGACAGATGGTCCACACATGTAAACCATGGAAATGTTTTTCCTTTTTGTTGTGGAGTGGTCTGTTTCAGGAGCTGTGCGCACAGGGCTGTGGTGTTTTTCTGTCAAACATCGCTCACACACACACACACACACACACCAAACACACATGCAGATGTGGGTTACAATAGCTTTATCTGTGAGTAGTTGGTGTTTGATACCCAACGTCAACTGTTGTCTCCAAATGGAAGCAAAATTTTTACAGTTTTGATCAACCTGCTGCAGCTTATGTAGTTGTATATTAGTATGCAAACATCAGTGAGCACTCTGATCCTCACTGGAAAAGCATTTGCAATTGTTTGTCTTCAGTTGTCATCGTCAGGCAAGAAATTCATATCTACAAAATCACCACATTTTAGGAAATTTAAAAAAACTGTTCAAAGAAAAAAATCATTACCGATCATTGTCTTGATTCGCAATGATGATACCTTTAAAATATCATTGGTGTCAGGCCAAAACCTCTTATCTCCAAGTTGCTACTTTTCAGAAAATAAAAAAGATGCTTTACAACTGAATGAATAAATTTCGTCCAAATCAGAAATTGTTTTTTTGTAATCTTAAGTGGTCCAAATTTTACAAAACCCACCCCCCAACATGATGGGGACCAATACTTACAATGTTATAATTTATTTTAGCAACCGCTTTTGTCCAAAATGATGTACATCTAAGCATAAGTACAAAACAAGCAGGAATCTAGCTGCCATGTTGTTAGGGCTGTACATTTTTGTGTACAAGCTTTCAAAATAACAGCTATTAATCAGTTATCTAAATATATGGAGTTAGTCCTTTAATCTATTTGTTTCAGCTTCATCTGCACATCCTACCTTCCCCTTCTGTCACACGAAACCAAGTTAAACTGGTATTGACACCATTAGAACGAACAGACCGTGTTTTGCAGTGAGTACTCTGCTGTTTGCACGCCAAGTTCTGCCAACTCCAGACTCCTCGGCCCTTTAGCCACTGCCGGCTAATCTTTAGCATCTGCCAGCTGAACTTCAGCCAGGTTACTCTACACACACGGTTAATCCTTGCAGGTAACCGTGTTACACTCACAAAGTTTATCCAGGACATTGAGATATAGGTAAAGGTACTTTAGTGTGGCTATACGATCAGAGCTTTCGTGTGAATGGCTGCTAATTGTGAAGCTAATCCAGGGTGCAACAGGTGAACAAGTGCACTGTTGTAGACTAATAACATTTTACAACTTTACCATCAATATCTCTATGAGAAGTGACATTTCAAAGATCTTTTTTGTCTAGGTTTAAGTTGTTCAATGTCAGTTTTGTTTCAGACAGTGAATGAAATAACCTACGTGGTTTTTGTAGACCCTCTGCTCAGTCTCACAGGCAGCTCATGCAACCATAATTAGACTGACTCATTAATGTGCAATTACATGAGTCATGCCAAACCCACGCTGGATCTGCTAACAGTTCATGCTGAATCCCACCAGGAGCTGCCCTTCCTTTGAGTCATGCTTTTCAGCTTACCCATACCGAGGGAGGTATCCTGTGACAGATCTGTCAATTAGAACATTTTGGCATTTGAAGGTGAGAAGTAGGTGGAATAGTAAGGCTAAAATGATTCAAGGGAACATGATAAGATTTATTGTCTCAATTCCAAGCTTTAAGTTAGCCAAGGGAGACGCAGAGTCCTTGGCCACATTCTCACTGAAGTTATGATTTTTGCAATTAAATTGATATTTTCCTGTGTTTTTACATAATTAAATTCATTCAAAACAATAGAAGTACAACAGAGTAGCAAGGATAGCAACATTTTTGTGCAGAGAAAAAGGATGAAAAGCTTAAGTGCATTAAAGTACAACTGCCTGTTTTTTTGCTTATCCCAATATTTTCCCCCAAGAGCTATTAAGTCTTTACAACATGCATGATAAATATATTCTGAACATGCTGAGCATGACAGCAAGCCTGACAAGATATAAAAAACAGCTTAATGCTAACCATCTTCCTAGCTACTGAACCCACAGAACAAGAAAACATGCTTATTTGAATGTTAAGCCCAAAATAACTTAACATATTTCAGGTCTAAAAGCTGAAGAGAATATGCTAGCTGAAATGCTGACAGCTACCTCAAATTAAATATTTAAGGTCTAAAACTCAAGTAAATTTAAACTTGGTGGTTGAAATACTAATAACTACTTAAATAATGTATCTCAAGTTCATAGTCAAAAGAACATGGTGTTATGTATAGCTTTAATACTTATTACTGTAGTAAACATGCTTGCTAAATAGCCAACTGGTACCTCAAATACCTAAAATAGCAAGGATATCAACCAGAAAAACACAAGGAACATGCTAGCTAAAATGCTTACATACTCCTTTTACTAGATATGCCTCCAACCTTAAAAAACACGCTAGCTGAAATGCTAAAGTTACATCAAATTAAGTGTATCAGGTTCAAATCCTAATTAGCAAACATAGCAAAAGTTACTTTTACTACATAAGTCATCAAGAATATTTAAAACATGCTGTAATGCTAACTGCTAAGTGGAATATAATATTTGAGGTTTAACTACTAAGATATACAAGATTTAAGCTAGCTGAAATGCTAACTGCGACCCCAGGAAAGATAAGAATTTAAAGAGTGTAAAAGACATGTCTGCACAAAGTACTTAAGATGTAATAGACCCATCAAAGGTTCATAAACTAAATACATAGGTCAAGGAAAGCTAAAATGCTAACAGATACCTGAAAATTAATTTCTTACCCATGCAGCCTGCCCCAGCTGTCTCGGGTCAGAGGTGGTGTACACTCTGGACAAGTTAAAATGCTAACTGCCCCTTTATAATAAATGTTCAGTTTTAAACTACAATGTCATCAGGAACAGCAGTGTATCACTTCAACTAGGCCGACCTCTCCCTCACTCTATCTAATTTAACCACTAAGTAATTAAGAGTTTATTACCCATCTAGACAACTCTAAATGGAGCTGATGATAGCTCATGATTAAGTTAAATGTCCTAAGAGTCCAAGATTTTCATACTTGGGTCTTGGGACTTTTGTCGTCATGAATCCTTGATATCACATTCCCCCTTCAGTTGAATAAAGGAAGGATTACCATGTCTTTGGACATTTTAGTTCAGGGCTTACCATCTTAGCATAAGAACGACCCGCACATCTACATCTGGAGCGGCCGACTGTCGATGTGATCACGTGACATGTTGGCCCAGACTGGATTAGAGACAAAAGATAAACCCTCCTCATACAAAACAATGCACTTATGACTGGAGCTGCCTGATTATAACAGCAACAATACACACATTGTTCTACACCACTGGGCTTATATTCTGAGCCAGTAATAAAGTGAGTTGACCTCTGACCTATTGATAGATTTGGAGTACACGCAGAATGGCGTCATAGCAGTTGTACATGCATTATAGAGGCAGAGGAATAATGAGGCAGTGGCGGTGATCACCATCAGCATGTAGTGTTGGTTCTAAATACACAAAAAACATCAGACAAAATTTCAAAATTAAAAGTCCCAGCCATGTCTGCAAAGTACAAATTTGAAAGTACCAACACATTTATGTGCCTTCAGCTTTTTCTTTGGTGCAGATTCCTGGTTTTTCTTCATTGAGGTGTTGGACCTCTCTAACTTTTTCAGTCAAGCTAAATGGCTGACCCTCTCGGCAGGCTTCAGCCCAATCTTAAAAGTTAGCTTGTCATTTTGTCGGTGCATTTTTACCTGTTCAATAATTCTGGGTTAATTTATTTCGCAAGGTGTTGTACCTGGAATTTGTATTTGGTATCATTCTCATTGCACCTACAAGTGAGACGAGTTGATACCAAAATTTGACACAAAGACACTGCTGACCACTGAACCAGCAGCAATGTCATTTTGTGCATCACAAGTGAGATCTTTGACATGGGGATTAAATCCCTCTTGGTGCCTGCTCTATACAGACTTTACAAACTCTTCAGACCTGCCAGTGGTGTTTTGTCTTGTTCAATAGGTTTACTAAGTCAAGCTAATGTAACGGATTACCTTCTCCCTGAAGACATGCACCGAGTAAAAACAGACTTCATTAACTGAGACATGTCCACACTTACTACAGTGGCTATATCTACCCTTTTTAGCTAGTTCACTTTACTAATGAGTTACAGAGCATCTAACCAGTTGTATGTTGAAACTACGAAAAAATTTGCAGCCTTGCACCAATAATACACTGTGATCAAAATGGTGTCAGGGCTATCTTTCTGGCTTGCTATTATATCTGGAAACAGACAAAACATGACTATCGGCAGTGATTAGCACTCAAGCTAACATGCCAACAGTGTTTCCAGCAGAATATTGGCTAGTTAGGATAATGTTGGGGGTGAAGGGGGCACTTCTTCCTGTATTTCATTAAAAATACACAGTGGAGAAATGTGTCACTCTTTAGTGGAAATCAGGGTTTAAATGTTCTTATTTGCTATTTATTGGCAAACGTGCTGTGCATATGTGTCTAATTACAAAACGGGCTGCCTGTGGGACCCTAATTACAAAAGAAATGCAGGAAACAGCGCAATTAACATCAAGATGCTAATAAGCCTAGCACTGAGACTTTAGAGCATGTGCAGAATGCTGCCTGGGCCACTTTGGGTGTCTGCCTTGCAAAAATGTTGTTCTTCGATCACATTTTTCAGGTATACATTAGTCTGACCCCAAAAAATATAATGGGCAATTTCAGTCAAATGTTCAAATGCTTTCATAAAGTCTAGTTTAATCCAATGAACACAGAAATTCATCATACTGGCTGCTCCATCTCTGGAGAAAATTTATCTCCTTACTGTGGTAAAAAGCCACAGATCCAGAATCAGCTATACTATCACCTCAATGTCCTCCTCAGTTGTTGTTCAAGGCAGTTTAGGTCAGCCATGCTATGAGGACCTGGCCGGTACAATCAAAGTTTGTACTCTACTGGAAAACAATGTGTCCTGAACCAAAACCAAGAAGAGCTGAGGCGAGTTGAGCTGACACCACATATGAAAATGCACCATAACAAAACCTGTCTTTTCCTGCCAGACAGTTAAAAAAATTGGAGAAAGCTGATGTGAACTGACAGTTAGCCACCGCAGGCTAACTTTCTGCCACCAGTTCATCTCGGTCCACATAACACGTCACCACTGAGCACAATCACAAAATGGTCTATTGTGTGTTAAGACCTCTGCTGAGAGCCAAAGTCCTGAAATCACATCTTTTGTCATATTGAGTGAATTAAATACTAGAGTCAAGCTGTTTCAAGGCTTGGCTTTGAGTTTTGAGCTCTATTACAAATGTCGCTGATAGAAGGTGCTTTTGTGAATGTATAACAAAACTGTGTAGCTTTTACATCACCTATTTTTATAAACTTTCAACTATACTGTGGACTATAGACATGAAAAAGGTAATTTCATTCAGGCCCTAAAGGTTCATAATTTAATTATAATATGCCAGAGTGTTTACCTGACCTGTCTTTGTATATGCTGTCACTCAAACACATTGTGCCCCTCTGCTCACACACACCGGCCAGCTGACTATAAATACACCATGTGCATGCCGTACTGTAGTTGACGGCACTATGGCCTCACACTGAGGGGTCTGCCAAGTCTCATGACTCACCCCATCCCACAGTGTACCTGCTGTTTGTCAGACTCTGAAAAAGTTTACCTAGAAGTCTGTATTATTTTGTGGACACATGCTAAGACATGAAATGTTTCGTCGTATAATGTGCTGCTTTGTGAGTGAGTGTTAGAGAGAGGAGAAGGAAATAAAGCTGTGAAACTAAAAGAGAGAAAGCCTTAAGAGATGTGTAAGTTATTGTTTTTGTTGTATGATATGTATGATATGTTTCTGTTGAGTCCAATTTTTTACTGTTAATAGTTGATCAGTTCTAATAGGAGTCATGATTTATTGTAGTTTAAATCAAAACTTTAAAGTGGTATTAATTTATAAATAAAAACAACTTTTTTAAGTCCGCAGCGTGTTACCATAATAGCATGCCATTAATGTGATAGAGCTCTGTCATTTTGACCTTAATCCTTTTGCATTGAATGCATCAATCCAGACAGACCTACTTAAACAAAGAAAAATCTGGGGTGATGTGGGAAGCAGGGTCTGTCCTTTCTGTTTTTCATGACTGTGAAACAGGGGAGACACCCAGAATGAGCTGCATCCAGCTGCTGCCCTGCGACTGCAAATTAAATATAGCGTGTCTTAACAGCAAAATAGATCACAAGAAATGGGATTATAAAAATTTAATGTGTTAATTTTGGAACTTAATCTCATCAACAGTAATACGTTAACACTAGGGATGAGTATCATCATCTGGTACAGAGTGGTACCCACACTAGTGCCTGATATCTACTTGACCAAATCACCACACAGACTTAAGACATTAGAAGAATGTGCAGGGAGGGTTTGTTGGGATTTCTTTTTGTTGTGAAATCACTACAACTGTTAACACATCCATCAAAAATTTTTCTATTGAAAAAGGCATGACTTCATGATTTATCTGTTTAATAAAACCCACCTGTCAGAGAATATTAGCAAATATTAAATCAGATAAAAGAAGAATTTTGGAGTCCAACTCAGTGATTGAAAACATGCCAGACAGACAGAAATATCCAAAATATCTCAATTGCCCCTTGTGGCTGGTGGCACTATGGGTGATAAGGATTGATCTCACCCTTTAAGCTAAGAAATACATACAATTCCAATAAAAAATGTTTTTTTTTTTTACTAATTTTATGTATATTAGACCAAAATATTGATATTGTTTCAAATTGTTTTAAAATCTAGCCCCTTACACATGTCAAGAAGTGGCCCTTGAACAAGTATGGTTGATTTAGAGCTCCATTTTTAAACTGTTCAGGACTTTTAAATATATATATATTTGGGGTTGTTGCCTTTATTGACAGTGGAGAGAAGTTGACTGACTTGGAGAGGAGGTGAGAGAGTAGAGGAGAGTGGAGCAAATGAGCCTAAGGCTGAAGTCAAACCTGGGGTGCCTACACAAGGTGAGAGCCCCAGTACATGATAAGTGCACCCACCTACTTGGCTTGGGGCGTCATTGGCTCACTGTGGTAGTGTGCTCTACCTGTAAGCAGAAGGTTGCCGGTTTAAGCCTGGCTCAAATGTTGATGTGTCCTTGCACAAGACACCTAACCTCATATTGTTCCCACTGCCATGTTGCATGTATTTCGCGGCAAGTAAATGGGTAAGGGCGTGGTTGTGTAAACAGGTCCATTTACCATTTGGCTAATATATTTGAACTGCTATTCACCACATTTTAGAGCAATGATGCTGAACCCTCTCTGCCTTCTCTTTTCCCCCTTGCATAAGAAACAGACATTACAGGCAACAAAGAATTATCACCGAGGCTGGGACAAGAGAACACAATCAACACTTTTTCTCTTTGAGGTATCAACACAAGAACTGTTAAGGCACTGGTACCATTTTGAAAATATCAAGTTATCATCAGCATCAAAGCAATCAAACAATACCGAAGTGTAGGTTAGAAATGAAGTTTTTTTTCTTGTTGAAACTAATTTCATTGATATCCTAAGATGCAGACTACTTTGACTTGTTCACTGAGGTGTCTCAAAGTTTTTTTAAGTAAAATGAGACGATCAAAGGAGTGGCAGTTTCCTTATTCCCCATCACTGTGAGAGTGAAGAGACTACTGTGAAAAGCATCCAGGTCCTGCCCTGTTTCAGTAGGTTAAATCTAGTGTGCCGAATCATCATAGTATTTCAAAACCATTGTGATCTGATAAACTCAGAGCATTGATTTTTGACTTTAACTTAAGTTAAGTTAGACAAATATTTATTAAAATTTCTCTGCATACGTCCGTGCTCTGGACACATTTTTCCTTATTCCCCCTTACTCCATTAAAGCACATATAATTCCCTTTTTTTTTCCTCAAATCCTGCTGCAGGTTTTTGAAAGACCTGATGCCCCAGTGAGTGCCGTGCCAACAACAAACACACACACACATGCTCGTGTACGTCGCCACACATCCAAACACGCTCGCTGCTGGTCAGGATTAGCCCCGGATAATGGGATCAGAGATCACCACCTGCCGCTCCTCTCCTGTCATCTCCTCCTTTCTCTGCCTCCCTGCTTCTCCTGTTTATCCGTTATTTCAAATCATTACTGTCCCCTTCTATTCCTCCATCTGATGCTGATAATGTGAGTGACTTCCTTCATTAACCTTTCTCGCTGTCTTTGCCTCCGTCCCGCCTTTAAGCAGAGAACACATTATCCCGTCTGGAAGCGATAACAAGTTTGAGCAGAATTTATCCTCGACCTTCTCTTTTTTTTTGTCGTCCTTGTAAATATAGATTGCTTTTTTATTTCCTGCAATTTCCTCCATCCCCTTTCTTGCTCTGTCCCCCCCCCCCCAATCATGGGTTCCCTCCCCTCACACTGTAGTCTTGTGGCCCATCAACTCCCATGAGCCCAAATCCTCTTAAGGAAAAGGCTTGGATGGGAATTCAATCGCTGCGCCACAAGGATTGAACCAGATCAGCCAACAAAGCGGCAAAATCGTTCCCCTCCCTCCCTCCCTCTTTTCCTCGTCGCATGCCTCTGCCCCATCTGCTTCTCCCTCCCTCTCTCTCTCTTTCTATCTCGCCCCTCTGGCTTTCATCTCAGGTGATAAAGGCTTATTTGTCAGAGCTGGCAGCGGTGAGAGATTGGCGTCCTGGATGGAGGAATGTGGCACATCGTCATTTTTTTTCACCCTCTGCATGCTGATAAGTGCATAAAGAGTCATATGTACTGAATTAACAGGCTTAGAAATTCAGTTTGTTTGATGGTTTGTTATCATGATTTCATAGTTTTTATCTTCCATCCATCTTTTCATGTAATCTGAAATGCATTACATGGCCGAACTGTGAGCATGTGTCCCACTATCTCCTCACATCACAGGGCGCAAGAGGCTTTTTCCATTATCAGTTACTTATTTATATTCATTTTAAACAGACCATGCAGCCTATCAGCCTCATGCACTGACATTCCCACTCATATTAAAGATGACTGACTTAGATATCGTCCAGCATCTGTGGATTTTTAAGAGTAACCACCTGAAATACATCAAGTATAGGCAACATCAAGATGTATGCTTTCTGGCACAAACTGCGTGCAATACAGAAACACAGGTAGGCCGACAACATCAATGTTTTAATCGTGATAAGATGAAATTCCAAAATCCACACGCTGTACTTTATAAAACCTTATTAATCCCATGTCATTTTGTCATTTAATGAAAACAATAGTCAAGCAACAGTAGTGGGGCAGCAGCTTGATGATAGCTACCATACTGTTACCAAACTGTCGCCTACAGATGTGAATCTTTCAAGATCTCACAATTCGATTCAGAACAGTGTTAATTTTGTAGACTAATTATTTCTGTCATAGTTTTTGCCAACAAACTTTTTTCCCCTGATGAAAACTAGACTAAAAAAAACAAGTGTACGTTGACAAAAACTAAAACTACATTAACTGACATTTTCGTCAACAAATACTAACTAGACTAAAATGTTTGACAGAGACTGAATCCATTCAGACCCAATTTCGTCATGTAGAAAGTACAGACAAGTTAGGAATCACAGCTACTTTGGCTTTGAGGAAAGGTTGGATGAGTTAAGAGGGACATCCAATCACAACTGCCTTAGCTTCATGGTGGCGGGATCCAAGTGTAAAACGTGACTTCCAAAATTCAAGGAAACACAAAAACTGCCTTACACTTTACAATTCATATTTTAGTCGACTAAATGTTCTGAAATTTCATCAACTAAAACTAGACTAAAATTAAACAATTTGAATGACTAAATTATGACTAACACTGAAAGATTTTTCAGGCGAAAGATTAAAACTAAATTAAAAAGTGCTGTCGAAATTAACACTGATTTAGAAGGTGATGATTCAATTCAGACCGATTTTCATTTTAAACTGATGAAAATGAATAGACTGGTTTTCATGAGGAAAATAGAAGAAGCAAGATAAGTTCACTTGCACAACGTTTTGCTGGGGTTGCTCTGGTCAGTGTTCAGTTTTAGTTTTCAATAGATAGATAGATAGGATAGACAGACGGGTGGACAGGTACTTTATTCACACCCATTCACACCCTGAACCGGTCGCCAGTTGATCTCGGGCCACATAGAGACACAAACAACCATTCACACTCATATTTAAGGGCAATTTGGAGTCACCAATGTGTACATAGTCACCAGTGAGCCTATTTTTGCTCTGTGGGAGGGAACCAGAGTGCCCACAGAGAACCCACGCATGCTAGGGGAGAACATGAAAACTCCACACTGAAAGGCCCTGACCGACACGGGGATAGAACCAGGAACCTTCTTGCTGTGAGGCACGTGTACTACCTGCTAATCCACCCTAGAATAAGACATAATATAAAATCACAGAAGTATAGCTATATAAATATATGAATTACAAAATAGAAAATGAAAAGTATACAAATAAGAAAAACAACTGTGATGACAGGAGAAAGAGGGGACTCCCTGACTGTCAGGTCTGCAGATCAATCAGATACCCAGCAAAGGGTCAATTACAGATGTTTAATATTGCAGAAAAACGCATTCTTGAAAGATTTTTTATTCACTTTTTACGCCTTTAGTTTTAGTAACTTGTAGTCAATATGATGAAGAGTACTGATACTGTGTGTTTGGTTGGGTGTCTGTCTCTCTTTTCTGTTTGTGTGCATTTTCTCAGTTTGTGTTCAGCTTTCAAGGCCCTTTAAGCTTCTCCTCCATCTGCTATCCATTCTTAGTATCTGCTGCATTTTACATGGTGAAGGGAAGCCAAGGGTCAAGCTTTGACCTCTCTGGTACTTTCAAGTCGTTGTGTTAATGATGTGACAGCGAAGAGGTCAGGATTTTTCTGTTTTTGGCAACAAATTGGAGAGAGACACATACCAGACACAGCTAAATGGAAAATCTGACATATATTGAATTTATAACTACTTAATCCATTATATAAATATACTTTTTTTGTTTTTCATGTGCATCCCAGCCTCTTCATGCACTGATGCTTAAGGCACAATCACACACACCTTGCCGAGGACTTTTACAATGCCTGGGAAACATGCACAGGCTTTTAAAATGCCGAGTTGATGGAAACCATGCCCTCTTATTGACAAAGTGACAGAAGAAAGCAGACTGAGAGAGGTGTAAGAGACGGGCACTCTGACATGGGAGGGTTGTGTGGCCACTAAGATCACTTGAAAGATATTTTTTACTTCAGGTTATCTTTTTCCTTTTCTCTCTGCATACTTATATTCCAGATAGGTAATTGAATAATTGGCCTCTTTTGTTTTGAATGATCTAAAAATGAATCAACCAAACGCTGAGGTCAAGATGATTCTCTTCCCTCTCAGTCTGAAGCACATGATCAGTGATTAATGACCCCACCTTTTGAGCAGGAAATTATGTGTATGTCATGGTCTTAAGAATTAAGGGCACTGGGTTTAAATCATTTAGCGGGCCTCCTTTATGTTTGACGTTATGTGCATGCCAGAGGTGGAGCGGCTAATCCAGGAGGCTGAGGACAGATCATCCGAAGAGCCACTGTGAGTTGAAGCAGTATGGAGATGTTTGCGGTCTTCAGCATGTAGTTTGAATGACCAGCGTTTGGGAAGAACAAAGAGTGCGAGTACAAAGCATGCACGGGCATCATGGAACAAATGCACATGCGCACATACGTTGTGCCTAATTATAGGGAGAAGGTTCAAACAGAAACACATTCCAGTTGTGAGGAGAGTGCAACTTGCTGACAGAGTGCTGTTAGAGGTGAGCATCAGGCTGTGAGCTCACGTGCCCCTCAGGTTAATAACACTCATGTATTATTCACAATAATAAGGGATTATCTGAAACGTGAAAGTATTTAGGCATTTCAAGGATGACTGATCTCATGTATGATTGTTTTTGCCTAAAGTGACTCTCTTGGCAGCTAATTTGAAAAAAAGTTACAAAATGTGGGAAGGATATTGAAGAACATACCCTTATGCTGGTATTACATTGGTAATCTATTGGCAATCAAAGGTTTAGATAACATGGACTTTAATTGGGGCATTCATGACAACACTTATTGAAAGAAGGAGCGACTGGATGAATTAGTAGGACCTTGCTTTAACTGTTTGGTTGCATCATCAGGGAGTTATATATCTTCTGTATAACTGTGTGCATGCTAACAAGTACTTCAATGATGCAGCACCTGTGTCAGAGCAGGAGTGGTTGGTACTGTTGGCCTGCTGCAGCTTGAAAGACCGTATTCATCCATTTCCAGAGCACTGCCTGACACTCCGACGACCTGATGGAGCAGGACCATGTGTGTGTTCTGTGTGTACATGTGTGTAGATTACGCAGGCACGGGGCTGTATGTGCTCACTGTATGAGACAAGTCAATGCCCAGGTCAAAGCCACGTATAGTCTGTGTGTTCATGGACATGTGAGAGCTCATGTGTACATATATATCTAAGGGGAGTGTGTGTTTGTGTACCCGAGCACAGCAGTGAAAGCGTGTGTTTGCCTGTGGCACAGGTGTGTGTATGCACAGCAGAGGTTTATATAACAAACAGCATGATGGATCTCAGCTGGGAGCTCCGTGAAGCGTTTGAAGTCTTTATATGTTAAATAATGAAAGTCATATTTACTCTGGAATGTGTTTTTTAATGCCAAAGAACAGATTTCTATGCAGCTGTCAATCCATAGAAGCTCCCAAACACTTAGTATTTATAATAGTTAAGGAAAATAATCCTTAAAGCAGCAGGAGTCTGGTGTTTTCTCTTTTTACTTACCTCAAAACAGTCAACAAAACACCCAGATTTAACATTTATATGCCCATAAACTGGAAGTTTAGCATAAATGTCTGCAAGCAAAGAGGCAAAAAAGCCAGACCTCAAATCCAAAAAACAAACTTTCTCTGGCCCAGACAGGATGTATTATATTTAGTGTTCATCATCCCTGTGTGACCAGTAGAGGATAATTTTGGCAGCTAGCTAAAGCAGCAGAAGTCGATGCTGCCAGCATGGAGAGTGGCTGAATGTTTCTAAGAATAAAAGAGGAAGTGGTCAGATATCAAATGCTGAGAGCAGGTATGTGGACCGGTGACGCAGTGGTGTCACCGGTGGGGGTCAGAGGACACGAGAGTGTGGCTGCTATAATTAGAGACATCTTCATCAGCAGGAGACAGATTGCAGGAGCTGAAGCACAGCCAAAGCTTGCAGACTATATGGGAATTTATGTACTTTTTAATCATGTATACATGGCTTTGAAAACAGCATCAAGCAGAACTTGTTTTTATGATTATTTCTGTGGAGGAAAAAAAGGACTGGGGAATACAAACATCAGGCATCTAGTAGTTCAGACCACTGCAAAAACTCTTTCTTCCTCTGAAAACCTAAAATTTGGCTCTGTTTAGGCAATAACATTGGCATTTTGTGTGAGCTTGTTCTCATAACATTTTTCACAATCTGTCAAATTCTGCATCTTTGCATTATCTAAAAACGTTCACATTTTCTCACATTTTCAAGACATAGATATTATTTGGAAGATGGAATATTAGCTTAAGAATTGAGAGCAGTAAAAATGTTTGTCGTATTCAAACACACATTCATGGAGTGGTGCAGGATTAAGTCTGAAAACACAGAAGTGAGTTAGCAGTTAGCATTTCATGATTACCAATGCACCAGAGTAAATGGGATTTAGAATACCAGTTTTGGATAAATGCCTGAAATAATGTTTGCGGTGAGATTTTTTCAATAAGAAAATATTCATACACTACTGCCACAGCTCCGAGGGCCAACTTGATCAGGTCACTCGATTATGAGGAAACTCAAAAAAAAGAGGTCACAGCAAGATGTTACACATTGGAAATATTGTAGTTGCTTCTAAGTTGAACTGCCACGTTGTAGTTCCATAGCTATAGCTTTTCACTCTCTTTAATAATGTTTAAGCTTTAAAAATTGTGAAAAGTAGATTTGTTAGTTAAGATCATCACAAAGATCAGAACATGTAAGTGTCATATTTTTTGTTTGCTACAGAGCTTATTAACAGCAGTGATACAAAACACAGTGAAAAATCCCACAGTCTTTTAGTGGGCTTCCAGTCTAGGGAACCAGAGCGGAGCTAACTTCTGCATGGGTCTACAAAAATATTTCATCCCTGCACCAATCTATAAGTGAACTGGAGAAAACATGTACCTGTAGTCTTTTAATATTTTCCCAGAACTTCAAATGAGAACATTTTGGAGCAGTGCAGGTATCTTACCTATTTTCCACCTTGCACAGTTGTCCATTAAAGGCTCTGCACTTAGACTGCTTGAGTCACTAATGACCCAGATCTAGGTTTGTCTTCCTTTTAAATAAGTAGTAGTAAGGCACAAGGTTGGTGTGTTTCTATCTTAAGATGCAGAAAATGACTTTAAAGCACCAAAAGCCTGGCCTGAAATCGAAAGTCTGTGGTGAACAGATGAATTAATTGGCAGGAAGTAAAGCTATGCAGCATGAGCATAATCAAAATGAAAATTGAGATTAATAATTACATAAATGTGTAAATAGAAATAAAAAAACAGCTACAACAGATGTAGGAGTTGAAGCTAATAGCAGTTATCATTTTGAGAGCAAAAAAGAAAAGTTATAGGCTTAAAAGACAGTAAAACAGAGATAAGAAAAAAGATGAAGCACTTAGTTTTATTTGAGACACAAGCTAGATAATGATGCCTATTTGTTCACCTTTGCCATGACAGCACATAGTAATGTGTATAAAAGCTGCTGGACAAGTGAGCAGGAACCTGCTACTGCTGCTGTTCCAGTTCTGTATCTGATTCACATTTTGTGCTGCTTACCTGTGACGGACCATCACAAGCTGTTCATTCTGCTTCCCAAGCGTATTTCTGTCCCCCTTAAATATCTCCCCAAGTTGAATGGAGATCCGCTGTCTCCTGTGTTCGCCTTCAGTGTCACTTCTCTATAAGAACTGAGGACTCGACAAAGACAACGCTTCTTGATGTCTAATGGATATATTTCACATAGTGACGGAAAAGGACACCTCTGAAAGTGACTTCCTGAGTCCTGGGAATCATGCTCCAAAATGCTGATCAGCAAACGCGACCCAGGAAGTCCTTTTTTTAAACCTTTTTTCGCTCTCATTATGTGAAGTTGTTTTTTTTAGATGAAACTGAAGCGCTGGATTTCACACCTCATGGATTTACATTTTTACTAATGGTGTCCTCAATTTACCAAACAGTAAGCAGAGAAACTGGATGGGAAAGACTGGATTATGAAGTTAAGAGCCCCTGGTTGTCAAATTTGGCATACTGTGCCTTTAAGTGAAGTTGACCCAAACATAGAAATATTCTCAACTAACTCAGACTTCATGAACCTGTCATTTTAAGGCAGCCTGGTCGCTGTCTTGAACAGTTACATCACTCTGAAAATGGTTTGCAATTAATTATCATTCTATAGACTGATCCAGTAATGAACCACTTGTTCTTGCTGAAACTAATTAACCACTTTGTCCCTGATGACTTCAATCCAATATGCCCCATTATTTCAGCAGTACAACCCGCATAAGCTTCACTTTAAGCTTCCACACACGAAGGTAGAGAGATTTTCCCTCCATCCAGCCCCTGTCCTCTTTGCAGGCTGCTCCAAGGACACCAGATAAAGAGGGACCTGTTTCCTCTCCTGCGCTCCTTTACAGATGGTCTTGGCACCGTCTGTAAGTATCCTCCTCCTCCTCCTCCTCCTCCTGCTGCTGCTGCTGCTGCTGCCCAGCTTTAAACCCAGCAGAGTCCTGTGTGTGTGACAGCAGCTGAACACAGCACAGCTTCAGTCCTGGGCCACATGCTGCTAAACTAAAACCCCCTCTGTATGCTTACATGAGGAGAAGAGGACAGCCACACAAAAATGTAATGCTTCTTGACGATTGAGTCCATAATAAAATTCAATACTCTGTGTCAAGTTGGGATTATATTCCATGTTCTTATGATTTGTTATCTTAATATTTAGTTGAAGCAATGACTGATATTGAAGTTGGGATCACTTAAAGCTCCACTCTTTTGGGTTTTCTGTGAAGTGTAAAGGGGAGATTAGGGAGAATTATGTTCTGTTTTTCTGCTCCTTGGAGGTCTGAAGAATTTCTAGCTCAAAAGACGTTTTGGTTGAAGCATACGCTGTTATTATGAGAGCAGAGCCATGAGCACTTTCCTCATCTTCAGAGCTTTTCCCCCTCAGATTGTGCCTGTAAAATGGCGGACAGTATTTGAAAGCACCTCTGTCACACACTTTGTTGTGTAGATGGAAAATGGAGATGCTAGGTTGGTTAAGCTGTGTTTTTACAATTTATTTATATATTAAGGCCATCAGTACCTCCCATGCATGTTTAAGAAATTAGCATTTTAATGACAATTTGTCTGCCTGCTAGCAAAGACTGCAGCTTTCAAATTTAACTGAAACACTGATAGCACATTATTAGTGAGCTTTGTTTGTGCGTCATGAACGATTCACTCGAAAAGTGTCAGTAACTCAAATTCTCACTTTTACATTTAGTGAGAATTTGTGGCTTTCAGGCACAAACCTCTTTTCTCCATTTTTCATGATTTTCTCTTTTTTTCTTAAAACAGTGCTATAGGTCTCCTCTCATGTTGGTGAGTGAGTTTTAAACAAGTTTAACCAAATTAAAGTGCCAAAAAATATATTGATTTATTCAGTGGTATATATTGAAAAAATCATGAAAAAGAAAGGACAGAGAAGGCTCAGCATCTTTAGCTCTGACAGTGAAGTAATTACCTCCACCAAAGAGGTTATGTTTTCGCCAGGGTCTGTCTGTGTGTTTGTTTGTTTGTCTGTTAGCAAGATTACGCAAAAACAACTGGATGGATTTACATGAAAATTTTACCAGAAGTGTGGCTTGGTCCAAGGAAGAACCCATTACATTTTGGTGGTGATTTGTATGGATGCAAAAAATTCCCAAAATTTGCGAAAAATCCCATAACTTAACATTGGGCCCTATTTTTAAAAAAATCATATTTCTGACATAACTTGTTGGATTCACTTCAAAATTTACACAATAATTTATATAATAGAACTCTGTCATGACGGTCAGTTTCATCTGCAAAAAAACTACAATTCCAATAATGACATGGAGGGGACAGAACCGTTAGAGCAATGAATGGGATTTGCCATTATAAACTTCCTGTGCCCCCTCCTTGCTCTTTATTAAGCCTTTAAAAAACACATCAAGTCACTCCTATTTTTCGGCCAATCAGGACTCAGGTCAGGAACAGTGTTCTTATTGGATCTTCTTCTAAGGTAAATGTGCTTGTTATATCTAAATAGTAGTTGTTTAGATTGTACAGGTAATGATCATTTTAGGAATGGACATGTGGTTTGTGACTCTTTTTGTGTCTGCAAATACATCCCTTTGGCATAATGTCAAATGCACACAATCACAGTGGATTGGTTGTGTATAAGGGAAGGGGCATAAATAGGAGCACAACCATGGAAGGGAGGGGGAAGTAAAGTTTCTTCCCAGCAGCCTCATCCAAGTTACACACCCAGCTTTGGTGAATGATACCAAAATGAAGCACCAAAAACTATCATGGTTTGGTTTGGTGGATACTGGATGTGCTGGCACTAGTACCTAATTGGTACCAGACTTTAATGCTTATCCCTAATAATTTCACCTCATTTAAAACCCAAATCTGATCAGATGTTCTGCTCATGCTCCACAGTTTCCATCTTGAGCTTTGACCTTTAAGTGCTTTAGCCTTTCACCCTAAGCCATAGGTAGAAAGCATTTTTTTCTTACTCCTAAGTGCCAAATTGGTTTTTACACGCTTGCTTTTCTAGACATGCTATACACTGTAGCTTGAAAGAAACTTGAACATGCAGAGAGCTTGAGAGATGTCAGAGTGATGGTCTGTTGCTGTTTAAGATGCACTCCCTTAGCATTTATATACCTATACCTGCAGTCTGAGTAAGTGAAATCCATCCAATCTAGGTCAGGACATTTTTAACCTTTGTAAAAAAAACAGCCTACATCACATCTTTCCATTAATGGCTTGATAAGGCAAAAAGTCACTCACTGGAAAAGAGTTTGAAATGACCATTCAGATTTCAGTGGCCCCTGGTCAAGATGAGAATGACCCTCAGAGCAGCAGAGAGGAGATGCTGATGGCTGATCTCCACTTTCAGACTCAAAACGTGGACAAAATGCTTAAAGCTGACAGACATTATCAGAGCTTGGTAGAGGAAGAACACAATATTCTTTTTAAATCAGACCTTCATATCAAGAGAATAGTGAAGCAAATGAGGGCCATACATGCTGCTCCACAGTGTATTAAAGTTTAGAATTTATTTAACAGATGTAAAGCTCACCCTGCCTGCCCTTCTTCACGGTGACCAGTGAAAGTTATGCTTCGTGCAGCAAAGAGGGAGATCACTAATGGCTCATCTACACAATCAGACAACAAACAAGAGGAATATGCATGAAACTGTCACACTTAAGTGAAGTGTTGGTGCTTCAATATGAGCAACAGTAGTGGGGCAGCAGCTTGATGATAGCTACCATACTGTTACCAAACTGTTGCCTACAGATGTGAATCTTTCAAGATCTCACAATTCGATTCAGAACAGTGTTAATTTTGTAGACTAATTATTTTCGTCATAGTTTTCGTCAACAACCTTTTTTCCCTTGACGAAAACTAGACTATAACTAAAAAAACAAGTGTACATTGACAAAACCTAAAACTACACTAACTGATATTTTCATCAACAGTATAAACTAGACTAAAATGTTTGACAGAGACTAAATCCAATCAGACCTAATTTCGCCATGTAGAAAGTAGGGACAAGTTAGGAATCACAGCTACTTTGGTTGTGTGGAAAGGTTGGATGAGTTAAGAGGGACATCCAATCACAACTGCCTTAGCTTCATGGTGGCGGGATCCAAGTGTAAAACGTGACTTCAGAAATTCAAGGAAACACAAAAAATGCCTTACACTTTACACTTCATATCTTAGTCGACTAAATTTACGGTAGATTTCGTCGACTAAAATGTGAAATTTTATCAACAAAAACTAGATTAAAATTAAAACAATTTAGACTAAATTATGATTAAAACTAAAGATATTTTAGGCAAAAGACTAAAACTTAAACTAAATTAAAAAGTGCTGTCAAAATTAACACTGCTTCAAGATGAGTGGCTCAGAATTCTCTGCAATCCTTGATTTGAAGCAGATAGCACATAGAAGAGTGTGATTTGTGCTGTTATTGCCATAATCCATTTGTTTTACCCAATCAATTATACAAAAAGCTTCATGTTTTATTGCAGGCCATATTCAGTTGTATCTTTTAGAGTTTACAGGGGGCCAGCAGGTTACTCCTGGACCATATTTTTGACACCCTTGGTCTAAACCTTGTGAAAAGAATACTATTTAATGTTCATGCCCACTTTTGCTCTGATGGATACTTATTTCATGACCATACATAGTATGTATCCAGTTTCCCATGGCTCTTTCTCTCTGTTTCATGGGATCTGAAGCATTTTGTTTATCACCAAACCAACCAAAAATGATGTCAGAAGACAAAAAGCTGTACCTGCTACAAGAAAGCTTTGTTGAAACATATGAAAAAGACTCAAAACATTGAGAAAATGCCTTAAAAATCAGGCATTTAGGTCGCAACTTATGCAGCAAAACTTGCAAAACCCTGCAGGGACTTTCCACAGTTTGCTCTCCTTCATGCAGTGCACACTGAGCAGGGTATTACATACATAGCAGGCCTGGCAGATCTCATACAGGAAGCGACGGGGGATATTAAACAGTCTCTATATTCTCCTCTCCCTAATATACGCTGTCGCTCCTGGGAGGATACTGGCTAAGTTCACTGCATAAGTATTAATTTCCTGCTCCTGCGCAGACAAAAAGGCCATGGTCTCATATAGTGTGCACCTGTGGGCTACGAGCTAAGCTAAGTGAGCATTAATGTGATACAGGTGAAGGGCTGCAAATCTAGGGCAGAGAGGGAAATGAGTACGGCAGAGGGCCAGGTGCCAGGAGTGCTCTCCTGTTATATTAAGAGAGAGTGAATAGAGGGGGGGGGTCACAAAGACCTCTCAGACAGAACAAGCTTTTGTCACAATGCTAATGGCCCCCACGTGTTAAGTGGGCACTGCAGGCTGAGTCATTTTCAGCAAAGATATAATCTGGATATGAAGGAGAGGGAAACAGAGGTCCTCTTTAGTCCAACTGAAGGTTACAATCACATGCTGGAAATTAAAGGAAGAAACCAGTGATGTCATGAAAACCTTGTTTCAGATTGTTGGTGTGTTTTTCGTTGTGTGAGCTTTAATTGCTCCTACCTGGGGCGTAAGTACTACAGTCATTTCTGATGTGTGCCGTGAGCTTGCTTTTCTTCATCCCACAGTCTGCTGTCTGCTTTGAAGGATGATAGGCATACAAAAGCCTCTTCTGTGTCCTCAGAGTGTTCTAAAACTGAAATATGAGATCATAACAGCTATTTTTGATCGTTAAAATTCATCTAATTTTAGAGCTAACAGAGCTTTTGTTGACAAGGAAATAATTAGCTTGTATGAAGATATTAAACTGATTTGTCATGGAAAAATTGCCAAATTAAAGCCATTGTAAATCTAATTAAAATGTAAACATGAAAGGAAGGGCATGTGTATTTACAAGGGCTCTTCATAGTCACACAAAGACCATCACTGAGCTAACAAAAGATATTAAAATAGAGAACAAATTGGAATTAAATCGGTCATTTTTTTATTTTTTAAGTGGTTCATCGAATGTGTAAATCAGAGCAAATACATAAGGGTCTAGCCCACATTCATTTTCAGGCAAGCTGAAAAGTCTCTGAAAGCACTGACCAATGCATTCATCTGCTGACCACTGATCAGACTAATATTAAAGCAAGGAAGGTCGAGTTGGTGCACTGGTCCTGCATGGCAGCTGTTGCAGTGCATTGTGGGATTTGTAGTATGATTGGTAGAAGTGCCATTTAACTAAGGGCTATTAATAACAGACATATGAAATCATCTTGCAGCCAGATTTGGCCCTTTTTTTATATAATCCGCTGGTGTAATTCTCCAGCATTTCATAGTTTCTCTCATGTTTGTCCATGAAAACAGATCAGTGTGTTTAATTAACAGGTCATCTCTTCAGACCAAAAAGAAACTTCCTCTCTAAAACTGCAGTCAGATGTGCTTGACGCTGGTATTAAATTGTTTTGATAAAACAGACGACACATCTGCAACTGATGCCTGTTTATCCCATAGTTATTCCAATCTCTGTATCTTGAGATTCACTCTCACGTCCAGCAGTAGGAGCAACTTGGGGTTAACTATCTTTCCCGAGGACACGTTAACATGTGATAGCTGTAGCTGGCCTCAAACCCTTAACCTTCTAATGGCTGGTAGAGCATATTACTAGACCAAGTCACTTATACTCAAGTCAGTTCTCCAGAGACAAAGCATGAAATTACTTTTCTTGTCGCTAATACGAATGATGAAGTAGGAGTTTGTTTATATTGTGGTTTAGCTTATAATCCAGTACACTTGTTATAAGTCCGTGTTGAGCCCTTATTTGTTTCCTTTGTGTCAAAATAGCCAGAAATATTAGGATGTGCCAGTTTAAAGTGGCTGAATCTGTCATTTATTGGAACAGTCTTTGTTTGCCTTTGTTTAGTATGATACTCTCAACAAACAATGGTTAAAGCAGTGACGTCAAGAGTCCTCTTCAGGGTGATAAATCACTTGGCTTGTACCTTCAGAGTAGCTGAGCAGAAGCAGAGGAATAAACCATTGGCCAGTGATGGTCAGCGTTTGGTCACAAAATCTCTCCTTCTTCCATCTGAATGTTGAAGTGTCCCTCCTATATCAGCTCTTCTTAAACAAGCATTGGCTCTCGTTCACACAGCTGCATAGATGGCTCGACTCCATTTTGAGTCCCTGAGAGTGATATGTGCTACTCATGATTCAGGCGCCCCTATCACTCCCAGCTAAAAGGGGAGTCGGGTTGTTCTCGTGCTGTGCTTGAGTGCTTCCAGGTTATTGGAATCTTTGAGGTGCAGAATATGAAACCAATTTTATATAACACACTTAAATCTCTCCCTGTTTCTCCAAGTTTGCCTTTCTCTAAGCTTTTCTCTTAAGCTTCATATTTCTCTCCTGTCTTGGGGGAAGAGAGCTGTCGTGCTGCAGCAAATCTTTCTGTTTCCCCACTCTTCTCCTCAGCACCAACATGACTGGAAGGTGAAGCCCTATTTCCCAGTGTTCTCAAGTTTCACAGCTGACAAAGAATCTCAGCTTCCCCGTGCGTATCGGGGCAGTTTTAACGGGGTAAGGAATTTCCCCTTATTCCCTGCCGGTGCATGGGGTAAGTGAAGCGGTGTAACAGGAGGGTGGAGCAGTCATGGGGGCTCCTGCTGGTGCATGAAGGCAGAAAAAAAAGTCAGTTACGGTCCATGAGGCCGGATACCGAAGCACTGAGGTATTCACTAAATAACGCCATGTTGAGGCCACATGAGCTGCAGATTGTTTCCTCCTTGTATTTATGAGTTCTGGCAGTGCTGAGGGAGAGATTTCACAGAGAGAGAGGGTTTACATGAAGTTTACATTAAATCTGATCAAGGCCTCTGGAGAGCCACATGACAGCATCAAACGCTCTTTAAGTGGAGAGTGGAAATATGTGGTGATTTAATAGGAAGTAAATCAGCGGTAATGTGATGCAGCATGTAGAAAATCCATCATATCATAGAAAAAGATGGAATTTGTACATTTATACTCAAAGATCTGTAACTAATTTGACAGTAGATTTACTGGTATAACTCTGCGCAAGCTACAGCCAGGACGAAGGGCATTTTGTTGTCTGAGCAAGGTTGTGTATGTCTGGGCCACTCTTTTGGACACTATGGGCTCTAATTTTGTAGACCAGGCGCAGGCGGGGCGCACCTGCCCTGCGCCGCGCCTGCGCCGCACCAACAGGGTGTGTCCAGGGCATTTTGCAAGTTTCGTGCATGGCGCAGTCTGGCGCAGGCAGGCGCACCCACGCCTCCGTCCCTCCTACCGGCGCATGTAGCAGAGAGGGAGGAGAGGAGGCGTGAGTGGGTTTAACAAAGCCGAGTGTAATCTTCACCAATCAAATGAATGCCTCTCCTCGCCTTTAAATGCGCCGCGGGCGGGGCGCAGTGACAATTTCACCTCTGTGGAGAGGATGGTCAGAGCTGCTGTCACTTTTGCAGCAACTGAGAGAGCGCAGGGGCCACCGGGCCGCGCATCGGAGGACACGGTGCGTGTCACCACCTTGTGGGACAGATGTAATCTGTCTCATTAATATGAGTACAAAATTAAGTGATAATTACATTTAAACACAGCAGCAGGCTAATCCATTCATCATGCTTGTGATCCACCTGCATTCCTGGTCTGTCATTGCTAAATAGCGGAACCTTTAATAAATAAATGCCCCCCCCCCCCCATCTCCCCCTCATCCTCCTTGCAGTAATGTACTCCATCTTTTTAGATCACGTTACGAATAAAGATTAAAACAGAGAAATATGGGCAATCACAGGTAAATCCTTAAGACACCGAGTGACTTACATTTATCCAGCGAGCGTCTCTCTCTTTTTTTCTTTTCTATTTGATTTCATGAGATGACAGAAGCCGGATACTCCGTATCGGTTGATGTGGCTGTTTGTGGTTGGCTTGAGAGATATGAACTCGTTAGTTATGACAAACGTCTCTGATCTGACATCAGATGTGACGGGACAATTAATATAGATACAAATGTATATGCTGGTTCAGCTGGTTACATTAAATAGTGGTTGCTGTGATTGTTTATTGCAATAAAATGTGTCTGACACTCTGGATACCTGCCTGTGAGGTTTTGGTGACGTGTGCGCACAGCGCGCCTGTCAGCCAAATTACCACTGCCCGGGATGCGCCTCGTCTGCGCCGAGAATAGACCAGGTTGGAGCTGGCGGGCTTTCGGCGCACCTTCCGCACAGTTTTTTGGCACGAAATTGTCACTGCGCCAAGCTGAATCTGTCGACACCTCCCCCTGGTGCGCCGTCACACCCATCTTGGTGCAGCCGGTCTACCAAATTGCCAAATTGGCTGCGCACTGTGGTGCGCCGGACAAAATTACCACTGCGCGGGGTGCGCCAGGCTGCGCCACCCTGAGTTGCGCCAGGAAATTAGAGCCCTATATCTCAACAATGCTGTGAGGGATTTTCCCAAAACTTTGCACAAATGTTCACCCTGACTCAAGGATGAAGTAAATACATTTTTGAGGTCATAGAGGAAATTTCAAGGTCATTTAGCCACATGCTGAACCCCTTCTTCTGAATGTAACTATCTGGAGAAGACTGCATTCACAGTCTTGTGTTCATTCTGTGACTGTGAATGTGGTACCTCTAAAGAAAATTAAGGATTTTTTATTCAAATTTTGCATAAATTTCCATTCTGACTCAAGGATTACCCTGTTAGAGTTTGGAGACTGTTGGTCAGAAGTTAAGGTCATGGGTCGTACGTTCACTCTGTGGTTGTAAAAAGGTCCTAAGACCAAAGTTACAGCCATGTGTCACTAATGCCATCTTAAGAATGCTTGGAGGGATTTTCTCCAACTTTGGAATATATCTACTCTGATTTAAGATTTAATTTATATGAGTTTGGGTGGTTGAGGTCAAAGGTCAAGGTTACTAGGCCTCATGTTGATTCTGTACTTGTGAATGTGGTATCTTATGAACACTCCAAAGTTTAAGGGAACTTTCTTAAACTTTGCAGAAATTACATGCAGGTTGGAGCCCAGGTTGGTCCCTCGGTCTGCATTATTTCCCTGACACAGCAGTACAAAAGCTCTACAGAGCAGTGAAGCTGAAAGTTAAAGAGAGGCTGAGCACAGCAGGGCGGTTGCATTGACTTGCCAACAGACACAACACAGACACCAGTCTGTGATTTTTATTCCTGTTATTAGTAAAACTGTCTGCAGTGATATGAATATACAGCTCTTCGTTATGTTTCTCTCTAAATTCAAAAGAATTTGGTCTATTTTTACATTTGGATGTAAATGCAGTCAAGAAAAGGATATACATTGCAATATTTTGCAATGTTAAGTATTGCAATACTCAGCATATTGTAACTTATGAAGAATAGCATTAAACTATAATCAGGACTCAAGTATCGTGGTAATATCAAATCATTGGTGATTTCCAGCAGAATGTTGACTCTGGCTCAAGGATGAACTTATTAGATTCTGGAGGTCAAAGGTGCCTCTGGCCTTACGTATTTTTTTCTTTGCCTTGTCTTAGTTAAACACATTAATACACACAAGCAGTTCCAGTCTGCTTCTTATTGTTCTAGACCAATGCAACCCTTATTTTACACTGAGCAGAACACCAATGGTTTGTGAGGTCAAGTAAGAGAAACATAAATTGCATAATCAGTATTTTTTGGATCAATTTAACCCTTAAACACTGAATAAATTCTACAATCCATAGTTACACACATGCCCATTTGCCAGGGCTGCCTGTCACACCAACACTGAAACCAACCTAGTTTTTCTGCATGACCCAGCATTGTACTTTTACAATCCGGCAATGGTTTACATCATGAAGCCATATAATTACCAGATAGTAGCTCTAGTTAATGAGTGGCTTTTAATATAAAATACTATTATCTGCCTGCAACTTTGAAGCTTACTGTTTGAATGTTGAGGATTTTTGCTGTTAATTTGTAAGTTTGTAATGACCAAAAGCCTTAAATGTTAGACCAAGACTCATGCATTGGCCAGTCATACAACCTTGAATGGAATATTATTAACTGGTTTTATAACCAAAGTAAATGAATTGTCAAATCAAGTGAATATTAAAGGATTATTTTAGTGTAATTCAAGTGAGGCTTTATGAGGTACTTGTTTGCAGCAAGTTTATAGTAGATAACATATATTGATGTAAACTGTTTAATATTTTGACAGCTGAATGGTTTCTGAGTCTGTATACAGTTTTAGATTAAGTCAGTGAATGAATTCATGTAATTTGAGCCTAGCACTAAGGGTCACATGTCTCCCCTTAAATGAAGTTGACCAGCATCCCTTGTGGTCGATAAACTTTTCAACAAGAAACCCATGCAACCCCACTTCTCAAATACCAAACCATCCCTTCAACTTGATTTTGTATTGATTACCCTCTCCATTCTTACCTTTGTTCGCTTCAAACACAACAGGATAGTCGCATTAATGCTGGTAGTGAGGAACCATTGGTCCCTCTGGGCCATGACGGTCTGTCAGCATGCTTTTGTTTTTCCAGGAAACCATGAAATTGACTTTTTTTCCTGTTGGGAAGCAATACTGCAAGAGAGGAAATCATAGCTGCTCCATGTTGTGAATTACTGGTCTGTGGAAGGAAATAACAGAGGCGCCTGGGGTGCTTATTCAATAGCAGCATGATACCATAGGCTGGGTCATCATTTTACCCATGAGCACTTTGCAAGTGAAATTTTCTCCTTAAAAGCAAGAATTTGCTCTTTAGTTTTCCTGTTATGAAAATATTATAAACTTAATGGAATTTGTTTTTTGGACTTTTACTCATATAAACAGTGCATACCCAATTAGATCAGGCTTTTGGGATTTGTGACGGTCAATTAGTAATATTCAAATGGAGCCAAAAAAATAATGAAAGTCATATTATCATTATTCAGAACAACAAACAGCTAGAGATCTACAAATGACAAACCACTGTGTGAAAAACTAAGCCCACATTAAATCTTTAAAGTTTTGTGAGTGTCCACTTGAGACTGCTTCATAACCTGTATATTAAGATGGACATAAAAACAGCTGCCTGGGAGGGAAGCCAGACTGCACAGAGCTTCTCCTGCTGACTGGTTACAGTCCATGTTATAAACCCTGTATCCTCAATTTTAAAGGATGGAACAAGAACCAAACTCTAACAAGTTAAATGTTTGTCAAAGTAAGAGTTTGTTGTAATTTTCGTTTATTATCTGGCTGACCTTTGCTCAAGGTTTCATTTGAACATTTTATTGGTTAGTTTAATGTGTGCTAAGGTAAACAGAAGGGATGTGGCATCAAATCCCGGGCTTGATTTTTTAGCTCCCTTCTAATCATGTTTTTTCTCTAAATGATTAATATATTAGCATCCATGGCAGGAGTATTTGGTCTTCAAAGCAGTTTAATAGAAGGGGATGTTGTTACTGTACCCTCCCTGGTAGCTGTAAGTGGGAGCCATATTTCCTCCATGAAGGCTAAGAGTTTAGCATAATCATGGGCGTGTGCTAGCCTAGCTAAAAATTTGTTGTTCTGTGGCTGTTTGTCAGGGGACTGATGATGCTTCTCCTCCACCAAGCGCTCTGCTTTGGTTCAGCCCTGCTGGCATTTTCAGTGGCAACCATACCTTTACTTTGTACACTGCAGTTTGTCATTCTACACCCTTAATACCTTTTTTCCATTAAATAATGTGGCTAACATCCACAGATCCATACACATCAAGATGATGCCACAAAGTGGGTAACACAATGAAGAGGTTCTCTATATGTATGGATAAAACATGTAGAAATTATCTGAGGGCATTGGGTCAAGGCTAATTCTTGGACCACTTAGTACTTGAATATGGATTTTTAGAGTAACCCAGGAAAACACAAGGATCATTTAGCATGGCTGAGGATGGTGTGATGTGTCATGTTGTGTGAAATATTCTCATTACAAAGACATATGACCTTTATTTCTTCGGTGTAGCATTGTATGTTATCTTATCTGCTTTTTCTGTGATAGATGTCTTTTCTCTGAAGTGCACAATTACAAATCCTACTGTAAAGATGATACGACAGTATCTCATACGTCTGATAATTAGGTCTGTATTTTGTATCTAATGATAAACAGACTGTATTTCATGCAAAACTTATAAAAAAGAAACACTGTTTTTAATAGTTACCTCCGCCAAGGAGGTTATGTTTTTGCCAGCGTTTATCTGTCTGTATGTCTGTTTGTTTGTTTGTGTTCAAAATAACTTGAAAAAGTTCTGAACGGATTTGGATGAAATTTTCAGGAATTGTCGGAAATGGGATATGGAAGAACTGATTAAATTTTGGGGGTGATCAGGATCACCGTCTGGATCCAGAAATTTTTTAAAGGATTCTTTAACATTGCCAGATAGGACCATTTTCGCCAAAGTGGACCGAAGCTGCTTGGCGGAGGTCTGCGCTCTCTGAGTGCTTTTCTAGTTAACAATGCTTTACCATAAAAACATGACCCAGATTAATAACGTGGAAAGACTTGGTGGAACAGTTTGTTCTATTCACGTAAACTCACTCGCAAATCTATATCGACCACTCAATTAATGAAATAGGCTGTAAGCTAGGTTAGCACACAGTTGAACTAGCTTTGTCAACACCAAAACTTGCACTCAAGGTCAAAAATGAGTAGGTGTTTTCCAACTCTGACAGGGGAAATGCCAACAATATTGCACTAAACCAAACTTTATTCTTTGGTTAAAATGTTGCATAAAGGCCTGCTGAGCCCCTTTTTGTCTGTTGTTGTGTTAAACTAAAGTTAGTTGGAGTCAGGTTTCCCAATATGGCAGCCACATTTATTGGACTTTAGATGCCAATGGATAATGTCACTGAGATAACGTCCATCTTTTATACAGGCTGTAGAGATCACTCTAAAACCCTTCAACAAATTCTCTGCTCAGTAAACTTTGGGTTGGAGTTTATTGGTAAGAGTGACCTTCTCTCCTTTATATCGTCCTTTTCCATCATCCATTAATCCAATGGCAACAGGATTTGCATCTCAGTGCTCTTTCTAAGGGGAGAGAGTGCTCTTGCTGTGCAGTGAGAAGTAATCTATCATGTCACATTTCAGGCAGTTGGTGTATTAGTTCAGCTACACTTGACCCAGAGCTCCCTGACACATCTGACAAGGTCTGCTGCGTCTGATCGTCCTACAGTCTCACACCGTTTACCTAAACCTTTACAGGGACATAAAGTTGTGCTAATGCTCCTGTTAAAGGCCGGTCTCCTCCTTTTTTATAATAGCATTCAAGACAGAGTCACAGGAACAAAAGGGTAACTCAGCTTTTCACACTCATTCTCACACCGGTGTGAAAGTCCAGTTGGCTGCTGATTCTGAGTTGACTGAGATCATAAAAGTTTAATATTCAGTCTCTCTGAGGGCTTGTTTAGTTGATGCAGCTGTGTGTTCCCATTTTATACTGATTTATCATGAGAAATACTCAATAGTAGGTCAGTTTTCTTGTACTTGACAACAGCTGTCACCAAATCCCATGATGTGAAACAGCAGTTTTCAGCTGACAGTTGAACACCTGCTCCGTGCAAAAACTGGAGGGGACCAGAGAAACTTAGTAGCTGGTTAAATATTTAGGAAGTCGAGAGTCACAGGTGTTCTGGCCTCAAATCTTTGGCAGGGCAAACTAAGGCTAAAAATTAATTATTATTGGACTTGAGTTTAACAGTGGGGGAAAAGGGATTTATTCTTGAAGTTATGGTTTTTATTACGTTCCAGGCAGCAGTGACGGAGCTCTAGGGGAAAGTTCCCGCCAAAAGAAGTGGGGCAGGGCAACATGGACCAAAATTCATACTTTATAATAAAAATAATTCGCTGTTTTTCGACCTGCCCACTGTATGCTGCTATCAAACATGCTGCATACTGTATTTGGTTATAATATGAGGTATGACAGCCAGTTGGCCATTACTTTGTTGTATTTAAGACTAAACTTGTAATAAAACATAGATTTATGACCTCTATTTTTGTTATTGTGTAGCCAACATGCTTAAATGTTTCCCTTTAAATTAAAAGAGAGGAAATCAAATTAAAGTCAGTAAAATGAAAATCTCCATTTAATAAATATTTGGAATAAACCCTTTTACATATTTATTCCTGAAATACTAACACCTGCCCCTTGCAGCACAACATTTTCCAGCAGTGTGTCCTTTGCGCTGTGGGAAAGAAATCTAGGGGTAACGGAAGCCCCATTCACAGTTGCAGAAAAGTTTGGATAATTGTCTAAATTTAGCTGGGTTAGCTAAATGTTTGAAAGCAAACTGCAGCCTTTTTAATATAATTTCTGGGCCATCATTGTAGGGGATAGGACAGTGATTGGACTTGGAAAGTAGGGCATGACGTGCAGGAAAGAGGCATATGGTCAGATTTTAACCTCGACCACTAAAGAAGAGGACATCATCCTAAGAACATGGTGTACGTAGACATAGATGCTAGTCTGCTGGCACCCCTTAATCCAGACTTTATCCTGAAATTAGCCTGTTGACCCCCTGGATTTCCCTCTCCCCTACACTTCTATTGACTGACATGTAAACTTCAGAAAAACAGTCATTCTCCCTCCTTAGAGGGGCAAGTGTGAATACGTAAGTCCAGAATTTTCTAGTTAAATAACTTTTCTAGTTCATTTCAGGTAAAAAGGGCCACGTAAGAAAATATTCAGGGTAAAATCTGGATGCAGAACCCTGATATCTGCACTCATACATTGAGCTTACACTAGCAAATGTAGGACATTTTGGGGGTTTGTACATGTTTGAATTGGTTTTAGAGCTGAGGCATTGTACTGTTAATGGTTCTCACTTGAAACAATCTTTTGACAGAGCTATAGTCTAATTTCTATTTTAATTTGACTCATCCAACAGTGTATGAAATATACTGATATCTATCTTATTTGAAAATATGGCGATATTTATGTAACACTGAATATTTTGTTTGCTAAGAGGAGGTTGATTGGTTGAAATATCTTAAAGTATTTTTTATTCTGTCAAAACACAGTTTTGCCTCTGACGTTGTCATTGTCCTGTTATTTGGCGCTCAAGATAGCAACTTTAAAATCTGTCCTTAATTACGATGTGCTATTTGAACAGTTTTGTGCGATAGTTTAAACATTTTTACTCAAAGAGGACAAAAGCACCAAAGTGTTTTTGTTCAGCAAGTGAATAAACACTCAAGTGTTCCACTCAAGCGTGAGTATTTCCAGCAGCACAATGCTGTTTGTAGGATTCGGTCAACAATAGAGCCGTTTGGCTCAGAAAAATAAGCCACATCAGGCCTATGCTATCTGCTACAGTAAGATTGACACACTCTTGCTTGTGGTCTTTTCATGGAATTTGTTAGTGTAAGATAAATATTTAATGTTGTGAGTTTCATTGTTTTAATTCATGGTGGTCTACTGTTAACAGCCAGTAAGTAGCCACTGTGTAGTATGGTGCAGAAGCCCCTGTAATTTTGAGCTGGAAACCCCTCTTGCTCCTGCCACCCTCCCTCTATGGATTGGCCTGAGCCCTGAGGAATGTGCTGTATGCCTTTCCATGTCAGACGGCCGTTTGTTTTGGAACAGGAGACGATATGAATCTGAGCCGAATGCTGCCACATGCTCAGCTTGTGCTCAGGTCGTCGGAGGCGGACTGAGGCAACGTGACCCGATCCTCCAGGAGCAGGGAGAAGATGAAAAGTGTTAGGATTAAATTTCCTCGAATTACTGAAGGATTTTGAGCCGCAAGGAAAAAAACGCATAACAGAGAAATAATCTGGTCACACATTATTGTACAGCTGGTTTGGTATACGTAGATTCTGGTGTTGTAAATCCACAGATTAATGAATAGTTTTATTTTTTATTTATACTGAACTGCATCACTAAACCAAAATGTTGATTTAGCATAGAACTTCTTTATCTTGACTGAGCTGTAATTAATTGGTAATGTATTCTATTTCTTAAAATATATTATTTTAGCATTTACGGCCTTTTTTGAGAGTGAGAAAGCAGCAAATGGACTACAGGCAAGAAATGATCCTGCGCCAGATGCACAAGTCAAAAGCCTTCATATGTTACAGTGCATAGTTGCTACCCACGTCGCCAAACCACCACGCTGTATTCTGTTATTTGTCAGCCTGTAATTTTCCCCCAGAAATATTACGGTGGGGATTTTATTCAAAATTCTTATTTAAAAAGCCTTTTTTGTTCATGATCATTGAAAAAACACTGGAGATTTCTAAGAATACCACATTCTTGCAGATAGACCAGAAGTGCATGTTTGTTTTTTTTTGCTTGATGATACCATAAAATGGAGGTTTCCATTTATAGGCTAACAGGTTCATCATCAAATCATGACAGTTCTTGTTATTCTAATGTTTATCTCGACAATACTTAACAAAATGCACTGTTGGATTTATCATGTACTGAACATTCACTTGTGGCATCTCAAAGATTCCTTTCTGTTGGACTTTTGTCTCATAAGTTATTGGTTCATTTCATCTTCATGTATTTATTGTTTTGAATGATATGGCAAATGGGAATCAAGAACCAGGCCACACTGAAAACAGATTCTCAGCAGGTAGAGGCATCAGTATAGGTTGCCTTTATTCTTAAGTTCTGTGTGCCTTTCAAAAGCAGCTTGAACTTTCGCCAAAAAACCCCACGTTGTTATCTATTGTTTGAGAATTTCGTCTCATGCCAGGGTCAGACTACAGGATTTATGCACGATTATGGGCAGAATTAATGGCAGGAGGGGTTCGAGACCCATTGGCACAGTAATAGGTTGTTCTGTCTCATGTATTTTGCTACAATGACCAACAAAAACAGACCAGTCTGGGACACACAAAAGTCTAGCAGGTTTGATTTTTGTGCTGTCTCCTATGATTTGTTCCTCCATGACAGAGACAATGACTAATGAGAGCCCAGAGAGCTCTGCATGTGTGACAATGACGGATGTAAACAAAACAAGATTTGTGCCTTTAGAGCTACAAGACAGGAAAAGTTTTTTAAAAACAGCATCCCTGCCTGTCTGATGTGTAGAAGAGGAGCTACCACAAACTGTAAAGAGAGAAAAACTAACGGACCTTTCAACATAATGTTTGTAGATACAAACAAAAGTACCGTACTCTAATAACAGTTTGTTTGCTTGCCACCTTCTTTCGCCGTTGTCACATAGGTCGTTAAAAGCAGTCAGTTCCACTCGTGAAGTCTGTCATGCTTGTTAGGCAAAGTCAGAACACAAATTTATTGCTATGTGGTCACCCAATCCGACACAGTGAACATTACTGATGAAAAAAATCATGTAGTTTGACCCTGGCATTAATCCAATCAACTGATGAAGTTGGTGCCTATTGTTTCTTCCTAACAAGCAGAGAGGCATTAGAGGTCCTCAGCCATTTTGTAGTCCTTGTTAGCAGTTTTCAAGAACACAATAACACTTAAAAATTCAAAATTGGGGTGATATCAGATGCTTTTTATGTTTCAAATGATATGTTGTTTGTATCAATTTCAGGTGAAATCTAAATATAGCCAGTGTAAAATCCCTCATACTTTTGGCCTTAGGTCCTAAAGATGCTAAAATGCTAACTCACTTCCCTGTTTTTGGACTGCTTATTTCACCACTTTGTTTAAATGCAAAAAAAAACCCCAAATATACTCCATCCCTAATACAAGGCAATGACATGTCTCAGAAGGATTTAGACGAATAAAAGGAAGGAGCAACTGAGAAGAATTTGGAGGTTGGGCAGGTAGGATTTAGACATTTAGCAGCTCTGTGTTTGTACTTTTCTTAAAGTAGAAACTCATGTGGCCAAACATTGAGGTGACATCCAGGAGAGCAGACAGTAAATGTCAACCCCAGACTGACTCTCTTTCTGTATCTCAGTGGCTCTCCTTTGTATTTCCTCTCTCTGCCCCTCTGTCTCTCTCCAAACCACCCACACACACAGACACAGATACGCACACACGCGTGCACACACAGCGACTCTTACCCACCACAACTCAGCTGGAGTCGCTCCAGACCTTAGGGGCTCAGGGAGAGTTTGATTTGTGTTGACTTCCTGCAGGAACTCCCCCTCTCCTCTGCCCGTGGCTCAAAGACTATCAATTAGTTCCTTATTATGATCCCTGGGAGGGCAATAAAAGTTAGAGTGGGTTCAAAGAGCACAAAAGCAGACGCACACACACACTGGGCTTTTTTTGGCTGTGTTGTTACAGTTTGGACGGCCTCTCTTAAAATCCTGTAGGAGGTTGTAACTTCCTCTTCTTAATATTTACACTCTCCAAACGAACGTGTTTTTACCACCAATTTGTGCGCTGATCAGCAGGTGTTTGTGGGGAAAATGAAATACACCCTCTGTTTTGTCCTCTGTCTCTAATAACAACACATATCCAGCTGTTACTCAGACTTCTTCTTCATGGAGGCTGCAGCTGTCCATGGCCACTGCTGCAGGGATTTCAGGGAAGCTAATTTACAGCTGTTCACTCTCATCTTTTTCCGTCATTTTCTCCTGATTTCCGCTGCTCAGAGCATCATGTAAGCGTTTGGCCCCTCTTCTCGGTCATAAGAGACTTTCTGCGTGGGAGGAAGTTGTTCTTATAACACTTAAAACATCATTTTGAAGATCTTGATTTTTGACTATCACTGAGTATATGACAGGAAGTTCCAGGATAAATGCATTAATTTATGTTTTTTGTAAAACCCATGAGTGTTATTCATTTCAGTAATGTTTCTGGAAAATGTTCATTTGTCTTAATAAAGACAGATTGCTTTAAATGTAATTTTAATGAGTCTGTGCTATGGAAATTAAAGATTACTTTGTGAAACTGAGAACTGGATGCATTACAATGACTTCTTAACAAAGCTGCGTATTAAGTCTGCAATGTTAGCAATTTGAACAACTGTACACATTACTGTACTGGAAATTGAACACCCTGTGCCAGCCAAATGTGCACGTTTTTGTTGAGTTTTGGATGGATTTGCTCTTTCTATTGGCCACAGTAGTAATAGAACTAACATATCAGAGAGATTTGTCAGAGAAAACATAAATCGATGAAGGCCCTGTCCACACAGAGACAAAAGCAATCTGATGTTTTTAGATAGTTTTCTGTTGAACACAAAAACACGGAAAAAGCTGTAGTATATATGCCAAGCCTGTAGGTGGCACTGTGATGCTGCTGCAGACACACCAAAACCAGAAAAGAAGACATGGAGCATGCCATAAAGCATGTGCGATGTTAACAGACACAAGAAGAAGAAGTAGATGCTGGGGAAGGTTAACAGCGTGTCCTGCTGTTTAAAATCAATTTTTTTTAAGTCTGTGGTCAAAATACAGCGATATAACAGAGACATTAGTTGCAGTATCTTGAGGCACCCAACAAAAAAGGATTTCCCTCACAACACTGATGATGTAACAGTGCACGAGGTTTAAGGGAGAAGTGTGGCTATCTACATTTTTTGGGGGGGTTTTCACTTTTTTCATAAAATAGTGCTATTGGCACCTTCTATGGAGGTGAGAGGATTTTATAAACTTTAACCTTATTTAAGTACAAAAAAATAATTGATCAATTATAACTAATCCAGGCAATATTCACTCATTTAGTAGAGTGTTTTTGTTTTTTTTTCCATTTCCTGAAAAGCAGTTTTGGAAATAGGAGGTTTGTGTCTAACAGAAGTGATATCTTTTTGTTTAACTACTCCCTCAGTGCCTTTCTCTGAGTTCTGGATGCCTTACAAATCAAGACAGTTGAGCTCTCAGTAGAGGCAGTCATCACAAACAAAAATGAAGAAGTCAAAGAGGTAAACATGGAAGAATTGAGACATAAGTAGTCAAAAGCAAGGCTAAATTTAACACAGTGTGATGCCATCATTGCAAAATCCAATGCTCTTGTGTTTTAAGCAAAGATTAAAACACGGGCATGCTGGAGCATTTGTCCACTCAGAGCAGCATCAAATTTCAGGAGTGCCATGTGTTTAATGTTGTTGACCCTAAAAACACATGTAGACCTGCATTTTTTTTCACACAAAAAATCCACAAGAATCAATAAGGGAATTGTTTAAGAATGGGATTGTCAAGCAGAATCAATTATGCCATTAGTATCAAAAAATCATATTCCCATTTCTACACTCTTTAGTCGAAGATAAATGAAAAAGCTGGCTGTTGTCGTGACTCGTGGTCATAGGAGGAGCTCCATAATAGCTCAGTTAATTTTGCCATTTAACACATTCATCATTATACATTTGCCACAAGAACAGGCCTCATTTGTTATGTTGTCCAATCAACCATATCAGTAAACAACTCAGAAACTTAACTTCAAACCACAGAGTCTAATCTGAAGCAGTAACATAAGGAGAACTTTGCTCACAGCAGCTCATCAACATCTTTCTTTGGCCCTAAACACAAACAAGTTCAATATAACCCCCTGTCCTAACTGAACACAAGTGTCGGATGTCGCGTCACATCACGCTTTATCACATGCCTGCTATTCACACCGCTTCTGTTACAAATGTAATTCCATGCTCTATGTTTCCCCTTGAAAACAGTGCATCAAGTGCTTTTACTGTACAGCTGGTGAAAAGGACGTGAAGCGCTTCATATTGTGAGGAGTGGTCTCAAAGGCTTATTAATACACAGCCCTCTAAAAAAAGTTAAAAGTGGAATAAATTATTTCACTCACCCAAAGACATGAATGTTCATCTGTCTCTACCATGTTATACAGATAAACAAGCTGTGCTGAGTGAGAAAAGCCAGAGAAAAACATAAAAATTCCCCCTGCACCTCATCAAAATCACTCTCTCCCCACTCCCTGTCTGCATCTGCGCTACAGAGAGGAAAATATAGACAGGGCGTCGAGGCAAAAACTCAGTAATTAGCCTGATTTTGTCTTTTAGGTTTGCAGGTTGCATTCAATTAGGATTCGTGTTACATCACGACAAGCAGTTGTCATGCCACATAATAGTTAGATTTGTTGTTAGTACTGATACTGGAACTTGTATTGTGTGGACAGGAACTCTGTCCCAACCTTGATTTCAATTTGATTAAACAAAGCTGCAAAACACTTCTGGTAAGCCCAAAAAGTTTTCAGGTTGAATTGCGTGTATGAATGCAAACTGCTGGACTTTTTGTTTAATCTGATATTATCTGGAGTTTCTTATGAAAGCCTCCTAGATCAATTTCTGCATGATGTTTGAGTTAGCTGCTCTGTCTCAGTGGGATATACTCTGAAGGATTCACCACAAGGAAGTGGGAGGGCGTGGTGACATTAATTTATGGGACTGATACAATCTGCATATATGAAAACAAATTAAACTTCTTGATTTTATGTCCAACAGTATGCCACATGTCTCTTTGTTGGTGTTGTGAATATTTAAAATAACAGTAATGATAAAAAAAAGATGATATTTGCCTTAATGATGTCAGACTGTTACTTCCTCTGCCACCTCTTTGTCATGTCTTGCCCCTCCATCCAACAAGGATGAAGTGTGCATGTTAATCAAATCAAGGGATTTCAGGGGCACTTATGAAATCCTCCTGAACTTTTCAGAAGTGCAAATGTGTGCAGGAAAGGAGTCACATGTCAGACTTGAACCAGGGCCACTCACTTGTAAGACTCACATCTGTATAGCAGGAGAAATTTAACTATTAGACTAGCTGCGTCATGTAAGAATCCAGTTTTACTCTTTTAAGGACCATGATTTATTCAAGCAAAATGCCACTGACACCCAGCAGATCTCCACCTCACTTTAAAAACTGTTGAAGACATGGATGAAGTCTTAACAACGTCATCCGCACATTTCTAAAGACATTTTACGAGGCCAAATAATGGGAGTCACCATGTTTGAGCTGAAAAAGATGCAGAACTAAAGCTGTCTTGAAGCCTTTAACACCCTTCACACATGCACAAAGCCCTGGAAATTTACCTTGGTTTGCTGCATGTTTGAATGCAGACAGTAGGGGTATTCTTTCAACCTGGTGTGTCTTGCTAAATTGACTCACGCAGAAAATTTGCAGACTTGCTTGTTACACTTGCAACATGGTAGGGGAAGGGGTTTAATATAATCCCATTAAAACATTCACACACATAGAAAACCCTGAACTTTTCTTTAACTTACTTTGGTGAGCTGCATTTGTGAATCTACACAACAGGGTTTTATGCCACCTCCACCACCACCACACTACCACCCCAACCATCCATTAACTGCAAACTGCAGGAAATCCCCCTGTTGGGAGGGACATGTTTAATCAAGTCATAGGAGAAGGTTACCATTATTTTTTTCTGAAATTCCAGGATGCATGTGTGAAAAGGACTTATTATGAGGCAAACAAGGAAAGATTTTGTTTGGATCGAAAACCCTGCTGATTGCATTCATGCATGCAGTTCACTTGGGCAGATTTTGAATAATTTTAGGGATTTATGCATGTGTGAACTGAGCTCTAGGATTAACCTTGAATTTTCCCTGCTATCCCCTCCCCCATCCTTCAACTGAAAGACAAGAAGCAGGATTTTCTTTTTCCCTTTTTTTCTTTTTATGAAGGCAAAATGTGAACGAGAAAGTTGAGGAATTTCCTTGAAATTTTTACCTATGGAAAGAGTTTGTGTTTGCCTTTCAGTGGACAGAGCATCCCTTATGATGCAGATTTATGGATTGCTCTTTGGCTAGGTCAATAAAAATAACAAGTATGGATATCAAATAACCTCTACAAAAGTTTTTTACCAAGAAATGAATTCTCCAAATCCCTTTTTGCACCAGGCTGTATATAATAAAAACAACTTTTCAATATGGTTGTAAATGGGGATTATTTTTCTTTGCTGCCAGCCTCTAGTGGACACTTGAAAAATTGCAGTTTTTCCTGTCCACACATTTGTTATGTTTCAGCTCTGGATGTTGCCACTTGCTGTGTGTTTCCCCCTCCTTTCCGGCTGGTTTGAGTCAGAGGACACCCATGATGCCCCTCTCAGCTCGTCCCCCTACTCTTGCTGCTGTTTTTAACTATCCTGTCTGTATGAAGTGATAAAGTCCAGGTCGTGGGGGAGGCAGTGGGAGGAAGAAGGGAGGGTGCAGAGTTTGGTTTGTGTACACCAGAGTTAAGCATTGCAGAGCTCAGATACTGCCTGCCTCTGTCACAGTATTGACCGTGTGTATGGATCCGTGGCGGGCCGAGTAGCAGAGATAAAGTGAAAGCCTGCGGGCCGATCAGCCACCTTAAAGAACTTTGTTAATTAGGGATTAACGGGCTCTTTCTCCGTCTCGCTATCTCGCACACAGACAGTCGCCTCTACATATTGAGTTCTCTCACAGCATAATGAGATCTGATGTCTTTTAAAAAACAGAGAAAAGCAGACAATAAACTATCAGAGTGTGCTTATTAGGATTATTGTAGAAGTTGATAGAAGTCAATAAGAGGAAGAGAGGGGAGTCCTTGGTGTCCTGCAAAGACCTTAGAGTAGAAAAGAAGCTGAGTGCTGCACATAGAGATAGTATTTGTTTCGATTATGAATTATTAAATCAGAACATTTCTCTTTGAATTGTCAGTTTGTTTGAAAAGATAACTAATTTCAGTGAAACTAAGCTAGGAAAAGTAGTACATATATCTGGATAAACTTCCTTGTTTTTAATTTCAGGCCTAAGAAGGTCATCACAGCTTTCGATAAATACTAAAAGTATGATCAAAGATATAATCCATCAGATATAGTCTCCCTTAAATTTGAGACATTTGTCCCATACCCAACATGCAGAACTTCCATCCCTTCATGCGGTCCATTTTGAAAAGTCTATACAATAATTTAGAGTACTGACTTGATTTTATTAGTTTTTTTCTTGCATTTGTTTGTTTATCATATAAAAAGTCAACTAAAAGAAGGTCCAGTGATAGCATTCAGTCATGTGACAAGCGTGGGGAGCTGGAGAGAAAAATTAGGTGTTAGCATTTACTACTGTGTGGAGCTGCTGCAAAGGCTTTTCAGTTTTTTCAAACATACCAAAGTGCAAATTTACATCCCATGGAAACTGCAGGAGAACGGAGGCACCCAGTTTTTATCACTTAAAGGTCCCATGTCCTGGTGTTTGTCCATTTACATCATGTATCCAGTGTCTATTAATTAAGAATTTGATTTAAATTGAATAAACAAATGAAAAATGTTGTCTCTAGAGGATCAGATGCAGCTCTTTTTTCCTCACATTTGGAAACACTCTGATCTGAGGGGGCGGGGAGGCTACAGGATGCTATGATAATTAGCTCTGAGCTGATTGGCTGCTTAAACTATGTCTGATGGGAGGAGGGAGGAGGGAGGAGGGGTCAAAGGCCATGGAGGAGATTTTCAAAACATTTATAGTGTCTGCCATGACGAGTAAAAAAGACATATAGAAGTGGAGGCTGTATAGCTGTTACATAACAAACCCAAGGAAGTACAAAAGAGGCATAGCACATTTCTCCCTGAATTGAGAGTTTAGTAAAGGTGTCATGTTCTTCTGCTCCACAAGCCCCTTCTCACAACATTAAAAGCAAAGAACATTAATTTTGCAGGACATGAAACCTTTAACACTGTGAAGTCTCTACCAGAATGTCACTTCGGGTATGACTGAAAGACAAATAGATAGGTAGAAGAGTATGGTTACATACTGTATTATTGGAGAATCCTTCCCCTTACACCTCTGCCAGAATGAAAATCAACAGATATGCGGGTGCTCTTTGTATATTCAGTGTTCAGTCTGATCACTAATTCTGCTTTTTGGGAGATGAGGAGCAAGAAATTCTCCATCATCAAAATGTTTGTGAGCAATTCATTAGCAATTTAATGTTTAATGTTCTGTATTGAAAGTAACAGGGTCACTGTCATCGGTCATTTTTTAGTATTTTGTAGCAGGAATTTAATTCAACATGGTAATATTCTGATCAGGTCAACAGAATTTTTTTGTGGAAGTACAAGGAGAAGTTTGTTGGGTGACACTGTGCTTGCATCCTCCATACAGAAGAGCATCTGATGGCATTAATCCACTAATTGCTCCTCTGTGTGTTCTCCCTCTGAGATGAGGCTCTGCAGAAGCATATTTTGGGCTTGTCTTGTGATTTGTAAGTGCATCCACGGCACAAACATTTTGCTTGTCAAAGGGCCCTCCAGTAAGTATGTTAAGTCACATGAAAGCTATTAGTTAAAACAGGGTACGTTGCCACCTACTATAGAGACATCAGTGTAATTTGGTCATTAAATCAAGTTTGCTTTTGTGTTTGTTTGCTTGGACAAAGATATTAGTCAGATTAAAAAGGATAATTGAGCTATCACTGTAGCTCAGCTAAACTGTGAATAGAAAGGCTACGGCCATTAAACAGTCCAAGGTTGACTTACTTCTAAACAGGGGCAATCTTGCCACTTTATGAGTGTTACATACAAGCTAAAACAATGTGTAGAAAGAGAAAAGGCATGTTTAATTCATCATTAGAAAAGAGCGGGTATTCTTGCAGACTTTGCTATCAAATATAGATGCTTTTGATACAGTTCCTACCCTTGGAAAGCAGGAGGATGGCGTTTTTCTGTGCTGCATCTCTGAGGTAGACTTGAGGAAATAGTTAAGAAGCAGAGACAGCGGCAGACTGATGAAGGAGGATCTGAGCCGCCGTCTGTCTGCCAGCCTCCGTGCACTTGTTTTCCCTCGCTCTCTGAAGTCCCTCTATGATGTGCGTCTGTGTATTCGTCTCACGCCTTTCAGATGTGAGAGCCGGATAAGGGCCCGTGTGTGTGCGTCTGCGTTGGCACATATGCGTGTCCCATGGGTGCTTTCATGGACACGCAGATGTTCAAGTGTATGTGTGTGTCTGCATTCCTTTGAGGAGCGCTATTTCCCCCAGCCTGGCTCTGAGTTGAGCTAATATTTGTTGTGTTAGAAGTGTGAGCGGTGAGTACACAGGAGAAAAAGTCAGGAGCCAGGGGTTGCTTCAGATGACTCCATTTTTCCCTCCATGAATTCCCTTCATCCATCTCTTTTAAGAAAGGAGGGAGACGTGCAAACACTCCTCCATCACACACATACTGTACGGAAGATCCAGGCCTTTTAGAGCGCCGCCAGGCATGTACATGGTGCTTTTGACAGGCTTTTAGCCAAGCAACCTCCAGGCTGCAAGATTGTCTGCAGCAGTGTGTTATTTTCCCCTCCTCCTTCTCTTTCTCTCCTCATCTTTATGTCCTCCTTCTCGTCTCTTTTATCTCCCACTCTGCTGTCCTCAGTCTCTGCTTCCTCTGTCACCCATATTCTTCCCAGCCTGGGTCAGCAATTCTTGCTGTCTTCCCTGGGTTTAAAGTTCGACCAGGCAGACAGATGGACAGTAGCTAGTGAGACAGACAGACTCTGTTTGGGCTGTCCTCCAACTGGCTTATTGGTTAATTAGCAAGCAGAGAAGCTACAGAAGCTAATAGAGGAGCATATGTTGCTTGCTACTAGCTCATTATGGTCACTCTGTTCTCTCTTTTTTGTCTCTTTAACCATTTCCTGGACAGACAACGTCTTATCTGCTTGTCAGGTTGTCCAAATGACACTGCTTTAGGGTGTGTTTGTGTTCAAGTGTCCTATAGTGTGATCGCCAATGGGTCAAAGCTCATCTTAATGATAGAGTTTTTTAAGGCAAGGTTAAGAGAGCAGGATTTAGAACAAAGTCCTAAATTGGGCTTTTGTACGGTTTTGATGTTAAAAGGAGTTTTACAGATAAAAAGGGAGATTAATTGGTTAAATCTACAGAGAAGGCCTCTTCTAAACTGATTTGAAACTCATTAGCAAGCACTTCTGATCTTCAAGAAACAAAGAAAAGTTGTTTATGACGTGTACATCTCTGTCATTGAGGACTATAATGTGATGCATGTATGTATTTATGTAAACTCTGATCTCACAACATGAACTTGGCGCTGTACACTTTTAAGACCACCTAGTGATCTTTTTTTTACTGCCTAATTTGTTATTATTATTACTGTTATTTTAAGATTTTTTTTCTTGACTAACTGTTAAATGTTATTATGTGTGCTGTCTTGTGTGGTTGTTGATGTCCTATGTAGTTTGTGTTTTTTTTTTATTATTATTATACTCCCTGTGCAACACAAATTCCCTTAGGGGCAATAAAGGTTTTCATTCATACATTCATATAAGTGTATTTGCTCTACATGTCTCGTTCATTAGCAAAAAAATGCACCAAAAAATCCAGACTGTTGCCTGAACTGGTTCAGCAGCTGTAAATTTTAACTTCTCTGACGTCTCCTTTATTTTCATTTTTTACAATAGCTGAATTATAACTAACTGTGGCTCATTTATCAGTTATCAGCTATGACTCTGTATACTGTGTTCCACATGATTTCTTATATGGAAACAAGCAGAGACTGTGTCAGAACTGGGATATGAATAGATGAATTGCACTGCAGACAGGCTTGTTGGTTTTGGAGTATTGCAGGACACTAAGTATAAAATAGTTTTTTTGGTATTTCCAAACTATACACATCCCAATACAGAATACGCGTCTTGAGGCACATAAATTACGGGCATTGACTACATTATTTTTCTCTGAAAACAAAAACTGCAGGGAAAAGGCTTGAAGGATCTTAAAACTTGAGATGCTTAAATTCAGGCCTCCAGAAAGTAATTGAAAATGTAATGAAAAATGCACTGCATGAAGCAGTTTGGCTTCTACTGCCACTTTTTAACTGTACCATGGATATTATTACCCAAAATTATGCAAATGCTGTCACAGTATTTGGGGCCATATTGATTCTGGTATCAGCAAGAAGTATGAGATGATACATTGTGGTATCGAACTTTTGAATGCAGCCCTAGTATAAAAGCTCATAGTGCATTATGGCGTAGGAACAGCTTTTCTCTTCCAAGGAATTTATGTTTTTGCCAGCTTATGTTTGTCTGTTTGTTTATTTGTTAGCAAGATTACACAAAAACTACTGGACATATTTGGCTAAAATTTTCAGGAGATGTTGGTAATGGCCCAAATTAAAAATGATAAGATTTTGGTAGTGATCCAGAAAACCGCCATTGGCGAATGATCGTTTTTGCTCCATAACTGTCTAACTAATAAAGATATCAACATGATTCTGAGTGCTAGGTGTGTGTTTTCAGGGTCAAGGAATAAAATTATGATGTTAACTTTATCATGGAACTATTGTTTATAGATGTACCAGCAATCTATGAGCTTCCTTGGCGGAGGTTTGTGCTCTCCGAGTGCTTTCTACTTGTAGATATTTCTGGAGCTTTATGCCTGTATGATAGATTAGGAAACCACAATCAGAGAGTGGGAATTGCCACAGGATAAATGTCAGAGGGTCAAATCAAACCTGCTCACAACATGCATGCGTAGGGCATCCCTTAGGGTAGCTGTTGCCTCATGTTCTTACAAACGTGATAAACTCTATAATTTTCCCTTCACCTTGGCCTACATTTTATGATCTTTACCCTGTCAGGTCAGTGTACTTCGCCTGATAAATACGCATCTTGTTTACTTCTGTTCACAGAGGCCTAAGAAGTCCATAACATGTTCACAGCCTGTGTAGAAACAGCTAGTAACGCCACACAGAGGAGATGTAATGTTTTGCAACCCTTTCCTCTTTGCTGACACGAACAAAAGCTTCATGTCACCTTGAGAGGACGTGTCCCTTTGTGTACAACACTGGGAGCAGTACTCGGTCTGTTACTCAGCAGCGTTCATGAGCGTCTCCTCCTCCCTCTCCTGCAGTTCCAAGGCCTCTTCTCTCTGAAGCGCCAGCTTTTTTTAGCTCACCGTGAGGTTTGCAGCTCGAGCTTGAAGAATGACACTTGTCGAAGCAGGACAGGGAGGGAATGTTAAGCTTTACTTTGAACAGAAACTGAACGCAACATAATGTGTTTTTGATCCAGTTTATTATCTAAAGACTGAGTGTGTTTGAACTGGTCATCATCGAGCACTAAAGTGGTCCTTTATGGGGATTTAACTTTAAGAAATCAAAGCTGCAACTACATCTGTCAAATTGAAGCTGGTCCATATTCAAGTATATAATACACAAGTATATAGTATATAGTATATAGTATATAATAATGTGATTATAATAAGTTTTGGGCACAAAAGAAAGTTCAAAAACTTTTTTTACTAACTTTTTACAGCTCAATCTTGGAAAAATAATCATAAATAAACTCTGTAAGCCTTCAGAAATATTTGTTAAGTATCTCTTTGCTTCAGTAATATTATAACTGTATAAAGGGATCTTAAAAATTGATTGTAAGCTTCTATAAAAATGGTTTACTACCCAGAATCCAATATCAAATGACTGCAGGTTTTAAAGTTTTATTTTCAAGGGTGCATAAAACTTTTATATCAGACTGGAGTTTAAATTTAAAAACACAGAAAATGAGAGGAGGGGATTTTTTGGTGTCCACAGGGAGATAATCACCTCATTTTTAAAATGCCAAGTTCTCTCCGTGTCAAGTATAAAGTTTAGTCCTGTCTTTTATGCCTCTGCTCCAGTGACAGCTGAGGCTAGAGGTACTGTGCTGTCATTTCTTCCATATGATCTTTCTATGTAAGGGCCACTCTTATGATCCTGAAATCTTAGAAACGCTCCAAGGAATTTTCTTCAAACTTTTCACCAGGGCTGTCACTTTTCCCAAAAATCAAATTCAACCAATTATCGAGAAAACGCATTAATAACCAAAGATATTTGGTCATTAATTATTACAGCTTAACCAGCTCAGCATTCGACCTGCAGCTTGTTATTTCTGAAAGTTCTTACCAACATGTCGAAGCTTGTCTAATATTTACTCTTGCAGCTTCTTGCTTGGTCAATCCCACATTTTATTTTCCTTTGTGTCCCCCATCTCTCTCCTCAGCCACTGTGGAGCACATTATAGAGACAGACCCATTACTTTTGTGCCACATAGTTCCTCCTGAGATGACTGCAGCTCACTGCCAAACTTACATAGTGCTACATATGGGCAACTGGTCCCTTTGAGGGAGTGGGATAAACACTTTTTACTCTGTAAATAGTCTGACAGTAAGTCTGACTTTGAAATTACATTTTTTATCGTTTGATTTTTTTATTAAGAAAACAAGGGGGGGAAAGACAGGTTGAGAGTGACAACAAGCAACAGCACCAAATAAAAACAAGTGTATCCGTTTTACCATACATTCGCAAACTTACAAACTTTTACAAAAACAGATGTGCATCCAAAAGAATGAGTTTTCAGGCCTCATGTGGGACAAAAGCAAAAAGGAAATTAAAACCAAAGAAAGTAACTAAGTGGATAAACAAAACTTGAAAAAAATTTAAAACTACTTCTGTAATATTTTAGAGAAATTGCATAATGCTGCTTTGAATTTAGGTTGGTTTTCTTTTAGACCTAATCTGTTTGAGGGGTGTAAATACTGAATCAAACTCTGGTCCAGACCAATGAACCAAACACTGCTCTGCTTGAAAATGGGAGTGTCAAAATGCACCAGAGTTTAAGTAGGTGAAATGTACGACTGTGATCCGAACAGAGGAAGAACCAAACAAGGGGGGTCAGCCAAAACCATTATGGGTTGTATATTCCCATTATTTGGTATATTTTGTGAATCATGCTGTATATAAGTTAAGATCTTGGAGTGTTGCTAAAATTAGCAGTGCTAGCACGAGCAGCATTCAGTCCTCTCTGCAGGTTAACATCTACATTTGTGCCGAATGTGATAAGACAGCAGACATACGGCTTTCTTTTTACTTATCAAAAAACTGTCAAACTGTAGCCTCGGACAGTTTTCACTGGTTAAACTGCAGGACATTATCAAATAATTGCTCCTTAGACTGGAGTTGCAATGCCACCGTGAGTCAACCACATGAAAGTTTGTCTTCTTCAGGGGTGCATCCTTTCACTTGCTGTTTTTTCCACGTCCACTCTTCTTTTGTAGATTGATGTCTGGTCCAGCTTTGTCTCTGTGATAAGGCCTGAAAGCAGACACTACCTGTAAATGTCACCGAGTTGATAAAGAGAGTCAAGTTTATCAGCGCTGCCGTGTCTACGCACACATGAACGTGTGTGTTAGTGATAGAGGGAGACAGCTTTATCGACTCTATTCTGTGTACAGCAGCAGACACGCGTGCCTCTGCGTGTTAGATAAAGCGAGTGAAGTTTATCGAGGTCCAACAGACCGTTTCCTCCGCCCTGATCTGAACTGATTTGTTGTTGCTCCATAGCTTGTTCAGTGGGAAAAGTCTAATCCAAAAGCTTTTCCAAACTGGTAAAACATGGAGGTAGAGAGGAGTCAGCGGACTTGTGGAGCCTTGAATCAGGACTAAAGAAGTCCTGTGTAAACTGGTTACCTCTGCACATCTAAGAGGAAGCAGAAACCTCTTTAAATTAGCCTTACAGCCATGGCTAAATAACAAGTTAGTCTTGCATTTAGAGCTAGTTGTGTTTCTTTTTTTAGCTAGTCATAAAAACAGATTGAAAGTTAATTTGATGCTTCTGTATGACCCACAAAGTGATCTAGAACAGTAAAAAGACTGATGATTGTAGTAACTATTGTATATGCTTTCAACCACAAAAGGGTACGTGTCAGGTGGAATATATAAAAGCTGTTTTAAAGATTACAATAATTACAAATAAAATAAAAATGCATTAAAAAATGTTCATCATTGATTTAATTCAGAATGGGGGCTGCACAGTGGTGTGATAAGAAGCCTTGTTTCATGTTCCCCGTGTGGGTTTTCCTCGGATACCCCAGCTTCCCACAGATCAAAACATGCTTGTTAGGTTGGCTGGTGACTCGAAGTTGTCTGTCGGTCTAAGTGTGAGTGCGTCTCATTGTCTCTATATGTTACATATGTTCTATATGTTAGTAATTTAGGTGCACCCTGCCTCTCACTCAGTGATAACTCAGAGAGGTAGCAAGAAGTGGTAAAACAAGATGAATGGAAATTTAAGATGGACCATGTTGTAACTAACTTTATATACCCATTAATCTCCTTTGGTGGCCTTTTGTAACCTAATAGTGCGCACCAATAAATACATGAGCCACTCAGATCCGAACCACTTTTAAGGTTAGGCTGTGATCAAGTTTATCACTGCTGTGAAGATGTCCATTTTGTCATTAGTGTTTTTGGGACTTGGTGTCTCTTGCAGACAACCCCAAGTGGACAATAAGGGCACTGCATTTTTTTTTCCACCAAACTATTTCTTACCACCAGTTATGTACTTTGTCTGTGCTTATTCGGATTTTTTTTCCACCATTGCCTGTCACAAGAGTTTGACGTAGTCTCACTGTGATTGTAAGCATATACAATAGTATATACAATAACATATACAATAGTTACTACAATCATCAGTCTTTTTGCTGTTCTAGATCACTTTTGTGGGTCATACAGAAGCATCAGTTTAACTTTCAATCTGTTTTTATAACTAGCTAAAAAAAGAAACACAACTAGCTTGAAATATAAGACTAACTTGTTGTTTAGGCATGGCTGTGAGGTTAAATTAAAGAGGTTTCTGCTTCCTCTTAGATGTGCAGAGATGACCAGTTTACACAGGACTTCTTTAGTTGTTGAAAAACCTTTGAAATAGTTTTACAACAAAGAAAAGAAAAACGCTTGATGAAGCTGTTTTATAACATCTTTTTTAAGCTAAAATAAAGCTGGATATTTTTTGGTTTTGAAATGTTCATCAAAGGAAGTGGAGACTTTAAATTGTTGTGGTTGGACTATTTTGTCTATTTCCCAACATTTATGTTGAATTAATACCCATAAGCTGCAATTTTCCATCACAGACTGCTTTCTGTTTTAAAAAAGAAAATTTTAAACCACCATCAGGCCTTTTATTCATACAATTATTCATTTAACAAGTCGGGTGAAAGTGTAAAAGTGCGATCATAATGTCTTTGAAAGTCTCTTTAATGGCCCCAGAGGGTAGTTCCAGCCCAAATGTTAATTCTTTAGCTCCTTCTGCATTTCTTCACACGCTTCCATGCATGTCTGTGTGGTGTCGCTTTATATGCCCAATTGCCCCCTCTAATGTGTGTGTATGTATAATCAATGAATCAATGAATGCCTGCATACATTTGTAAAACACGTCCAGTCATGCATGCCCGTGTGTGTGTGGCCTCTATCTCATTAGCAGCCTTTGTCACAGTTTGATCTGTGGCCTGCCTCCCTTTCACTTCATTGTGCTCACATCGCCTATGCATAAAGACCTGCGGACCTCATGCACCGATGAATCAACTCGCCGGCTGTTGCACTCGAAGAAGGTGGTGGGCTGGGGGTTCGTGTTTGGTGGAGATGGAGGCAAGAAAGGTTAAGATAAAGTTGCTTTGAACAAATTCGCTCTTTGATCAGGCGACTCAACGGTGAAACGCCTTTCCCTCCAAAGTCAGACAGGAGAGATGGAGATCGGCATTGTTCTGTTTCATCTCGCCTCTGTCTTTCTTTTCTGTCTCTTTCACGCTGTTGTAAGCTGTTTGTACTCCCTGCTTCTTTGTTATGGAGAGTGCCAGGCCTCTCTTTCATGACTCCACACAAACACAACACACATATGCACATACAATGACTTGAAAGCAAAGACACACTCATTGTTAGAAATGCTGAAAGTAATTAGAAAGATAGATGCAGCAGGGATGTAAATACAGACTGAGCTTTTTCTATTTTTCCTCTCTTCAATCAATTACTAGGCTTATTGATGTTCTGATAAAGGGAAAGTATGAATCAGTAGCTCCAATTTAACTAATGTTATCTCAAGACACTTTGTAAACAAACAGGTCTAGACAGTGCCGTGGTTGTATTATTTAAATAAACCCAACATAAGCATTTTCCACAGCAAGCAAAGTTAACAGTGGGGGCAAGGAAAGTTCTTTAACAGACACAGAACACAAGCAGAGCCAGGCTCAAATTTAACAGCCACAATATAGAGACAAGGAGGAAAACTGGAACAACAAAAACAACAACAAATTAAACAAATTTGTGGCTCCAATGACAATCATAATATTAAAATATATGTTGTTTTAGCAGTAGAGCTAAGTATGTTAAATGATGGATCTGTCTTATTCAGAGATTTTGTCATTGGTTTTACATAGAGCATAACAAATACTGAATTGTTTACCCTAAAGCTGATGCTGAAAAACAAAGACAAATTATCTATATACAATATATAGATGATTTTCTGATGTATGTGACTAGAAATAAATATGACTATTAATAGGTACTTAAGACCTCTTAAATCACAGAGGCTAGCCAGTATTGTAATGTATAGACCGATACCAACACAGAGAATCGCAAAAAATTAGTGATATGCAGACAATATTGTGCATTTTTAGCCAAAACAAAACCAGAATTAAAAGTTATCTTTAACTAACTGCAAAAAATTGATTGTGCATAGGTAGTCATTGCTCCTTTATTCATAAAGTCAAGCAAATTTAGATTTTTCATAAAGTTATACTGAAATTAACGAGGCATCATAAATTGCCATTATGCAGATAATATGCAGATAATATTGCTAACATTTCTACATGACTAATAATAAGGGTTTAAGGCTTCCTCATCAAAAGAGACAGCCTATTTTTGAAAATTTAAGACTGATGTGATTCCAGAACAAGTTTGTCATATATGCAGATGATATTGTGAATTTTTAGTGTAAATCTTTTTTGCACACACCGTGCTGTGCTCCCCCACTGGCTCTGCATACTCCCTCATTACCTTTGTTATGTCTGTGATACTCCCTCCAGAATCAAGTAGGGGGCAATATCTGAATGCTTCAGGGGTTTACTGCTAACTCTTCGTCCTACAAAGAAAGAAATTACTCAATATTGTGCACATAGGACTTGGATTTTGTTTCCATTGCACCAAATATAATGTGCTGTTTGATTATTAATAAAGTCCTTTAAAAGTTTGAAAATGTTGTTTTGGTAACTCCACTGCAGTGTGTTAAGAATGTTTTAAATTGTTGAGTAAAGTCTGTTTTTTCGGCAAAACACATTACATTGTATGATTTCTTGATCAACCCAGTAGGTGTTTTCAACGTTTCATCATCTGTGTAGATGTCATGTTTGCACAAGATGGATAGATAGATAGATAGATAGATAGATAGATAGATAGATAGATAGATAGATAGATAGATAGACAGATACTTTATTGATCCCAAGAGAAATTCAAGGAAAATCGAGAAACATTAATGTTTATTGTAATGGAACTTTGATCTGGTAGTAATGGAAGGTAGTATCTGCTGTCATATATGTCTTTGTAGAAATGGTGTTATGTCTATCAAAAATGTCACATGCCTGCTCACATTTCTCAAGTGTAAAGAAAAAAGTTGCCTCTTCCCATGAATTATGCATGTACAATGTAAAAAGCTGATACTCCCACTGGACAAAACAAGCAACCTGAGCATGCTGTTTTGATCTCTTTCTTGAGATTGTGATGGGAATGTGCACAGTGCTGTTTGGTTTCCTATCCTGTCTTGGCTTTGGGGAAATTACAGATCCTTTGAGCAACACGCTTGAGAATAAGGTCCAACTTACATGAATACACACAATATAACAAAAACAAAACAAAAAAATAAGATATACACATATATTTCAGCCCAGTTTGAACTGTGTCCAAGCAAAGCATTTCTAATGAGGAATAGTTTCTCAATGCCAATTTCCTGAAGCTTTCTCTCAGCGCCTATTATGTGCTGGTAACAAAATAGCACTTATTTTCTGCCAAGCCAATTGATTATATCCTCTCATTCGCCTTCATTCAGTCTCAGATCAGACCAGTGGCCTCGGAGTAGACCTGGAGCTGTAGCAACCAGTAAATGGGAGCAATAGACACTCACAGCGATGATATATTGTGGGGTTTCTCTTTTGTACTCACTTATTTCTAAGGCAGGACTATCAGTAAAAGGGGCAGAACAGCTGACCACAGATTGGTGAAAGGAGGTTGAATAGATGTTGCCATGGATGCATTTGTAGCTATTCCAGTCACACACTCTCAATGCGACAGATAAAGAGTTACACAAACTGTACACACACACTTGTATCAGCTGTTCATGCAAGTGTCCCACATACATCTGTCTCCATAAGCCACTTAGTGTAAAAGCTTTTTTTTTTTTTTTTTATCTTATTACGTGTTAAAGAAATCTTTACTTTGTCACCATGTGAGGCTTTCTAAACAAACAGGCTCTGTTAAACTGGGGGCCTTTAAGCCAATAACTCCATTAAGCCTGAACACAAACATTCCCACCACTCAGGATGGTCGTCTGGACAACAAAGCCGTGGGAGGGGCTTCATGTTCTGATTGGACGATCACCTGTCCAACTGTGCATCATTTAACTATTAAACATGGATCTGTTCCCTGCTAGTCGGTGTGTAGTATAGCAGTTTCTATTTTTTTTCTACCCTTTACAACAGTCATTTAAGCATCTTATGGGAGCTGAAATATCTTCTCATGTCTCTAAGAGAAAGTGGTAACGGCCCTTCTGGGTAAAAATAAAACTTTGCCTGAACTATCACATAGATTTATGATTTACTATTTAGTCATTATTATTTCTTCATGACTTCCTCCTCTAACATTTTCTCTTTCTTTCAAGAGGATTATCTAAATTATTTTGTGGTCCTGTTGTTTCCCCTGAAATGCCACATCAAAATTGGCCTTAAGTTTTATTGAGATGTAACGCCGACAAGAAGTAAAATATTTCATTGATATTTGGATGGATTTGCATGAAATGTGGTATCAATATTCTTGATACTGAGAGGATGATTTTTTATGACTTTGTGGATCCCCTGACATTTCGCCAAGCAGCACCAGCATTTAAAAAGACCTTAGTCTGATCTGCCTGACAAGGTTTTGTTCAGGCATTTTGGTTCTCACATGAATTAATTAAACTAAGTCTAAGTATATATTCTTGTTCTTCTGAAGAGATCTTTTCATGGATTTTTGTTTGTTTCTTGGATTTTCTCTGTAATCTAACCACCAAGTTTGTCTGATATTCTTAAGTTAGATACTTCAGCTACTCGATGGAATGTTTTATAAGTCACTCTTGGTCCCCAGATGATACACCTTGAATTCTCTTCGCAAAAGGAAGCAAAAGAAGTTAACAGACTGTATCGGAATAACTACTGTAGAGAGCTACAGCAAATCCATGGGCATACAATTTTGTACAAATATACTAGGTACCATCCAAGAGAACATAATTTACTGACTTTCTGTTGATCTGTCTTTGCTTTGCCGTAAAACATATGCATATGGAGTTTGCCTTTTTTAATTATGTTTTACAACTACAGGATCAAATGGCACATCTCTTTTCACTGTCATCCAGGCTCCCCAGGTGATAGACCTCTAATTCCCCACAGCTTAATTGTCAGGGGAACACCAAAGACAGTAGCACTGTTGCATGGCATTACACAGAACAACAGAATGCTATGAGGTTTTGTACTTTAATTCATGCTTCCCAGAGGATAAACCCAGAAAGTTCACCTTTGATTCACTGTTGGCACAATGGATCGAAAAGAAGGGGGTCCCTGAAAACTACATAATCATTTTAAACAACATATTTCAGCAACTACTGGTTTGCCATAAAGTTTTGCACAGTGTGTTCTGTTCCCAAGAGGATGGACCTTTGATTGATAGTGGTACTACTGGGGGAAAGACGCTAATATTGTCTGTATTGGAACAATACAAGAATGAATAACTTGATTGACTTTTAATCTAACACCACCAGCAGGTCAAAGGTTGGACCATCGCAGGCCAATATACTGAATGGATTGATAATTATTTTCACAGACTTTCAAGTTCCAACATAATTTAATTTACTAGATTTAATTATCTCCTGACCTTTAGTTTAAATCCATAATCAGAATGACATTTGTGTTGTTAAGTAAAATGACTCAGATCCATTGATTTTAATAATATTACATTTTCAGATAAGTTAGACGATCTTTGATCTTGTTCGTTGACCACTTAGGTCATTTGGAGTTTTATGACCTTTAATTTAGTTGATTACTGTCCAGCAAACATAATTATACCGACATACTGAGAAAGCATCATAAACACGGTAAAACTGTTGTCAGCATGATCAGTTGACATTACATTAGCTCTTGTGTCATGGACGTGACGTGTGAATGAGCAGGCTCAGTACTGAATCTTCGTCTGGTCTAAGGGGACGGTCTAACTGCTCTGAAGTGAAACAAAGGTTGATCTGTTGATACCCCCCTCCAAAAAATAAAAAAGGCACACTCATATAAACATGTGTCTCAATGCTGAGCACCTTTTTCACCATTTATAACAAATAGATGGATTTCTATCTTGAATGTCACAAGGCATATTAAGCAAAGATTTGTGCTGTTTACAATATACTAATGATGCTAGCTTAGAATTGCCACCCAAGAGGATTTTCTGTTTGCCAATTAGAGGAATAATTACCAGCTGAAGTGTTGATCTCAAAGCAAAGAGGCAGTGTTAATGATTTAAAAGCTAGAATAAAATCTAAATACTTAAACAGTGGATGTGCTGTGTGGGAGCAGTAAAAGCTCTGCACTTAGCTGATCTGAAGCGATGCAGAATGAAAACTTTTCTAGCAGACATTAGAGTTTGTTATTGAAATACCAGCATGAGTCCTAACCATCTCTTTATCTTGTTGTCTTGCAGATAGCAGAAGCAGCCAAGTCGTCCTCTCAGGCCGATGACTTGTACCTGGACGACACAGGCTCAGGAGGATATTACCCTGAAGATGATGATGACTTTAATTCAGGGTCTGGCTCAGGTAAGAGACAGTGAACACATGCAGCATAAACACACTTGAAAACTTAGACTCATGCTAGTGAGCTCTCAACCGGATGAATGTGGAAGAATTTCACATCATGAGGGAGGAAAGCTATTAAAAGTGGCGTTCCTAGTTCAGGCCTCAAGTGACGCCAACAGCGGTAATCCACTTTAATGGTACTGGACTGTAAAGGGAAGCGCCGTCTAATTTATGTTACTCACAAAAAATGATGCTGAAGGGCTTGCAGCCTCACTCAACATCATGTAATATTTTACAAGTCATTGGCTGCACAGTCTGAACAGGTCAAGATGAAACAGGGAACATAGGGTGCTGACATTTTAGTAGTATGTGATTTTATTTTTAAGTTTTTTTTTTTAACTCAAGCTTGAATTCAGAACTTTGTGTTTTTCAGGGAAGTTGGAAGTAATAATAAAAATAATTATATTCAGATTTATTGGTATATTGATAAAGTACATTGATTAGTTGGCAAGGAGGGGTAGACTTGTTTCATGTGCATACATATATATATATATATATATATATATATATATATATGCCCTGCCATAGGGAATATGCTTGAGTAGTAACATGAATATTCTGAAGTATACTTTAATAAAATCTGGTTGTTTCAGTCAAGGTTATGATTAAATATACAGTATTTTCCCCAACTATGATTAAAATTCTTGTTAAGAACCAACCTTCAGTTTTGTACATTCCAGATGTATTCCAGTTTTTTTCCCGTAAACTCCTGTTAATTCCCATTGAAAGTATTCAACTTTAAAAAATTCCCAGAATTTTGCAGCCCTAGTGTTAAGAGAGCAGACTCAGCTCTGTGAGAGAAGAAAGGTGCACTTCATTTTTATACCCTGCTTATAACCGTGAGATGCAAGTAATGTAATCAAACTTGTGAATGAAACTCAGTTGCCCAGCACTAATATCCAGTGTTTCCATAGAAACAGTGAACATGCAGTGTCTCGTCATGACAGCTCTGCCATAGCGTCCATTTAGACAGGACACAACCTGTTGCAGCTCAAAAATACCAGGGATTTCCCAGCTTTTCAAGAATTCCTAAAATATTCAAGGCAGTGTAATCGCTAACCAGTATACAAGTAACAAAGGACTTGTCATCGTTTGATTTATTCAGACAATGCAGAATATCTGCATTTTATATCAAAATCAAAAACCCCAGTGTTCTCATCTTTTTCTGGCAGGATCTAGTTTTTCCTTCTCTTTTTGCCCTCTTTTCTCTTTGTACGTATTCCCTCCACTTCCTCCTCCTTTCTCTCTTTCACTCGATTTGAAGTGAGATTGCCTTGTCACCCAGACTGCCGTGGGCAAATGTGCGTATTTTACATGTCTATTTTATTACCTCCTCTCCTCTGCTCACTTCAAGCACCATTACTATGCTCATTCCTTTGTCAAAGTAAGTACTCCTTCTGAGAGAGTTGTTTAACTGCAGTAAAAGAAGGTCATCTGAGGTTACAGGAGACGGGCTGTGATCAATAGCTTGTCTAATACTGTATGTGTGGCCTATTACTCTGCTCTGCCACTCTGAATTCAACAAAAGATTTTACATTTAAATAAAACATTACAATTAGAGTTGTTGTGCCAAGTTTAGTAAGAGACTACAGCGCTTTGGCCATAAAATATTGACAACATACAGGTTTATACTGGATTATTAGCACAAAAACACAACACTAATTTATATTTCTTTACACACTTGACACTATAAAATATCACCAAGTGGATGTTTTACCGACTGTTCTTTAATGGAGAGGCTTTATTTACCTTTCCTGTCTTTTTATCCTCAGGTGGAGGTGGAGATGGGGTGGAGGAAACAGCGACAGTCAGTATGGTTTATATCGAACCCAAAGCAGCAGAACCCACCCAGGACTCCACCAAAGATTTCACCCCCCGGGTGGAGACCGCCACGGTTAGAGAAAGGGCCAGAGACATCACACCCAGGAAACCACTCAGAACAGAGGTAAGGAAGAGACACTTACTCATTAGGCTAGCAAAGAGTTTGACCACCTTTTGCCTTCAGGACTGCTCTAATTCTTCACATCATGGATTCATTCCTCAGAGATTTTGGTCCATTCTGAATTGATATCATTAGCAGTTGTTGCAGATTTGTCAGCTGCATATCCATGATTTAAATCTCCGGTGCCAGCACATCCTAAAGATGCTCTATCGTGTTGTAATCTGGTGACAGTGAACTAATTGTCATGTTCAAGAAACCAGTTTGAGAAGATTTGAGCTTTTTGACATGGCACGTTGTCCTGCTGAGATAAAAAGGGGACAGACAAGTTCAGCAACAACACTGAGCTGGCTGTGGTGTTTAAACTGTACTCCTTCGGTATTAAAGGCCAAAAGTGTGCTGAGATACCCCCTGCTACATTACAACACCACCAGCCTGAACTGTTGATACAAGGCAGGATGCATACTTCCATATTGTTTATGCCAAATTTTGACCCTAACATCCGAATGTTGCAGCACAAATAGAGACTCATGAGACCAGGCAACATTCTTCCAATCTTCTATTGTCCAACTTTAGTTTCCTGCTGACAAGAGTGGCACTTGGTGTAGTCTGCTGCTGCTGTAGCACGTTAGCTTCAATGTGTTTAGCGTTCAGGATTGACCTTCCTCATACCTTGGTTGCAACTCGTGGTTATGAGACTTAATGCTACCCTCCATTATCTCCAACCACTGTCCATTTTCCTCTGACTTCTGGCATCAAGAGAATGTCCTCTCATGTCATATTTTCTCTTTTTCAGACAATTTTCTGTGCTGTGCGTGAAAATCCCCAGTAAATCAGTAGATTTTTCTGAAATGCTGAGACCAGCACCAACAAGCTCTCTGTTTTCAAAGTCTCTTAAATCACCTTTCTTCTCCGTTCAGTTTGAACTGAAGCAGGTCATCCTGACCAAGTCTACACACCTAATTAAACTGAGCTGCTCCCATGAGATTTGCTGATTAGCTTTTTTGTTTACAAGCAGTTAAACGGGTACACGTAATGAAGTAACAGTGAGAGTAATTCTGATTGTTGTAGATTTTGTGTTGAAATGAGAATTAATCATTGGTTATTGTAATGATTCACTAATGTCATATTGTATGATTTTGGTATTTTTGTGATTAAATGGGTTCAGAATAAACAGGCTTATTACATTCTTATATTTTGCATCTATAAGTCACACATTACGATGGTTCATTCATCCTTAGAGCATTTCATTCCTCAGTATGTCTTCAGATGACCCAAAATTTCACCAAATCCTCTGTAATCTCAGGAGCTGTTGGTTTTGTATCAGGATAAAGATCAAAAGCTCCAATCCATTCTCACTGTTTTTGCTCTGTTGCAAGTTATAAAGGATTACATCCCTATTTGGCCATAATCACGTATTCTGGAAGCATCCTTGATGTCACGTCTGTGTTTGCGCTCTTACTGTACTGAACTGGATACTACATCTGTTTGGGATTAGTCCTTAAGGTCTCTGCTCCATAAGCCAAACATACCTGGCCCCATTCCATTTTCTTCTTGCCTCTCTCATCACTCCCGGAGCCAAATTTACTGAATCAGCTCCGTCTTGGTCTTTTGCACCCTTCTCCAGGGTTTTTGGAATAAAATCGAAGAATACAAGGGCCCAGATCCACCCCAGATACTTTGCTTCTTTTCCTCAACCCACGGAGAAACCTTGTGGTCACTGGCTCTGTTTTTATTGCCTACTTTTCATGAGCCTTGCACTAATCTTTTCAGGCCAATCTGGATTTGTTCCATTTTCTTCTCTGCCCAGCCTCTATAGTTTCCCTGGCCTGCATCTATTTTGTTCTCTGTAGTTTTACTTTGACTAAACTTTATTTCTATGAGGACTTTAAGTTAAATTTAACTATTTTGGAAAGCATAACATGACTGTACTTTGGATGTAAATCTTAACAGCCAGCAGCTCCTTTGCTCAGCATCACAGGCTATAGGAAACAACAATAGTTAAAATCAATCCACTTAGTATAAACTTAAAAGCTCATTCATTAAGACATTATGTCATTTAGCTGTTTCTCTCCTGTTGTTGTTCTCCTGGATCTTTGTTTATACTGCAAAGTAAAGCCACAAAGACTGTCCAAGAGATGGTACCTATTATAAATCTCTGAAATTAAAAAGAGCAAATTGCTCGCCTTTCCCAATTAGCATTTACAGCCACAATTTTCCAAAATGAGAATTTTATAGAATGACCCAAATAAGACCTTAATCACCTTAAGACAATGACAAAGTAAAAACAAAACTATCAGTTTGAGAGACTGAAAAAATCTCTTTTTTTCTTGCATCTGTTGCTCACTCCCCCCTCTGTGTCTCCTCTCCTCATCTAGGCACCAGTGCCAGTCACAGAGGACATGCAGAGTAACCAGCTGACTAGTACGACCAGCGCCCCGGGCTCACCACAGGAGGCTGTCGAGGTCCGCACTGAAAACCTCTTCCAGAGGACAGAGGTGCTGGCAGGTAGGTGCCACTGTGAACCACAAAGGACATCAGACTAGGCTACTGGGTCTTTGAAAATGACTTCACACATATAATGATATGTTACCTTCAGTCAACCTTTATTTAATGTCCTAGAGTCATTGAGCACCATCATTTCAATGATGTGGAGATGTGCCAATAACACCAAAACAATACTCTGAATAAATGTTATTTAGTTTGGCACCAGTCTGAGCTTAAAACAGGATGTTTCTTTAAATCTAAACTTTGTTAGATGTTAAAACTTGTTTCCCACCTTTTATGTGGGGACAAATGCAGATATGAGAAAAAATGGCTCAAAGGAAGAGGTGTATAAAATGTCTTAATCTGTTCAAGAAGGTATGAATAAAAAAGACAAGTTGTTTGTATATTACCTTAAAAAGCAACCACTGGTTAAAATAGGCATGAGTCAGGAGGATATTGCTAGGTCATTGTCCTTTAAAGGTATCAGTGCATTAGTAAGTTTATGTTAGAAGTTGCCTCCTTTAGCATCCACCTCTTTATGCTAAGCTAAGTCTACCTTTTTATGGTTTGCACCAATCCCAAACAAGCTCACTAAGCTAACCCAGGCTTGGCTTGTACTGAGCCTAGCTTTAACCTCTCAGTGCAGACGGATCCACCCTGATTCAATGTCTGTATTCAGGCAGATCCATCTTGCTAAGCTCCAATCTACAACAACCGTGAACAGACCAAAGCAGAGCCGCCCATTCAGAGTCCTTTAGAGCAGAAAGAGGTGGGAGCTGCAAGCTAGACCACAGCAGGAAGTGACTGCTTGTACAGAGATTAGCATAGATGCTAACAGCTTCAGTAGCAGTTTTGTTGGATCTGGACTGCGTTTCTTTATTAAATGAAAAGCAAATAACACTACAAACTTCGCTATGGAAAGGATATTCTCCCTCCACAAAATGTAGCACCCATATACTGCATTATCTGATTGGCCCGTAATTGATATGATTGACTGAACAATCATCTGATCACCTGCCGGAAATGCTTTTGAAAGGTCCTGCCCAATCTGAAACACTTTCTTTTTGGTGTGTCAGGTTAGCCTAGCTTAGTCTAGTATGAAGAGCTGCTAACTGGTGAACTGTCAGCCTGGTTCCATCCGAAGGTAGGTAATTAGACAGATGTGAGATGCTGGTAAGTGCTAACGTTAGATCGCACAGAGCTAACATTTCCTCTCGTTGCCTCTCTTAATGTTAAGAAGATGACCCCCTACCTTGTGTTGAGCCAACTTCAGCTTTGCATAAAAATGGATACACGGGGAACTCCTGATCAAGCTCTGTCTTAAGGAAGCATTCTTATGGGCAGTTCAGACATATTATATGGAAAAGATCAAGGAAAGCTGTTTTCACCTCCCATTCTTAATGCAAATTGAATTAAACTTAGCTTACACTGAGATTTGACATCAACCATCTTATCTATCTCCCAAAAAGGACCATTTCTGCCCAAATACTGAACCTTTCTTTAAGTATTTCAGGGTTATGAATGATCTATTTGGCTTGATGCTGTCTCAGTGTCTTTGAAGCACTTAAGAAGTGTTTCATTAGTTTTTTATCTACCGTTTCTCTAGTTATTATGCATTATACAGCTTGTTGGCATATTTCTAGCAAATTCTCAGTCAATCTCAGAAATGTGTTCCATAACGGCTCCCACCTGATCCACTTCTCAAATAATTACTTTTAATAAACCCCATCTGCTTCCCTCTGTGGGACCTTGTAGAGTTCACAGCATCGGTGGGTGTTTCAAGTGTGTGTTTCTCACGTTGAGTACATGAAAGAGGATGGAGAGGAAAATGATCGGACTGTCTGATGCTGTCTCTGTTTTTTTTTTTCTCCTTGTCGTGTCTGAGGCATGCAGTGATTGGCACTTCACTCTTGCTTTGTTGTGCTATCCATCTGGTGCTGGCAATATGTGGAAACAACCATCACAAATCAGGACTGAATCAGTTTAATAAGAATGCATCTTACATCTCCCTCAATAACTACAATTACAGACATAACACATATTTGGCCATCTCACTCCAGTTCATAATCATTATAGCTGTTAATGTTGATATTAACATGATCTTTCTATCCATGGTTGATACATCTATAGTAACTATCTCTAGCTCCACATGGACATGAGATCCCTCCTGAGAATGAGGTGTCACATCTCAAGAGGTCTACCATTAATACATTTATACTTAACGGAGACAAATATGGTAGGGATGCACTTGTGGTCTGGGCACCCATGAGTTCATCACTACCATAAATTCTTACTTCCAGTAAGACTTTTATTGATTATACTTCTATAAAATTTTCACCACAACCACACAGACATGAGGACCCTCCTCTAATAAATTTGTTTGCAGCAGAAACAAATTTGACGACGACAGGTCTATGATTGGTCCATTGATCTGTCACTAGCTTTAGTTCTTACTTTAGTCCGCTTGTCTCCACTTACCTCCCTCCCTTTGCCCACACACCCAACACAGCATCGTGTGGATTTGCTGTTCATCATGAGACTGGGGTCCACATTCAAGATTTCCTGCTGCTTAACAGAAGGTTTTTTCTTGCCGCCATGATGGAGGGATTCATGATTGGCTATATGGATTCATGTTGGGTGTTGGATGTATATATTTGTATATATATGTATATGTGTATTTTTATATGTATATATGTATCTATGCATATATGTGTATCCATAATATGAAGAGCTTTGTGCTCTATTGTAAAGTGTCTTGAGATAACACTTGTTATGAATTGGCGCTATACAAATAAAGATTGATTGATTGATTGATTGACATCTATTTCCCTAAGATTTTCCCATTTCATCTTTTGACTATTGTTCTTGGACCAAGATAAAAGCATTGCGAAAAAGGTCTTTGAATTAGCCTTCAGAAAATGTAAATTTATGTACTTTACCACATTCAGCCATCTGAACTTTTTGCCTCCTCTAACCTGTTCTCTTTTCGTTCTTCAAGATTATAACCATTAATCTTCATCTCCTGTATGACTTCTATAAAAATAATTACCCATAATCTAATTTTCATTTATTCACTCTGGATTGCATTATGGCTTCATGGAGCTTAGCAGCAAGGGTGTGTGCCAGGATGGTTACCCATGGGGCCGTGGGGCCAGTCAACATGTGGAAACCTAAAGTGGAGCAGAAGCCCAATTGTAGTGCCAGGAGAAAGCCTAAACAGATTAGAGAGCTATAAAGAACCTCATATGAGCATAATTGTGAGGGAGAATGAAATAAGCCCATGTGGAGAGTTATGAGCAAAAGGGAGCAGAGTCAGGGTGAAAGCGAGAGGAGTTTTGATACAGCCTCGATGGATCTGAAACAGAATTCCCCTGGTGTCTCAATACTTTTGACCTTTTCGGTCACCTATCCCCTTTTTAGAGACATGCGCTTTGTATTTTGGATATTGTCTCATTTTAGACCCAGTAATTCAATTTATTATGGTAGAAAACTTGAAATTATGACTGAAGATTTCCTTACACCATAAGATATTCCACCAATAGGTCCGTGTAGATTCTCATTCTACACGGACGTATTCTACATGGATATATTCCATCAATCTTTCTCTTTCTCTCCAAGTCATTTTCACCCAGAGGACTGCTGCTGACTGGGTTCACCATTTAAGACCACTCTCTGAAGAACCTGGGGATGGTTGTAGGGTAAAATCCTTGTAGATCAGCACTTGTAGACGACCACTGATGACTCTCATGTGGCACATTTGTTCTTTTGGACAGCAGACACAGTGCATCGCCGCAGCTTTTATCAGCATTTTATCCCAATTCTACCTGATTTTATGCATCTTAAACCCCGTTTATCTATTTACTCAAACAGCAGCTGAGCGGCTTATGCAGAGTGACACTCTCCTAAAATCCCAGTGATGATGTGCTCTATATCGGAACTCATGAGATGCGTCTTGGTCAATCCGAATACTCATTCAGAACTAAATGCTGGGGTGCGGTATGGCGGAGCAACCGTGCGCTTTCCACATATTGGTGGCGCAGGTTTGATCCCGACCCTTTAGCCTCATATCTTCCCCTACTCTCTACTCCCCTCTCTACTCCCCTCAAAAACATTTTTAAAAAGATATGGCTTCATCTACCAAAGGCAACCTTGACATTTCTCACAGTCTTTAAATTAAAAATGATTCAGCTCCTAAAGTGTTTTACAATCATCCAACCAGCAAACTCATCACAGATAGAGACCACTTGGCTGGGGCGTTCATCTGTACTACAGTCAATATTTCAGATTTGCGGTGAGGTTCATCCATCAGCTCAGGAGAAGAAAGGAGATTAGTTTCATGCTCTAGGGTTGACTGAGTGCTGTTTGTCTGCATTGGATTTATTCACCCAATGAAACCAAAACCTTTAGCCCATCCATTCTACACCCCAGTTGGGTAACTCTCTGATCTGAATACAGACGGTGCTGAATGAACCACATTGGGACAGCTCATCACTTGAACAAATAAAGCATCAAAGCCTCAACATCCTTTCAATGGTACATTAACTTTTGATCAGGACACACATTAGAGGAGGAGAAATGAACCAAAAGAAATGTTTAACTCATGTCTCTGGGGGCTAATTGAGGGTTTAAACTTTTGTATTGGTTCTGACATTCAGCTTGGGCAGTTGCAGCCTAGTTTCACAACATTAAAACCAGAAACCACTCTGAGAGCACAAATCTCTGCCAAGGTAGCTCCCATACTGCTGTTACATCTATAAGCAATAGTTCCATAATAATATGATTCCTTGACCCTGAAAACCCACACCTAGCACTCAGAATCATGTTGATATCATTATTAGTTAGACAGTTATTGAGCAAAAACAATTGTTTGCTAATGGCGGTTATCTGGATCACCACCAAAATCGAATTATTTTTAAGTTGGGCCATTACCAACATCTCCTGAAAAGTTCAGCAAATGTTCAGCAGCTTTTGCGTAATTTTGCTAACAAACTAACAAACAAACACATACGCCAGCAAAAACACAACCTCTTGGTGAAGGTAATGAATAACATCTAGAAATTTTGCTCTCAAATGTGTAAATGAATTGAGATGACAAACTGAATGTTTCTGAAACTGAAGCTCTTAAGTTACCTCAAATATATCTGCCTGTTGACCAACTCATGTATGTCTTTTCATGGCGAAACTTGACATGTTTAATGTTGCTATGGATACACTGTTAGGTGTAAGGCCAGCATTGGTTTCACAGTTTTGTTGTAACAGACACTGCTGTTAAATTCAACTCTGTTTTGTACTCGAGTGCACAAAAAGGCGATATACCCAACACTAAAAAGGGGGCAGCTCATTAGAAGTTCTTTTGTAAGGACAAACTAAAGGTCTCATTCTCTTTGGGGACAAATTGGAGACGTTTTACTCTCTAAGCATTGATTTTTGCCTCCTCTCTCTGTCTCTGCCCTTCTCAGCTGTTATCGCCGGCGGTGTCATCGGCTTCCTGTTTGCCATCTTCCTCATCCTCCTCCTGGTTTACCGCATGAGGAAGAAGGACGAGGGCAGCTACGACCTGGGCGAGAGGAAACCCTCCGGCGCAGCCTACCAGAAGGCCCCAACCAAGGAGTTTTATGCATAAAACCCCCCGTCGCCATCCTATCATCAAGAACGACATATTATGAGAGACTGTAAAAAGAAAAAACACAGTCCATGACAACAGCAGAACCTGTTCACACCCAACAATGAAATGTTTAAGGAAAACTAGCATAAAGGAAAGCTTTTGCATAGAGTATTGTAATTAAGACCTTTTCTTTCTTTCTTTTATAAAAAAATGAAAACCAAGCATTTCTCATTTTATGGCAGATCTCAGTGTATTTAAACATTTTGTGTATTATTTGAAAAGGCTAAAAAAAACAGGATGTGTAAAGGCGAGGAAACGATCGCATCTGTCTTCTGTCAAAGGAGCTGTTTTAAGTTGCTGACTACTTTTAACTGTAGCAGTATGTTATTTGTAAAGAAAAAAAATTTAAAAGTGGACATAATTGAATATAATTATTCTGTATCAATCCTACTTTCTTTTTTTTCTTTTTATTTTGTCCTAGCATGTCTGATGTTGAACTCTAAAAGGTGTATAACATTAATTTATCTTTTCTCTGATGTTAAAAAATGCCTTTGTAGTTTTAATGAAGCTTTTTTTGTCTTCATATTAACGCTGTTAACAGTCAATGTAAATGTTCTCCCTTCAGGTTACAATGTTTATTATTTGCTCTCACATCCGTTTTATTTTGATTTTTTTGGTTCAAGCGTGAGCATTTTTTCATTATGTCTTGTTTATTTGTTTGTTCTCTTCTCAGTTTTATTTTTGACAGCGTTTTAATTTCAGGTCTTTAAAAGATGAAAATCAGCGTGTCAGGGCTCAAGATAAAACACAGATCTCACTTCTGTTCGTATGTCTCGCTAATCTTTTCTATTTAAACGCTTTCTTTGTTACATCTTGCACATTTACTGCTTTTGCTTCCTGCTGCTTTATAAATATGTTTTAAGCCCATAGACTCTGTCCTCCCTGATGTCTCCCTCCACTTTACTGACAGCACCCAAACTTTGCGAACACCCTGTCACCCTTTCACCTCCTCCCCCTCCTTTCTGTTTACCCTAACCCTCCCTCGCTCTCACCTTCTTTTTTTTAATCAGATTGGAGCCCCGCCAGTTTAGTTGTCAACCCCCGACCGGCCCCCCTCTTTGCTCGCTCTCTTTCAGCTGTATGGAGCCACCCGGGTAGCCTGGCATTATTGTCGGTGTCCCTGCTGTTGATCTGCAAACTAAAAGGCCTGCTTTTGCTTGGATGCAAACACACCAGGCCCCTGGGCTAAAGCCCCCTATATGCAGAGCACATACTTCTGCAGCAAACACTACAGACCACCCCTTGAGAAATCTAGTTTCTCCCAGGCTGGAGATGTACTTTCTGTTATAAATGCGGATGTAAACTCATGATGGCCGCCACGCGCCCCCTCAGACTTCCTTGCGGGACAGCTGAGCACATCCTCCAGAGCTAATGTGAAGCACACATGAAATGGTGTATGCACATGACCAGTGGGGGGGCAGTGCAGAGTCAAGGTGGATGTGATGGAGTGAAAAACAGAAGCAGAGCCAATAGTGGTGCAATAAGGAGCCCTAAAACATGGAAAGGAAGGAGTATTTTAGCCCTTCCAGTTTCAGTGTCTCAAAGTCTTCTGGGTTTTCGAAATAGGGTTTCGGTTAACTGCCTGACAGACAAGCTGAAGCCTCCAACCAACAATAACAACAATAGTATCTGGAGATGCCCTACGTGTGAATTTCACAGCCTTGTTGCATCTCATAAAAGGCAGCTGTTAGCAACTGGCTAACCAGGTCCTGTCAAAGAATAAAATGTCTTCAGTAGATCAAAAACTGATGTTTCACACAGGTCTATCACAGCCATGAGCACTTACTTAATAAGGATGCACACAAAGTGTGTCTTTTATAGCAGAGGTAAGAGTGTGAAGTAAAAGCTGGAAGCTTAGGTGTGACATTGAAGACATTTGGTCATTTGGTTGTCTTTCTGGGGCAACGCTAACCTACGAACCACTTATGAAAGTAGTAAAATGTTGCCTGTCTCAAAATGTAAACCCTGTATTTCCAAAAACAAATCAAGGCCTTAATGTTGGATAATGTAAATGGTGTGGAAGGACTAAATTAACTTAACCAATCAGCTACTACAGCTGTGCCATTGAGCAAAATTCAAGATGGCAACAAAAAAGAAAGGAAGAGATACTAAGGCAACTTTCCAGGAAACATTTGAACTAGATAATGACTTGTTAGCATGCACTTTAGCTCTAAAATGAAGGTAAAGCTAATGATCAATGCTTCAACTCTATGATCTCCTATAGATGCTTTGAATTTCATCTTTGAAAAGGGTAGGGGCCCTGCCATTTTTGTGAGCAAGCCTTGATGTAATCACCCCGTCAGCTCAGTTAACAGTAACACCAGGACCATTACTTCCAAATATAGGGGAGGATGTAGGAACATATAGCAGAAGTGCTGAAAGTGTGCTGTATTCACTGGACATCTTTAAAGCTAGTTCATCTTAAGTAATGATTAATTATTGATGTTTGGTTCGTTAGATTTGATCCCAGACTTAACATGATTATCACCACATTTGCAGTGTACATACCACACATCAGGTAGTTTTATACAGCCTGAGCTCTCTTGTGTGGCATGTAATGGTATCCTCTAATAGCACATGTGACGTAAGGCCAGCACAAACTTTATAAACGCTCATGACGCAACAGGGTGCATGCAAATGCAAGGATTAACAAGAAGTATATTTCCAGCTTAACTAGGGTTGATCTATTCAAAGAAATAAAGACTTCATTGTTGTCATTTCGAGGGCTAATCTTGTTTATTTGAAGTGGTCAGCACAGGCATTTCAAAAGGTTGTTTATCAGGTTAAAAACCTACAGAAAGTGTTGTTATGATGCCATTTTTCTTCCTTAAGTGAGTGTGAAAGGCCACAAAATGGCTACTTAGCCAAGTTACGTCACATCAGAGCAAGTTACTGTCTTCTTTTTTATGACAATATGAGTATGAGCCTGCCCGGAGACAGAGACGGAGGAGACACTAAACTGTCAGGCAGGTTTGTGAATTGCCTTTTTCAGTTGTATGATAGTGAAGTAAAAGCTGCCACATGAACCCCCTCATGAAGTCCCTCCTGTATTATTTCAGTCCCTTATCCCATCCTTTTCTCCCTTTCTCTGTTGTCCTACCTTGTTGTAGGACTTATGGTACTGAACTATACTGAAAAACCCAAAGACTCACAGTGTTTGTACTCCCACCACCCTCCTCCATCATGGCCACATCATGTTTCCTCGTCCTCGTCTTTCTTCACTCTTTTTAGTTTTTTTTCTCTCTTGATTAGAGACCTGACCTTTGAGTCCAATTGCTTATTAGTATATGAAAAGATATATAAATATAAATAAATGTATATTCACAAATGTTTTAAACCTTCAAAGTGCCTACCATTCGGAAATGTACCTGCTCTGGGTGAGCATGTGGCAGGTTTGTACACATAGGAGAGGTGTAGACGACTTGACTGGCATTCTGTGAGCATGGATGACTGTAATGGTAACTTTTTTTTAGTCTTACAAAAGCTGACAGTATTGTACCTATAAGTTGAAACAACACTACTGAATAAACATTGTGGCCTAATATCCAACTGCCTCTGCCATTTTGTTTCTTCTTAGTTTATCATTTGATTGGGTCTGTCTCTTTGTCTTAAATTACATTTGGGCTGTTAAACCTGTTTTGGAAAGTGTGTATACTTGACAGACTGGAAAGAAGGGCGAGAGAATCAGGACTGATAGGTTCAGAGTTGAACCTTGGCTCCTGCTTCAAGAACCATAACCTCTTTATATGGAGATGGGAGCGAATTGGTACTGACAATTTTTAATCTATGAAAAAGAGATGAAAATAATCACAGAGTGAAAATAATGAGAAACAATGAGAAAAGATTCCTGAAAATACATTTTAGTCTGTAAAAGTACAGAAAGGTTTTGCTGTCACCTTGAAAAAAAAGTATTAGTATCACATCATAACATGATATGTTTTTTGTTATATCAAAATATTTTTACATTCTAATGTGAAACCTATATTTTTGGAACAATTGATTAATTTATTCTTTGAGTTTATTTTGAATTAAAAGACAGAAATAAACTAATAATTACAGCAATACAATGCTAAAGAAATTGTCACCACAAAGCCAAATATTGAACATCTGAAAAGAAGGGGGAGGAAGATAAAACTTAGACCACACTTACATGACAATGAAAACGGCCAAAAACGGAAAGTTTTCGTTGCGTTTGCACCTTCTGTTTAAACGCGGATTGCCTAAATCCGCATACTTGTGAAACCAGGGTCACAGTGAAAAGTTTTGAAAACATTTTGGTATTGTGTAAACAGGAATCAGCGTGTCAGGAAAAATTATGACACGTGGCGCATGCGCTGTACTCTTTCAGTTGAAGGTTGCGTGCGCACGTAGGAACAACAACAACAGCTTCGGCCGTCTACTGAGCAACATGTGCGCTGCTTACTGTGCTCAGTTTGTTATCCAGACAAAAATATCTCGCCACTCGCCATTTTTGTTTGTGAAAAGTTTTTCTTCACCGGAAACCGTACGTTGTAACACAGCTGTTTCACTACAAACCTACATTGCCAACTACTGGCCTGGCATGAACGCTACAGCGTTTTCAGTTGTTCTCCATGTGAACGCACATCGTTTTCACTTCATCTCCGTGTGAGTGCTTTTGAAACTGCAAAAGAAAAACCTTTAAGTTTCTGGTGACTATGTTGTGTAAACGGGGCCCCTCTACTTTAAGAATTAAGCATCAGTTAAGCTTCCAAATCTACATAAACAAACATGGATATGTACACACATACCAGTATATATCCAAAAGTCTGAACACATCCTATATATACTGTATATTTGATATGCATATTTATATCTAAGTATATATATGTAAACCAACACATTGATTCCTTTATGAAACTTGGCTGCATATATTGAATTTATGACTTATTATCTACTTTATCAAACTTGCTAGTTTATGTATGTGTGTATACATATATATTTATATATGGTTTTGCCTTCACCAAATCTAAGTGAAGCTATAAAGGCCTAAAAACTTGATCATAAGATAATTATGAGTACTATCTGCCAAACTAAAAGTGCACATATATATCTTTTATTTTGTTGTGTTTTGTCATAAAGCAGCCAAAGTTACTATGAAAGTGAATCTGTTTGCTCTACTTGATATATTTTCAAGGTTTTTTCAAATGCAAATCATCTAAAAGGAAAAGGTGTAACTTTATAAGTCAGAAATAAAAGCAGAAGCCTTTTCACGGTGGAAAAACACCTTCACTTTATTCTTTCATCAGGTTACAGGTTAAAAACAGGACGGAAAATGTAAAAGTAGTTTCACGGTTGCTGGTTGTCAGATTTTGGACAGATGTTTGCCTCCAGACTGAATGCTCAACTAAGTTTAACCAACTAATCAGCTCCTGGCTCCAGCCGTGAGAGATGCATCAATCTTCTGATCTAAATGACTTGAAGAAGAAGAAGTGCAGCTCTTAACTTTGCCTTTATAACACTCATTATACTGTCCAACATTGACCTACCATTTCAATCACTTCAAGAATTTTTGACTTGAAGTGAACATTGTGCATTTTATTCTGAAAACATCAAAGCTGCAGTTTCTCCTGGGATCCATTACTGAATGGTTTTGTCTAAAAAGTTGAGAGCAGACAGCTCACTTTACGGCTCATTACGCATCTAAGAAAAACCTCTCTAACAAAAGGCTCATTTGGGTAATTACCCAAAGGTAAACCTCACTTTCTGTGGTTTCCCTGAGGCTGAAAAATACCCCAAAGCAGAGCAGTCGTTTAAAAAGTGGTATATGGTATAAATAGGACATTTGAAATGGAGGGCTGTCTTTAATACTCCACAGCCCGTACGCTCTCTTAAAGTTACTTAAAGTCTGAGGGGATTATAAATGTGCAGATGAGTAATCTTTATGTGGTAATGTGCCCTGCCATATCATTTTAGTGCCCTAATCTGACCCCGTTACAGCGGGAGATTACGGTGGGGATTAATCTGGACCAGGATTGCACTGGTGCTGCGAGTGAAGGAAAAACTAGAGGAAAAATGCATTTTATTCTCTGTTCAAGTTGATTTATGCAGATTTTTCACATTGAGTACAATCAAAATCTGATTAAGAAACATGCAAGAAAAAAACAAGTTCTGGGGTGTCATTCAATCAGACACTTAATCACTGAATTCTGATACTTAATTGCAAATCAGTTTTAAACACATAAAAAAATGGCAATTGGGATTTAAAAGTGTTTTTGTGTCCTGTTATTCTACATCAGTGAAGTCTTAAAAGGATGGTTCAGTTTTTTTGAAGTGGGCTTGTATGAGCTCCATATGGCCACTAAGTACATTAGATGCAGTAGAAAGTTCTCTCCTCTCTCTCAGTAAGCCACAATTTGTAAAAGTTTGTGACACAGAACTAGCCGCAAACAGGGAAGCATTGTACCAAATACAAAGGGATATTTTCTCGGCCTACAAGAACTCCCATCAAAAAATAATACCACAGTTTAAGAGTACACTACATGGAATTTTTTTTGGTGCATTAACTTTTCGGAAAAATAAAGTTTATGTGGAATACAAGGAATACATGATGTGAGTTGGTTAGTTCCAGATAAACTTTATTTTTCTGAAAAGTTAATGCACTCAAAGAAATTTCTACGTAGCGTTCTCTTAAACTGTGGTATTATTTTTTGATGGGAGTTCTTGTAGGCCGAGAAAATACCATTTGTATTTGGTACAATACTTCCCTGTTTGTGGCTGGTTCTGCGTCACAAACTTTTACAAATTGTGGCTTACTGAGAGAGAGGAGAGAACTTTCTACTGCATCTAATGTACTTAGTGGCTAAATGGAGCTCATACAAGCCCACTTCAAAAAAACTGAACTATCCCTCTAAGGTTTATATTTCTCCACAGTGCATTTCCACAAAAGCACTGTAACAAAGCTCTGCTGTCATTATATCTTAAGGTGGTAAGATTGTTTGTGTTGCCCTGTGCTGCTCGCCCCCACTGGCACCGTGTGTTCCTGTCCCGCCTCTGTAGCCTTTTTTAGTGTGTATTTATACCAAAAAGAAAAAAAGAAAAAAAGAAAAACACTGTAACTAATCTTCGCCATAATTATGCTTCATGATGCCACAGGAGTGTGACATTGGTTTGGACTGACCTTACAATGGGAGCATCAGAGCATGAGAGCATGGCACAGTGTAAGTCTCACATACACACGCAAACAATGTAATAAAATCAAATTGAGAAATAAGAATCTGACTTCCTTCCTGTAGGGATAAAAACCTGCTTTTATTTTAAAGTAAATACGTAACCTTAAAAAAATAGCTTAAGGTAGCAGTTTAGAGAAATGTATTATATTTGAAGGTGCAGGCTGTACCGATCCATTGAGGAGTTTGGGAGGGTTTTTTTCGGTGTGAAATGAGACATTCAAAGGAGTAGCAGTTTCCTTGTTTTTCTGTAAAAGCAGGGAGACACTAAGGTGAATATTATCCAACTGCAGACCCTCAGTGCACCTCAACAGCAAAACATCATGTGATTATCACTATCTAAATAATTGAATGTGTTAATGGAAAACTGTAATCTCATCACTTTCACACTGACAGCTGTAGTTGTTTTTCCTGACATTAGATCCCACCTGACTTGTTATTTCACAGGCTGCTTCATCACAATGGGGTTATTCATACTCCAAAAATCCCCCCTGAAGACCTTCATGTGTGCAGAAACCACCTTGTGATGTTTTCTTTGAAGATGAGAAAAGAAAAGAGGAGAGGAGGCCCTCAACATGCATCAGTACCTACACCAAACCTCTGTGTGTGTGTGTGTGTGTGTGTGTGTGTGTGTGTGTGTGTGTGTTCATTCAGTCTCGTTCATGTCCTGAGGGTAGGAGGATCATTGGGCGCAGTGTTGAGCACCCTCTGGTTCCTGATATGTTGTTTTAAGTGAATACTCCTCTTTCTGCTCTTTTCTAAGGAAGCAGGTCAGTCTGTTCTTATAGGGTATCTGATGTTTACCCCGAGGGCAGTTTGTACAAGACATCCCACCAGGGCAGGACCCGCTCAGAGGGGGTGGTCCAGCAGGGAACCAATCAGAGAAGCTGTTTATATTGAATCTGGTGTAAAGAGCAACATTTCCCCATCTGTCTGCTCCTCTCTGTGCAGATATGTCACACGTGTTTGAACTTTTAGACTGGAGCTTGTGCTGCCAGATTTAGATGCTGTTTGGAATAAGAGGTCAGAAATGTACGGTGGCTCAAGCATCGCACAAACATTTTAGATCACTCAACCCCCCCCCCAAAAAAAAAGCTCTTGTGCAATGCAGAAGTATTTATTAAAGCCCATGAAGCTTTTTACTTAAACCAAAAACCATTCATATATTATTGTACCTATTCTGCGGCCTCTTGTGGGGACAGGATGGGAAATAGTTTGGGGTTTCTGGAACAGAGAGAGAGTGGGGAATGACGTGCAAGGAAGACGACCACAAGACTACTCCCTGCCCTGGACTTACATCTCACTTAACAAAACAATATTTTATCAAACTCAGAAGTGTTGAAAAAATGCAAAATATTTGGAATTTGATCTGTTGTATGGGTTTTATGCCTCCCCGAGGTAAACATCGCAAGAGACAAAAAGTGGTCAAGAAGAAAGGCCAAAGTTTTTTTTTGCAGTACAATGATTCATAAAAATCTTATAAGAAAGGTCTGAACATGAGACCCAATGACCTTGGCCTCTGAACTGTGCTCCTAAATTTAATCTGTCAGCGGTCAAGTCAGAGAGAATATTTGTGCAAAGTTTGACAGAAATACCTCAAAGAGTTATTGACACAGAATTAGATTAGATTTGATTAGATAGAACTTTATTAATCCCTTTGGGAAACTCCCTTGGGGAATTTAGCAGTTTCAAAATGTTGATAGAAAGATATGTAAAAAAGATATGTATAAACAAAAATATAAATAAATATAAATAAAAACAAAAATAAATAAAATATGGCTACTGGCTGGCTACTACTCCTTTCCGTCTTCTGTTTTCCTGTTACACCCCCCCCCCCCAGTGATTTATTCTACAGTCTGATCTAGAGTTGACATCAAGTTCATAAGTAAAGTATCATCATGAGGCCCAGAACATTTGTCCTTGTCCCTTCAAATCTTACCAGTTTCTCCTTGTAGAGCTGGCGTTTGAGTACAATTTTGCCCAGAAGCCTCTGACCCCTGACCTCCAAAATCTAAAGGCCAAAGTTTAAATCCTGAAAAGCTTCTTAACATACTGAATTCACATCCAATGGAAAACCAGTACACTACATGACCTTGGCCTTTGACTCATGACCTGCATCAATCTATAACCTCAGAAATGTAATTTTTAATTCTTCAGTCAAAATAGACATACATGCAAAGTTTGATAAAAAAAAACTCTTTCAGCAGTCTTGAGATATACCTCAAGACTCAATGGCCTTGACGTTTGACCTGTGACCTCCGAAATCAATTCAATGTCATCCTTGAATCTGTGGTAACATATTTTAATGTTTCAAGAAAATCCACTCAAGACTTTCTCTGTACAGTAGGATGAGATAAGGACTTGAGGGCAAATGTATGAATGGATAAAATTAAAACAAATATCTCTAGTTAATTCTCCCTAAATGTTACACTAAGGTGTCAGGTCAGAGGTCAAGTTTCCCACCACTGCACTTTTACTCTCTGAGAGCCTATACTTCACTGGGACAACAACTGCCATGTGGTAGTTCTAAATTGAAATTAAAACTATTTCACTACAAAAACTATTTTTCAAATACCAAAAATGTTTCAAGAAAAATGAAAAAAACAGACAGCTTATTTGTATTTGTTTACATTTCTTGCAACTGCAGAACATAGTTTGCGTTATTTTGTCTGCAGAATTTTGAGAAGTGATGAGATAACTTCCTCATCTACTGTCTGAGTTCACTGGTGTATATTGGGGTGGTTAAGGGTTCAAAGCAAAGATGGAGCATAGTCTTAGTTCTTGCAGCACACAGAGTCAAGATTGCTAACATGCCAGCATTACATTGTTAAACAGCTGATCAAAAGCTTGCCCATCACTGCTGAGAGTCCACTGATTACCTTTAAGCTGCCATCGGTTAATGCACTGAGACTGCCTTGTTTGAGCTGCCTACTCTTCACTGCTCCTGTTGCAAGCTGCTTTGCAACCCTCCTCTGCTCCAGCTCCTCCTGCTATTCTCTGACTTAATCAACATCAGCTGACATTGACGCTTCTCTCCCTGCTTCACGATTTCCTTGTGGAGCTTCCATCAAAGCCACAATGCTAAATCCGATAAACAAGATATGCTAATAAATAACTGCAAATAAAGTTGATTTAAAAACTGCTCCTGTGTATTTTCTTGACAAAGTGGTCCTGAGCCGGCTTGGAGACATCACCCCATTTAATCATGTTGCGTCCTATTTTTGTCATGTAATATATTGCATTTAGTGAAAATGTTTTTGCATTTGATTTAATATTTTGTGTTTCTGATGTTTTGGCATTCGACCCCAGAGTCACCACAGAAACGTGTTTGGAACATAAACTAAATGCATCTTTATAACGTTTTTCCTTGTATTTCAATCCTCTTCTCATTTTATTTTTATCTTTCTCTCTCACTTTTTTTCTTTCATGCCTTTGTAGCTGCAGAGCTAATTCAATAAAGCTGCCGGCCATCAACTGCTAGTCAGCGCCAAACCATGCAGAAACGTCAAGGAAATGGCATCCAAGGTAAACAGGCTGTCAGGCCACATAAGACCTCATGGCTGGAGACTGAGCCCAGCCGGGCTGGGGTGGACACGTTGCACCTCTGTGACCCAAACATGGACTACGGCGACAGAGCGAGCAGACACAACACCATGCTGCATCAGGCCAAACCAGGGCAAATGAAACTGTGATAATTATAGTCTGATCAAGCTCCAGACCCAGTCCAAGCTCAAACCTCATGTCTGCATACTTGCCTGGTGTTGGTTATAGTTGTTGTCGCCACAAGCCTCAGTCTCAACTCTACCAGCTGTGGCTGCTCTGACACAGCCTTTAATATCTTCAAACGAAGCAAGCATCTGCTTTTTCACAAGCTAAACTGCACTTAACTGAAAGTGAAGCAAATGTGAGCTGCTCAGTTAATAGGATTTAAATGTATTTTTGAATTAATTAATAGATTAAAGAAAAATATCTGAAGACTGACAAGATAATGTAACTTGACTATTTTGCATTGTTCTGAATTTGGTGTGCAGAGAGATTTTGGCTTGATCATATGTGTATCTCAGGCAAAAACAACTTGAAAACCTTGCTTCAAGCAAATAGAGATGCTATTTTCCTTTTTATGTGATCAGTTAGACACAAAAAAGTGAACAGGCAGAGCACTGTTGCTGTCTATATATAGCTATAACATGATATTGCACATTGTGAAACGCCACCCAGGTGGGCATAAAATGCTTCTCTCTGCTTTTCTCTACAAAAGCTGTTAGTCTGTGCTGCCAACTTTGTGTTTTAACCACATTCATTTTTACTTTTTGAATGAAAGACGGTTGTTCTTCAAGTGCAAACACCAACTGAAGGGGAATCAAACCTATTTATACTCCACTGAGCTTCATCTCAGAGAGGTAACCCAGGGTGGAGAAGATAGTGGATCAATGCTGTCTGAAGCTCCAATGTGTCTTTAAGTTTAGACAGTAGCATCGGCAGCGTTCTCGGTCAACAAAGTCATCCTTTGATCTTTACCACATACAGTTTGCTAGCGTAAAATATATAATAAGATCACATTTAGATCCCCTCGTGCAGGTTGACAGCAGGGATTTTATTTTAAGTAGTTACTCTAACCTTACAGTGCAGATAGATCAGCCTGATTTAATATCTGTAATCAGTCAGATCTTTCTTGCCAGGCTTCAACCTACAACAGTTGTGCTCAGCCCAAAGCGGGACGGCCTAATTAGTGTTTTTTGGAGCAGGAAGAGGTGGGAGTGAGATGAGAGCAGGAGGTGACTGCTCTTACAGAAATTAGCAAAGATGCTACTAGCTGAAGTAACAGCTTCATCAGTTCTGACTGCATTTCTTTACTAAATGAGAAAAGATAACACTACAAACTTCTCTATAGAAAGGATATTTTGGCTCCACTTTTGACCTGTTTTTGTGAGCGCTTAGCTTATGAGGTGGCCACATTCTGCCCTTTACACTGCAGCTGTAGTGCCTGCTACATTATCTCACTGACCACAGTTACATGATGTTTTTTAATTCAGAATTAAGTAGTCAGAATTAAATAATTCAGAATTAAAGTATTCTCCTTCACGTTTACATGGAAATAGTAATTCCGAATTGAGATTTACATGGAAAACATGTTTATTCACCTTTATCCAATTCTGCTTAAGGTCTGGGGGTTGGGAATGGTTCTGATTGGACAGGGGGGACGTGACATATTTACGTCTACCGGAGGGAAACAAACTCCAGTTCAGCATCTCCAGCGTCTCTGTCAGCGAAACCTCGTCCAACTTGGACGTTATGACTTTAGAAAGGTCTGCATTTTTATGCTTATGTCCATCCACTCCTTTCATTATTTCCAAATCTTCTAAGACTCTAATTAAATAAATTGTCTCGGCTTGAGTCCAACGCTTGCTTCAGGGGGGCCAAACTGTTCGCGTCATCGCAACAGGACAAGGGAGCCAGCGTGCGCAGAATGACCAGAATTAATTTAAAGTGGAATGAACCTATGCATCGAGGAATTATTCAATTCGGATTTAAAATCAGAATAAACCAGCCACCTGTTTCAGATCAAGTTTAATTCAGAATGGTCATTTTCATTCAGAATTAGGTAAAGAGGATTTAAGTTTTATTCTGAATGAAAGGGAAATTAAAGCTCTCATGTAAACGTAGCCATTGACCTATAATGAATATGATTGACGGAACAATTGTCCAATCACCTATCGGATATGCTTTTGAAAAGTGCTGCCTACCCAAATAATATCTATGGGCTCTTTCCCAGATGGGCAAGTAAAGCACACTGAAGTGAAGTGTGTCAGGTTAAAGTTAATCTACTTCGTTGTAGAGCACTGATCATCTTTTTTCAACTTCTATGTTGACTACTGGAGCTATATTTAGAAAAGTGTATGATTAGAAGATGGGATTGACAGTAAGAGAATTACTCCTCATGGGACTGGACAATTGTTTAATGCTTTACTGGATTAAGGACTGCTGGTCAGGAGGCACAAAGGAGATAACACCCCTAAATAGTATTTCCACACCTTTCCTGGAAGCAAAGTGGTCTAAAAGCTCCTGTAATTTACCCCTTTACTGGATAGCTCAGCTGAGTACTTCTTAAGATCAGAGGTGCTTAGAGATTTGTAGGAGGTAAATCATGTCTAAATGTTGTCCTACAATGCCTCAAATTCAGGCCAATTCTGCATCGACTGAATCATCATCTACTTTATTATCATAGTGGTTACTGAAAGCTCTGAGTCATGTGTTCGAGAGAATTTTGGTCTTGCTTTTTCAAACCTTAATGATGCTTTTACATTTGGCAGGAAGGCATTAAGTAATTACACAACAATTTTGCTTAGTTGGGATGATCCAGCGGGGAATTTGAACCATGTTAAGTCCTTGGTTTAAAGTATAAAGAGTAGGTGCATGTTAGGATTACAATGCCTAAGTGCTTGTGCTATTTGGGTTTTGAGTTTTATTTCAAGCATTATGTAATTAAGTATTTACTTCGGCCATAAGAGAACATTTGGTAATGGAGAAACACGGAATGGCTTCTGCTAACACATTAAGATGATGGGATATGAGGATAAGTAGCACTTGAAGCCATCATGGTGCAGGAATTCATCAACAGCTGCTCACACCTGGGCATATTTTATGACCCATTCATCAAAATTTTATAAACCAATATCTAAATAATGCTTCAGAGACTTTTGTCAAATCTTGGACATGTGACTCAGGAGGTTAATCATTTAAAACATCACTTACAAACATGATGCCTGCCTAAGGCTTCTTTTCTGCTGTCAACCAGCTGATTTTTGGCCACTCCATTTTTTGCGCTGAATGCTGTGTTTTGTGTGTCTTTATTGATCTTGCGGAGGCTTCACCTGGAGCTGTCTGTCCAATCTGTAATGCTGAGCTTCATTTCCTGCACCTACTCTCGTAAAAAATCATATGATCTCTCTGCTTCATCCAAACGGCTTTGGCAAAGCCTACATTTACAAACTCATCTTTAGAATTTTGCTTTGGCATCGTGGACACAGCAGTCCTTACCGTCACTCGCATACATTTACTGCTCTCTCGCACTGAGAGCCAGAGGGTGCGTGCAGATGTCAGTGAGGGGGTGGCGTAAAGATGAGGGAGGGGATGGGCATAACCCCTACTCACAGTCAGTTCAGTGGTTTAAGTTTGACGGCTTGTGACCCAATAAAAACAGGCTCAAGACCCATCTTGGGTCAGGACCCATACTTTGGGAAAGGCTGTTTTAGAGTAAGATCATGTGAATTTAAAATCTCAAGAAAGTTTTTACATATTATTTTAAACTTTGCACAAATGCCCACAATGATGTAAGTATGAAGTAAAAAGAATCTGGAGGTCAAAGGGCAAGTTCATGTTTATCCCCAGGTTTTTTATACAAATGCCCACATTGATTAAAGGATGAATTCATTTTCTCTTGAAGGTTATAGATGAATAATCTGACAATATATGTTCAATACATGTCACTAGTTCATCTGGGAAAGAGCCAATAGAAAGTGTTGTGGGCATAACCTTTCAAAGGGATATCCAGGAGGTGAATGGACCATTGCTTTGTCTTATCACATTCATTATGGGCCAATCAGATAACGTAGTAGGCGAGCGCTATTGCTGTGGACTAAAGAACAGAACGTGAGCCACTTTGTAATTTAATCTCTTGGCAAAACATGTCAGAAGTGGAGTGAAAATATCCTCTCCACAGAGAAGTTTGTTGTGTTGTCAATTGTTTTTCATCTAATAAAGAAACGCAGTCCAGATTTGATAAAACTGCTACTGTTTTCTTGCTACTACTGTTTTCTTGCTCGGAGCTCCCTCCTCTTTCTGCTCTATAGGACTCTGTTTGGGCCATGCCACTTTGAACCGCTCACAATTGTTGTAGATTGGAGCTTGGCAGGATGGATCAGTCTGGTTACAGACATTGAATCAGGCAGATCCATCTGCACTGCAAGGTTAATAGATCAACGTCAAGTTCAAAGGGTCCTTAAGTTTATCCTTTGCTTTTTCATTTGATTTTGTGAACACCTTGCTGTAAACCTTGGCACTGAAGCAGTGTTTTTTAAACTGTTTCTACCCAAGGCACACCTGAATTCAAGCCAAGCCATTTTAAGGTACACAGTCCATTCAAAACATCCTGTTTTAATCTTATTATTCGGGGCTTTTATTTGTATCTTCTTGTACCTTATTAAATTTGGCAAACAGCAAATTACTCATGAAATTGAGAATTAAATTTCACTGATTAAGCTACAAACACTTAAGCCTTACAACTCACTTTTTTAGGTAAACTAATAAATGGTTCAGACTGAAAAACAATGAATTTTGTTACCTGTTAATTCAGCTAATTGCAAAAGAAGGTGTTCTCTTGGAGGTTTTATGACATTTCTGATGATTTTACAAGTTCCCAAGGCAGACCTTGACCAGTGTGACCAATGCACTCAGGCATCAAACCAGCAGATTTAGTCTATCTGTAGCTGTTTATTATAAAAAAAATACAAAGATGCTTCTCCAACCAACACTCTCAGCCTGTTCAATGTTCCTTACAAAAAACAACAAAAAAAAATGAACTTTTCTCCTCCATTGTTAGATAACCCTGACATTAAATCTTCAAATCAGCCCCCATTTCAAAAAGCAAAATTACATCTTCGGTCAGTTTCAATCATTTTTTGGTCCACATTAATCTAGGTCAGAGTAATTTAACAGGATACAAAAAGCATAGACAGAACATGACGCTATCTTGAACTCACAAATTGGCCTCATGTCCTCTTTAATGCAACATAATTCACCCCAAAGGATGACCACTCCCAGGATCTGGCAACAAGTTTAACTCGCACATTCAAACAAAGCACAGCTATCATTTTCCACAATGGTCTTCATATAAATATTGAGACAATAAAATCTAAACATTCTGCTCCAAAACCTCAAGCTGCTCAGTTTCTCCAGACAAGATTTACTCTTATTGGAAAATGTCAGGACTTTTAACTGTACAGGCTTTATTGTCGAAAGCTGGAACCCACATCATCACACCACCATCAGCAGCCTGAACTGTTGATACAAGGCAGGCTGGATCCATGCTTAAATGGTGTTTACACCAAATTCTGATTGTATATATACGTGTGTATATAAACACTTTTATGTCCTTTGAGTTGCATGTCATTCTGACAGCACTTCCCTGATGTTTCAATCATGTGAGTTAAGGTGCTTAGATTTTTTCCAGTGTTGCGGTTGTCTTAGATTTTGTAAATACTTTGTGTATATAATGTTTACTGGGTAATATTAAATGGTGTATAACCTCTTTAAGTGTTACCCCTTGTACTGTGTTAGCTTTCTCTATACACGCTCCACTCTAGGGTCGGTTTTGACCCGTGCCTTAAATCAGCTGTAAATTACACAAAAAACAATTATCTATCATGCAATTTTTTTCCTTATATCTTGGTTACCTTGTCAGGTTTCATTATCCATGAAAATATTGGTTTTAATATCTTTTGGTTTTGGCCTTTGTTCCTTTCTTTGTCTGTATACCCCTTGATTTCAATAAGAAAAATATAAAATTAACCTCAAGAGAATCATATAAATAAATAAGAGGTTGTATTGTTACCTCTAATATTATTAACTCTAGTAACATCTATGATGTGACGGTTCAATTATATATATATCTACTTAAAGAAAAAAGCAAAACAGTATTTTTTAGCAAGAGAACTTTATGCGCATGAATATTTGTGAATATTTCTGAACATTTGTCTGTTTATCTTCACAGATGCACCATGAATTCAGTTTTGGCTCTAATTATTGCTTTATAATCTTATTTCTATGACTGAGTCAAAACTGCCCCTAACAACACAGATGACGATATTTCATCAGAGCACTCATGATTTATTGTTTCCACTTTTTCTTTTCTTTTTTTGTTTAAATAGAGGTTCCTGACAAAGTCAAAAAGACTTGATGCAACAAATAAATATTTAGTGGTTCTTTTATGCATTTAAAACGTAAAATGGGTCTGTACCGACCCTAACACAGGAGGAAGGTTAATTTATTTTTTGTTATATTTTATTTATCACATGACTTATCAGTCGACCCTATGGCTGGATAAATGGAGGTCTCCTCACTTGTTCATGTCTGATGAAGGACTAAGACCTGGAACATCACATCTGTGGCAATTAACAACATTAAATTGACCTTGGAGCAACTTCTGGTGAGCAGATTTCTGAATTCCTTCTTGGGTGGTCTAACTATGATTTGGATATTTTACAACCTTGTAATTGGAGTTCAGAGGAAAATGAAAAGCATCATAATATCACATGGTAAGTAAGACTTAAAACATGTGCTGAAGGATATAACAAAATGTAAAATTGTTCTTTTCAAAACTACTCAGTAGCTGGTGGGATAAGACATGGCACAAAACTCTACCTCAACCAATTTACAATTTTCAAACAGATATTATAACTCTCCACACACACGCGCCAAACTCAATTCAGGGGACCGACAAGCTGCTCACTTTGCCACCTAATCACCGCGCTTCTTGATTAAACACTGACTGATTATGAATGCCAATGTGGCACCTTGCTTCCTCTTGATAGGATTTCAAAATGATTTCATTCCCTTAGCACCCTCTCATGCACGCAGAGTCACTTCCCATTCTCATCTTCCGCTGCTGCACCCTGCAACATGATATCGCCGTCATTTCGTTTAATTCTTCCTGCTCATTGGAGGTCTGCTGAGGGAGGATGGAAGTTTTGTTTTCGATTAGAGCGCCCGCAATGAGGACGTTTATAACCATTATATCCTAATTAGATCTGAAGCCATGGGGAGGAAAAAGTCATATGGATTTGTGCTCCGAGGCCATGGGAATGCTGCGTTTTTCCGGGGCTGGAATACTTATTCTGGCAATGGTTTGAATTAAAGGTTTTAGTAGTGTTAAAGCTCTGTAACATGGCCTGCATCTGTATCCATTCACATTGCAGTACATCGGGTATTCTTAGTGGTGAAATATAAGCCGCACAGTGAATAGTGAATGACTTCAGACATGTCCATATTGTTTCAGTAAAGATCAAAGTCTAAGAGAGAAAGTTGGGGTTTGAAGTTAAAGGTAGAGGACTTACTTTATAATAAGACACATATACATTTCAGTCAGAAGTTTCAGCAAGTCCAAACACGCTGATCACATCTTTTTTCGATTGTTTGATTACATATTCATCACAGAAAGAGGATACAGTTCAGCCTCTGAACTCCAGCAGACCTTTCTCAAGACCTGGCTTTGCACCGCCGCCTTTGTTCTCATAATCATTGCGACGCTGTTTGATGAAAAGCCTCATATCTCCAAATAAATCATCCGTCCAGGATGTTAAAACCAGGGGGGGAAAGGAAGGGGACGTGCGTTGAAGTTAAGTAGTGATGGAAATGAAAGTGGCTAATGAGCTTAAGACTAAATATTTGTTGGTGCTTAAATGGCTTGTTAATCAATTATTTGTTGAATTTCTTATCAACATCAGTTGGGTTTCTGTCTGATCCCATTTATCTACCATTGATGGATGTCCAACACTGAAGACACCCTCTGTGAGGTAAGGATGTTTTCCTGTGAGAACAAGCAGGACACATCCTCATCAGACAGACTCCCCACCTGACTGTTAATGATCTGTCTGCATTGGATAGCGGATACAGATAGCACAGGTCCAATGGAGCTGCCTTGACGCCTAAAGCCTATTTTAATGGTGTGAGGCATGTTGTATAAGGATAAATAGCAAACACAGGTTTAGGGAAAGTCAGTCTTTGCTATGTACATAATGTAAAATTAAGTTGCAAAGCCAGAAGTAGAGCACAATCAAGGATGGATGATGTTCTTTAGTTGTCTTTAGGTGTGTTTTAGGCATATCATAAAACTGAAACTTTTAGACCAGTGTGCACTTGCTGACTGATATCATTGTGTGGTCCAAACCTCTGCTGGGTCATTAATTCCTCTGCTTTTACTTTGTCACCAAACACTCTGAGTATGATGAGAGAGAAAAGCATTTACTTGAGTTCCAATTACAATCATGATTTTATCCTCCCAAAACCACTGTTAACCAATGTCTGTCAGGTGTAGCAAATAAAATGCTTCGCTCCCCAGCGTTGAGCCTTTACATGCTGAAAAACAGGCTCATATTTTGGCTGACGTTGAATGAAATTATTCAATTTTCAAGTAATGAACGAAACATGAGGGGTGCTGGTTTGGTGGAGTGGTAATCAACCGGGTGCGACCATATTCATGCTCCTGCCAGCCCGGGTTCGAATCCAGCCTGAGGCCTGTTTGCAGAGTCCTCCCCTACTCTCTCTCGCCCCCTTTCATAAGCCTATCCACTGTCTCTCTCTCTCTCTCTCTCTCCTATCATTAAAGGCAAAAAATGCCTCAAAAAAATCTTTAAAAAAAAAAAGGATGAAACATGAGTGTAGTTCACTGTCGGGGGCGAACATAGAGAACAATGGGTATTGTTCAGGACTGAAACTCCCAGCCCCCACAGGCAACACCTAACACTTAGGTGTGAGACTGGCAGTAGCCACCTTCGTTGGAGGAGACCTAAGGGGACTACACAGGGCCCCCCATTATCCAGTGCAGGTCTCAAAGCCATTGTGACCCCTCTGTCCTGTGCCACTTATGTTTGACTCAGTCTCTCATGAGTGCAGCTCCCTCTCTCTGCCTTTCACAGTGACCCGTTTGCTTAGTAGATAAGCTCCTCATCTTTTTGGTCCAACTGCGACCCCTCCTTTGTGAAAGTCTTGGAAAGACAACTTCAATAATCCAATGCTAACTCACAGTAGAGCAAATACTTGTGAACCACCAGTTGAGGGAACCAAGAAGGTTTGAAATAATCATACTGATAATACAACTGTTAAATATTTTCTTTATTAGAAACAGAAGTTAGTGGCTTGTTAAAGTATATTTTAATTGATGGTTTGCAAAGACAATGGTATAAAACAATTTCTTTGAGCTAAAAAGTCCTGTTTTTTTTTTTGTTGTTGTTGTTTTTTTCATCTTTCCAGAAGCAAATGTATTGCTTTATATCAATAATATATGCTGAAATCATCTTTGATGCTAGTGTCACTGTATTCTTAATTGGTGGAACTGACAGCAGGCTCTTGAATTTCACAACCACAACTTTACTGATGTGACAGCCTGAGCAAACATCCAGGCCAGAATTGGCTCCTGGCAACTCAAGCTATACATTTCTCTCATTAGCTGCAACCTTTTCTTTTCACTGCCTCCATCATGGCTACTGATGCAATTTTTTTTAATCATTTTTGACACATATGGCTTCTGTCTGAAAAGGAAACATGTTTTTGTTTGTTATTCTGCCTGACAGATGTTTGCACATACATGTTAGATCAGATAAAAATGACACCTCTGTTTGACTTCCTGTTGGTTGACTGAAGCGTATTTCACTAGAGATTTGCACTGTATGTGCAGTCCTCTTCCTTCTGATAATCAGCTGTGCTTCCCACCAGATTTACCACCAGTGTACCAGTATAAAGTGCATTTCACTCATGTATGATGCATGGTTAGAGGCATTGATCACACATCTTTGCAGAAACAAGCACATAACATGTTATTTAAAGCAGACTACACAAACTCAAATCAAAACCAAAGCTACAGCCTCTCAGTTTCATGCCTGCCTAAGGGTTACAATTACAGAGCAGCGAGCATAGTGGTGGCTACTGGGGAAGAGTTGAGAACAGATTCTGGAGGTGTGATTATTAGAAGCTGTACAAGGAACTAATGTACATGAGTATAAAAGACCTTAGCTTCTGCAGTCCAAATATTTCTTCTCTCTGTCAGAGTGGACATTTGTTCAACTTTTGAGATATTGCTTTCATTAACAGGGAACTAACATGAGACCCAATAACCTTGATTTTAGACCCTTGATTTCAAAACTTAATTAGTTCTTGTTGGAGCCAGAGTGGATTATTTGCATTAAGGCTGACCACAATCTCCAAAAATGTTCTTAAGACATGGCTTTAAGTTGAAGGGGATGATCATTAGAAACAATGCCCCTGAAAATGAAACTGCCAAAATCTCCTGCAACTGGAAGCTGGTGTTGTGTGAGCAGAGCGGCAGCATTATTTGGCGTCAGCCCTGGTACCATTTCCAAACTTAGGACCTAGTTCTGTGAGCCTGGTGAGGTAGAAGACAGACCAAGAATTGGGTGTCCAAGGAAGACAACACCCAATGAAGACTGGTTCCTCCACCCCTGGTTCACTGAGGTACTGTAGGCTTTTCCAGGGGAAGAGAGGAGTTTTTGCACATGTTTTGGGCACTACCTACACATTTAACTGTGTTACTTATTCCCTAAATGCAGAATCCTAACAAGTTGTCCATCCATCTACTGCTGCTTATCTGGGGCCAGGTTGGGGAGGCAGCAGACCAAGCAGGTCAGCCCAGACTTCCCTCTCCCCTGACACAAAAAGTTTCTTCTGGGGAATTCCAAGGCGTTCCCAAGCCAGATGGGATATATAATCCTCACAGCAGGTTCTGGGTCTGCCCTGGGGTTTCCTTCCAGTTGGGCTTGCCCGGAAAACCTCCACAGGAAGGCAACCAGGACGCATCCTAATCAAATGCCTAAACCACTTTAACTGACTCCTTTCAATGCAAAGGAGTAGAGACTACTTTGAGTTCCCTCTGGATGTCTGAGCTTGAGGAATTTCATTTGAACTACTTGTATCTGTGATCTCATACTTTGATCATTTCCAAGAGCTCATGACCATAGGAGAGGGTTGATTTTATCCTTCATTCAGAGTGGACATTTGTGCAATATCTGTCAAAAAGTCCTTGATGCATTAAGACTTAAGATTTCACATCTACAAATTCAACATTATGCCTCAGATGTTAACAGCAGAGGCATAAAAAAGGTGCTGATGGAGTCAGAATTTTAATGATGCAGCACTATTTTGATACAGTTTCAAGTCAAACACATTCACTAATTTCACTATTCCTACCTCCTGAGATTGACTTATTGGGAACGCTGCGTTTTCATGTGACAGCGGATAAGTTATGTGACACATCACCCCGCCGCAGCAGGCTTCAAACGCAGAGAAAACATTCGCCTCCATTTCTATTCTGATTCTTCACTCAAGCCTGCACGCACCTTTTCATCCAACTGTGACTCGACTCATTCAAGCCACTATGAAAAAGCAGCTCGACAACACCACTGATTGAGCCCCAGCAACAACAAAGGGAGACAGATACTAAGAAAAGACATTGCCCGTTTGACTCAACAGACGTGACTTTCTGTTTCCCTGCATGGTTGATCCTTCTTTCTCTGCGTCCTCTTTTGTCTCCTCCTCACTCTTCTTTCTTTATTGCGTCTCTACCTGCTGATTTTAATGGCTCAGAGAAGGCAGAGAGAGTGAAGAAAAGAAGGATGAGGATGAGGAGGATGGAGGGGATAGAAGCAAGGGGAGGGCTCCCCCCATCTCCAGGCGAGGCTTTAATGAAGAGGCCTTTGAAGTTTGCTGTGATTGAGCAGCGCCCATGTCCTCTTCAAAAGGGACCAGCACCTCTCCGAAGACATGCCGTCATTTCCTCTTGCTTCCATCGCCCCCTCTTGATTTCGTTGCTTTTGTCTCTCTCAATTCCACTTGAGATCTTCGGCTCCTCTTTCTCCTATTGCTCCTTTAATGACAAACATTTCTTCGAACCCCCTGTCCCCTTCTCTCCCTATCCTTCTCTGTGATCAGGACATGGATCATGACTCTACTTAACTAACCGTGGTAGTCCCATCCCGTTAGCTTCACCACTTTGAAGCCTGTGACAGCTGATGGATGGAAGGAAAGAGGACATCTGGGCACTTTGAGACCTACACACTCTTAAACATTAGCAAAGCAGAGGTAAATAACTAACTTAAATATCAAGCTGGATTAGCTAAATTGTGTCTAATAGTCTCTTTGATACATCAATAATGTATAAGGTAACTCTTGCACGTCCTGGCCTTTTTAGATCTGTATATATGTCTCAGTCTGCACACATTGGAACACATTAACAAGCAAAGTATGACCATGATACTCAGTGACCTTGGCCTTTAGCTCATGACATTGACAATCTGATCAAGTCAGCCTAAAGGAGGGGTTGTCATTTCTGCAAAGTTTAATGAAAGTGAGGTTATTCTTGGGACAATGCAACCACACGCGAAGGATAGCCATGAGACTCCATGAATTTGACTTGTGACATTTTTTAATCTATCTATTTAATCTCCAAAGTTGACTAGAATTTTCAGCAAAGTTTCATCGGACACTTTAAAAATAATCTAGATGTTGCATTCTCTAGCAAAAGATAACAACAAGTCTCCTTGCCATGACCTTTGACCTAAAAAATCCAGCAAGCTCACATTGGAGTCAGACGGGACATTTCTTCAGTGTTGGAAGAAAATCCATCGTATTTTTGAGATGCTGGATGCTGTGTACAAGCAAAGGATAATGATGAAGCTTAGCAACTTTGACCTTTGAGATATGACTTGAAAATCCAATTCATTTTTGAGTAAGAGTGGACAGTTAAGCAAAAAAATGATGAAAATCCCTTGAAATGTAAAATTCTTAATGTATCAAAGTCTTGTTTATTATGTTTGATGTTTTATGACTGGTGTGTTTGTCTAAAACTGTTGAATGTGCTGCTGTCTTGGCCAGGACACTCTTGATAAAGAGATTTTTAATCTCAATGAGGTCTTCCTAGTTAAATAAAGGTCAATAAATAAATAAAAACAAGATAAAACATTCTGTTAATATCGCTTTAAAATCTTATCAGATCATTTTTAAGTAAGAGTGCACGGACATTTGTGTCAAGATTAAAAAAAAAGTATTCTTGAGATATTTCATTTAAAAGTTCACTAGCAAAGGATGATTATGAATCACCATGACCTTTACCTTTTATCTGTGACCTCGAAAATCTAAACAGTGATCCATGAGTCAGTGTAAGACCATTTCAAGGACGTAAAAGCAGAGGCAAATATGGATGTCAAAACAAAAAAAGCTATGCTTAAATTTGTTAGAGTTACACCAAAAAGAGTCTACAAAAGAGCGTAGACAACTATGACATCCACCTGTAAGGTCAGAGATCAGCCAGTTAATATGTTACACCAGAGGTTTTGGGTTTAGTTAAGGCATTATTCTTTTAAGCAGATAACCTGTTATGGTTTGGGAAATAGGTCACTGAGGTTAGAGTAAGTTGCTGTGGTAAGTTGATGTTTTAGAACAAGGGTCAACAACCTGTGGATCTTGATCTACTTGGCGATCTCTAAGTTGTTTTTGGTTGATCTTTAAGACACGATAGTTTGGTCTTTTTCTAACACAAAGGATGGACCTTTTCACTTATCCCTGACAACCATGAATTTGGTGAATCCAGCTTCTGTGCAAAATGAATTGGGTCTAAGGAAAGTTTACAACATTTTATGCCAACATTGTCAGACATCAACTCTTAGAGTCATGAGGGTTTTTATATATATATTTATATGTATACATATATATGTGTATACATATATATATATATATATATATATATATATATATATATATATATATATATATATATATATATATATATATATATATATATATATATATATATATATATATATATATATATATATGTATTTTATAAATGCAAATGTGACTTCATATTAACTGATTCTGTATTTCTGTCTCTGCCCTTTATCTAACTGATGGATTGAAGGTTGTATCTAGTGGCCTGAATGTGGGTAAAATTAAATAATGATCATTGAAAAATAACTTTTCTGTATGTTTCTCAGTGAATATAGGTGGGTAGATCTTGCTTTCTCTATTAGCATCACAGATGATGTTTAGTAAAAAAAAAAAAGTTGGTGAACTTTGCATTAGAATAAAGACGAGAAAACCATGCCAAAGCTTCAAGACAATAAAAGCTAGGACTTTATGTAAAACTACTCTGTGCTTGTGCAAAGAAGGGTTAGAGTTTAAGCTATTGAAATGATAATTAAATTTATGTAAAACAAAAGCCAAAGCAGATAGACCCTGAGGCGCTGGCAGGTTTGGCCTACGGTTTGGGTAAGGATGAATCATCAGTTTAAATGACATAGAAACTAATTCATCAGATGAACCGGGGCAGATCTGGAAGTGCACAGGCCCACCCACATTGAAAGATGGCCCAATAAGAAAAAATAAATAAAAGAAAAACAATATTTAATTTAATGTAAGGTTGAATTGTTTTTTATTTCCATATAAAATACAGATTTTGAAAAATGCAGTGCAGCTACTTAATGTGATTAACATTCAGAACATCATATCTTAAGTGAAAATAGATTTTCAGTCATTTTGAATATTAAAGAAAGTATTTCACTTATTGACACAAGCTGGTTTAACTGTTCTTGTGTTACTGCAGATGTAAATAAGTTGAAATGGGTTCAAATTTTAATTTTACTGCAAGATTATTGGATTATTCAGGGTATAAACAAACTGTATAAATGCATTTTATTAAGATAATTAGTCAAAATGTGTCTGAAAAACAACATATTGAAAATGCGGTGATTCATTATATGAATAAAAATCTAAATCAAAATAAATGTTAGAGTAAAAAAAAAAGAGGCCCCTCCAGATATTCTCAGGCCCACCCACTCAAATATTCTGCATCTGCCACTGAGATGAAGCACTAACGCCTCCTTTAAAACTGGTTGGAGCTGATTTAGCTGGTGATCGACAGATGTGAATCCATCATTTGAAGGTTGAAATTATAGATTATATTAATGATTAATAAAGTATTCATATTTAAACATGTAAACAACATGTAAGTAATTGATAATGCTTTTTAAATGAGCAGTTATGTATGTTCTAATATCTTTGTGCATAATTTACAGTGTGAAGTTGTTATAATGTGTAACAGAAATGTATTTGTGTTGCTTGTGTGAGTTCTTGCATCATTAAGTATGAAACACACACATCCACACACACACACACACACACACACACACACACACTCAAAGGTTCATTAATGCACAGTTGCCTCCAGCATCCAGGAAGAGATAGTGACTCCCCTCCCCATCATCCCTCTGCTCTGATACTACTCTGTTATCTTTACAAAGTGTCTCAGTGGGCGATTTAGCCGCTGTCCACCCATCACTCCAAACCTCCTACGCTCTTCCTCTGCTTTATTCCTGCAGGTCATCCTCTCTCCATGCTCTCTCCTTTGCAGTGGACCTCCATTTCCCCCTCCCCCAGCTAATTGATCTCTCCTCCAATGTGATGGGCCTCTGTCATGTACAGTCTGGAAGTGATGCTCTGAGGCCATGTGTTATCAAAGGAAGATACACTGAGTTGCCCATGGTTTGTATTTGAACTCTGGGGAAGTGAACTTCAGATTGTGGTGGTTTCTGATTATGATGCACACCATTAATGTGTGACAGGCAGTGCAGGCGTTTAATTGACCATCCTGCTAGCTTATCATGTTTCACTTTACAAACTCTGAGTTCAAAAGGGTAAAATTCAATGCAGCTCAAAATCCCCTCGCCCTTTTGCTCTGTTCCAGCTCAAGTTCCTGATTTCTGTCAAATCTATTGACCCTAGCTTAATTTACAACGCTCATGCCCAACCTTTTAATGTATTCTGTTGCTCAGGTAACTTCTCCTGGCTTTTAAAACTGTACTTTGACTTTTTCTCTGTGTGTAATTGGATCTTTTTTTTCCTTCTGGACTGTTTTGATGCACAAACCAACAGAGAAAAAGGGTAAAGGGTTAACGAAACACATGGTAGGGTGCTGGAAACATTCCTCAGAGATTATGGTCCATATTGACATGATAGCATCACACGTTTGCTGCAGATTTGCTGGATGCAAATTCATGATGCAAACTCCACCTCATCCCGAAGGTGCTCTGTTCGACCGAGATCTGGTGACTGTGGAGGGAACAGGAGTACAGTGAACTTATTGTCATTTTCAAGAAATCTGTTGGAGACAATTTGAACTTTGTGACATGGTGTATTATCCTGCTGGAAGTATCCATCAGAAAATAGGTGATCATAAAGGGACGGACATCAAAATTGAGTTCCAACTCACTAATCTGTTTAAAAAACACAAGCATCCAAACAGCATAACCTGTAAATTTTTTACAACAATTTAATAATGAGAGGAGCTGGACAGAAATTGCAACGCCCAAGGATATTGTAGGATGCTAACTGTTAGCCACATTTAGCCTCCTGAAGTTATGCGCCATGTTTGTTTACATTAAAGTTGCGTGTGATCATGCAAGACCACAAGCTGCAAGAGTAGAGGCCCTGCCTTCATGGTAAATTTATCAGTTGGAATTGTTAAATAAATCAGTTGGTTTGTGATGTCCTATGTTTCTCTTTTTGTGGCACACCACACACTACAGGAATAAAACTTATAAATCAGACAATATTTGTCTTCATGTGTGGGCTCTCTCACTGTTTCCAAGTGTACCAGGCTTTACTGAAGCCTTTCCCTCAACTTGAACAACCATAGCCATTCTCATCAGACTTCTGACCTCTGGCATCAATGAGACATTTTCATCTAGAAAACCACTGCTCGCTGGATATTTCCTCTTTTTCAGGCCATTCTCTGTAAATCCTCAACATGGTAGTGCATGAAAATCCAAAGAAAACAGCATATGACATATTAATTGTGCTATTCCATCTGTGGTATCTGCCTGACTCAGCTCAACTTCATACAGTCTGGTTTTATGCTTTCTGTTTTCCACTACAGTATGGCATGAATGCATAAAGCTGCAGCAGCATCCTCACAACAACAATGGAGGAAATAGAGGCGATAGAGCTGTTGGCTCCCTGTGAGGCTTTATGTAAGAGTAAGGGGATTCATTTTGTTCCAAAGATAGTTAAAAGATTGAAAAATGACACACCATAAGAGAGCCGATGACAGAGGGTGTTTCCATGTCTGATTCCCCCCAACTTGTGGTGATACTCTGACCATCCAGAGATCAACAGTGTCTCCACATCATGCTTGGTCTTGGTTCAGTTTGCCTGGAACCTCAATAGGAGGTGATATGAAAACTGTGCCATGAACTATATATGAAACCAAAACAAGCAATTAAGTCTAGCTGAATCAAGCTGATACCACTTAGTGGAAAAGCCCATACAGCACCAATAACCATGCCAGGTACAAAGTCACCTACTTCTCTTTTTACCTCCGCCAAGGAGGTTATGTTTTTGCCGGCGTTTATCTGTCTGTCTGTTTGTCTGTTTGTGAACGGATTTGGATGAAATTTTCAGGAATTGTCGGAAATGGAATATGGAAGAACTGATTAAATTTTGGGGGTGATCCGGATCACTGTCTGGATCCAGGAATTTTTTAAAGGATTCTTTAACATTGCCAGATAGGACCATTTTCGCCAAAGTGGACCGAAGCTGCTTGGTGGAGGTCTGCGCTCTCTGAGTGCTTTTTTAGTTATTCCTATTCTAATGCTAGTTTAAACTTTAGCAAGTCGTCTTGACCATTACTCCATGCCCAAATACATAAAATACATTTATTTGTTTTAACACAGTTGAACAGGTGTGCCTTTGTACCTTATCAAGTGGCTGGTGAGTGTTTAACAAGGATGTTCAGTTAGCCAAAGTGTTGGTCCATGCAGCTTCTTCATACTGAAAACTCTCCCTGTACTGGAAAAAAATTAATGAGATTTTTTTTTTTAAGTCAAAGTAACACTGTCTTTTAGCCCTCAAAGCTGTGGTGTAATCATTTTTGGAATTTTGACCTTGGAAACCTATTGTTTTCAGACTTCCTGTTCTGCCAGGGGAAGTTTCAGGCTCTGGTTTCTTTTCTGTGCTCAGCTCTGAGTTGACAGCCCAGCCAGCAGCTCAAAAACTTGGGGTTTAAGTCATGAAACAGCCCAGTCATCAGACAATAGCCTTCAGATTGCACATTGGCTTATTTAAACAGATAGTGCAGATGTAAAAGCAGAGCTGGAAGCCCTCTGTTGTCATTTAGTACATCTCTTCTGTAGCTTCTCTTTTGTGGGATGGTGTAGCTGATTTGTCCAGACATTCCTGCACAGGTGTTCTGCCAGGCTGATCTATCGAGTGCCAGAGGTTTAAGATGGATGGGGTTAATGTTGCAGCTCTTCAGGAGGTCTTTGGTGTACTTCTCACAACGCCCTCCTTTGTTCACCTGCTGAGTTTTGCATCACTGAGTTTCCCATTGAGACTGTGGTGGGGGTACGTGGTGGTCAGGCATACACAGAGTCCAATAAAGCTGTTTGTTTGCCCTCTCTGCCTCCATGCACATGGAGTTGGTCATAGAAGGAATTTTTGGTATGAGGAATGTGAGCCTCTCGAGTCAAATCTTTTGAAGTCACTGGATGTGGAAGACCTCCAAGTTTGTAATATGCAGTCTGAACGTGGTTCACATGTCTGCCCCTTAAAGCAGGGTGGAGGCATATACAGCCTCATACACAACATTCATGATACTGACCTCCAGGCCATTGTTTAAAAAATGTGATATACATCCCGTCCAAATGCTTCAAATTATTCCACTGGGGGACATCTGCTGGTAGTTAGACTCAAAGAAACACAGCTAGTGTGACTCAAGTCTAATCAGGAAAATGTTGAGCTCTGATAGTAGATTTATTCCTCATTCAGAATGACCCCATCTGTGATTATTTTATTGCATCAGTAAATCAAAAGGCTTTCGTTCTGTAACTGGAAGCAATTTTGACTACTTTTTCCATTTCAAAACTACGCCTCGAATTTCATTGGACTGAGCTGCTTTGCACTGAAAATGTTAACTTTTATGAACTCATCCTTAATTTTCATGAATCAAAAAGTCAAATATATTAAATGCAGATTATTGTGAATTAGATGTAGGTATTGGCAACAATCTGGTGAAACAATATGAACTGCATTACAAGGATTACAATAAGATAAATCATAATTTATCAGATGCTAAAATTAGGGCAATACTTAACCATTTTTTTAAAAATTAAAAAGCCTTTTTAAACATTTTTATAGCATTAAGAATGCCCCAATATTGCATGCATTAAAAATACTTATCCTATTCAGTTTTGCCGTCATAAAACATGGTCCCATCAACATTTATAAACTTTACTGTTTGTCCCAGTGACAGAAATAATAACATTGAATGTACAGAGAGAGGGACAGAAAGACTGCTGAATGTCTGCTGCTAACTAGTGGCTGGAGGCTGCACTGAAATTCAAAGCACATGTCCTAAAGATATACAGTATATCAGTGAATAATGAAATATCAGAAAATCACAGTATTGCGATTAAAATATTGATACAGCATTGCGCTAAAAATATTGCTTCTTTTAGCTTGTCCAGATTTCCTTCAGAGGCTCTAAAGGCTTCCAAGATCTGTTTTTTTTAGTTTTTCAAAGGAAATGCATTTTTGTATTATGATTTTTTTTTTTTATAATATGGTGAGGATTTATTTTCTTGAAAAAAAAAAAAAAACTTCTCAACAAACAGCAGATTTAAAAAGTGTCATGTGAAACATCTTAAACATTGGCAGATACCAACACCTTTCTGACTAATTATAATGCTGGATAGACAATTAAAAAAAGACACCAGCTCAACTCTCTGTTTTGTTTTTCTCTGCTCTTTGTTCACACTGATGTGAAAGCATTTAATTCAGATTATTTATGTTTCCTCTGACATTCGAAAGGCTCCTGAAATCTGACCCAGTTTTTGATTTAAAGTAAGATTTCATTTAGTCTGGTTTTGTTTTAGGTATTTATTTATAACCTCGATCAAGCGGTTATGTTTGACTATTGGCAACATAAAACGAAAAGCTATGACAGTAAAATTCATGACATTTTCTGGGAATGATAGTCATAGCATAAGGAAGACGTAATTAGATTTTGGTGGTGATCCAAATGTGGATGCAGATCCCCAATTTTTTAAAGAACTTCTTATCCTTGGTGAAGCGTTGTGCTCTCAGAGTACTTCTATTTGTTTCCCCCTCAACATATAATTCTGCCATTACAATATGTAACATCTGAAACATCATTTATGGTGAATATCATGCATATCCTGGCTATTGTTGTTCTCAGTTCAGTGTTCACGCTGTAGTGAAAGGGCTTACTTCGGCATGATTTTTGCACCACTAGAGGTTCTAACATGCTTTATACATATGTAATTTATGTGTGAAGAGAAAAACTGAAGGAAAAAGACAAACTTTCCAAATAAAAAAAAGACTTTATTGGATACTACAGACAGACTGATCACTACCACATGAAGTTAACTAAGCTGTAAACTATCATTTAAAATTGATTGCAGACTCTTAGTTCAAGATGATTGATATCACTCGTCTGCTGCAATCCTCAAAGACACACACTGGTAAAAGATGATGGGAATGTGGAGACAGGAGATGAGGGATGTACTGAAAATGTGATTTCTAAATTGTATATGAAGTCCTCACATTCAAACCAAGTCACACCTGACATTCACTCCATGGTACAATAAAGTACTGAGTTATGTAAAGGACACTAGTTGAATTTACAAGGTGAGTTGGAAAAAATTCCAGGACTTGTGTCACAAAAGATTTATTTAGAATCCAAACTACAAACTACAAGTTTTCCTCTTTGAAGCAATCCCCCTGGAGTCTAATGCATTTTCCCATTCTTCTCTGCCACGCTTTCATGCACTCTTGGAAGGATTCAACCGGGATCCTCTGCAGCTCCGTCGTCACAGCCTTTTTGATGTCGTCCACATCTTCAAAACGGGTCCCCATGATGACCCCCTTGAGCTTGGGGAAGAGGAAAAAATCACACAGAGCCAGGTCGGGTGAGTAGGGAGGTTGCTCCAGCACAGCGATGTTCTTCTCGGCCAGGAACTGTTGGATGCTCAGGGCATTGTGAGCAGGCGCGTTGTCACGGTGAAGCAGCCACGACTTGTCCTGCCACAACTTGAAGTTTGGGTTTGAAATAAATCTCATGTTAATCTGTCCTTGGGCAGGACATGTTACCTAAATTGCACCTTGACATATCAATGTGTGCAAATGAGGCGGTAGGTGGTTATTTTTGCCACTCCATGCCTTGGAGGGGCTAGCCAGGTTTTAAATCTGACATGTGGCTCCTTTCCTGCATGTCGTTCCTCACTCTCTTTCCCAGTGTCTGACTCAGTTTTACTGTCTTATCCATTAAACAAGGGTTAAAAGATCTCAAAAAATGAAATTAGCCAGTAATTATTCACAATCTACTGTACTTTAAAGCCTCCACCATCAGTGCACAAATAAAGTATGAATGGTTGTGCATGAGTGCTTCAAGTAGGTCAAAAAAATGCTATATAAGCTCAAGGCCATGTATTATTTACCATATATTTGCAACATCCTCACAGTAACTTTAAAACATACAGCAAGATAGCATGGTAGTTCTAAACTACTCTACACCAGAAGTTTATAATCTGTATCGATATATATTCTGAAAGCTTCTGACTTGCGGTCATGTATGTGTTTGTCTAAGGCCGAGGCTGGCATGCGTGAATTTAACTCTGGATTTCATTAGACGGACAGGAGGCCATGCAGGGACGGTCAGTCAGCCACTGGCGAGCTTAGTCTGTGTGATTACAGCCCCCTTCTCATCCAGGCCCTGTTTTTGCGGCGTGGCCAGCGGGAGATTAATGGGTTGAAAGAAAACATTAGCACAGCGCTACGGTTCATGCTCACCTCTCTGATTGTGCTTGTTTGAGCGTGCCGCCCTTGCCCTTTTCTCACTCTGTCTGCCTTCGACACTGAGCTCAGAGAAACCCTGCGTGAACTCATCTTTAAGTGCGGAGGAGATCTTTGAAGGACGTCTTAATCAAAAACCCTTCAGGTCTTGCTGCCTAATGTGGAGATAATCCTGCTATTTCACACTAAATTTTGTATAGTGAGTCAAATTTATGCAGCTTACAGTCATACTTAGGCTATGAAAAAATTAGTTTGCCCTCCGCAGAAAGAAATACAATGAAGCACTTGCACTTAAAATTCTCCTGAGAACAAATCAACATTAATTTAAAGCATTGTATTTCTGTGATTAGCGTATGTGTATGACCAGGTCAAATATTATTCAAACTGCACAGTGGATAAAAAACGTCTTCAGGCTGTCTGCAGAAAAGATTCCTGCAACATTTTCTTTTTTAATGCTTCTTCTCCTTACTATCAGCTGCTCACCGAGGCAGATGTCTGGGGTTTTGAGTCCCGCCGTGCTGCTTCATGCCTGAAGAACAGCTTTGATTGTTATCCCATAAATGATTCACTCAGACATATTTTTAGGCTGAGGCCATTTTGAATGATGTCGTTATCAAGTTAGGTTCAGTTCAGCACGCACACATATTTGACTTGGCATGAATAAACTGTATCTTTCAGTAAAGTTCAATGTTTTAAAATGCTGTGAAATATTTATAGAACTACCTTGGTTTTGTGTATTTTTAATACTTTTGAAGACACAAGATTTAATTTGAGAATTACATAAAAATGTACTGCTACAACTTCACCACACAAAAGTTAACTTTATTCCTGCTAACAAAAAATAGCTTTATATTAGTGCTATATGTTTTTATTACATGTTATTTACTTATTTCGGTGATTTTTCTTGGAAGACAGATAATTTTAAAGGAATATTTTAAGACATTTAAACCATTACCATAGCAGATATAAAACATATCCAACAAATAAACAGCACTGCACAAACGTTTAAGTCACATGTGAAAAAAAGCTGTTGAGAAAGCTTTTAATATAACAATTTTATATCATTTTATTAAATTACAAAATGAAAAGTGAGCAAACAGAGGAAAAATCTGAACCAAATCAATAACTGATTTGGTCTTCAGTTTTTCAAAGTACACTTAAGACTAAATCAAGGGTTTTCTAGGGTTAAGTCAGGTGTATGATTAACCAGTTACACCAAACAGGTGTTAACGATCATTTTCATATGTAGGTTGAAACACAGTCAATAACTGAAACAGAAACAGCTGCTTAAAAGTGGGTGAGAGCCAGCAAAACTCTGCAATCAAGCTGAGACTGTGGAAACAGTGTCATGTCACAGGGCATACACAATGGCACAACTAAGAAGAGCAAAAGGTAGATATACTACGTCTGCAAGGTCCCATTCCAGGCAAAGAATTAAAAGCAAACTGGGCAGAACCCTTTTGAGGAAGCCTACATTAAAAAATTCATCTTCTAAACACATGCTTACTCAAATGCCCTTCTGTTGGAGTGCTATCCCAGCTTCCATATCTAGATGAAGCCAAAAAGGAATTGACCCTCTGTCAAGCTCCGCCCTTCCAGGAAGTGATTATCTGTTAAACCAAAGGTTAAAGTCATAGAGGAAGAGGAGTTCGTCCACACTGATACTAGATGCCCCAAAATGCACATTTTGGAAAACGGGTCCCAGAGTGGATAAATCTCTAAACACTGTGCAAGCATTTCCATGTCTACAACAAATACGGATAGCTTCAGAAACGATGACAACACGGCCTCTTCTCTCGCTTAAACTGCATGTGCAAACCCTGACAACAGAAACAATGGCAGAATACAGTGTCGCACCTGTGCTGCAGAAGCTACTGGGCTTGCTGTGGCTTTTTCAGAAAAATCTTTTGCTCCACCATGAGCAACAATGACACGGAGAACAGTATAGGCCAGTGTTGGTTGACATTTCTCATGATGTATGCACATGCTGCATGTCTTCTTCTCTGGTTTTATTGTATGTCGGCAGCAGCGTTACAATGCCACTTACATGCCTGGCATTAGTACTCCAGCGTTTTCAGCTGGACGAACACATTTCTTGTAACAATGTCATCCTCACAGATAACGTTTTTAATGTAAAAAATGTTTTCGTGTCTGTGTGGACAGCGCCTCAGTCACCGTCCAGTTTGGCTTGATAGGCTCTGCCTCTCCCAGTTACTCTCTGTGGGATATTGCCCCTTAGGAATTGAAATATATGTCTTGGATATGTGAAACAGTCCATCTGGTCTGTCAGGTTATTTTCTATGGGACATACAGCAATCTTTTTTTTTTATCAGTCTAAAGTTTGTCTCCTTATGGCTGTACTTTTTCTTGACTTGGACTTGACAAGACAGTTTCCTTGTAAAGCATCAAAGAAACGGATGTCAAGCACCATTTCTCCAAAGCTTTGCTCAAAGCACCAAATGATTGATCTCTTTTTTGTTTGGGTTCCCACCCTGCAGTCAGCATGTGGGCACTAATGTACCTGTCACCTGGACTATGGACCTCACTAAAGTGAGACGTCAAAAAGAGGACTTCCAGCACAAACAATGCAATCACCCCCCTCGCACACACTGGTGATATGTGTAGACCTGTAAGACGGAGTGAGACACGCAGTGACCTTTAATAGTGTCGGGGCGTCAGGGTGAGAAAACAGTGATACAGATGAAGCCGTTACTTCTCTCCACTTACACTCTGAAAAGAGCAGGTGCTACATTTGACATCTCAGTCTCCTCTCCTTTTGTGTGTCTCTTAAAGATGGAGTTCTCTGTGTCAAAAGCTTTATGTTGCAATAGGGGATTGATGATAAGTACTAGAGGGAAGGTCAATGAACCTCTCCTGCCCAAACAACTTCACGTTTTCTGTGCCCCTGATCTGTCACTCAAATGTTACAACCTGTTCTGATTTTCTTTATAATGTCTTCTCCACCCTGATATACCTCTCCTTTAGGCCCTGTCCCATTACCCACACCTCTGTCCTTGTGCACTTAAAATGCACAGCCCAGCTAAGGGGTGCTAGAACATATGGGTGTCCAAATTCTCTAGTATTGTTATTCAAAGGTGTCCTGCACAAGTGCAGGTATTGGGACAGGACATTATAGGAAGTTCTTAATGTTTCAAATTCATTACTGTAATTCAGTAGCATGTTATTGCTTTTGTTTGTGGGGTAGCTGGAACAGTCAAGCTGCAAAAGGCTCTGAAACTTTCCAGTTGCAGTTATAAAATATCATGCTGCAAGGGGGTGTCCTAGCCACCAAGCTACTGGGGGGCCTTGCAAGGTTTCCTCTCATGAGATTCATATTCTGTCCAGTTCATTGTAGTTACTCAAAGTGTGGCCTAGACCAGCATTTCTCAACTTTTCTTCAGTGGAGGGATGCTTAAAAGATTTGGAAAATCTTAAGTTGACTCAGTATGGGAAGCTTGAGCCTGAAGCAATGCACACAGCCTTCAAATTACTGTAGCCACAAGGTAGACAGCTTCCAGGTCCATCTCCAACAGTCTTAACTTCATTACTTACTTCTCTTAATGCTGTTAACTTGAATAACCAATGAAATCATAACCTAATCTTCCCTCATTGCTGGACTATCACTGGACATAAAGTTTTTTTTATCATGTTTTTTAACCACGAAAATAAAACTCATTGAGATAAAAAAAATCACTTTTTCAAGAGAGCCAAGAGAAGCAGCAGCACTGTTAACAAAGTTTCCACAAAAAACAAACAGCCATACAATTCCAAACGTGTGAAAAGCAATACAAGACAGTGAGGACTATTTGTCAAGATATAAAACAATCAAAAATGTATCAGTCAAAACATCTTCTGGCTCAGATTCAGATATGACAATGAAAATGATTGCTTGTTTGTAGGAGCTGCTTCCATTTAGTCTGCGCGCTCAACAAACACCTGCTGGCTAAAAAATAAGGTATGCTATAAAAGGTATGGGAAACATTTATGTTTCAATTCAGATGCTAATGATCTGCATAATCATAATAAAACTTGGTAGAATTGTTGCATCATTTGAAGGCACCTTGGACAAACTCAGGGTGCCACAACAACCCTGTAAAAAAGGCTGTTTTTGACACCCATGTGAGACAACCAAAATTTTCTCTGTTTCACTGTTTTGTTCCAAACCCAGATGTAGCGTGCTGTAAAGCAGCATGGCTAATGACCACACTAATGTGTAATCTGTGATGTGAGAAGTTAAAATTAAGTAAGTAAGTTACAAAGTATGGCTGGCAGTGCTAGCTTCTGTTAAGTGTGAAAGCTCCCTCGGACCGATTCTTGCACCACCCTGTACAGTTAATGTACAGCTGCGATGGGGTGGGGTTAACTCTCCTGCAGCGCGACGGACGTGATCTGGGTGACCCGGTCATTCGGGGCTTGGTTGCCAAAGTTGAGAAATTTGAACTCTTCAGGCGATGTCGTGTGTGGCTGTGCCAATCAGCGTTGTGTGGTGTGGTGTGTGTGATGACACCCATGACAGACTGTTTTTATTGGATCACAAGTGACAATCCATGTTTGTGTGGGAACATCAGTTAGTGAGTACAATAGTTTCCCCAGACGGGACCGCAGAGATGATGCTGCTGCAGGACCATCAGCTGCAATGTTTTGTGGTTGGTAGGTGAGTGAAAAGGATACAGTTGGAATAATGTCAGCTAATACATCTTATCATCTGATCAATCAATCATCAATCAATCTTTATTTGTATAGCGCCAATTCATAACAAGTGTTATCACAAGACACTTTACAATAGAGCACAAGGCTCTTCATATTATGAATACACATATATGCATAGATACATATACACATATATAAAATACACATATACATATATATACAAATATATACATCCAACACCCAAAATGAATCCATCCATTATGGCGGCAAGATAAAACCTTCTGTTAAGCAGCAGGAAATCTTGAATGTGGACCCCAGGCTCATGATGAACAGCAAATCCACACGATGCTGTATATGATATCTGATATGATACGATCGCGGTGGAACTTGAGCGGATGTGACGTCACTGAGCAACGGTGACCAAAATGAGGTATCAATGGACAGGCGACGCTACTTGGGTGGGCGACGAAATCTCGGTTGCCAAGTCGCGTTCGGTGTGAACACACCTTAAGCCATGAGCCGACCCACAGCAACTCTTTTTAGATGGCTGTATTTGCAGTATGTTTCTTTTGCAGTTGTCTTTTGCGAATGCACTTTGAATTTTCTATTAGAGTTATTCTTTCATTGTCTTCTGGCACATTTTCTTATGCAGTGCATTTTGGTCACTGCACTTCTTTTGAGCTGTGCATTATTTCTGAATTTGCAGCATGTTACCCATAGTTCATAGTAAATTGCTCAGACTGTAGCACGGTTGCTATTGTAGGTAAGGCACTGAAAAACAGAATGACAAAAATGACATATTAGAGCAAAGAAAGTAGCTGAGCAAAGTTACCCCAAGAGGCTTAAACACACGCTCCACACACACTCACAAGCACTGCTGTTTTCCTGTTGTGACTTATTGCCTTCCGATGCACTTTTCACCTCCGAAAACATCATGAAATATAAATACGTCCACCTCTTGCAAGAGACTGAGGACTGCCGATAATCCAGCAGAGTGCTGAAGATGGTCCCTGCATCTCTCTCTCCTCTGCGGAGTATATTACTCCTTTTTTAGCAACAATTACTTTGACGAGCAGCAGTTGTTGTACCGCTATGACACATTTCATAAAGAAGACGAATGTGACTTGAATGTGCACCCAGCTCTTCTATTGCTAGTTATTCAGATATGTCGCAGGGTTCACACGCTCTTTAATGGCACTTTTCTGTGTTTTCAGGTGCCGAGCGCTTCTCTATTTATGATAATGCATTTCAGAGCTTCCCCAGTTCTCTTATTACCCGGAGCTAGTGGTAACGACTGGCTGTAAATCACATTTGTAGGAGTGGGGAAGAGTGGGTGTTAGAATGTGAATAATCTTTCATTTCTTGACTTCCGTGGAAATATGAATACATTTTGTTCGTTCATTTTGCAGGAACATCAGATAATCTTCTAAAGCTCTCACTCCCTTTTTGTCTCCTTCCTCTCCGTCTCACTCTTCTTCCTGCATTCTCTTTCTTGGTTATAAAATCAAGGCGAACAAGGAGCCTAATACTCATCACATGGATCTATATTAGGACGCCAAGTCTTCTCACTTCTGATGTCGGCCTTCAGATTGCTCAGCAAAGTTCAGAATATTAAAGACAGCCAAATCCAGGGATCAAGTCTTGTTCTCCATGCAGATAAATCAAAGAAATAGAGCATAACTTTTTAGTTTTGCAAAGAATTTTTTGGAGAATGCCACCAAAGAAGGATACAAGACAGTCATGGTGTCCTATTATGTCGCTGTGCCCGTTTTCAGAAACACCAGTAATTGGGCCATGATACTGCGTTCATTATGAGGTCAAAGCTTTGATTGACGGCTTCACAGTAATCCTTCTGAGGAGCTCCTGGTTTGATATCCCAGCAGTGAGATTAAAAATATGCTGATTAAACCCCTCATGCCTCTTCACCTGCAGTGTTCATTATTCTGATGTGGGACTTGCAAAAGAAAATCAACCAACAGGGGCATCTTTTTGAAGTTACCTGTGTTAAATCCTAAATTCATCATTGATCATCTGCGCTTTGATATGTTTAAGATAGTTATAAAGCTTCTGTGCCACCAATAGCCATGACTTTGGGTTGTCCATTCTTATGAACACAATGTCTAAAGAACACTAAAGATCTTTCTTAAAACTCTGCACAAATGTCCACTTTGACTCTTGGATTTTGCAGGTAAAAGGTCAAGGTTGTTGGTCTCCTGTTCATGCAAGCTTATGAACATTGCATCTACAGATCATCTTTTGCTTTAAAATGTGAAGTTTGAGGAATTCTTTATTTATTCATTATTTTAATTCATGTCCATTCTGGCTAAATCATGAATAGGTAAGATTTTGGGGATCCAAGACTATTGGGTCTCATTTGTCCAGTTGACTGTGGACATGGCATACTAAGTTTAATTTACTTCAAAATGAGCTCAAATGTCCAATGATATGAGAATAAACTTCTTAAATTTTGAAGGGACAAGGAAATCATGATATGACAGAGGGTGCTGTTTTACAAATCCTCAACAGGCATCTTGGTTGTTTAATACATTAGCTGTGTTCAAAACCGTTCACTCATTTACTCACTCACTATTCCCTATATAGTGTTAATGAAATAGTGAACTACCGAACGAGATTTCGGACACTACATTGAAATTTTCTAAACATCATTGCTACAGTATATGAGCCTAATATTCCTGTGACAGAAGTGGATGTGCCAAGCATCAAGTAAACAAACCAGGCACTCAGGAGGATAAGTAGCAAATTTTGCAGCTGTTTACAATCGTTAAAAGATGTAAAAAAGCTACGTTACGAACGTGTTATACATACTTTAATGTTTCTTACAGTTATAATCAAAAGCAGCGCCAATTTGTGCCGTAGCAGCCTTCTTTCTCTTCTTCATCTTCTTATTTCTTCTCCTCTGGAAAAGCACCACTGCATTGCATTGTGGTTTACGGGAGTACAATATAGGGTACATCGTATGTACACACACATTTCCTGTGCATTGTGGGTATTTTATAGTGCACTATATAGTGAATGAAATTAACCGCTGAGAATTCGAACAACACTACAAAATAGCGAACACACTATACAGTGCACTATATCCGTGATAGGGAACGGTTTCGAACACAGCTAATGTCTTGGTAGCACCACTCTGAATCAGAGAGATGAATGTGATTGCCCTGACCTGTCAACATTAAGAAAAAGGAGGGCTGCAGCCATGTGCTGAACAAATAAAAGACTAGTTTGCAGACTATTTAGCTCTTGGATTTCTGCTCACAGTTCTTTTTAACATCATACAATTTGCACCCATAACACTTCAGCACTCAAAGTAAGTTTCTCAGTTGTCCTGCAGAGCTGAGGTCATTTCACATAATGACTGCACTCAACTCCACCTCTCTGTTTATGCTTTAAAATGGTACGTGTGGGCCTTGACACAGATTACAGCTTGTTTTAGTCCAGCGCTGCTAAAGTGGTTATGTTTGGACCTTGACTCCACCCTGAGCCATAGCACCAAATCAACCCCCTGTCCCCACCACCCACAGCCCCCACACCCATCTAACTACACCCTTCATAGAGGAAAATTGCATTTCTTGCAAAAGCACTGAGAGAAAAACCACTCCCTTGTAAAATTCTAGTGGTCGCATTCAACTGCTTATAAAAACAGACAGCGGCCTATTAGCACCAAATTAGGCTTTTACACGGGTTATGAAATGGGAGGTTGTACGCCTGTTGGGCTTTGGCATGGCAGGTTCAAGTTAAGAGACAGGTAAGTGGTGGTTGTCGGGCAAAGTGGTGCTTAAACTGAAATTTGTTTCTTTTTATCACTCGTCTTTATGGTCGTCTCTCCTCTCTAGGACATGGTTTCTGATGATGTTACAGTCAGTTTTGCCCATGGCCTTGCTCTTACTCATCGTTGACTGATCCAACAAAGCCACACACCCAAGGACAGCCTTTTCATAAAAGTACAATGTACTTTTTTCAAGAACCTAGTCAGAACCTAGCTCAGTTGTAATAATTTATAACCTGAATTTGTCCTCAACCTTGTCATAATCTTCTGTCCCCACATTTCTCATTTTTTTTTAATTTGAAGCTCTGTACAAACGGTGATCTTTGTACTTTCTATTTAAAAAAGTGAATGTAATTATTGTAAGCTCATGTTCTTTCCAATCATTTGTATTAAATTAAACATAAAGAGTAAAACCTCTTTATGAATATTCAAAAGATTCCTAGTGAAGATAAACACCCAGAACACTATGTTATCTTAACTGTATGTTTGTGAATTCACTTCTTTTTACATTGTGTTCAACCACTGCTTGGAATAAAAGCTTAATTTGTCACTTAAACAAAATGATATGGCTACCATGTATCATCTGTTAGTTTGTGGTTCTTTGCTTTGGCGGTCATCATCAACTTGGTTACTTAGAGCCAAAGGTGCCTACATATGGATAACAGACAACCAGAGCATTTCCTTCCTGCTCACATCTGGACAGATTGACAGGGCCAACGCCTTCAGCAGACAGCACTCACGCATTTTTATTTGATTTGCTTGTGTTAGGACAGACATCTAAGAAAATATGTGGAGGAAATATTCTGGGTTTAGAGAGTTGGAAAGCACACAGCTACAGTTTTTATATCTTGTGCATGTATTTAAGCACCAAAAAGCAAACGATACAACATATTCAGTGGATTTCACGTCTTTATTATGTGAAGTTTTAGCCTCAAAATGTTCTAAATATATTGATAAACATATTTAAGTCACGTGCAAAGGCACACACATACGTACATACACATTCCCATCATGAGGCTGCGGCAGAGATTACTCTATTGTATATTCTGGTTGACTATTGTTGGACATTTAAGACTCATAGCGAAGAAAATATAGAGGATTTTCAAAGCCTGCAGATCTGTTTCAAGCTCACAGTTGACTCGCCTACGCCATGGTTAGCGGCTGGTGATCTGTGTATTTTGGTAAACATGACATGGATTTGATGTACTGTTCTCATGTTGTGAAAGATAAAAGTAAAGGTTTATGCAGCTCAAACAAACAACCAGAGCTGACTGGCCACTACCAGGCCACTACTCAACACTCTGCTCTGCGGTCTGTGAGGCAAGAGACACAATATTTGTGTGACACAACAAACTGATTACAACATTTGTTGACAACACTTGACAACAAGCGGTACCTACGACTTTCTAGCATGCAGTAATTTGTCTGTTTCCTCACAAAACTAAACAAAGTTCTACAGTGGCTAAGGCAGAAGAGAGTAAATACAAGACAAAAGAGGACAGTAACAATGAGGTTAGGAAAAGGAAAGAGAGACTGATACTGGAGTAAAACTGTACAGGCTTATACCAGTTGACAACATCTCCAAGAAACAACAAGCTGAAAGGGAGATAATGAGCTGGCTACGTCACTTTAATGGGTAAGCGGGGTGATCTTTCTAAGCCTTCTGTCCTATTTGTCATCATTTTGTTTTGTAATCATAAAGCCATTCAACCTATTTCATGAGAGTGTCATGGATAATTCTCCCCAAAGTGGCCTTTAAGCCACAGACTGGAGACATAATGGTAACAGCTGATTCAATCTCAGTTTTCTTATTTTAAGGCATGGGTCTTCAACATCAGTCTTTTCCTTCATCTTAGTCCCAGCAGAGATTCATAGGACAGATGCAGGAATCGAGGCAGAAATGAGGACCAAGGAAAAAACAATTTTACAGACAATGAGAAGTCTTTGCTTCAGTAGTTTCACATGAAGATTAGTCTGTTTTCGATGATGGTAACAGTTGATCTTCAATCAATCAGCCGACATTCACTTATAGACAGCTAACCGTTTACAAACAAATACTCCTAATAAATTAAACATCAACATAGCCAGGGCATTGAGGGGATTCTACCCCAATGGGAGGAGTCAAAGTACCTCGGGGTCTTGTTCACGAGTGAGGGAAGGATGGAACGGGAGATCGACAGACGGATCAGTGCGGCCTCGGCAGTGATGTGGACTCTACACTGGTCCGTCGTGGTAAAGAGGGAACTGAGCCGATAGGCGAAGCTCTGGATATACCGCTCAATCTCCCTTCCTACCCTCACCTACGGTCACGAGCTGTGGATAGTGACTGAAAGAACAAGATCGCGGGTACAAGCAGCCGAAATGAGTTTCCTCTACAGGGTGTCTGGGCTCTCCCTTAGAGATAGGGTTAGAAGCTCGGTCATCTGAGAGGGGCTCAGAGTAGAGCCGCTGTTCCTCCACGTTGAGAGGAGCCAAGTGAAGTGGCTCGGGCATCTAATCAGGATGCCTCCTGGATGCCGCCCTGGTGAGGTGTTTCGGGCAAGTCCCAGGAGGCCTCTGGGAAGACCCAAGACATGCTGGAGGGAGTATGTCTCTCAGCTGGCCTGGGAACACCTCAGCATCTCCCAGGAAGAGCTGGACGAAGTGGTCGGTGAGAGGGAAGTCTGGGCTTCCCTGCTTAGGCTGCTGTCCCCGCGATCAGACCACGGATAAGTGCTGTTTTGTCTCTTTTTGACCTGATTATAAACTCCTGAAAAAGAAGAACAGTTTCCGTTTAAGGAAGCCTTTAAATACGTGGCTTGGGATGCACAGACTGTGTCAGTGTTACGATGATTATACTCAGGGGCCTTTGGAGGGCCCTCAGGAGTCATTAAATATAGTTTTAATTTACTGCAGATTTAACGTAGCCAAAGAAAAATCATTGAAATTAGGACATTGTGAGGAAGTTTGCATTGAACCACATTGGACACCAAAGTACTTTAAAGTTATGATTCTTCCCTTTTTTAATGTTAAATTTTAGAGATACCAAGAAAAATTTCAGCACACCAGACGCCTGCTGGCATCTGAAAAATCTCTGATATGTACACTTTGATCCTTCAAAGAAAAACAACCTTCAGCTTATTTGCTTTCAAAGAAACCCCCGGTGATAGTACACAAATACTGACGCACTTTAACCTTAAAGTTATAACGGAGAGAAGGGCCAGCAGGAGCTTAGTGCTCACTATATTAGTAAAACAGAGATGCCCATGCTTATGTCTGAATAAACTGATTTTCTTTGGTGGTTTTACCTGCTGGGTGTTTGTTTTCAGCACTCAGACTGCTTTAAACATTTCAACAAAGTGTCTGATTCTCACCGCTGAGAGTCAGGACTTGTACATTGAGGAAGCATGCCTCTGTTGTTACCACAGAGGGCTGAGGATCAGAAAGCTGTCTTTGTTTCTCCTCCAGACAAGAGACGTGGGTGCACCATCACTTGAAAACCCATCGCTAGGGCTGCACAACCATAAGAGCCTCATAAAGCTCTTGAGTTTACTATTTCACCCAATCAACATACCACGAGAGTGGGCTTCAGACACACTTCTGAGGAGCAGAGAACAGAGGACAGATCAGTCTGTTTCTTTCTAAAGGGAGATTCCACTCAAATGCACCCTCTTTAATGTGCGTCAGAGCTGTGTGTGTATTAAAGTCTTGTATATACATGGTAACACCTCGTGAGTGCAGCTGCATCTACTGGAGAAGTGTGTAAATGGTTTGTGGTGCAGGATGTGTCAGACTGCAGACAAGATTACATGACCTACCTGCGTGCTTTCACGCACAGCTGTGTTTTCACATCTGCTAAACGGACATATTTCAGTGTGTGATTGTGAATCTCAGGTATTTATGACTGTAAAAGGACATGGCACACATTTAAAGAGAGGGACACACAAACACACACTCTGTTGTTCTGGTTTTTAATAACTGCTGTGTGACAGGCAGGGCGAAAGCAGCAGATAGCAGACGTGTGTAATTCTGTAGTGAGTCTCTTCCTAATGAGGACAGATGTGAGCTCAGTGGATCAAATGAAAATATACAGGCCTAATGAAGACTGGCATGAGAGAAATTAGATCTGTATTGTTATTTCTGTGTGTTGTAGTCAACATGAAGCGTTTAAGCAACACTAATGTATCCTAACCAAGTCAAAGAGGTTGTTTAATCCTTTTTTGAGTTTTATAAGTTTTTTTATTGTGTTTGAAATGTCTTAATGTGTCCATATGTTGGACTGTGATGGGAAAGATGTGACACAAAAGTCCTCTTTCCCTGGTAAAACTCCTGTAGCTGCCTGAAATTGTTGATTCCCGTGGGTCTTCCCAACGGGTCTACCACTGTTGCACCTTACTACTGTTATGTCAGTGTCTCAAGTGTTTCAGGTCTGGGCTTGAGGCAGCAAGCCCAGAGCAAAGCATAGACTTTCAAGGTCCCATCCTGTGCGAAATATATATATATATATATTTGCTATTAATGCTATTGAAGGGGCTTGTGGAGCAAAAGAACATGACCCCTCATCTCACAGAAAAATGTGCTATGCCTCTTTAAAGAAAATGGCCCTTAAAACGCTCAGTTTTTTACTTCCTGGTGCTAATGATGTCATAGGTATACAGCTTCCACCTACATGTGTGTTTCTGCTCGTCAAAGAGGATTTTTTTCTTCTTTTTTTTTAAATTAAACTTAATATTAACCAGTGTCCTGGATTGATGTATTGGAGCAGATAATTTAGACCCATTTTTCCTGAAACTGTCGGCTCCAGTAATCACAATACATATAACACATTTTTAATCAATCCATTTTGTCTGGTTTAGTCCCTATTGTTTGGAAATTGTCCCATGTTATACCCTTACATAAAAGAGGTGACAAGGGAAACCTCGATAATTATAGGCCATCATCCTAATGGTCATGTATTGCAGAAATCCCAGAGTCTTTAATAAATGACCAACTAAACGATTTCATCTGTTCAATCAATATTCTGAGCATATTTCAGTCAGGCTTTAGACTAGGGCACAGTCCTGTCACTGCTTAAACTAAAGTTGTGGATGAGATAATTTTAGCTGTAGACAGAAGACAACATTTCTTGGCAATTTTTGTTGTTTTAAGCAAAACATTAGATACAGTGAATCACTTCTTTCTCCTGCAACAGCTGAAAATGATTTTGTAATAATGCATGCAAATGGTTTAGTAGCTACCTCTATACAACCATCTTTCTACAGAAAACTGCAGGAGTAACTGAGTTTTTGTCGAAGTCTTCGGGTGAGATTTTCAATATAAAACTAAATTTTAACTTTGAATAAATCCAAACTCCTAAATATTTATATTCTGTGACTTTTTTACACAGCTGCTCACTCAAGGAAGCTGCAACAAGATAAAATAAAAACTTGCAACTAAAGACAAAAAAATCTAACTAAATAAACTTTAAGATGCACATTGTTACTGGAAAACTAATAACAGAAACTTGTCTTCTGCACTTTGTCCCATGGAGACTTGCAGGAGAAAAAGAAATAGAGGGGTGAGGCAAGTGTGACTACAGAAGAGGAGAAAGAAGGTAATAACGAGGAAGGTGTGTCCATATGGAGCACTTATTTTGGTCTAACGTCTAGCTTTAAAAGTCTTAAATTAAGCCTTGAATTTGTCAATCAGTGTATTATTGCTTTGTGGGTTTTTGGCTGACAGGTTGTCACATCTTCCTCTCAGCTGTATTACATCATGCTTGCACACAAAACCCTGTACTGTTACATTCTCAAATACTGTAGGAGTGTTTAATGTCAACCTTTAGTTCCAGCTCTGCCAAATCAAAGGGCAATTGCTTCACACTTCCCAACAATTCCCTCAGAGAATGAAGAGCAGAGACCTACATCTTGTGTAAGGCCACAAGCAGCCAAATAACACATATGGAGTATTTTTAGGAGAACATATAGTATGCTTGATGTACTTACACAAACATGGAATTGAGGGAAATGAGTTCACGCCCTGTCCCTACCTGGAGACTCAATTTATTCTGGCAAATGTGACTTCATGTATTTAAAGAAGTGAGGGAGTTGGGCTGAGGGGAAGGGGTACACCAGGAAACACTGGTTTTATGTCGTTGTCCTAAAATAACTCCTTAATGCTTAGAAACACTCCATACACCAGAAAGATGTCAAAACCAGTTACAAATACAGTCAGTAAGTTTTTACAGATATCATTCTGTACGAGTGTCACGATAAAGCGCTGCACTTTTCAAGGCCAACCATCGGGTGAAAACTGTAAAACAGCAGCTGGTGATTGGACGATCATTCTGCTTGTCACACTCATCACAGACCAATCCATATCAAGTCACAGCAAGACGTAGCAGCTAGACCCTGTTGTTAGCCGTTAGCTTATACTACGTTTCAGTCCTTTGACTATCGTCTTACATTAAATTATACAACACAGATGTATCATTTACTTTCTATATATGAGATGAACCTCGTCAAAGACAGTGCCCTCCAAGTTCTCCTGGTAAACTTCTGAGGAGAGCATATTTCGCCAGGTATCACTGAGTAACCATGACTACCATAGACTAACCGTCATAGTCTGGGGAGGATTTCCATGTTCTCTCCCAGTTTCCCAGAAGTGATCCCCGGTCAGGAGAAGAGCAAAAACATAATTTCCCACAAGAAAAGATTAAAGTGATGTTCTTTGCTCCTCTTTTAAAGAAAAAATTGAGTCCATTTCTGATTAAAACCGCAAAATCTAAGATAAAGATGAGAATTAGATGATGATTTATTATCACTTACTCACCTACTTCTTATTACAGCAGAAAATAAGTCATTTGATTTATTGCAGCCTGCTTTAAATTGTTAACTCCCTCTTTTGAGATTGTAAAATCCCCATTTTCTGATATTAACTGAAAAGGCACAGAACGCACCAATTATCAGAGAGCTGACCAGTCAACAAATCGGAATGGACTGGATCCATGTAGGGAGGGGGTCTTTCAAGTGATGGGGCCTTCAACAGAGCATCTCAGGCTGGGTGAGAATAGAGGTGGATCAGAGAAACACTGTGAAGATACTCTAGCAGTCATCAAAATCCAAGATATAGAAAACAGTTAAGGCAAAATAAGACCTCTCTAAGAAAATACAGATCTCCCATAGCTGAAAACTAACCTTACTTACTGTGGTCAAAAACAGTGGTTTTCTATGCAGCCTTTAAAGCATGCCGATGTAACACACAGCATGAAGACCCATGTAATTTAAGAGGATAAATGCAGGTTAGAAATGTTTTCCCCCTTGTCAGCATGCTGCATATTCATCCTGCATTTACCACAAAGGGGACATGTTTTGCTGAATACTTGCTTGTGTAAAAATACTATGGTTTTTACCATTGTATTTTACAGTGGTTGGGCTTTAAACTGTCTCTGCATAAGATCATTAATAGTGAAATATTTACTAAATCCTTTCAGACTGAGTGTGCTAACTGCTGTCAGACTTTTCCCATCCAGACAGTTACTCAGACATGCAGCTTTGCTCTGCTTGTAGCTGTGCTGATTTACTCCTGCCACCTGCCACAGAAATTGCAGCACTGACAGATACAAGTTTTGTAAAAGATGTAGAAAAAGAAAAAAATGCTTGTCCGGGCTTCTGATGGGCCTTAAGTAGTTTTATAAAAGCAGTGGTGGGTTAAGGAGCAAACTGTGTATATGGGATGTTAAATTCATTAAAAAATAAAGTGAAAAAAAAAAGCAGCTGGAGCCAGGAATAAATTGTGTCTCTTGAGGGCAGCTTTTCTTCGTGCTGCCAAAGAGGAATGATGGCTATAAGAGTCAAAGCCAGGCAGTTCAAACAAAAGTGTTAAAAGAAATTTAATTTAAGAGGTATAGCATTTGAACTTTAATTTATTCTAAAACTACAGAACCTCCTACTAGATGAAAAAGTATCTTTAGATGTACAGAGAGATATACAATCTGGAGAGTGGCAGTGCCGTGCTGGTTTAGGAAGAAAGACTTGGTTGGTTTTTGTGTGAGATCACAGTGACTTTTGACCTTGAAAGTCTAATCAGTTTATTCATAAAGAGCTCATATTTTGCCTTAAAGCAGGTTCATATATTCAGTTTGGCTGACTGCAAGAGTATGTCCACAATCACTAATGTTAAATGTTTTCACATATGGAAACTCCTGATCTATCTGTGTCCTCACTCTGTGTGAGACTCTGTTGGACCTCCTGCCATTCTAAGCTCCCCATTCCCCACATGGGCCATATCTGTTCTGATTGGTTGACCGGTCTATTCAGTGGTAATTGGTCAGTTCAGCACTACTCTGTGCCATATTGTCAATGACTCTGCTTCCATTCTAGAGTCTCAACTTTGAACTGGGTTTTCCAGCCTCAACCAGGCTTAGACTGAAGGTAAAACAATGGTAGGACGTCACACCAGCCACAGTTACATGATGTTTTTTAATTTGGAATTAAGTATTCAGAATTAAATAATTCAGAATTAAAAGTATTTTCCTTCACATTTACATGGAAATAGTAACTCTGAATTGAGGTTTACATGGCAAACATGTTTATTCGCCTTTACTCAATTCCGCTTAACTCCAGTTCAGCGTCTCCAGTGTCTCTGTCAGGGAAACCTCATCCAACTTTGACGCTACTACTTAAAAAAAAAGGGCCGCATTTTTATGCTTACGCCCATCCACTCTTTTCATTATTTTCACATCTTCTAAGGCTCTAATTACATAAATTGTCTCGGCTCGAGTTCAACGCCTGCTTCAGGCAGCCATCCTGTTCCCATCAGCGAGGAATATGTGCATCATCACGACAGGACAAGGTAACGAGCATGGGTAGAATGACCAAAATTAATTTAAAGCGGAATGAACGTATGCATGATCAAGGAATTATTCAATTCGGAATGAACCAGCCAACTACTTTAGATTAAGTTTAATTCAGAATGGTCATTTTCATTCTGAATTAGGTGTTTACGAGATCATTTGTCATCTTTTTAAAGAGGATTTAAGTCTTATTCTGGATTACAGGGGAATTAAAGCTCTCATGTAAACGTAGCCATTGGTAGAGGAGGCCAAAGGTAGAGGGTGAAGTCCTGATCCTATAGACTTTTGTCTTGTGCATAGAAGAACTCGATCTCACAGAGAAGACATGTACAACACACTAAAGAGCATATTAAATTTACAAAAAAGGGATGAATTTGAGACATCATGGCCTAGAAAACTGGCTTACGGACCCCAAAATCTGACCATTTCATCCTTCAGTCAGAGATTATTTATTCAAAGTCAAGAAAATATAAAACCCCACACCCACAAGCAAGGGTGAGCTATGAGGCAGATTGATCCTGACCTTTGACTACCAAAATCCAATCAATTCATCCTTCAGTCAGAGTGGGAATTTCAAATAAAATCCCTCATAGTATAATTGAGACATTGCGTATCCAAGACTACCTTTTTGTTATTTTTTGTACATTTTGAAGCAAGGACAACCAAACAACATAATGCCTCAGGGTCATTATTATAGTTGGAGCTGTAAGTATAAAAACACAGTAGGTGTTTGAAATCTGACCAGTTTTTGGGATACTAACATTGAAGAACATTTTTCACATTTTGGTGACCCATTTCCTGTTTTTTAAGAATGCTTAACATAATCCTATTACACCTTTTGAGCAGTAACAGCATGTCAACATGCAATGTGCAGATGAACAATAAAAACACTCCCGCAAAAAAATCACACACCACCTCTCGTAACCTCTCCCACACACACGCAAAGTTAAAGGCGTGTTTGGAGCAGAGGATGTATGCGGCTGAGCCCAGCTGTGGCAGGGCGGCCAGCTCGTGGATGTGGCATATCAGTCTCACAGCCCCTTAAATGAAAACTAAATGAAAGGCTTTCAGATGGTGTGAGCATTGCGTAAGCAGAGGCACCAAGCGAGCGAGGTCCCGGGATAAGCTGATTACGTGGCAGACTCATATTCATTTCCATGGCCCCTAAAGAGCTGAGCGGCGTGGCTTAGCGAGACCTGCTTCCCTCGCTGCTTTAGCACCCAATCTGCTTCTCTCCTCTCTTTGTTCCATATCTTCCCCACTTTCTCCTCCTGTGTGTGTGGTCAGTGTCTTTCTAGGTATGTGTGCGCTGCAATGGTTTCCCAAATGCTTCCCTTGGCAGCAGGAGTCAAAGGCGACCGCTAAATCAGCTTTGGATGGCTGTGGAAGCGAGGTTAAAATAAAAAAAGTGCCACAGGCAAAATGCAAGAGTGTGCTATACATACTGATGCATACTATATGTTCAGGCCAAGCAGCAGCCTGCAAGGTTTAGAGATCAAGCTAATTTAGAGGTGCCAAAAAATCTGCAGTTATCTCAGTATTTACTTGTGGCTGGCTCCAAAAGTGAATCATACCCATGGGCTGTATAAAACATGAATTTAAGCCTAATGACGTCTCTCGTTTTGTTATAGATGTACTTTGAAGTTACCATACAGTGCAGCTAGATCTGCCTGATTCAATGTCTGCAGGGGCACTGCCTACCTAATCAGCATCCTATAAGGAGAAAGAATCGGAGGCTACAAGCGTGAGAACAGCAAGATTTATCTGTAAGCCTGTAAACACTGGCAGTTTAGAAGCAGTTTTATCAGAAATAGGCATCACTTCTTTGTTTAATAAAATAAACAGAGAACAACACTGAAAGCATTTCTCAGTGGAAATGATATTTTCACTCCACTGCTTACAGGTTTTGGCAAGAGTACGCAAAAAAATTGGCATCCTTCTACGCTTAACTTTGCAGAAGTAGTGCCAGCCTTCTCAACATCCGATTGACCTAATTAAAGTGATTGACAAACACTACCTATAGGCTGTTACCTAGATGGAATAGTGAAATACATCATAAATACTGTAGTATATGCTGAACTGTCTGCGTGGTCTGTCCTGCGTGGCCTGTTCTTTATTTTAGGAAGGACAGTGGATGGAGTGAAGAATCATGGGGAAAAGGACGATGGGATGGCAGCCTGGATTGTAGCTCTAAGTCAGACATGAACCTGAGGACAGCAGCCTGTGTACATGGGGCATGCAGTGAGGCCAGAAATATACTTTCTGTTTGTTTGCTTTCACTGGAGTCACAGGTGTTCTTGTTCATATACTTGCCTGTATGTGAACTTTGAATTCTATATAGATGTTATGGAAAGCCAAGGCATTGTGTGTACATTATCATATTGAATCCTGCTGTATTGTGTTGCATCATGCTCTCTCATATTGTACTAAATTGTTTTGAATGGTTTAAACTTGCATCCATTATATTGTATTACTTTTATATCACATTAACCCTTTGACAGGCATTGTAACCGTGCGGTTGACTTTTTGCCACCTTACCACAGCATTTAAAGTTTTGACAATCCATCTTTGTCTATTTTTCCTTATTCCCCTCTCTGAATAGTGTTTGTAACACCAATATGTATCCACTGGGTGGCACTGCTGAATATAATTGTTTGAAAACTAGAAAAATTAAGAAGTCAATCGTTACATTAAGAAAATCGTTATGAGTAAGAAAAAGTATTTTCACATACTTCCAGGTCCTTTAACAATCATAATACAGTTGGAGGAAATAATTTTGATGATAAAAAATGTATCTACAAGTCCTCAGAAAAGTGGGTCAACTGCTAGATATCTAAATTTTGTGCTCTGTGATGTTTTCATACAGGAAAAAAAAAAAACTGTTGCAGAAATGAAATAAATCCATTCATACCCTGAATACCCCTTCCCAATTGGGGTATCTGAAAAATACAACCTAAAATGTTGCTAAATGAAGAGGAAGACACACAAGTTTACCAACAAATTTTTTTTGTTAATATGTTTGCTGTTTGGAAGTCAAAGGGTTAATATTTTCAAATAAAAAAAACAAAACAGAAATGGCATTGGTAATATTTAAAACTCAGGACTTCATAAAGACAGATTCAACCAGTAGGCTAGTCCTTCTGAGTCTATGGTCCCTTATATATACAAACAGAAGCCAAATCCCTCTCATAGCTCAACCTAATATAAAGTACACTCTGAAGCTGAGCAGCTGTGAAGGTGAAAGTGACAGGACAGCTGCTCATGTTATCCAATTGTCAGAGTATGTCCTGTATGTCACCGCGTGCTTGTTTGTGTACTTAGATTAACGGTAGCCCTGCTGTCAGGGGGTCAAAGTTGACATCACAGGAGAAGTGTAGAAAGGTGTCCAGGCTCAAGGTGACTCTGTAATTGTTGTTTTTCTCCATGTGGGGTCTAATAAGGAAGAAGAGGCTGATGGTGGGGTGAGCATGGTGGCTGGAGATGGTCCTCAACAGGTGGAATCCCTTTGCTTGGCCTTTCCTCTCATTATAGGATACGCCTGTGTCATACATGTCATGTGTGTTGCTGCGTGTAACACAGGCTCTGTTATTGTACAGCTAATCCCCAGCTGAGGCCACTGAGTGTAGAGGGAACAACTGTGTTCACCATGTGACGGACTCACAGGACCAAGGAAACACCAGAGCTTCTGGGTTACTCTTAACTCTCAGTGGGTACTTCAGGAACAATGGCTTCCTTTTGAGCACAAGTAGCAGATTGTCTTGTTGAGCAGTTGGTCTTAATACTTGGACAAACATTGGCCACACTTAAGCCTCAAATCCAACAGTTTTCCAGTTAAAATTGTGAAACGATCATTGCTAAGAGCCAGGTTTGAGATATTTATGAATAGCGGAAAAAAGATAGAAAGATATGAGCCTTAAAACTTTCCAAAAGTAGAGGGAGGCCTCAAGCAGTGAGCTCGAATGTTAAATAAGGCAATAAAAAAGCATCCACTGTAGACTTGTTCCAAAAGTCTTGGCATCCCACAGGGTCCTGTTTTGCAGAGAAATAAATATACTGAAAACATGGCACAAAATGTTAGCTGACTATATATCTCTCTTTTTTTAATGATAAAACTGTACCAGAAGATTTTTTAAGTTATCTGTTTGGATTGTTCGGTCTGGTACGGGCAATTTGGCAACTGAGCAGGCCACATTAACGGCATCCACGTTGCCAGAGAAATAAATTCTTATAACTGAACAGAAATGTGAACTTGAGTCAGCTGCTTTTTTCCCTGTGCATGACAAAATGGTGCTGCAACTGAACACAATAAACATCATGCATTTCCTCATACTCACATTGTGTTGAATGAAATGCTTTGTCATGTAATTTAGCTGCCTTGCCCGCACAACATGTTTTTACCTATTATCTTTTTAGCTTGGTTTATCCAAATTCTACACTATGGCAGACCACCATAATACTCTTCAAAAACATTGTGTACATGCTACGTCATAATGTAATGCTATGGTGACAGAGCAGGGCTTAATAAAAACACACAATACTTCTATTGACGGCTGTATTCTCACTGAGGTTTAATTATTAAAAATATTTATGATGTACCTGCTAGGAACCAAACTCACATCCCTTATTGAATCCTAAAAACAAGGAAACTTGGAAGCATGTTCTCAGTGCCAAAGCCTACTTTAGATGCTCATACTAAGCTCATGATAGACCTAACTTTTTGATTGTTGCTAGATCGATCAAAAGTTAGGCCGAACATAAAAACTGTAATATGGGTTCAGAATTCACCTTCAGAATATATAACATCAGCTGGCATACATCCACATTTAGTACAACCAACGGTGAACCCTTGCAACAAAATCTTTGCTAAATCAAATTATATTCTTCCTAGAAGTTCATGGGAAACAGGTTAAACAGATTAAGACAAGAATGATGTTAATAAAAAAAGATTTTCATACAATCCAAAGTTAGTTAATAAACAAACACTCTCACCAACAAAGAAAACCACCACAAAAACACCAATTCTACTTGACCCACCTCTGTATTTATACTTTGTGGAGGAGTATATCTACCAGGCATTAATTCTTCTTGATTCCTGATGAACTTCTTGTGAAATATTCTCATATTCAGTTTATGAACTCTGTAGTTCTGGCCAATTAAGCGTTATCAAAGGTTTCAGGGACCCAAACAGTTAAACTTGACTTAAAAATCAAAATTGTTTGGGCAGAGGACAAAAAAATACTGACTGGAAAACCATATGTGTACTGTCTGGGGGATTTCACAAATATGCTTATGCATGGGTACATTCAATATGTTGCAAAAGAAAAATATAGTTTTGTAACATATGATAATTTTTTGGTTCAAGCTAGTTAATATTTATGAACACTCTCTTATTATGCCATTAGCCTTGTTCATTTCTCTGTGTCCCCTCAGCAGTGCTTCATATCTGTACCGGAGAGAAGGACTGTTATCCCCACAGAATAACATCCTGCAATGCAGAATTTATTCAAGCATTTCCTCCAGCTTTATAACGACGTCACGGTGCAGTGAGCAGGATGCTCATAACACTGTGGTTCCTCTTCAGCTGCACTGTGCAGAATGAATGAACACAAAGGCCAGAATAAAACAAACTCTGGCATCCTGCATTATAAAGACAATATGAACAGTCAAGGCATAGATGTATTATGAAATCTTCAAGAACAGGGACATTTAGTGCTACTTGTTTATCATACTGACTGCAGAGATGATGTGATTTATAGAGAACAAATTGTTTTCCACAATTTTTTTTTTATATTAAATAAAATTCACACAATACTGAGTTGGTACAAAGTGGCCTAAAGTGCAACTAGAAAAAATCCCCCATACCATTACACCACCATTACCAGCCTGAACCGCTGATACAAGGCAGGATGGACCTGTGCTTCAGGTTGATTATGATTCTGACCCTTCCATCTGAATGTTTCAGCAGACTCATCAGACAAGGCAACATTTTTCCAATCTTCTGTTGTCCAACTTTGGTGAGCCTATGCAAACAGTAGCTTAAGTTCTCTGTTCTTGGCTGACAGGAAAAGAACCCATTGTGGTCTTCTGCTGCAGTAGCCCATCTGCTTTAAGAGTCAACGTGTTGTGCATGCAGAAATGGTCTTCTGCATACCTTGGTTGCAATGAGTGGTTATTTGAGTCACTGTTAAATGTGTATTATCTTAAACCACTCTTGCCATTTTCCTCTGACCTCTAGCATCAACAAGCAGAGAACTGCTGCTCTGATATTGTTTTTTAAAGTATTTCAGACCACTCCCTGTACACTGTCAAAATGGTTGTGTGTCATGATTGTCCCACCAGAACAGCAGTTTCTGAAACACTCAGACCAGCTCATCTGACATCAACAACTATGCCACGTTCAGAGTCACTGACTTCCCCATTTTGATGCTTGGCTTGAACTAAAGCCACATTCAGCCTACCTTTGCCAACATAAAGGGAGATCCAGCTAACGCAGGCCACGTAAACCTAAGTTAACGTCAGTTGGGCAACGCTGATATTTGTCAGGTACATCGAAAATTTACTGCATACTTTGAAATTTCCAAAGATTGCTCCAACACGCTTGGATATGCCAGCAAGAGATGACCTCTGTTTACCTTCGCTACCCTCAGATATAGCTGCTTCCTCCTCAGAACTGGACTCACGCTGTAAAACTTGAGGCACATTTTTGGGAACAACCGCCTTTCGTCTTCTAGCCATGGGGAAATACAGAGACCAGCTGTAGCTGCATGTGGTGAAATGGCATATATGTCCACTTTATATTCAGTTCAATTCAAAAAACTTTATTTGTCCCTGGGGGGCAATTAAAGGCACACAGAGCAGCCAGTGAATGAAAGTACACACAAACATTAAAAATGCTAAAATCAAGTTAAGGGAATAAAAAAAAAATTAACAAGAAAATAAAAAAATAGAGAACAAATAAGCAAAATAAACAGTCCTTTCAACAAAATATACACACAAATAATATACAAAAGTAGATAAATGAAGGAAGGAAATAATAAAATACTAGAAAATATAGAACCCGGCATTTGTTGACTGACGTTGCAATACGTTTGTACAACAGCAGTGCCAAGCTCAATTACGCCAAAGTTACCCCAAGTTACCCATGTGTTACATCTACATTAGCAAAAGTTTAAAATCTGTCTACCATCAAGAAACGTCACACTCCACCAGCACAACGTTTCTCTCTGCCTTAGAGGTTGATCTGCATTAAACACAGCAAAACTGATGATGATAATGTACTTCCACTGAAATTTTGATGATTTCTCAACACTGGTCATAGACAGCCAAGAAATGTTAGAGCATGAATGGGCCTTTAAGCGGGTTGTCTTGACCGTGTCTGTATGCCTAAATGCATTACATTTCTACCATTTGATTGGCTGGTTGGCTATTTGCATTAACAGCTGTTGAGCAGGTGTGCCTAATGTAAGTGTATATGCTCTGGGTATACCTGTAGCCGTCTTCCAGCAATATTTTGTGCAGCAATCAGAATGAACTCGTAAGATCCAGACAAGTGTGAATATCTGATTTGAAAAGAAGAGAAAAAGGAAAAAAGAAATCACAACTCTAATTGAAACTGTTGCATTAAAGTGGTGTTTAAAGAAATCCAAGGAAAATAAATGTGATTTGGCAAACACGAGGCCTTTAAAATGAAAGTCTCTGTTTAATCTGTATAAGATTTAACAAAATAGCTTTTATCATTTCTCAAATAAGACTTTATGCTCGCTCAAACAACTCAGTAGGAACATTTTTGTAATTACGACGCAACGGCTGATTGCCAAAACCATGCAGTATTGAAACTTATTTCTATCTTCTTTTTACTTTTGCGGTGGATTGTTGTGTGTATATATCTGGTCTTTCTCTCCATGAATTTTATGGTCTTCTTAATAAAAGTTTTTGCACATTCTGATTATTCTACAAAATAAAAGTTTAAACTTTTTCGGTTTTATATGGTTTTACTAGAGCAGGCATTGTGCATGGATGTCTGTGAGCTGTGTGTTTGCTGTTTGTTACCTGCCAGCCAGTCAGCCTATTATCAGAGCAGTGACAGCGGGGTCACAGCTACTGCCCTTTAACCACACGCACACGCACACACACACTCTTTCACACATACACACACTCTCACTTTCCCGCCAGCCTCCTCTGTCTGCTCCCTCTTTGCCATCTGTGACCATAGCAACAGGACTAAATAAGTGACTTATTATATGAAAGGTGTTCAGCTGGCGGTGGGTTTCTCTATGAGTGCTGTTAAAGGTCTCATCCTCACAGGTCAACTGCACACAAAGTTCAGACATTTAGCAGTTGGAGGCTGTTAGTTTGCTCGAGATTTGTTGAACGATTGAGTGTTATTTAGAACACTCAACTCTCTAAGTGCGACATTAGTTTAATGGTGGTTATATGAATGATTTTTTTATGGTGAGGCTACAGGCACTGTTGTAGGGGTTTGGATGGTTATCTATTTATGCTATTCTGGTAAACACATTATCTTACTAATGCTTTAAGGGATTTTCTTTCAACTTTGTTTTTAAATATTTTGGGGGCATTTTAAAGCCTTTATTTGACAGAGCAGAGAGAAGGTAGGTAAGGGAGAGAGCAGGGCAGGACAAATGAGCCTCAGGTGGGAATCGAACCCAGACCAGCGGCAGCATATATGGGACGTGCCTTGTTGCAATGTGTTTGGCTACTACTGCAACATCTGAACTCTAAGGGACTTTTTGTCAGGATATGTGCAAAACTAACAAAAACGAGGTGAAGGACCCAAATGCAGATTCACAAAAAAGGCCTTATTGTAAACTAAATCAGGATTACAAACCTAAAATCTAATCCTCAATGGAAAGTCAAAGTATTAAACAAACAAAACTTCTAACAGAGTATCAAATAACGAAACAAAAATTTCTAACAAAGTAACAAGTCAACACTGGTGGACAAAGGAAGTAAACTCAAGAAAGCTCAAGCTACAACTCAAAGTCACTAAAAGGTTCAACGAAAGACTGACTACAAACACAAGGAAACACTAGAAGCACTGGGGACACTTGGTGTATAAAAACTAAACAAAAAACCAGGAGAAGAACCCAAACGCAAATTAAACAAACAAAGGCTTATTTGAAAGACTAACAAAAAGGGATCAAAACAATAAAACTAATCTTTTACAAAAAGGTCCAAACTACAACCAACAATCTCTACAAAGTATCAAAGAAAAAAAGGGTTAAGCAAAGAAAGACAAATACTAGAACTAAACTCAAAGTACAAATCAAAATCACGACAAAATTCAACACAAAAAACCCAGAAACAATCTACAAAAACAGGAGGACCACTGAGGACACTGGAGACACAAGACTTACTCAAGGAGTGTGGCATGGAAGACAATGACCCAGCACAGACAACGGGGAACACAGAGACTAAATACACTGGAGAAACATCAAGCATGGGTGAGACAATCACACAGGTGGAGGGAATCACAATCAGAGACACACAGAAGGGAGGGCAGGAAAACAACAAAATAAAACAGGAAACATGAGACAAGACACGAAGCATGAACACAAAATGGGTAACTTAACTAAAACCGAGAACATGGTCATGACACTAACACAAGAAACACTCAAGGCCAAACAAGGAACACAAGAAAAAAAAGCATATAAAATAAACAGGACCAGCAGTATCATAAAACTTTTTAGGTGGATTTTCCTCAAACTGTTCACAAATACCTTCCTTGACTTTTTCAGGTCATAGGTCAAAGTCATGGAGTCAGAAGTTCATCCATTGGTTCTGAACCTAATACTGCATCTTCACAATCACTTGAGAATTTTTACCTCCGCCAAGGAGGTTATGTTTTTGGGAGGGTTTGTTTGTCTGTCTGTTAGTTAGTTAGCAACATTACTCGAAAAGGTATGGATGGATATTGATTAAATTTTCAGGGAATGTCCAGATTGGGATAAGGAACAAATGAATAGATTTTGGAAGCGATCCAGGTCTACGTTTGGATCCAGGAATTTTTTAAAGGATTCTTTAACATTGGGAGATAGGGCCATTTTCAACATTTCTGCATACAACTCCACAAATAATGGTCAGGGCACTTGGGAAAAAAATACAGGACACGTTTCTAACATGCTCTACAGTATATCAAAGACTGATCCGGATAAAGGAATAATTCCGGATACTATGATCCCGAATATGAAAAAATAGGGGACCTTTGGAATTTTCATCATAGGAAGAGAACAAATGAAGCTATAAACACGCAACAAACACCATTAAATAGCCAAGGCATTGTGGAATTTGGAAGGTGCCAACGGATTTGCTGTATCTTCAAAAGCTGTGGAACTAGATCCAGAAGAAAACCGCCATTACGGAAAATGCGATTTTCGTGAATAACTGCTGAAGTTATGTTGATATCATCACTAATATTTATGGTGCAAATGACAAATAGGGGGAGCTGTGGCGCTTGGCAGAGGTCTGCACTCTCCGAGTGCTTTCTAGTTTTTAAGATTAATTGAACAAATGCTATAGTTGTAAATGAAAAAACTCAACAAAGCTTAAAGGGACTACTTGAAGTGTGCAAAATTATCTACTTTGTCTCTAAGACATGCCTGTTAGATTTGAAGGTGATAGGTCAGAGGTCCAATGATGATCCTTTGCTTTTGTAGATGATATTTTAAGAATGCTTTTTTTTCAAACTATCCAGGACTGTCAACTTTTACTCAAGAATAAGCCTTTTAGATTTTGATGGTCAAAGGTCAAGGTCATGAGGTCCCATGTTCATCCTTGACATGTGAATGCAATATCTCAAGAATATGTTCAGTGGCTTTGACTTAAGGACACACTGAACAGATTCTGAACATTAAGTTAAGGCTTTTGGGCCACCTCAAAAATTACCCAGCATTTTCTTCACCCACTTACATCGTTTCAGTCTGGCTTGCAAAGGCACAAAATCAACAGGCAATATCTGTCAACCATCTTGTGAGGGTCAAGTATGCTAAATTTAATCATAATTTGCTTTCACACATCATCATACACAGTGGCTATGGGAAATTGGTTCAAGGATTACAGTAATGATAAAAAAAACATCAAGAATTGTTGTTACTTTTATGTTTTAGATAGATTTTAAACTCACTGCCATGCCAACTGATCACAAATGTTCAATACTGGAGCACTCATGGGGCTTTCCTTTAGTTTGTGTGTGCTTTGTTTTTACCAAAGACCTTGAGTAACATTTCAAATGACTTCACAGAATACTAGAGAGCAAAAGGAGGAAGAGGTGGTGGAGGTCAGTTGGTAGCAGCTGCGGGTGGAGATTTGGAGATAGCATTGCACATCGTCACATTCCTCCCCTATCCCCCTCGGTTCATCCTCTGAAGCACATCTGTGAGGAGGCCAGTAAGCAGGGACGTCAACAAAGGAGGACATTCAGTGGCTCAGATAAACTCCTCTCCTGCTCCCACTGCACCACCATCACTGCTGTTATCTCAACACACTCCCTCCTCCACCACCTCCTCCTCCCCCGTGCTCCAGAAGTATATTTTTCTCTCCTTCCTCCTCTAAATCTCAGCACTGCCTCTGTATCTCTGCTGCTGTCCCTCCCTTCACCTTGTGATAAAGTAGTTCCTGCTTTTTCTTCACCACAGTCCCTCCTGTTATCACCCTGCTGTTAAACTGCACCATGAGGGCTTTACCAGATGTGACACGCCGCTGCTGCAACAGCACTTTCTCCCAAATAGTGCTGCCACTTTTTTTCACTTTTGCTTGGGTATTTTATTGTGCTACTACTGGGTCTGTCTCCCTCAGTTTCTTGGATATTGATCGAATATAATAGTTAGATAACACCACCAAAAGAAAATATTAAACATAATTAAACTTAATTTAAACTATCTATTCTAGGCTTTTTTAAAGATGTTCAAAGTTCCATTTAGATTATCATTGTTTGTTCAATTAAACTTTGTGCTACAAATTTAGCTTATATAAAAGATGGTTAAGTTCCCCTAAAAAATATATTATTATTATTATTATTATTGTATTATTAATATATTTTCATTTTCATCTTGAAGGTTGCTTTGGATTTTTGGTGTGGACAGCCTGACGATGTGGATAACTGCTACATCTGCAAAGATTGGCCTTTTCTTTAGCCTCAATCCATTATAAAAACTTTTTCTGATATTAAATTCAGAATGATCAGTCTATTAAAGTACACAGTAGCTCCTGCAACTATCACACATACATTACTGTAGCTATGACAACCAACATCAGTCTTCTCCACTTCATAATCATTAAAGCTGTTCATGATAATACTAGATTGATCACTCTATCAGCAATTGCTATTGCTTTTACCACCAAAATAGCTACTTTTACAAAATATAGAGAGGAAAACCCTCTTGAAAATGGGTTGCCTCATCTAAAGGGGTTATCCACTAATAAATATATACCTACTCAACAGAGATAAGGATAAGTTATGGTCTGTGTATCCATAAAATTATGGCTTTCCTGAATTCTCATTTTAGTCCCTCTTTGTCTCGGCCCATTTATCTGTGTTTCTACATCTCTAAAATAATAATAATAATACATAATAATAATAAGAAAGTAATAAAAAAAAAAAGAGTACAGCAATGGCATACTCTTTTGCAAAGCTTCTTTGTTATGGTTTGATGTTATACAAATATTGATTTGATTAACTGACTGACTGATATTTTGGAGCTTGAGGGCACATACAAAGCTGCTGTAGAAGTTTAGCTACAGACTGTGTATTAAGGTAGATGGAGCACCAGGTGTCTGAGAGTGAAGCCAAAATACAGCTCTCCTGCTCACTGACTGCAGTATTAGTGAGAAACCCCAACTACTCCAACAGATCAGACATGAGGTGACTATCAGCACTGTTTTATGAAGAAGCAAATAAAAACAAAAATGGGGATAAGAAGTTTGTGCCCAACAGTGATGTTATGTAATTTGTTTACTGACTAATTAAGTGACCATGATGTCGATTCAGCAGTTCTGCCAGCCAGCTCCCTGGTCTTGGTCCTGAATGACCTGTGGGGAATAAAGATAGTTTGGTTTTGCTCTTGTTCTGTGGAAGAGGATGAGTTGTTCATAGGCAGGTCAGGTTTTAGATCATTTGCCAGCTATGTTAACCCTCGTACGTGTTTACATGCAATGAAGTTTAAGGGCATAAGGGTGCAAACCCTATTCCCCAAGGCTCTGGAGGCAAGGGGCGCCAACCCATTTTGGCTATGTTACCAACTGCAAGAACCAGCAAAGTGCCACAGGAAGCTAGCTTGCATCTTTCCAACAACCAAACCAACTTCCAAGTATGTTTCGATCAGGACTTGAACTGGCCACCCTATGGTCCCCAGCCCAAGCCCTTACAGGATGGTACACCCTTTTAATAAGCTGCTCCATATGGTAAACAAAGATGTCCATTCATTGTAACCTGCATAGTCAGCTTGTAGGCAACTTCTGATATTGTTTCGATTGGGACTTGAACTGGCTACTCTCTGGTTCCCAGCCCAAGCCCTTGAGGACTTTTTTGTGTACTGACTTACACTTTATTAGGTTTCTTTTCCTTCTTCAAAGTAAATCCCTCACAATAAATCTTCTATTCCTCCCTTCCTGCCAAATGTTCCAGCCGCACACTCTGTCATTTGTTTTCTCTTGTCAGCAGAACAGTCTCTGTATGTATAGCTGAATGTGTACATAGGCTGGATAAGGACACACACAGCTTTAAAACGCCATGATTGTGTTTGCACTCTTCTGTCAGAGCAATTAAAAACAGCCAATCAGAGCAGCTGCGGCTTCATTACCAGAACGCTGGATTACATGTATCAGCGTCAAAATTGTAATAAGCCGAATCCTCGCCATAATGAGCACATTAATCCACCCTCCACCCCCACACTGTCTCCTCCTCTGTCTGTTTGCTGTGATAAACCTGCAGGAACAGATATAACTATCAGAGCGCCCACCACAGAGGGGAATGAGAAATTAATCAGGGGATGTTTCACATGGTTCATAAACTCCCTTTAACACTCCTCCTTGGGTTTGAATTATTTAATGTTTGAAGGAAAATAGGAATAATCCCACTGATAATCTGTTCTGTAAATAAACAACAGTTTGATACTGAAAAATGACATGTCAGGGTTGAAGTAGCAGACTTCTGTATGTAGTTCAGAGAGGGTGACTGAGGTAAAGATGTATGAAGTCAAGAGAGTGTCAACATCACATAAAAAATGAAACTGTATGCTGTTATGTATATTTTTCATGAGCATGTATATCTCCTCTTGAATGTGGATTATTGTTTATTTTTGCAATCTTAATTATTAATATTGTCTGGAAAGCTAAAAAGTATACAGCACTTGAAGTCAAGATAAATTTCCCAAAGGGTAAGAAAGTGTTGTGCATTATATTGTATACCTTATGGCTTGTACTGTTTTTTTCTCCCATCACTTCTCACTGTATCATATCATATTATATTCTTTTGTATGGTATTATATGAAATTGCTATGCTGTCATAGGTAGTGTACCCTTGCTAAAACCATTGCCTAAGGCAAAGGATATACTTGCTGTTTGTCATCGCATACTTGAGGATACCACTAGATGGCACCCAAAGACCCTAAGCTATATAAAACTACCTGATAAGTTAGAAGTAAACTGCTACCATGGTGACAATTATGGTAATTATGAGCAAAACTAACAAAATAAACAGTTACCTGTTGCATGTCTGCAACTGATAACCAGTAGTCAGAGCACATCAATTGGATTACTGTTTCTACATTTTCCTGTGCACAGTCCAAACTGTCTTGGTGTTGTTGTTTAGTGAGTGAGAATGTTAGCTCATGAATTTCAGTAGACTGTGATATGAAAATGATGCAGTAATGAGTCAAAAAATGCAGGAGTGAGTTAGTATTTTAGCGCTTTAAGCACTGGGTTTTTTAATAGCTTTACCATACGCTCTGTTATATGGTGTCCAAGGCAGCTGAAGGTCTGCACAGCTGGTTGAGCCACTCCAGTGGATCTTCAACAAGGGCCTGTGAAAAGGGAGGGTCCCGGTTCAGTGGAAAACATCATGTCTGATTCTGGTACCTAAGGTTGGGCATCTGGTTTGAGATCAACGACTGCGGACCTGTGGCTCTCATGTCGCACATCATGAAGGCATTAGAGAGGCTGCTCCTCCTCCTCATGCGACCACAGGTGAAACACGCACTTGATCCCTTGCAATCTGCATACCAGGAACATCTAGGAGTGGATGATGCGGCCCTCTGCATGCTCCACCAGGCCCACTCGCACTTGGATGTACCACGTGGATATATGAGGATTATGTTCTTGGACCTTTCAAGCGTAGTTAACACCAGCCAGCCCCTCTTGCTCTGGAATAAGCGCAAGGACATAGGGGTTGATCCCAACTTAACTTCCTGGATCATAGACTATCACACAGGGCAGCCACTGTTTGTTAATGTTTTCCCTTGTACATTGCAGACTTTAAGTACAGATTTGAGTCCTGCCATATTCAGAAGTACTCTGATGACACGGTTATTGTGGCATGTATCAAAAATGGGCAAGAAGAGGAGAAAATGGACCTTGCGAGGGCCTTCAGTGACTGGAGCACTAAGAACCGCCTCCTGCTTCACACCTCCAAAATCAAGGAGATAATCATTGACTGTAGGAGGTCTAATCCCCTAGTCACAATCAGAGGGGAGGTCATTGAAGAGGTGAAAGCCTAAAAGTACATGGGTGTGCATCTTGACGACAAAATGGACTGGTCTGTGAACACAGATGCCCTGAACTGGAAGGGGCAGAGTTGGCTCTTCTTCCTCAGGAGGCTCAGGTCTTTTGATGTATGTAGTGAGATGCTGTATATGTTCGATGTAATAAGGTAAGCAAGTAAGTAAGTATCATCTATCTATCCATCTAACATACAAACACACACACACACACACACACACACACAAACACACAAACAGCTTGGTACATTTCTGGGTAATTATGATATATGAATGTCAATAATTTTATGTCAGGATGTATGGACTAAACTAAAAGAGAACTGGCACAACATATAGAGCGTTAAAGGGCTTTCAAAAGCATATCTGGCAGGGGATTGGACAATTGTTCAGTCCATCACATTCATTACAGGCTAGTCAAATAATGTTGTGGCGTAAAACACAGAATGTAAGCCACTTTGTCAAACAAACTCTTGCCAAAGTCCAAAAGTAGAGCCAAAATATCCTTTCTATTGAGTACTTTCAGTGTTGTTATTTGTTTTTTATTTAATAAAGCAATGTGGTCCAGATTTGATAAAACTGCAACTAAAGCTGTCAGCATCTATGCTAATCTCTGTATGAGCAGACGCTTCTTGTTGTTGTCTTGCTCATAGCTCCCACCTGTCCCTTAAAGGATGCTGATTGGAGTGTGTCGCTTTGGGCCGCTCACAATCATCACAATCATTGTAGACTGGAGCTTGGCTTGATGGATCTATCTGATAACAGACATTGATTCAGGTAGATCCAGATGCACAGCAAGGTAAACGTGACCCACCCTGGAGACATAAATGTGTTTGATGCTTACAATTTAAGATTTCAGAAGCTCTGACTGAATTAGGAGGGGTAAAAATAGCGGTGATTACATCACACAATCAAGAGCTATTTGGAAAAATTGTCAGCTGCAACAAGGCAATACACTCACCTTTCATCTTTTACCACTTTGCCTGGCAAAGCCCTTTATGATTGTTTTTAGTTTTGACTATGCTTCCAAGGTAACGTTGTCTTGACTTGATTTATACCCATAACAAAAAGAGAACAGTGTCTGTGATCCTCTTCTCTCCATTTGTGATTTAACCCAACTTGATGATTATGTAACCAGCAGCTATACATAGAGGGACGACGCATTTTCAAACATCATGCTATTTACCTATACAAAGAGGATGTACTTGCTCTTACCTGCAGACAAACAGTGGTTATATGCTGGTAAATGAATCTGCTTTTTGAGCTGCGTCTCTCCACAACTGCAAAATGAATCACAGCAATGTAGTTACTCCATTAGTCCCGACTGGCTAACAAAGACCGCACCCTTGAACACGAGAATGAAGAATGATGATGCCTATTAGTATGACTTTCATCTTAGGATGATTATACTGCTGCCATGACAACCTCGTGTTTACCTTACAAATTAAAATCATGTTGAGAGCACCAAATACATGTTTTTGTTTCCACTGTTTCGACAGCAACAAACATGATTCACAGGCAGCAAATAATGATGTGTGTTTTGTGCACTGGAGCAACAGACTGTTGGGCCCAGTGCTATTAGATTAGCACCAGCAGAATGCTAAATGGATAATTAGAAAACTGTGAATGGCCCAGTGGCATGACTGCTAATGGTCCAGGAATGTACAGTGCTGTTGAAGCGAAGCATGTGATTGAGCCAGAATGGACATGAGACATGAGCTGGTGTTTTATAACTTAATTATAGACTTTTTATAGATTGCTAATAGACTGCTTGCAGAAAACCTATTGGCCCTCACTCTGATGCATTGTTTATAGGGTTGCTACATGTATCTTTATGCGGTGTTTTACTGATTTTCCTTGCCTCAAATGTTCTAATGTTGGTATAAACGATGCTGTTTATGCTGCAGATGAAGAAAAGCTGTTTAAATCCTCCCCAAACTTCTCTGCCCAAACAGTTCACGGTCACTTTCCACTCCACAGATGTTATCCTATATTCCATGGCAAACAAATATAAAGAAAGTCTGTGTCTCAAGCTTTATTTTCCACAAACAAGATCTATGATCTGTACAACTTAATTGGGTTACATTACCATAGATAATACAAGTTTAAAAATATATATATAATGTGCAACAGGGCAGTAGAGTTAGAGATATATTGTAGAAGATCAGGGGTCACATCAAGCCCCCTTACTCACTCAGTGAGGCCCAACAGTCAACCTCAAATCTCAACTTTAAATGTCAAAAATTAAAAACATAAAGATGTCAAAATCTGCCATTAAGTATTTCAGTGTAATCTAAGTGGTGTATGTTTTATTTTTCACAAGAAACTATGTGATAAGTTGTGCTTTAATGGTCTCCAATAAAGGTCTTTAATAGAACCTGCTAAATGCATTTGGGAAAATATAAATCAAATGAACTTAAATAAGTAGTATTCACTGGGTTATTGCATCCAAAACTATTTTCAACAGTATTTGATCCCATGTAGTTGCATTAAATTGGCTTAAGCTTTAACGTTTGCTTATAAGCCTAAAAACTATAAATATTTACATCATAAATCAAGCTGAAAGCTTTACATATAGTCCTTATTTGGACTTGATCACATGTAGTACATCTGTCTCATTGAGTGTACCCTTCAGTTCTTATAAATTTGGTCCTCTGCAAGTGTGAATAACATCACCCCTCAAAGTATATTTGATATCAATAAGCAATCACCTCAATAAAAACATGATGAAGATACAATGATGGTGAGGGAAACATATACAACTTTTTAAAAAAATGACATATGTTGACTATTTCTGACAAAAATACTCAAAAAGCAAAGATATGAATGCTCTGTGCCACTTGCCAACTATCTAATTACAGCTGAATTTAATAGATTTTAAGTTATATAAGAGGCACAGCTTGCAGCAGAAAGTGTTTGAAAACAAATGTGAGTGTGAAACTCGAGGGTACATGGCTTCCTGAGGAACAAAACTGCCTCAAAGTGAACTTTATTGGTAAAAGACAAATGTAAGGTCACCTAAAAGGACAATACATTCATGAAAGCATTGCTTGCTTCTAAATCTAACCAGGCCAGACTCTAACCCAAGTTTAGATGTGTGTAATAACTGAATTAAAAATCCCTCAATGCAGTTTTGACATAGAAAAAATATGAAAGTTATGAGGTCACGGTGACCTTGACCTTCTTACGTCAGATTGTATTAAACTATTGCTGAGTTAAATAGAAAAGAAGTTTGAAAAAAAAAATACATATTTATGATATTGTGTTTTCAAGCAAACTTCAGGCCCAATACTTTGACCTTTGACTAGGAACCCAAAAAACTTTCTGTTCATGCATAAATCAGACTGGACATGCAATCAGACAAGGTAAAAGACAAAATAAGGCCCATGTCCTTGATCTTTGCCCTGTCTTAAGAAAGCTAGTACATTCACCCTTTTGTCAAAGTGGACATCAATACATAGTGGCAATGCGATCCTGAATCATTGAGCTCATAAGAGGTCAAAGTGATCTGTACCTCCAAAGTGAATTTGGTTTATCCTTGATTAAGAGTGGACATTTGTGCAAAGTGTGAAGAAAATTCCCTAAAATATTCTTGAGTTATCATGTTCACAAACATTTGATTAACATGAGGCCCAGTATTGTTGACCTTAGACTTATAAAATCATATCAGTTCATTCCTAAGTTAGTTGGACTCATCCTTGAGTCAGATCTAAAACAACAGTTGCACATGAGGCCCAGAGACCTTAAAATCTGACCTCTGGCCTCAAAGACAGAATAATTTCTTCACGAGTAAGTGTGGACATTTCTCCAAAGTTTGATAAATCCATTTAAGTGTGATTGAGATATTGCATTCACAAGTAAGACCAGACTGATCCACAGACGACTGATAACATCATGCTTCTGGCTCTAGCTATCACCGGCAGAGAAATGTTCTCATAGCTTGTTAAAGGGAGTTTATCTCTTGCCTTGAAATCGAAGTCTGACCTGTGCAGCGACAGAGCTGTTCACCCCAAATATTCCTTGCGGGCCTCATTGGGTAATGACAGAACCTCTCTCATATACATAGATCTAACGCTTCTCCTCCTCTTCCCCTCTTTAATCCTTTCATCCCCTCCTCTCCTCCGCTCGTCTCACTCTGATCTTCCTTTGCTTATCTTATTCAGGGGGGTCTCTGACGGATGGGCCTCTTTTGTGGAAAGGACGGATATGGAGATAAAAGGCGAGTTCAAAACGACAGTGACTCAGCACAGGACCAGTCAGATAAATTAGGACGACACCTATCGGGTCTCATTGGGTGCTACCTGGTTTGGTTTGGATTCTGGGATCAGATTATGGCTGACAAAGGTGAGATGATTCTGATCGAACAGAACTTTCAGACACACATACAGGCAGTCAGGGGTGTGGCCAAATTGCCATTTTTCAGAAAGTGCAAATGGGGCGCTCAGGCGGCAATCTTCAGGGCTTAAAATGAAGGCCCATGTGGAAGTGCCATCATCTGTTGTCCACTTGAAACTGGCTGCAGAAACCTTAAACCAAATGACTGTGTGTGGGGAAAATATGTTTCTTATGGCCTTAATACACATCTTTACAGCCTGGTTCAAAGAACGGCCTCAGTCTAAATATACAACACATTTATGTGCTCTCACTTTGAAGGGGGTGCATTTTTTTTATATTGTTCCTGTTTTTTTTTTTTCTTTTAATTGAGGATGTGTTACAGAAACATGATGTCACTATTGGTCAGACAGCCTTAAGTGCTACCCTAACATGGCTTGTCTTTCTGTGAGTAGATGGAGCTAAAGTTTGGTTGAGATGATGTGCAGTATGGCAGCATCAATTACTTATTACCTTAAGAACTCCCCTAATTCTTTGTGCCATAGGGTCAACAAGGTGCTGGAAACATTTCTGTTAGATTTTGGTCCATATCAATATGATAGTATCACACAGTTGCTGCAGATTCATACTCATCCATGATGCCCTAAAGGTGCTCCAGAGGATTAAGATCTAGTGACAGAGGAGGTCACTGGGATGAAAGGTGCACTGTGGTTTTAAAGGGACAAACACAGCCAGCAGCAACACTTAAGCAGGCGGTGGGCATTGAGACGATGCTTAATTTGTACTGAGGGACCCAAAGTGTGCACTGAAAATGTGCCCCACACCATAACACAGACACCACCTCCAGCCTGAACTGTTGATAAAAGGCAGGATGAATCCATGCTTTCATTTGGTTTATGTCAAAGTCTGACCCTTCCATCTGAAAGTTGCATCAGAAATTGAGACTCATGAGACCAGACAACATTTTTCCAATGTTCCATTGCCTGTTTAGGTTAACCCATGAAAATTGTACAAACTGACAAAAGGCAGAGCTAAAATGAAGACAAATCAAGAGGCAACAGCCATAGTTTTTTGCAATAAAATTGTTCATTTACAATACAAAACTAATGTTGTCCATAGGCACTCAGCATCCTAAAGCAGAACAAAATGCTCGTTGTTGGCTCTTTTTTTGTCACCACTCTCCAAACACTTTCAGTTGAAACAGTTGAACTTCTGAAACAGTCCTCCACTTGTCAATATCTCCTCTACACCTCTCCTCTGGCCAAACAAGACGGGTAAGGGATTTCCAATATCAGATTTTTCCACAACAATGGTGGAAGAGAAAGTGATCAGACTCGTCTTTCAAAGGAAACTATTTCCTGGTCTTAAGGTACTTATGGCGGATGGACATAATTCCTTGACTCTATTTTCATGTTTTCTAGGTGTTTTTATCATGAAATTAAAGCAAACATAAAGCACACAAAGCAACCTCACAGATACTACACAAAGAGGTCGCATTTGCTGTAACTCGAGTACTCAGAAGTGTTCTGAATCTTGGAGCACTTTCAGTGCTAAAAATGGCAGCTGTGGACACAGGCCTAATGCATAAAGGCTAGTTATACATAAAACCATAAACACTGCTGTTCACATCTACATTGGTTCATACGTAAACCAAATTTGCCGTATGTTATGGTGCCCATGGCCTCTGCATGATGGAGTCTTTTTCAAATGGCCTTCTTTTCCTGGCTCTGCAGCTAGAAAATTATTATACAGGGGTACACTTCTTCATATGTAAGGAAAAAAGTGGTAGTAAAGGGTCCTTGTACAAGACAACTTCACCATTATTTCAAACAAATCTCTGCCTGATCAACATCTGTTCTAATGTTAACAAGAGTACTTAGTTTACATCTTCACCAACATGGCGCACAATCAAAGAGAAGTACATTACATCACTGTTAACTCAAGAATCCCCTTAGTGATTCATGTAGTTTAGCTCTGCAGCTCCATCGCTCTTCAACATGTTTCTTCTCTCAACCTCTCTCCTTTAATCAGCTCTCTGTGTGCTTATTTGAAGTAAGTGATTGCCGGTAATGTGCTCTGAAACTGAGAGGCCAGAGCACAAAACCTCATTGAAAACCATACATCTTCTCCCACCACTATCACTAACTCTCTGGCTGTGAGTGATGATCTCCATATGCCCGTGCTTACCCCTATTCTCACCGCTAAGTCTCTCTGTATTAGTCATGCCTGTATGCCATTATCTCCAAGTGTCAAGTGCACACCTGGTATGTGTAGATGTGTGTGTGCCGGCACCTCACCTCATCACTGCTTCACCTCCTTTTTCATGTTAGCTTTTAGCCCACAGCTGCTCACTGGTTGTTTACACTGACCTTCTCTGCACTGCTCGACTCACCTGGGCTGCACTTCCTGCTGCATGCAGAAACTTTATCAGTCTGAAAGTCATAATATGGAAAAAAACATGGAGCAGACGCTGAACAGCTGTGCTCTATCTTATCTTTATGAGGGTTATCATGTCTAATATTTAGTTTATGGAGGGGGTCTTCAAACCGTTAGATTATTTTGAAGGCTGCAGATTGTAGTGCTGTTGAGGTGCAACTGAATCCTCTTCATCTAGATGATTAAATGTAACTTTTATTGACCAATCCATCAACATTTCATCTTTATTGCACTAAATAAAAGTTCTTTGACTGCTGGCAGAAGAACATAAAAAGGGCTTTCAATTGTACTCTTTCAGGTCAGGACAGGTTTGGGAGCACATGCCACGTTAGCACTTCGCCATTCATCATTCCCTAAGGTTTACATTTGCAAAGTTTAAGGGCACAAGGGTGCAACCCCTATGCCCCAAGGCTCCGGAGGCAGGGGGCACCAACCCTTTTTTGGTGCGTTGCCAACTATCATAACCAGTGGAAGTGCCCCAGGAAGCTAGCTTGCATCTCTCCAGCTACCAAACCAACCAAGTATGTTTCTATCGTGACTTGAAACTGCCACACTCTGGTCCCTAGCCCAAGCCTTTACAAACTCCTTTAACCTGACATGCCAGATGGACAGTTCCATAAATCCGTCATGGAAATATTTCACGACTCCATCTGGGAAAGGGTCGTTCGAAAATGTTTTCAGAGGCGTAACCTTCAAGAACAATTGCAGCTGGTGACTGGACGATCAATCTGCTCGTCACACTCATCACAGACCAATCCATATCAATCCATATTAGCTTAAACTACGTTTCAGTCCTTAGACTATTGTCTTAAATTAAACTATACCACACAGATGTATCATTTACCACTTATATGTGACATGAACCTCGCCAAAGACAATATCCACCAAGTTCTCCCAGTAAACCTCTGAGGAGAGCATATTTGGCCAGGTATCACTGAGCAACCATGACTCCGGGCTACCATGCTACCGGCATCATTCTCGCAGCATTTCCGCATCTCTTCCAGTTTCCCAGCAGTGATCCCTGGTCGGCAGAAGAGCAAAAACATGATTTCTCCCAAGAGAGCTTTAAGTGACATTCCTTTGTTCTCTTTAAAAGAAGAAATTCAGTCCAATTCTGATAAAACTGCAGATATTGCTGCATCCACGGAGACCGCTTCAGAAGCTGCCATTGTTTTCAAACATGCAGTCACTTTCCGCTGTCATCACATCTGCACTTCCTGCCTTTCTTCTCTGATTGGGCCGTTAAGCATTTAGTTGTGAAATCATTGGACAATGGAGGTTAGCAAGATGGACATGCAGGATTTCAGACAATGAATCAGGCAGGTCCATCTGCTCTGTAAGGTTAACACTCCTTAAATTAAGTACAAATGTTGAGCTGCTTCACATAGTAAACAAAAATGTTTGTCTATTCTAACTTGTCCATGCAGTTGATCTTCTAGCCTGACAATCTGTACAGATCAGGAAGCCTCAGCCCAAAAAGGGTCAGCTTGTCGCTTTATGAAAGCTTCTCCTCTGCTGTCAAACTTTATGAATAAATGGCGAATGTGTACAGATATTCTGTAACTTTTTGCAAGCTGCTCCTAGCTAACTTCCTGCCCACACATCATCTCTATGTACAAACACAAAAACAATCTAATGGAGAAATCACAGCGGGATAGAGTGAGATTTTGAGGACTTGCAAGCCACACAGAGCAACTGCACAATTTAAAGCATTGTTCAGCTACATCTGAGCATCTCTGTTTTGCATGTGCTAGAATCACTACTCTGTCTGGATTTAATGAGTATCTGGGAAACACATGCAGTCTTCTATTAAAAGAAAGTTCTTGTTAAATTTGACATTTCTCTGTTTTAATAGGATTATGTAATTGTTGAGGTCTGGCTTGTTACATGGAACACTGAATTTAACTGATGAATGTTAAGTACGTCCTCTTCCAACAATAACCTAATAAAGCCAGGGGTAATATGTGATACTTGATACTGTAGCAGAGAAAGAAAACATTTTCAGCTTTGTCCTCTGGCAGAGATTCAATGTCTCGCTCTCTGATATTTTGGAGTGGAGGATCAACACTTATAAATCACAGCAAAACTCTGCTGAAAGAAAGAAAGAGGCAGAAAGAAAACAAACACATGGTGAAGGAGAGGAAAGGTTTGAAAAAAAAACAGGCATGAGAAAGAAAGAAAATGAAGTTAGTCATTGAGAGAGAAGGAAAGAGGGATAGTTGGCAGAAAAGGGGCAGAAAAAACAGAACAGAGGAAGGGAAAAGGGGGGAAAGAAAGTACAAAGACAGAAAAGAATACAAAGCACAAAATGGGTAATATAAGGAAGAGGGACTGAAAGAAAATTTAAAAGGGGAGACAGTGAAGTAAACAGACTTCTGCATGAGCTGGCATTGTCATTTAATTTCACCTTTAGATAAATATGCATAATCATTTCGTCCTGTTCAAACAGTGAGTGTGTTATTATGTGTTTTGTGTGTCATCGTTATGCCTCAACCTCTTAAAGCTGTTGTGCTCCCTCCTCTGATGTGTCAGACATATCTGGCCGAAAACACCCTCCAACTGTGGCTTTATTTTGTCAGATGCTCCCGACAAATAGCGCCGCAGTGGCAGTCTCTACACCGACGCACGAAAAATATGAACTTCTGCTGAGGTGAAGGAAAGATGATGAAGGGACAGAGAGAGGTAATAGAGGAGAAAAATGGGATCCTGGTCAAGGCTCCAAATGTCAAAAAGAAAGAGCCAAGATAAAATGTATCAAAGAGGGTATTTTAGGTCAATTAAGCTCTGTCGACCTACATGCTGTGCAGACTTAAGACACAATACAACATAACAACACCACCCAAGCAAGACTCAGGCAACAGAATATTGTTTTGTTTGACAGGCAGGTAAACTTGCAAATCATCTACAAAGCAATCAGAGGAAAATTTGTATTTATTTATTTATTTTTTTGAATGGGTCACAGGAAAAACTCCCTTACAGAAAGGAGAACAGGTCTAAAATCAGGCCTTGAGGGACTCCACAGTCTAGTGGGGCCTCTAATTCAGGATATCAAGTCTTGATGGATGGAAAAGGACTAATCTTCAACAAATATCAAAATATTAAACAATCAGAATAATCCTATAAGTTATAAAACTACAGATTATCTTTTCATAAACCTTTTATGGAAGTAGACCTGCATTCTCTTTATTTGTAAATGCAAATAAAAGATTTTTTCATAAACTGCATTAGGGTGTTTATAGAGATGCCCTTTTTTGAATAAAAGTAAAATGAAGAAATTGTTAAGGAACAAAAAAAATACTTTTTGCTCCCCCAACAACCCCATACTGCTATGAAAAAATGGGCCTAAAACACCTCAGAGAGAAACATAATTACAACAAACAACAAAAAAAAGGATGTCAAAACTGAAGCAAACCTTAAAATGTGAATGAAAAACAAAATATAGGATAAGTTCGGTTTTTTGACACCTGGACCTTATTTTTAGGATTAAATATGCTTGTAGACTCACCCAGACAATTTTGGGCAGAGCTCCGAGCCGTTTTCGAGCAATTTAGATCCATCCGACGGCGTTTTTCTCTCATGCCGTAGTAGCAGACGGGACCAGAAATCGTATTTTGGGGGGCATCAATACGTGTTTCCTCTGGTCTCAAGTCCCACTCTGAGCAGCAAAGGCACTCCTCCTCTGTTGTGTTTGCCATGCAATGTCCACAACAACACCACTAGTTAGCCCCCATTCGTGGACGTACAGTGGTTGCTTGTTCTCTGGCCAGCTGTTCGGCTCTTTCCCTCTGCATCCTCTTTTCAAATAGCTCCTCGTCGGTATATTCTGTCTCAAAACGATACGGGCATCCATTATACTCAAAGTCGTCGTCAGACACTTCTACATCGGATAAATATCCCGCCATGTTGCACAAAAATAGCCGTGTAGCCGTGTAGCCTAGCAACAACAGCGGCTCTACTCATGTGCTTGTCTATGACGTCACCAAAAGTTACCCATCCTTGTAAAGCCCCGGATGACCATAACAAGAAGTTGAGCTGACATGGTGATAACACTGGCCATTCATTTATAAAATGTAGCTTAAATGAGAGAGTTTCACAGCAGATAATGTCTAATTTAGGGGCTTTGATTTCTGGCCCCGTCTGCTACTACGGAATGAGGAAAAATGCCGTTGGATAGATCTAAATTGCTCGAAAACGGCTCGGAGCTCCGCCCAAAATTGTCTGGGTGAGTCTACGAGCGTATTTAATCCTAAAAATAAGGTCCAGGTGTCAAAAAACCAAACTTGTCCTTTAAATGTGTTGTTGCATCCCTAAAACACAAACAGACACACAAACAGACAGTACAGATGGACAACAGTTTGATGGAAAAATAACAAAAATCACGATGCCTCTGGCTCTATCTCTTGTGTGGCGGGTTAAAAATGGACTCCAAAGAGCACACATTTAAAGGGAGAAGGGAACCTAAGATTGAGCCTTGAGGGACTCCACAGTCGAGTAGAGCTGCTTTGAGGGGTACTGGTCTATATGGACAAAAAGATATGACAGACATCTGACCATTAAAGGACAATAAATTCTAGAGAGGGCAGTACAGTGGCACAGCAGGTTAGTGAATGTGCCTCACAGCAAGAAGGTTACAGGTTTGAACCCCATGTCGGTCAGGGCCCTTTCTATTTTGAATTTGCAAGTTATCCCTGTGCATGCAAGGGTTCACTCCAGTTTCCTCCCACAGACCAAAAAACTTGCTTGTTAGGCTAATTAGTGATTTAAAATTGCTCTTAAGGTTGAGCGTGTGAATAGTTGTCTGTCTCTCTATATAGCCCTGGGATAGGCTGGGAACCAGTCCAGGGTGTACCCTGCCTCCTTCCCAATGTCAGCTGGGAAAGGCTCCAGCCTCCTGTGACCCCAAAAGGGATAAATGGCATAGATAATGGATGGATACACTATAAAGACAGATAAAAGATCTGCTGTATCAAAGATGACAGTCAAGTCGAAAACCACCAACTCAGCATATTCCCAGAATCATCACTTAAATGGAAGCGATTAAAGAGAGAGGAAAAAAGAAAGAAGAATTCATAATGGCATACCATGAAAGAGAGAGCAGCAAAATAGGGGACCAGCTTTTCTAATTTCCATTTCTGGATTCAGATATCCAAGCCTGCTTTTTCAATTTCCTCATCACTGCAGTGCTTTACATTCAAATCCAGGCTCCTTCTTTTAATGTTCTGTGCATTTAATTTAAAGACTTTGGCCTGCTACACATAAAAATGTCAGAAAATGTAAAGATACGCACGCTCTGCAAACTGGGTCATGTATGTTCAAGTTATTAAAATCAAAGTACTTGTTTGGTGGATGTCCAACCAGTGCATACTTACTGGATCAATCACAGCACAGATCATAAGAAGTCCAATACACACACATATACACCCACATACAAATGATCACAAAAAACACGTCTGCATGCACACCCTCTCCCTCACAGAAACATGAAACTCAATCCAGCACCACCACACCCTGCAGAGAGCGTGCAGCACTACTTTTCCTGCCAGAGACGGCGTTTAATGAGACTGTAAGGGACCATGAGCTGCAGAGATCACACCTAGAGACTGCACACACACACATGTAAGCATCAATTAAAGGCATACATAATTCCACCAATGGATAATTACTCACTGCTGTGTGCACATCTCTATAGAAACACTACATGTAAGTATTCTGTGGTAGAATTCAGAGCAGGTGGGCAAAGAGTGTAAAGCTAACAGACTCATAAAGCTGCAACCACATGTGCTTTGTATTATACTAAAGGGAAACTGTATATATCATGCCGCAGTGGAAATTTTTGCACAAGGTAGGCTTTAATAAGCCTGTGTAAGCAAGAATCTCTTGTTCCACTCACATGTTTATTCCCATGTCTGTGTTTACATTTGCTTGTACATTATATGCATACTGTATACATCCATGCATTTGTTTTGAGAAACTGGAGAGGGGTTTGCCGCCTCTTAGAGCTTGTTCTCCACTTGAAATAAATTTAAGGGATTTTTAAGGCTTTTCAATTGAAGAAATAAGCCACAGAATAGTAAATATATACTTTAAGGATCATCCAAAAACAGTACAGACACCAAACCTCCTTCTATTGACATAGCAAGAGCTGATGTCTTTGTCAACATTTACATTCTGTCACTAATTATTGATAAACAGCTGATGAACTGATATTAAGTTAACATCTTTGGGAACAGATTACCAGTCAATAAAGTTAAAATATATAATTTACAGAACTGACTTTTTAGGTGTTATGAGTTCAGCTCTATGACCACTCGATCGCCTGTGCAGTAAGACAGGGAGGGAGGGAGCATGAATCTATCTTGACTTAATAACTGACTATGAATGAGTTTGAAATGAGACTTCCTGTTGAACTCAAGTTTAGCCTCATATGTTAGATGTGGTCACAGGTCAAAGTAAGGTCAGCAGTTTCTTCTAAATATATGCATGCCTCATGCAAAATGGGTATTCTGCAGAGGAAGCTGCAGTGAATACTGTAATAAATACAAAGGTACACAACATAGAAAAGAGAATCGGAGTTAAAATCTGAAGTAGTTACAAATTAAAAATAGTATAGACCATTTGTATGTGATTTCACACCCCAGTCCATAAAGGCTGGGTGTCGCCCATCATGTAACTTAATGGGTTTCTACACTAAATAAATGTATGTCCTTGTGGTGAACTTTGACTAACTTATTCAACCATCACTGACAGCTGCTGTGTAGCCAACTATTCTAACAAGGGTCAGTTTTGTATATCTATGAGTAATTGTAAGAAGCTTACACAATCATTTGCAAAAGAAGCAGCCCCATGGCCTAACGCCAATGCTAGCAATCATCAAGTGGGCTATTTCAACCAAACAGGCTTTTATAAAAAGGTGGAGAGCTAAGTTTGCCGAGTAAACTAATATGTCTTCACCATAATAACAGTTTTTTGAATGTGGACAAACTGAGTAAGCAAGATATTGTTGATAAAGAGTGTTATACCAGCTCAGGCAGTCTGTTTTCATCTATCATTAAAATCAGGGCTGTGTCTTTATCCAATAAACATCAGTGTAAGCCAAATACTTACTTTGAAAACACACTTTCATTCGGCCCTTCTGGTTTGTCTTTTGAGTTTGAAAAAAAGCTGATTTGGGTCGGTTCAAGTGTAAATGTTGATTATAACAGGGAGGATCTACAAGACAACAGCTGCAAGCTGCAGATTTACACATATCAGCCGGCGGTATCCTGAGGTGTTTTTATTCAGTCATGCTGGTATTACAATGAATTTAATGACATAAGCTCATAGTTTAAACACCTGCATCAACAGGTAACTTGCATGTTTTCATGTTCTTCAGCTCCCATTGAGGTTTCAGCCATTCATCTTTGAAACCTGTTGTGTGTGCTCCAGTTTATACAAGCATCGTTGTGTCTCAAAAACAAATGGTGGTCAAAATTCCTGCAAAAATCTCATTATTTCAGAATTATCTCATTGGACAAGTGGTTATTTATCCTCTTTGTGAAGCATGCAGAGCCTCCCTATACATGTCTGATCGACATGCTGTCTGACTGTTGTGCACAGAAAAGTGGCTATTTCAGCCCAGTATAGATGAGATTTGACTGCTAAGAACTTAAACAATTGTAATTTTTCTTGACGCAAAAAGCCAAAAAGGTGACCTTGATTTGTTTTAACAGAGCCCACAGATTTTAAATTATGAGCCTCCTGCTGTCACTTTATGGAACAAACTGCGAGCAGATCTGTACTCTGTCAAACCTTTATGTGAGTGTTTTGCTATAGCGATGTTAGTGCTAACTTCGGCTTAGGGTTGCAAATTGAGTTTACAGTTGATGAAATGATCTATACATACTGAATGAATTTGATCCTCTGAAATCCTTAATGTTTTTCTGTTGTTTACTTGACTTTTTATTCAGAGATAACTAGATCCTTCATTTCTGAAACCACAGTCTAGCTCAAAACGTACAAGTATCACTAAGTAAGTATTGTTAAATGTAAATGTCTCATTTCCGCTCTTGCCACGTGCTCAACCTCGTCTCTGCCATTTTCTTGTAGCTCACCTGACATTAATTCCCCCTCCCATACTCACTCTTGCTGTCTTTATCCCAGGATTTGAGATTCCAGCCCCCTGAAGTCCTCCAGGGCACGGGCAGTCAGCCAGGACAGTGAGCAGAGTTTAAATCTGTCGACTCTCCTCCTGAAGAAGAAGCTGTCTGCAGGATCTGCCCTGCAGCCAGACGGAGAGAGTAATAAACAGTGCTCAGAGGGTTTGTGGAGGTTGTGACAAATTACATTGAGACAGGAAATGGCATTGTGTACTGCTGGCATTATTCATAGGGTACTTAAATTGTTTAGATCTCTGAACACTCAAACACCTGCTGCTAATGCTGCAGCTTTGGGCCTTTTAAAAGATACAGGATGAATGCAGGGGAAAAATAAAGAAGAAACAAAGCTTCACTGCAAAACTGAGTCAAGTACATTCAGTCTCATGAGATTATCACAGATAAACCCCCTTTACAGGATCCACAGGTATTCTTAGCTTCACATTTAGAAAGGCTTGAACTATCAAGAATGGGAGATGCAGATTATAAATGCTCTCTAAAAAGTCACAGTCTGATTGCTGTTACTTTTGAAAGCTTTTCCTGTTTGATACAGAGGGATTGTTCTTCACAATGAGAAGTATTATTTTCCTTTATAATTGAGCTTTATTATCTGGAAACATGTCATGCAGAGATATTTAAAGTTATTTTACTTCATCATTAAGTCTAGAACAAAACAATCTTAACATATGCTTACAGTATTTTTGATTAAATGAACTTTGAAGTAGTGAAAATTAAATTGTCACTTGTAAGTTTATATTCACAGTATATTAAGAAATTAAATAATGTTTTAAGCAGAGTATACATAAATAAAACTTTATGGCTTACATTTTTTGGAATTTGAGCTCACTTCTTCCTCAGTAATACAAATAACAACATGAAAACAATAGCTTCAGTTAGATCCTGAGAAAAATAAATCTTAACCTTTAAGTTTTGATAATATAATTTTCAAATTATCTCAGACTATGTGTTTAAGTTAATTACAACAGTCACAAATGTACAGTTTAGAGTCTAAATATCAAGCCACTATTCCTCACAGGCAACATCAAGTTAAAGCTCCTGTGAGGAAGCTTCCTTGATTATTTTGCCCCCATGGACAAAGGAGCAGATCTAATCTCTTTGCTGATCATTTCTCCTTCATATGAGCAAGTAGTGGTTTCTAACAAAAAAAATACCTTTGGTTTGTTGGACACTGAAATGTCTTGCTCACTGGAAATCTTTGAAATAGAAATGTTATAAAGAAAGGTTGTTAAGTGAGAGGTCAGTAATCAGGTTGATGTACATCTACCCCCCACCATTGCTCCTTTTTTTAAGATATGACAAACTACAGCACAGAGATAATACATTTTTTGGCTGACGGTCTTGTTTGCCTTTGAAGGTCTTAATGAGTGAGTAATATCACTCTCAGTCTGATCCAAACACCTCGGGGAAGCTTTATATAAGATAATGTTACAAAAAAAAAAAAAAGTTTAAGTTGAGCACACTTTAAACTTCTGAAAATACATCTTTATTTTGAGTCAAAAATAATTGAAATTGATTCAAGAATAACATATGTTTAGGGGAAAGTAAAAATAATGAAATCAATCATAAAATTTGCACTTTTGATTTAAAAAGATCTAATCGAATGTTGTGATGTACTTGTATTTTTTTTTCATAGCCAAATTGAGTTAAAGCACCTGTGAGGAACCTTGATTTCATGTCGTCCCGCATTAACACTTTTTTATTTTTTATTTAACCTTTATTTAACCAGGTTAGTCCCATTGAGCAGATCTCTTTTCCAAGGGAGACCTGACCAAGAATGGCAGCAAAACACAGTTTCAACAGTCACACATGCTCAATACAGTACAAATAAGTGAGGAAAACAATAAAAGTCATAAATTAAAACAGTGACATTTGGAAAGTCTGTATTCCAGAGTTTTCAGATGCAGCTTTAAAGACATTCAGAGACACCAAGTTTAGCATCTTAAATTCAGTCTGCAGATTATTCCATGCAGAGGGTGCAGAGAACCTAAAGGCCTTCTTTCCCAATTTGGTTCGGACTCTGGGAACAACAAACTGTATAAAGCTCATTGATCTCAGGTTATGTAATCCGTCCTTCAAGATTAATAAGGAGGAAAGATAGTCGGGGATTTTACCAAGAATGGCTTTGTAGATGAACACGTACCATGACCAAGTCGACGTGTACTTAAAGAGGTCCAACTGACTTTAGAGTATGAAGTGCAGTGATGAGTCAGAAATCCACAGTTTGTAATAAATCTCAGAGCTCCATGAGATTTCACACTGTCCAACATTTGCAGACTCTGAGCAGAGGCATTCATGTATAAAACATCACCATAATCAAGAAGAGGTAAAAATGTAGATTCAACCAGTCTCTTTTTAACATTAAAAGAGAAACAGGACTTGTTTCTGTAGTAAAAACCAAGTAAAACCTTCAGCTTTCTAGCAGAATGCTGATTATGCTCTTTGAAAGACAAGTTTCCATCAAGTAAAACCCCCAAATACTTAAAAGAAGATACAAGCTCAATTTCTTGACCGTCAATATTAACAATTTTTTCAGACAGTGTTCCCTTTGTTGCACTTAAAGATGAAAACAACATGAGTTTAGTTTTCTCTACATTGAGAACAAGTTGCATCTGCCTAAGCTGATCTTGGACTACATTAAAAGCATGCTGAAGATTTACAAAAGCTAGTGCAGGTGTAGGTGCACAGCAATAAATAACAGTATCATCAGCATAGAAATGAAAATTAACATTTGGAACATTCTGACCCAGGCAATTTATATAAATAGTAAACAAGAGCGGTTCCAGGACTGAACCTTGAGGTATGCCTTTATGTATTTGTAGTACCTCAGTTGTGACACCCTCTGACTGAACAGCCTGGGTTCTGCCAGTAAGGTAATTTGCAAACCATCCGATTGCATTCTCAGAGAACCCAGAAGCTTTTAAGCGGTCTAAAAGGATACTGTCATCCACAGTGCCAAAAGCCTTGGAAAAATCGATAAAAAGAGAAAGGCAACACTGTTTGTTGTCTAAGGCTTCTAAGACATCATTCACTACTTTCAAAGCAGCAGTAGTAGTGCTGTGGTTTTTCCAAAAACCTGACTGAAACTTCTCAGTCTTTTATCTTTGAAAACGAAAACCCTGACACCTTCCCCCCATTTGCTGTTTTAAGCATAAAGATATATCTATAAGAAAATTATTAATCTTGTTTCTGAGGGACTGTTAGCCTTTTGGGCCATTAATAGGCATCAATTTAAATCATTACAGGACTTTTAAGTTTCAAGTATGCTCAACAAAGACATCGGAATTAAGTCACTTCAAATCAATAAAAAAGCTTGATTGATATGCTATAAATTACAGTACACTTAATACTCCTGTAAGAGACTTTTAGTTGTGTTTGGGTTGTTGGACAGTGTGGTACATGTATTGTCAACTGATTTTGTATGTATCTGAGACAGTGATGCTGCCTTAAAAAAAAAAAAAAAAAAATCAAACTCTGCATTGACGTGCCACCAATCAATTGGGATGTCACCTACCCCCTCACCAGAGCATTTAGAATTTACAAATGACTGTAGTTGAATAATCAATTTTGTGACTGATGGTCTCTTTTGCTTTTGCAGCTCATACTTGGGCATCAATATTATTTTCAGTCTGTTTCACAACCAAATAAACATTTCTCACAGGAGCTTTAAGTGACCTGAGTGTCATAAGATCATCAGTTTCCACATAGTTTAACTCCAAGTAGAATTATCAGGTTTTACAGTGTAAGTTTGAACCCAGATGGTAAAAAAGAGTAACTCTAATAAGTCTTCAGCCACAACTACTCCCCTCCTAAAGGACTCTTATAATAGACTGAGAGCTTTCAGGCGGCCACGGAAAACCTAAACCGATCTATAAATTAGCGTGCAGGTCCTGTGGTCAGCCGAGCCTCGGGGAATGACGGCACCGATTTGCACCAATAACTCTCAGAAACGACAGGCTCTCTGCTGGGTATCTGTATCATTTTTCCACCACATCACTTCCATTTCCTTCCACTTTTTGTCACATTTCTTCTCCCTCCTTTGCTACAGTATGTGTTTAATATTTTAGCTTTAGGCCGTGGTTCGTAGATGTCTCCTGCTGATATTTATTGTCCTGCAGTCTCTCTGTCTGTCTGCCTCTCCTCATGGAAATGATGAATAGGGCCATCCACTGTAACCTGATCCCGTCTCCTCCCTGCATACCTGAATAATAACACATATATGGAGGAAATGTAGACAGGTCACGAGGGCTGCGACCTGCTCTCTGCCCTGACCTCTGAGTGACTTCAGCGTCAGATCTAAACATATCTCGTGGAGCCGCCTTGGGAAAATAGAGGGTTTGTTGTGAAGTGAAAGCAAGAGTCTGTTTAGGATATTTTTAAGCACATCGCCCCAAAATAACTTACAAATTACTGCGACACAGAGGCAGAGCCCAGCTACAGAAGCTGCAACATCCTGCAATTTTAATGAGGCTTAAAATTTGTCATTCTTTGAAGAAGAAAGCCTGAAAAACTCTTTTTATGTATTTTTCTCACACTGAAAGGATGACATCATGGCGTGTCTGTGCGATCAAATAGAGTCAATGTCCCAGTGAGGACTTCTTAAGCTAAGCTACCCTCAGATAACCTCACCTTTAAAGTCTGACTGAAGACCCACTAACGTCCATCAGTTCTTCCTGTGTGGTGACTAATGATGACTCGGGCTCCGAGTGTCTGTTGGGCTCCAGCCAGGTTGACCTCTGACCTCAGTGACATCATTGCCAAGACTGTGAGGGTACCAGTTGTGGTCGTAAATATTGGTTATTGATCACAACGAGACAATTTAGACATTTTTAGGGTTACAGAACTGCAGACGTAGGAGGTTCTGCTTCCCTGTGCAGCAGTCTTTAAATTATTATCACCAGTTCTCATTGCAAGGATAAACTAACCTTGTTTGTCACAACAGGGCGCACGATGAAGGACAATACTAAGAGAATAATTTCTATCTTTGAAAACATAAGAAAATTCTCAAGGTTATATAAGTGCTTTAATACAATGTATATTTATAAAACATAGATATTTAGATAACTTTTTAAATAAACATAAATTCTAATTTTCTGAAAATGAATCATATTACATCTATAAACATACCTAACAGAGGAATACCTTTAGCAGCTTTTCTTTCTAACTTCAATTCTGTAACTGATTCTTTTGCCTCTCTGTAATAACAGGTCAAGTCTGTAAAAGCAAAATAAATCTGACCTGATTGCATCAAGGACATGTTTGCACTTCCTTTGTGTGGTGAGGTAAAACAAGTGAAACAAAATAGACCACAGCCCTCCGTCTAATAAACGCAAAATTTACCTTTGTCTTAGGTGGTTTTCAAACCCAAATGATTGGCTGCTTTGTTCTGATTCAGTTTTTAAAATATGCAACAGATGTTTAAATTTCCTTTGGATTGTTTCATGTTCACACTGCAGGATTTTGAAGCCAGTCGCCTGCTGTCTTGGTCAGGACTCCCTTGCAAAGAGACGTTTGTCTCTCAAAGGGAACATAAAATAAAGGTTAAATAAAAATAAATAAATAAAAATCACACAAAGGCAGGGCTGGCCTAACCTCATTAAGCCACGCCTGGGGTTGCCATTATTGCGAGTCATGTTCTATAACTGGGCAGGAAGCTAGCAGGCTAAGCAAACTAACTGCACGAGGAAGAGGGACTTTAAATGCTGGTTGGTGTTTACAGTGGACCAGAGAGGACACAAGATAGCATAGTAACTTATAGGACTGTAACACTGAAGAAGTGTACAAGGACAATATGTCAGAGTAACCTGACACACCAGATGGACTGTTCAATATAATTCACTGTTTCATCTGGGAAAGAGCCCATAGAAAGTGCTTGGGAATGGGCAGAACCTCACAAAAGCATATCTAGCAGGTGACCGGACAATCGCTTCATCCATCACAATCATTGAGGGCAGTCAGATAATGTAGCAGGCCAGCACTGATGCCGTGGCCTCAAGGACAGAACATGAGCCACGTCATGGAACAAACTATCTGCAAAACATGTTGGCAGCCGAGTGAAAATCTTTCTGTAAAGCAGTTTGTAATGTTGTTGTTTCATTTTCATTTGATAAAGAAATGTGGTCCAGATCTAAAAAACTACTACTGAAACTGTTAGCGTCTATGCTAATGTACGAACCACTGTGGTCTCACTCATAGCTCCCATCTCTTCCTGCTCTGATACAGCTGTGCTGTTTTGGGCTGAACACAATCGTTGTCGATTGGGGCTTGGCAAGATGGATCTGCCTGATTACAGACATTGAATCAGGCTGATCAATCTGCACAAGGTTTGTGTCAGTGAGTAGAGAGCAACTTTAAAATGGATAAATGCTCCTGCTTGAATGGGCTGGACTGATCTAAATCTAAACATGTTTTTGCATCAGTTAGAGTTGTTGAGTCCTGTGATGATCTGCTGTAAAGACAGTGAGATAACTTGTTGCTGTTTTTCTGTATATAAACAAACCATGCCAAACAGGAAATGCCTCTTGTAGCAGAACAAGTTCTCTCAGAACTAGGTGTAGTTCTCTCAGAACTAGGTGTGAAAACTGCCTTCGTCTTTCTTTTCATCACACAAAACTAAAAAACGTACTTTACAAACCATTTTCCAACTCAAAGTTCAGAGTGACCTGAAATTGCAGATCAGTTACAGCTTTCCTCAAAACCCCACAAATCCAACTCCAGCTCCCATTGCAGCCTTTTCTTTTTCCTGTATCTTTCCATCAGCATTTTACTGGAATACTCATTCAAGCTATCGTCCACAACTGTCAAATTGAATTGATTCACTTTATTGGAGCACATAATAAAAAGCAGTGAAAACCATCATCATTACCAGGCTTTAGCTCGACGTTTATTCTCCCTTAGCTTGGCTATTTAACAAGCATGACGGTTTTATTAGCGTCCCTGCACTGTAATAGGCCTCTCCACTGTTAAGGAGCTATGTGGCCTCAGGCTAGTGGGCTGGTTTGAAGATGGATTTGCTTGATGTGCAGGGTAGAAATAATCCACAATCCTGCATGTGAAAAAATGTCACAATGGCCTGGAGTGCCTGTTTACAAGTAGAAACTGATGTAGCAACTCAAAAACTACAGATTATGCCTGTATATACCTTTACAAACTAAACGCTGCTGACTCAACAAACTATTTTACAGTGAATTCAATTTTTTTGTCCATCAAATAATGCAATTCATGTCAATGATTTCTCAGATATAGCAGATTCAACATGTGTCTCATGAGTTATATTTAGTTGTGGCTCTTTTAAGTCAAAGACAATTTAAAAAAGAAAAAGAAACTGGTATTACTGACTGGTGGCTTCATGCCTAATGAAGTTTATTACTGCCAGCCAGGCAGTGAAAGTACAGAGACTGGTCAAGAAGAAAAGGGCAGGGTGTTTTCTACAGTTGTAAAATAAAAATCTAAAAAGCAAGCGTTTGACATGACTCCAGTGACCCTAACCTTTGACCTTCATAACTAAATCAGGTCATGCTTGAGTCAGAGCAAGCTAAATTTACAAAGTTTAGAGAAAGTGCCTCAAAAGGTTCTTGACATATCACATTCACAAGCATGAGATGAACAAAATGCCAAATACCTTAGATCATGTGCATTGAAAATCAAATTTCATCATAAAGTCAGAGTGAAAATCTACATCAAGTTCAAAAATATGCCAAAAATGTTGGGAAAGCAAGGAATAAACATGAAGCACGATAGCCCAGGTCTGTGTCCTACAACTACGCTAAATTAAATCGATCTATTTTTAAGTCAGAATGGACACTTAAATTAAAAAATTAAAAGGAAATCCCCCTTTCTTCAGGAGATTTTGCATTTTGTCACTGCTGGACCAGAACCCCTCATCTAAAATTCTTAGCGTTTGTCTTAAGACAGTGGTCACCTTCCATGATGGTGACTTGTTTTTTTTTTTGTTTTTTTTTTTAACCAACTGGAAGTAAAAAAAATCATTTCTGATCAGGACAGTACATTCTTTAATTCAGTAGATCTTTTTTTTATTTCATAAACAGTAGAAATTATGGAGATAAGAGGTTTGTGCCTGACAGTACTATTTACATGTGAGTAATAAACATACGGTAGAAGAACTCTGACCTTTAACCCAACAAAATAAATCAGATCATCTTTGAATACGACGGTTATTTGAGCAAGTTAAGAAGAAAGTCTTTAAGCATTTTTAAAATATGAATCACACTAGCAAGGAGTGACATGAGGGCCACTGACCTTGACCTTTGACCTAAAAAATGTAATCATTTAAATCTTATATCAGAGTGGACAGTTATGCAAAGTGTGAAGAAAAAATTGTGACAGCTTTACCAGGCTTCATCCTTGATTAAAGATTTACAGAAATGCAATTTTGGATAAAAGTCCCTAAAGCATTCCTGAACATATCTGGTTCAAGGTCAAGGGGGGACACAGTGACCTTGACCTTTTGGCATTATATGGCATTATAAATATGGCTGTGTGTATCTTTGAGCCAAAGTTGAGAGTTGTTTGAATTTTGAAAGAAATACAACAAAGCATTCTTCTGATGCTGCATTAAAAAAAAGGGATAGCCATGAGATCTTTGACCTTTGCACTATGGCCTAAAACATCAATCAAACAGAGAGCACAACTGTGAAAATTTTGAAGAAAATGTCCCCGAGGTCAGCTGACACAAACAGGAGCATGAGCATCAATAACCTTAACTTTATGCCTCTAAAACGTAACTAGAAGATAACTGTGTCAGAGTGAACATTTGTGCGAGGTTTGAAGAAAATTCTCACATGTTGTTCTGGAGATGTTGCATCACAAGCAAGAGGTAATCTTGAGAACCCTCTACCTTGACCTTTGACCTAGTATCTTCAAATGAAATACTTTCTCCTTGAGTCAGAGTGGACATTTGTTCAAATCTTTAAGAAAATCCCTGAAAACCTTCTTTAGACATTACATAAAGCTCCCACATGTCACAAAGGCATCACATTTTCAATCCCCTTTCTGAACTTGGCATCATTTTTTCTGATTACCATTTAAAATCTAACTGTAACCAAGAAATGCAAATTGTTTTCAGGGAAGGAAAGAACGTGTTAGGTTGTGGCTCTTGCACAATACTTGCCGGCGTGACTCCAGAGTGGGGGCATTTTGAGTACCACTGCTGTCGACTTTGGTGCTTTGTGGTGTTTTCCTTCCTTCAGAGCACACTGCAGAGAGAAACTGGGGTGCCTGTTTGCTAGCCGAGCTGCTGCCCTTGACAAAATGCATGACATTTTGGGGCAGCCTCAGAGAATTCAAGTATGACAAGTCCTAATCGATCTGTGCTCTTTTTCTACTAAATTGTGCATCCAAGCAAATGCTTCAAACAGATGGGGTGACTTTTACTGAATAAAATATTTTCAGCTCTCTGTCCTTGCTGTAGCTTTCACCTTTATCTCCCAGAGTTTTGTCAGAGTTTGGACACAGTAGGGGCACTGTTAAATGCCATTTTAGAAACTTGCAATCAGGTGTGTTTGGGGGTAATTTGGAGGCCCTGGGCAAAAAGCAGCATGAGTCTATTCTTCATGCAGCTTAAAGAAATCAAAGAGTGTGAAATATTGGGCTTTCAAGAGGCGTTTGAGGTATTTCAGAATCAGAGAGAGAGGGGGCTATCTTAATTACACAAAATTGTTGAGTAGTGTTTGGATAAGTGGGAGGAACAAACATGGACTGACTCACTTTCCCAAACAAAGCCAACTTACTTGTGCAGTAAGGACAGTGTAACAGGTTTTTATCACAATTTTCTGCATATTCTTAGAAATTAAGTTATTTTTTTACTGATAAAATCACATAAGTTAGAAATAAAACTGACCCTCTACCAGGTTACTAAAGTCAAATAACTTTTCTGTAAGCAGAATCTTTTTAATGCCCTGTGGTGAATATTTCAAATATTTGTAGTTGATACAAAATATGACTTCTTTAACAAACATCACCGACCTATGATGGTGCTCAGTAGATTCAAAACAGACATCTTTTTTTAGATTTCTTTTTATTATTACCTCCACCAAGGAGGTTATGTTTTTGCCGGCGTTTATCTGTCTGTCTGTCTGTTTGTCTGTTTGTGTTCAAAAGTTCTGAATGGATTTGGATGAAATTTTCAGGAATTGTCGGAAAGGGGATATGGAAGAACTGATTAAATTTTAAGGGTGATCCGGATCATCATCCGGATCAAAGAATTTTTTAAGGGATTCTTTAACATTGCCAGATTTTTTTCGCCAAAGTGGACCGAAGCTGCTTGGTGGAGGTCTGCGCTCAATGAGTGCTTTTCTAGTTTTTTTTTTTGTATTTATTCCATTTGTTATTATTATTATTATTATTGTTATTATTATTAATGTATTATTATTTCAATGTATGTTTTCATACTTGATACCTCTTTCATATATCATTTGAGGTGTGCTTCTTACTTACCGAGTTTATTTTTAATATTTGATCTATTTTTCATGTTGACAACATGGTGGGGATGGGTGGGGGGATAAGAAAATGATGTATGTTGAATATTTGTGATCAATGTTCATTCTTCAAATAAAAACGTGTTCATAAAAAACAGACATCTTGAGCACTAAAAATAAATCAAGACCTATACCTATCTTTTAAGGTCTCTTGAAGCACAATCCCCCAGTTATTTGCCCATCTTTGTGTAATGATTACACTACTAAATTATTTTCTCATTTTCTTACCAGGTCTTAAAACGTATATACTGTATACTGTATGAAATACTTTTATCCAGAGTGGTCATAACTTCGATATATCCAAGAGTCATGTTTTGATGGATGAAGAGTTCTGAGTGTGAAGCTGTACATTTGCTGCAGTGAGAGTGTAAAAGAAAAACCAGCAGCAGCCAAGTGTGCAGTCAGAGCATCACGCAATGTCAGATGTTGGGCGTGCTGCCTCTGTCCCAGGAGACAGTGGACAGTCAGGTCAGTGCAGAACCACAGGTCAGAGAACATTTTGTGTGTGTGAAGAGTCCACTGTTTGTGTGTGAGGTCGCCTGGTTCAGGTTTATGTTTGGCTTCCAGGAGGAGTTTGAAAAATAATTGAGTTTGGCAGCATCACTGAAACATGAGGTTGAGTTGAAGACTGAAGCATCAATGCAGCATGTTTACAGGAACGACACAGTGAGGGACTTTTTCCTTGCTGGCATATAACACATGACCATTAAGTTTTTGCTTCATACATGGGAAACAGATTTGGTTGGATGCTGCACAGCTCTAATGTTGAAATGATGCTCATAATAAATAAAACTGTTTGACTGTTTCAGTCTACTTACATGTTTAAACAGCTGTGTTGTGAACATGGTTGTTCATACATATATAACATAAAAATGTGGTCATGACAAGTTTACAGTTTTGAGACTTGGAATAAACGAAGGGTAGACAAATGGATAAACAGATAAATACAAAATTAAAACTGATGTGTTCAGGATCTAAAAAAACGAAACAACTTCAGGAATGTTAAGGGTTTGTTTCTGTTTAGTGTTAGATCGAAAAATCAAGAGTTTAAATTAAGACGTGGTTAGCTTGGCTTGGCTTAGCTTAGCATAAACACTCAGTTAAAATGCTGTGTTAAAATACCTTTTAGCAAACCATATAAATGCAACGTTTTTATTTAGGCAAAATTACATCTTTTTGTAACACATGAATAAATACAACTATTAAATCACATTCTTTGTTTTAGTAAGGAGAGAAATCACCTGTGTTGCATTTTTTTTTATTATTTTAATGATCAGCAGAAGAGGAAACATTGGTCTTGTGGGAGAACTCCATGAGATAATCCTTAAATTGTTATTTTAACATTGGTATCGGCATAGACCCTGCATTTAAAAAACAGTGCATTATTTAAGTTGCAATTTTTTCTTAGGAATAACCCCTTGAGATGTGTCTTCTTGTTTTCGAGGGGACCATAGACACAGGAAATAAATACAATAAAATACAGAACAACAAAAATTTGGTTACAGTGGGCGTTAAAAACAGCAGAGTAAAAATAGGGTTGGATTTCCACTCGATGAATAAACTAAAAAGTACAGAGTATTCTGAACAGTGATAATCACAGTAAGAGTAAAGGTGTGTGGGAGTGTGTGTGTGTGTGTGTGTGTGTGTGTACACAACTTAATTGGTAATTAAGCAATCACTTCAGAGGATTTATTTATAGACGGGTGCATCTGGCTCTATGATAAGAAGTCAGAACAATTTTAAATACCTGAAAAGAGGATAGGTCCAAATTGTCACAGTGAGATTATTCCAATCACAGGGAGCTTCAAATTTAAGTGCTTTCTTAGCTACTGATGTATTCACATGTACACATTTGTTAATTATCTGTAACCAGAGCTGCTGCCTTCTTATTGTTGGAGAGGGTAATTTAAGCTCATCATACATGATGCAATGATAGGTTGTGAAAGGACAGCCTAGGACAAATCTGCAAAGTCTGTTGTACAATACTTAGACAGCAAGATTAGCGTTGGTTGCACCCTGATATACAACATCAGCATAGTCTGTGGCTGGAAGAATAAGTTGTTACAAGTTTTTTTCTGACACTACATGTGAAGCAGTTTCTAGAACTATTTAACTCTTTGCAGTGGTTTACCATCAAGACATGTTATCACACAATGCTGATCTTTCAATTAAGATTTAAGTCTTTGTACAATATTAAAGTCAGATTGTAGTGCAGTTTCAATCTGTAATACACTGGATTTGGATGTTTAGAGTACAGTATCATCTGCATAAAGTTGAACAGAACACAGAGCAATGTGAAGGAAGGGCATTAACAAAAATGGAAAATAGAAGTGGGCCAAGAGTTGAACCTTGAGGAAGCCCTCTTTGTTGAATTACTCAGATCAGTCAGATTTTTTTACCTTGTATGACAACACAATGTTAGCTACATAAGAGCAAAACCAGAGAAAAGCACTGCATGACAGGCCAACAGAATAAAATTTGTCAAGAAGTAAGTGATGGTCAACCAGATTGAAATCCTTGGTCAAATCTATGAAAAAAGCTCCTGTTTTTCAAAGACGTTTGCAACAGAGCAGATAATTGATATTGGGTGGTAATTGTTAGGATCAAGAATGGGGGTAAAATATTTGAAAAATCACCTAATCTAAACCTAAAACCTTATTTTTAAAAATATTTTGGGCTTGTTAAACCAACAAAGAACTCCAGAAATTTTAGAAAAAAAATCCAGAAATTTCTAAATGAATTCAAATGGTGATGACGGAACTTAAAGCTTATGATTTGGGCATTTTACCATTAACCCCCAATTAGCAAATGGTCTGCCTGTGCAGCATTCAATACACTCTGCAACAAATCGTCCCCAGTCTTGTCAATCACTTGATGTCCATAGCCTTCCATCTCCACCAACAGCTCGACCAAGCACAGCAAAACCAGATAGAGAACCAATCTAAGGGCCGAGAAAAGCTTAAGTTTCAAGGTCAGGTTGTGGACTTTGCTGAGCAGATCATCACACAGGAAAAGAGTTTTGAGCTTTTTCCCTTTGGAAGACCACAAAAACAAACTGTGTCAAACATACCAACGCAACTCATATTTCAGGTTTTATGGTGGTTTTTGAAGACGAGTGTTTCAATAAGACAAAAGCAGAAACAAACTAGCAATTTCCTCTAGTAACATATTCACACATTACAGATTTTGTGGTTATTTCCTTTTAATAAATTCAGATTTTGAAAGACTTATTGTGGGGCTTTGTCTATATTTGAATGGGACAGTGGACAGCAAAGGAAATTGGGCAGATAGAAGAGGAAATGATGTGCAGGAAAGGAGTAAGAGACCAAGATCAGGGACTTCTACAGGGAGGACTACAGCATTTCATACATCAGGCACAACCTTACTGCAAGGCCACATGTCCTAATATAGTCATTTTTGCAACCAATCCCAGGTTTAAGTCATGGCTTTACAGGCTCAATGGTTTTTCCTGATTGAAAGTTCTGCCTTCTATAATGGAGGTGGAGGTAGTGGTTCAGATTACTTAAACTACCAAGCTTGGAATATTTACTCTGTGTATTAACAATGAAAATAAACAATTTAACAACACTAAGTTTATTAACTCAAAACTATCCTACCATTCCCTAACAATCCCACAGTTTACCAGCCACTTCAGAGTATGTGTGATTAATTGTGATGTTTATTAACCGGAATGGAGCACAACCTGTGGGTGGTTATTCTCAGTCTGATCCTTGTTATTTCAGGGCTGTCCTAATGTCAAACCAAATCACTGCATCCTCTTTCATCCTGGTTTCTCTGAGGCGGCCCATATGGCTTCACATTCAGAGGGTATATTTACCTTTCTAAGTGAGGTGACAAGTGTCCCCATTAATAACACCGGTTTGTTTTGTCTGTGTGCTGTCTGCCTGCCGTTGCTTGGCTGCTTGAAAACAGAGGCGTGCAACCTAGCAGGGCACGCTGTTGATGGGTTAATCTGAATATTAAACACAAACATTCAGCTTGCACAAGTCTAAAGCTGCTTACATTTTGAAAAAGAAGGGTGGGATTTAAGCGGAAAGGTATGTCAGAGTGTGTGCATCCATGGGTGTTTGCATACGTGTCGAACATGCATATCAGAATGTCGGCACACTTGGGTGAGGGAGGGGACTTGTTGGGTTGGATTTCACTGCTTGAGCTCTGTAGGCTGATATACGTTTTGGTGAGTGGGGTAAATCACAGAGCGGGGGCTGCTGTCAGGGAAAGGGACACTCAGAACAGCAGCAAAGGTCACAAGGGAGACCTAGAAGCCTTAACTATCTGTTTCACTTGTTCCATACAGGATTGTTTTGTTTATTTATCATTATTCTGAATTACATGCTCTATAATCCCCTCTGAAGCCAACAGACCCTCTCGTCTAATCCTCCAGAACTGTGACTCATCAACTTACGGCCACACTACAAGACGGCTTTTATTATCTGATTCTTTCTTCCCCCCCACCACGGGAAGCCTAATGCGTCTTATTTTCATTGAACTGTTTCATATTCTGAAAATGAATCCATGAATTTCAATCCAGATCACCCCCATGTGATCCGTGTGCCGCCGCCACATGCCACAGCGGGGATGGAGGCTTATTGCGGTTGGAGGGGTTTGGCTTATGAATTCATCACATGGAGGGGTTTTTGTCCTCAGGTCATACAACTGCCTTTTGTGTTTTCATTACACTAATATTAGGTCTTCTGAGGGTAGGAGTTTGGTTTTGCACTCATGTCCGAAATAATTCAAATGTTGGATGGGGAAGTGACAACATTTTAAATCAAAAAAATCTTTCATAAGAAGCAGGAAATACTGTCCTTATTTAATCTTCACATATAATTCTACACTGTGTAATAGTGTTACCCAAACAACAGAAATCCAATTTGATACAGAGTCACAACAGTTCAAACAGCAAAGGATGAAAAGGATGTAGCGTGTCTTCTGATGGAGCTGTGGTCATGATCAGGGATGTCCCTCGGCAATTAATTTTATGGTCATTTTAATGCATATTAAGATTCAAACGATACTCGTGAAAATTTGAAACTGAGCAAATCAGAGGGCTTTTATATGCAAATTCTTGTTTTAACCCATTTAGACTTGAGATGTCTCATCTCTAAGACCTGAAATGACATCTTTGTAGCAAAAAGGTTGATGATAATTTTGATTTGATTGATTAGGAAATCATTTTTTTATTAACTTTGGTGCAAAGGCAATGGCTTGCAGATATAACATAAGGTTAAAGCTTTTAAGATTTTAATTTCTCTGTCTGCTATTGGGGCTAAGAAATATGCTCAAGTGCTAAAACTGCAGTTCTGTATTTTTTTTTTTCTTACATGGAAGTCTTATCTTATGAAATATTTCCGGTTTTGGAAAGTAAGGGATATGACTGACAAGCCTGCATGGTGTTGCACTGGTCAGAGGCCCTAAAGTCCCACCTAAACTCAACATCTCTGTCTGTCAGTAGGTTGATCCAAAGTTTGGTTGAGAGGGCAGCATGACTGGGTCCAAGGATCGGCTTCTATAGCGTTCAGAGACCTCCTTTGGTAATCAAAAAGAAAAAGTCACATCGTTTTGTCCAATTCTTTGATTTGGAGGATGGTTTTAATTGGTGCCCACAGGTCTAAATGAATGCTAAGGGAAGGTTGAAAGAAAGAGAGCAAAGACAGTGTTTTCTGTAGATCTCTTATAACTATGGACACAAATTGGAAATCAACAATAGCTATAAACTTTATATGCAGCACATCTGTCCCATACTTTGAACTGAAACTATGAAACTACATTGTCCCCATCATACGAACAGATTCAAATATTCTGTTCTCCAAAATTTGAAAAAACAGTCTTGAATCAAGATAATATTTCACCTTCATATAAGCACGTATTCAAAAGCTGAGGACCCAGATAAAAAAGACCACATTTTACTTGCGTGGAAAAAAATTTAGGAACATATGGACAACCATGGATCAGTGGTAGAGTTAATCTTTCAACTGAGCTCAAACTCAGGCAGTCAAATGTTGAAGTGTCCCCAAATTGTAAAAGTGTGAAAGTGCAAAAATATAATGAGCTAAAACTGATCGACACTTTATATAGCAACCTCAACTACTTGTAAGTGAATGTCATGTAAATTGATGAGTGTGACCCTGCAACACAAAAGAAATTGTTTTTGTAGCCATATGACCTGATAGGGCTATGTAAGCTCAGGTCCATTTACATTAAGTGAGTTTACATGCAGTCAGTTGCTGTTTCGATTTGAATTGGGATGTGAACACATTAGGCACATAAAATTCTTAATGATCCTTCTCATATTCTTTCTCTATAATATGAACTTCTACCTTCTGGGAGATGATACAGAGCAAGCAAACACAAAACAATCCGCTATAAGCTCTCCTTTCTCCCAACATCCATATCTCTTCTCAACAAACAGTTTGAGTAATTCTTGCCCGGCAATTGTTATATAATATTTTATATATTTTTCAACTTATTTTACTGCCGCTAGTCTCTTATCTGTTATTGTCATTCTGTTTGTATCCATTGGTTTATTATTCTTATTGTTATTTGATCATTTTCACTTGTTTCAACCTATTTTCAGTGCTTATGGTAATGAGCACTGCACTTTAATTTTCTTGTGCAATAACTACTAACCATGCTTGTCGCCGACCTCTTGTTTGTGTAACTTTTTTATGTCGTCTAGTGGTTTTCATGTATATTGTGCCCTCAGCCAGTAGTACTGCTGTCTAAGACAAATTTCCTGCAAGGGACAATTCAGTTTATCTATCTACCTATCTGTCTATCTACCTATCTAGTCCGGCTGAGATCATACTAAAACAAACTTCTGAGAGGTGGGCCAGCACAACAGATTATAGGATTGCAGATTCAATTAAGTCTTGCATGTGAACTTCAGTCAAACCCAAACTAGATATCAGAATGAGAATTAGCATCAGAGATACTTCATTAATCCCCAAGGGGAAAATTTGGTTGTTTCAGTTGCTCTTTTGAACAGTATAGCATTAGGAATATCAGATAAAGACATCAAAATAAGATAGGAGCGTTACAGAAATTAAATAAGGAATATGACAATGTGCAGAATCTTTAAGACATAACAATTTCCCCAAATGAAGGGAAAAAACTAGAAAAGCACTCAGAGAGCGCAGACCTCCACCAAGGTGATCCGGATCAGTCCCAAAATTTAATCAGTTCTTCCATATCTAATTTCTGACAATTCCTGAAAATTTCATCCAAATCCGTTCAGAACTTTTCAAGTTATTTTGAACACAGACAGACAAACAAACAAAGACAAACGCCGGCAAAAACATAACCTCCTTGGTAGAGGTAACAATTTAAGTAAAAGGGATAATATGAACAAAGGCCAAAGAACTTACGTTATTAAAAATGTCTACAATATGAATAAAATATAATTGTACCATTTGACAGTAAGGCACAGTTTGACAGTAAGGATACTGCATTTGTTTAAGGAGAATATAAGAACTTCATATTTGTTTATTGGAAGAAAACTGAGCACACGTCTATTTTAAGAGCAAGAGTAAATTTACAACACGAATGAACAAGCACCGAGTGAAAAATAGAGAAACGTGTCAGTCTTGAGGACCTGACAGAGCAAGTGGTATTACAGGGGGGAAGTTATAAAAATCTGACGGCTACAAGCAGGAATGACTTCCTGTGGTGCATTGTGGGGGATGAATCCTGCACTGAATTTGCTCCTGTGTTGATCCCGTATGTTGTGGAGGGGATGAGAGGTATTTTTTAAGATGTTCCGCAGCTTTGACAGCAATCTTCCTCTCCGCCACTGCTGTCAGAGAGTCCAGATGCACCCCGGCAACATCACTGGCCTTGTGGATCAGTTTGTTTAGTCTGTTGGTGTCTGCTTCCCTATACGCTATATATATAAGGTTCCCAAGATGTATAGTCTAGAATAATGTATCTCATTTCTGTGGTCATAATGGGATAAAAATATTGGATTTTATGTAAAAATCAAAATTAAAAAGCCTGTGCAGTAGCTCCACACAATGGCCAGTGGTTGCTGACAGCTGTTGGGCCTGAAAGACTTGGGTGCTAGTCATTTTACTGTAGCTATTAGTAGACTTCTGGTGTCTGGTGAGTGCTAAAAACATGGCATCAGGTCTAAATGACACATTACAAATACAAAATGCATGCCTGGGGAATTTTCAGGGTTAGGATACTGGTATGGTCTGCTTTGTGTGTTTTTGTGTTGCAGAACAATACAACTCTGGACCTGTCATAAAAGAGCAAAAATCCAGACATGTCTGCCTCAAGCTCCCCTCAACGACCCTGAGGAGGCCATGTGTGACTGTGTGTGTGTGTCGGCCTGTTAGTGTGGCTACTTGTCTGTCTCTATACTCTCACTTTGTGTGTGTGTGTGTGCTTGCTGGAAATGGGACATTATTTGAGTCCCCTGGGCACCCACTGGTTTTCTTTGTCTGATCCCTTTAGACCCCATGGGAGCTCGGAGGCTGGAGAGTTTTTCTTGACTGTTTCCGACAGACACACACCCACACACACACACACACTTATCCAGTACTGCCATATAGATCTGCCTGTTGTTAAGATCGACACCACAGAGAAAGGATCCCGAGGGGCCTGAGTCAGCCTCCCTATTCATTCTCTCCATGTCTGACATCGATAAAATGACCTGCAAACACTCAAACACACCTCTCCGTCACTTCAAATTTCCTGCCGGCTTACTGATACAATGCACACAAGAAGAGGAACTATATCAAGACTAGAGGGCAACAGAATACAAAGAGGCAGAGCACAACAAGCTTGAAAAGGCAGTTTGTAGAATAAAACAGTTGTAACCCATCATGTTTTTTACCGATGGTTGAAAACTGAGGATTGGATTTTGATCATAAGAGCAACTTTGCAATTTGAGGATCCATCATAAATAACAAAATCTGAAAAAAAAAAAATCCCTCTTTATGCTATAGAAACAGGGGTTCATGTCCAGGACTCCCAAGACAGGAAAGTCCCCATTAAGAGGCTAATGTGAGCAGGTTAAAAGGTTCAGGCAAAAGACCCAAAGCGCTGAGCAGCACAGAAACCAGAGAATGCCTGCAGAGGTTAATGGGAACCTTAAGGAGCACATTTTGACCCAAGGAGCAAGTGTTACCAGAAAGTGCTACAGACAAAAAGCCTGGTATGAAAGTAAATCCCTGCAAAGGATCATGGGTGTTTTTAAAGCAACAATATGGTCCTTTTCCATCTTACAGTTCGATAACATTAATCTGTGTAAATATTATCTAAAGTATTTCCACAGTGTGCCGGGGTTCTTTTAAAGCACTGTGTAACTTTGGCAGTATGTGAGCTGCCAAAAAGTGGGTGCAGATTTATGCAACTTTTCACATGGCAGGTTTCAGCTCAAAGAAACAAGGGAACCTGTTTGATACAACAGCTGAGGTTAAGAGATGAAAAAGGACCCCCCCAAAAGCACTCCAGAGTCCTCTAATTATACCAGATTCCTACAGGACAGACACAACACTTAATTAATAAACTAGAGCTGTAATAGTTAATTAACCCTTGCACTGTGTTAGCTTTCTCTTTTCACGCTCCATGCTAGGGTCGGTTTTGACCCATGCTTTAAATCAGCTGTAAATTACACTAAAAACAATTATCTATCATGTTTTTTTTTCTTTTTTCTTGGTTACCTTGTCAGGCTTCATTGTCCATGAAAATATTGGTTTTAATTTCTTTTGGTGTGGGCCTTTGGGCCTTTATGAGGGGGTGTTAGAAAACATATTATACAGGTATATGTGTATACATTTTTCCATTCTAGTATTAACTTTTGGATCATCTATTGTGTGACGGGTCAGTTTCGACTTATATAGTGTATGTACATAAAGAAAAAGACAAAACAGTATTTTTTAGCAAGAGAACTTTATGAGCATAAATATTTGTGAACATTTATGAACATTTATCTGTTTATCTTCATAGATGCACCATGATTTCAGTTTTGGCTCTAATTATTGCTTTATAAACTTGCTTTTATTATTGGGTCAAAACCGACCCTAACAACACAGATGCCACTATTTCAACAGAGTACTTATAATTTATTGTTTTCTTTTCTTTTCTTTTCTTTTTTTTGTTTAAATAGAGGTTCCTGACAAAGTCAAAAAGCCTTGATGCAATAAACAAATATTAAGTAGTTATTTTATGCATTTAAAACCTAAAACCGGTTGGTACTGATCCTAACACAGGACAAAGGTTAAGTTTCAAAATGTAATACAGACAAATAACAGAACTGTTCATAGAAACAGATAATTTACTACAGTTGTGCCAAATTGTGTAACACTTAAACCATACATGAACATTGGAGTCACATGAGTGCATTCATTGATCATTAATACTTATGTAATAAGTGGCAACACATGAAGTTTGAAATATAAAGAGCCCACATTATGCTTTTTAAGTTTTATATGCCTCCTAAATAGTTTGACATGTCTCCCTACAAGACAAAACCTACTTTCCAGCACCTGTAGCTGAGTAGAACGTCTTTGAATAGACATACAATCTTGCCATTGTTTAGCCCATTGGCTCAGAGTGGCAAGGCCAATGTAGAGTATAGACCATAGAGTGAATGCAGAGTTGTTGAAAACATGGTGCTGAGCAGTGCTAAACTGACTAATTACCACAGTGTAGACCATCGACCAATCTGAATGGAGTGAGCCCATCTGGTGAGAGGGGCATAAAGTGACAGGAGCTCTAGCAGAGCAGACAGACTGGGAATACAGCTGGATCAGGGCTACTCACCAGCATACGAGAACTATAGTTTTTTTTATATTAGCAATTGTGAACATACTCTATCATTCAGCCAAACTGAATATAGTTAATGCTAAATATGAGCTCTCCAAATCTAGGACAACAAATAGTGTAGTCAGTCCATTTTGGCAAGAGTATATCAAACTGTTAGATCAGGTTATTGGGAACAAAAATGACTCATCAAAAGCCGGCTGAAGCTGTTTTCTGGTTTATACAAATAACTAATTACTACTTCTATATCCGTGATGTTATTGTGACTGACAGTTGCTTTGAAAGCCCACATGACGGATCGTGTCTGGCACTTTCCACACCGTGCTGACAGTGCATTAGTTTGAGCAGATTTTTCCTCTGTTTGATCAAAAGCCATCGGTGAGAACAGATGGAGAGGGCGAGGAGGACAAAAACAGGCAGAGGGAGAAAAAAAACTTTAGTCAGAATATGAGAGCTGTGTTGATCTAATAAATGGTTAGAAGGTGTAATAAATCAGCATAAATAGATTGTTGGGATTCATGCAGGTAAATAAACAGAGGCTCATCTGCCTCATGTCCTGACACGGCCGCTCGGCTTTGGTTTGGCATGTACACAGAAAGCTAAATATATATTTTTTTTCTCATAACAGGAATCCTGTTGTGTTATCAGTGTTGTATAACGTCCAGGACAGCATTCCTTTGACAGGTGGGTAATCTCAGCAAAAGTGTTTTGACAGTCCGTCAAACCACAAATGGCGGCCGGAGTCTCATCCTTTTTTGCTTCATTTTGAACGCCTTTCTGTTCTGATTTTAATCTCTTATATGAAAGCTGCCACCAACACGGCCACACACACACACACACAAATTTACAAGCAGGCGGCGTTTACTCACATACTCACACAATAATCACCCTCATATCCCCACTGCCGCACACACACCGAGTCACTTTCTCTGCAGGTTTTTTTATTGCAGATCCACATCATGATCTGTTCACAGTGTTTGTCCATCACCTCAGTCCCGCTCTAGCAGATAAAAGATACTGAAGCATAATGAGAAAATCCATAGTGGCTTTATTATTCAACAGCTGAAATGTTCATCTCCATCCCACTGCTCCAGGCTTTGTTCATTATACTCCATGGGTAAAAATACAAAGCAAGACAGTTGTTTGAATGTCGGAGAAACTACAACTGTAACAAAAACCATAAAAAGTCCATTCAACTGGACTATATTTTCTTTTACACACAATTTGTTCTGTGATAATGCACAACAATATGAAGACAGGATGTAGGATTTTATGCCATGTTACACATTTGCCAGCACCTGTTTTACAAGTTAGTTACTCTGTTTGATATGGTGATGCACTTACATGGGCAGTTTCTTCTACTGCATAGCCCAACTCTCTTTACAAAGGCATAACTGATCAGATCATTGTGGCTAATGTGTTGACTTTTGTTATGGACCTCATACAACCCCACTCCATTCATACTGAACTTTCCTTCAACGTGGAGGTGATACCTGAGCTTCCCTAAAAAGATGCAAAGCTTTCCTGGACGATGTGTATGATATGGTTGACCCACAACTATGTAACTTTATTTTTGCAGCACTATCTAAATCTCTTTCAGACTTGTGGTGTCAGAATTCCTCGGCCACCCAAAACGCTAATTTAGAGACTATTATATTGTCTTAAAAATTATTCATTCTTTCTGCTAAATAGTCTGTTAGGGCGGTCTCATCATGATGCACAATCAGAGGGCGTCATGGCCTTGTTTCTAAACCAAAACAAAGAGATATTCACAAAGACTCACTCTGTTTTCACCAGCTGCCTTACATTTAGGAACACAGTTGGCTAAAAATCATTTAAAATGTGACTAATTAAACCGCTACACCTTCTAATTCAACAGAAATTATAAAAGCAATGGACATGCCATGCTGACAGCATGTTTCATACACTGGTCATCAGTCTAAGCTGATCTGGTGTTTCCACTGATTACTGATTGGTGAATCATTATCAATATTTCTCTCCACATCAGGAAGCTGAGTGCTCTCATGCCTCAACTGTCCAGGTACACACATCATGCAGAGGCAGATGTATAACAAAACTCTGGTGGATGAGAGCACAAGCACAAAGTTTAACAGTGAGTTTATCTCAGAGCTTATTGTTATCCATCACAGTGGTGACAAGGACATAGAGCCAAAATGATACACAGTCAGGCCAGACAACTGGATATGCAAGGATCTCTGTTTTCTTTTTTGATTATTATTTTATTTAGGGGATTTTTTCTGCCTATATATACAAAGGTAGGACAGTGGATAGACTTGGAAAGTGGGGTAGAGAGCAGGGAAGGCATGTGGTAAATGTACCACAGGTCCGATTCAAACCCGGCCTGCCTGTATGAGACAAGAAGCTCAGAATATGGCTAGTGTGCGGTTACTACTAATCCAAACAACTGGCACTCCTGGGATCAATGTTTATTTTTATTTTTTTCAAAATGAAACAACCGGCAGTCTCTATTATCCAAAAAAAAGAGAGTTTGAAATATATCATTTCTATGTCTCTATTGCCCGATACCAGAGGTTGAGGACCTTTGCTCTGCTGAAATCTGTTGTTAAATTTGTCAATGACTCAACAGTTTTCAGTAGCCATGTTATGCTGAGTTTCCATCATGTCTTTAGTCTTTTATATTTTTCAACATATACATATATTTCATCCTTTCTTCCACCTTTTCCTCTCTTTTTCTCCCCAGTCAGTGGGGCCAATGTCTGCAAAATTAAACTGTCACAGTTTGTCCTACAGACAGTTATTACATTTACATGCTGTGATAGGTTGAGCTTTAGTCATCGTATGGTAATGGCTTGTAATAGGTTGATTAGGTTATTTAACTGAACCAGGGTTCTTGTTTCAGTGTTCAGACCCCAGGGAAGTATATTTTCATCAAAAGGAGCATGTAGGTCCCTGCTACAGTATGTCCAAATACTGTCCCTGTTCGGTTGTGCATTTAGAGCTTTTTTCCTGTGGCCCCTTTAAACAAAAAAGCTAGCAGCCAACAATTTGTAGATCAGGGAAACTGTGAAATTTTGAATTTTACAGTTTATTCATTAACATCTCCACTTTACTTTGGTCAAAAAGAAGATGAAAGCTTTTCCTCTGGTATGTGGGATATATAAGAGGCTCCTGCTAACATTCAACATCTATGTTAACACACTAATCATATATGTCAGGCATTATCATATTCTTCAGCTCCTGCATAAATGCTGTTTATGTTTTGGGTCGAGGCCCAGCAGAGAGACTGCAACAGATTGTCCAGTCCAGTTTGGTCTGACTGAGAAGTATACTTGATAAGTTTTATTTGGACTAATTAAATAATTTTGCTTTTTTTGATTGCACATAGACACATTGAAATAAATGGTTTTTCTTCTTAAAAATGGTGATCTATTTAGGAATTAGCAGACTATTGTGTTGTGTAACAGCTTTTGGTCCAAAATGAACTTTTCGGGTTAATTAAACAAAAAAGGATCTGCATGAGAAAGACCCTTAACTCAACAAAAACAATGATGTATCGTAATTTGGATTAATAATTACCAACTGACTTCATGTATGGCAAGGATGAAAACCCTTGGCTTACTGAGCGGGCCATTTTGGTGTTGGCAGCACAGCCAGAGGCTAAATTTCAAACATACTGACAATACTTCAAGAAGATTGATACAGTAAATGTTACAGAATATATTAAACCACATGAACCCTTTAAAATTTACTCGCCAAGAAAAAAAAACAACTCGCCATTGGCACTTGGCGGGTTCTGTTTCGGACCCTGTACACCAGACACAATTTTATAGCGCAAACACTTCGTATGGGAAAGTTTCTTTCCCCAAACTTTTAGCAGGTCAATGCAAGCTTTAACACCAGAAATGTGGAGTGACTGTTGATTTTCCTTAAGGTTTATGTCTGGCAAGTCTGACCAATGAAAGTACTTATTGGCTTTTTCACCATAGTAAAATCATATAGCATGGTGCTGCTTGATTGTTTGTCTTACAGCACCAGTTTTATTTGACAAAAGGAGGATAATAAATTTAAGAAAACATATGGAATACAATAGCTTTGCAGCTGCAGTCTGACAGTAAAGCTTATGGTCTTCTCCCCTTTCATAAAGTGGGTGTAAGCCCCCCATTTAGTTGGTATTTTTATTGATTAAAGGTAGCACCTGGTTATGGTCACTTAATGTCAAGTCTATTCTGAACATTTTTTAATAAATATACATAATGTACATTTATAAAAATTTGTTAAATTGATTTGCCATCTCTTGCCATTCATTCAGATTGCCCTTGTGTGCAGAGCCCATAAACTTGAACTAGAGTCAAGGATCGTAAAAATCCACTTTATTGCATACATTGTTCTTTATAGCATAACTAAAAGTTTAATCATCATCACTAAACCAACCAAGGTCAGATTCTGAGTGTCAGATATCTAGAAGGTTAATTAAAACACATTTACAGCCAGTCAATCAATGGGTGCTGTTGATAATCAACATGTCAATTCTGTCCGATTAAAAAAAAAAAAAAAAACATTTAAAGTGAACTATAAGGAGTTTGCTCTCCTATAATCCTCATTCAGTCTAAATCTCTCACACAAAACACATATACAACCACCCACTCCTTCTCTCTATGAGGCCTTAAATAGCTCCCTCTCTCTTTCACCGGTCCATCACTTAAGGACACAATGTGCACAGGGTCCAGTGAGCACGCTGAATGATGGCATCCTCTCCACTGTGTCTCCTTTTCTCTGTCAGAGTTTGAAGTGGCTCTCCTCCCGGGCCTTGTTTGCATCCTCCTCACTGTTGTGGCCAAGGTAGATTAATCATTAATCAGTGCTCCCACTGTCCCAGCCCATCTGTGTGGATTCATCCTTGACTGAAGAGACCCCAACCAGCCCTCACCCTCATCTGTACCCTTTGTTTGGACTTTAATGCAAAATTGTTATAGTTTAATGCTTACAGCAATGCTTCGAATATTCTTTGGACTGAGGACGTTTGGTATCAAGGGAGAAAAATGTCACACAAAAATCCTCCCACTTTACACTAGAGCTCGAATGATGGACGTCAGCTATTTTACTGTAATCTAGTAAACTTTTACTTAAGATCTTACCCTAGAATTTGATTGTGAAATCTTTTAAATTGGGATTTACTGCAAGGTCTAATATAACAATGCAAAAAAGGTTTTTTGTCTTATACATGTTTTATCTCACTTTGTCAGTTTCTATATTAAAACTCCACTTCAAGTTTATACATCTAAATTAGTGTTGTCCCTGTAAAGGCGTCAATGTCAAAGAGATTACAGATAAATATTGCATTGATTGTTTAGTATATTACTATTCAGATGCATCATAGTTAACCTACCATACCGGCAGCAGGATGCCACCCATTTTAGTAACTTCCTGCTTTCACAGTGAGGGAAAGAGGGATACTACTAGTCCTTTGAATGTCTTGTTGAACTTTGAAACTAAAGCTAATGTTGAGGCGTAACTATGGCAAGCCTTAACCCAGAGTTGCCTCGGCTGTATCACAATGTAATCAGATAAGACTTACTTGATTAAGTTGCCAGCTCAGTCTGTTGTACAGAGATCAAGATTTTTAGTAGTGAGTTTCGAGTTTCGAGCCAGTGGTCAAGTCATCCCATTACTTAAAGTGTGAATTTAAATCATACTGTGCTTAACTTGACCAGGTAACCAAAGCTCACCCGTAATAGGGTCGCCATAAATCACAACATACAGTAGCTGGTCATGCTGCTGGCATATACAAGCAGGATCACCATCTTGCCTCCATGTATGCGAGTCATTTCCATACAGCTACTGCTTTGCATCCTCAAGGTGCGTCTAATTTCCCAAAGAGCCAGTCCTCACAAAAATAAAGACAGGTAGTGACATCACAACCAAAAAAACTGCATCACCAGGAATCAAGTTTTTCCCCTAGCTTTCTCGGGCATACGTCATAAAAGCATCGGTGCCACACCTCCAACTGTACTGAGAAAAAATTATTTTGCTCATGCCTACAAGCATTTATTTATCCTCAGAAGCTAAGATTAAGACCTTGTAGCCTCTGCAGCTTGTCTGACTGTAGTTATGCCCGACTCGAACTAACTCTTTAAAAAAGTGAAAAAAACAAACAAACAAAAAAACGTGTTACACTACCAACAGGTGGTTTCATGCCTTTGTGAAGCATACAAATCCAGCATGCTAAAAGCAAAATGATGGGTCAAGAAGAAGGGGTTTGTTGAATTTTGTGGTGATCTAATAAATAGAAACATTATGTAAACGGTGAATGTGAGGCTCAAAGGTCTTAACTGCTTAAGTTGAAATTCTAATCAATTCATCCTTGAGTCAAATGAAATGCTGGTGCAATATTTGCCAAAGAAACCCCAAAAAGAGATATCATGTTCATAAGCAAGGGATGATCACTGGGCACAATGAGGTTTCAATTTCTTAGCTATAGCGTAAGTCTGATGGAAGAATGGACAGAGAGATGGATGTACTCCTCGTCTGGTCCTGGAGCATGAAAAACCCTTCAGACAGCTCAACGGGCAAGTGAAAAGTACCCTCCTAATTTAATATCACATTGTTTGCTGCACCATCTAGTGATTTTCATTTACTTATACAGCCATAGAAGTTATTTTAGTGGTTGAGTTACTGTATCAACCAGAGGTTTCAATTAAACCAGATAAACTCTAAAAAACAACAGTCACTATTTTAAAATGTTATTATTTGTCATTACGGATACTCAATGTATGGTCCTGGTTTTCCACACATTTTATCAGCAGCTAAAACCTCACAGGCACCACGCCTAATTAGCACTCCATTTCTGTATGTCTTTGGCTACAGTGTTATTTTCTGGTTTCACTCTTTAACCATGTGTTGTTACTTGATTTGGCCCTCAAAGCCCTCGCAGACTAAAGCAGCAGAAGACTGTGGCCCCACAGCTGCTTTTCCCATTCCCTTTTCTCCAGCACTGTTGACTTCATTTCCTGCAGCCCTCGCCATAGGGCGCTTCGGTCTGCTTTGTAACTCCTCTGGTTTTCTGTTTCTTCTCCCTTTTCTTGCTGGATGTTTGTTTCTCTACATGTGTCTCTTGCTGTGTGTATTTGTCTGACTTCTACTTACTGTTACGTCAATATTTTTCTCAACTCTTCTCCCTCTGCTATGACCTGACAGTGACCCAACCGAGCATCTAAGATTTCTTTTATAGACTAAAAAGAAAATGCTGGGTCTCAGACAAGTGTATCAAAATGAATAACTTATATAAAGTATCACTTGACAAGATCTCCAGAACCAGAAATGCAGATTTATAAAAAGTAATCTGACTTGACAAGAGGCCATCCATGACTGCTGATAAAGAGTAGATACTGATTCAGAAAACTTAATTTATCCCAAAGAACAACTCAACTCTGCAGTCTATCAGACCATACATACATTTCAGCTCACAGAAGTCCAGAAAAATCATATGGCAGTAAAATTAGCAGTATCTGGCAAAGGGTTCTCATGGCATGTTAGAGCTCTCCTGTGGTTCTTTCAAGTAATGGAGCACACATGAACTTAAGTAGCCTCTCACTGCAGTAGTGAACAGTTGAGAGCAATAAAAGAAACAAGTTAAAGTCCATCAAGATTTATCGCACTTAACTTCACAACTCTATATGTAAAGAAAGCATGATTAGACCACCAACATAAGAGCTGAAAGATAAACCTCTATGTGATTAAATATAAGAGCTGGTACACAATACACAACAAAACAACAAAATTCAATGGACTGGGTAAATGAAAAAAACACTGTATCACATAGCTGTGTGTGTTCTTCCATCAAACCATTATCTATACTGCTTATCCCTTTTGGGGTTGCGGGGGTGGTGGAGCCTATCCCAGCTGACGATGGACGAGAGGCAGGGACACTTTGGACACATAGAGAGACAGACAATCATTCACACACGAACCAGCAGCTGTCTTGCTTTAAGGCACAAGCACTACCTGCTGTACTGTCTTGCTGTCCTTGGATGTGCTATCAGTCCTGTTAATTTAGGTGATATACTTGAACATTATTTGTTTTTAGCGATATAATAATATAGATACAAAGGCATGCATACAGCACAGCGTTTGTGTCACCTGACACCTACTTGCTAAAGTGTTAGGCAGTATTGTAATTTTGAGGGTGGGGTAACCTTTTTTTAATCATATCAAGATTTCAAAACTAATTTGCTTCAATTTTCCGCAGCTGCACATTTGGCAGCTGTGAAAGTACACTACTACATCATAGCATCATTACCTCTGCCAAGGAGGTTATGTTATCACCAGGGTCTGTCTGTTTGTTTGTCTGCTAGCAAGATTATGCAAAAGTACTGGATGGATCTGATCTGCATGTTTGTCTGGATGCAGAAAAATTCCCCAAATTTGCCAAAAATCCCATAACTTGACATTGGGACGTATTTTAAAAAATCATATTTCTGACATAACTTGATGAATTCACTTCAAAATTTACATGATAGTATAAATTATATAACTCTATCATCACAGTCAATTTCATCTGGATCTGATCCAGATTGACATCACAAAAAAACATTCAAGTTTATAATGGCAAATCCCATTCATTTCTCCTGGGTTGCTGTGAGGTTACGCCCCCTTTACATCATCAAGGGAATTGTAGTTTATTGGCAACCTCATGTCAATGTTTTTCAAGCCTATGTCACTACATTACCCAGCTTCCCTTGCAATGCCAGCGGAGGAGTTCTCCACATGGACAGACATGAGCGGAGACTCTGCCGTCATACCGGAGCATGTGGTGATCAAGCATTGTGTCTTGGCGTAGGTCTGCGCTCTCTGAGTGCTTTTCTAGTTACAGATAGTTTACTTGCTGAAATATATCAACAAATATGAAAAGGTAAGCTGCAGAAAAGTTTCCATGTTGCTAAGCATCAGTCCACTGAATTAGCTGAATTATTAGTGAAATTTGGAAAACACTGCCATCATCATTGTTAACAAATCATTAAAAAAAACTGAATCTGCATCTGGATTGAGATCACCACCAAAATCGAATCACTTCATCCTTGTGCCGTTACGAACAACTGCGGAAATTTTCATCAAAACACATTCAGAACCTTTTAAGTTTTCTTTCTCATGGAGGGACAAACAGGAAAATCAACAAATGCCAACAAAAACATTACCTCCACTGATTACAAATTTACAATTAATTTACAACCCAAATCAACCCCTCAAAAATATATATAGTATATATATATATATATATATATATATATATATATACACACACACACACACACACATACATACATCAAAGATCTTGATTTAACAACAGAACTGTGTGTGAGCATGAACTGTGGAAACGCCATCCTGAGTTCAAGATGAGAGAACACCAGAGATAAAAGTGAATGCATGATTTTCAGTCATATAATATTCCAATATTGCGTGTCCCTTAAGAGCAAAAAAAAACTTTTACAGCAGCAGCTCCACATTTTAGATTTATTTTCTTACCTTTTCTACAACCAAGAACTTAAGTAGCGTACAATTTTAGTGGTGAGTTATCTTCAAATATTAATTTTTCAGAATTATTTAGGGTTTGCTGCTTGAATACATATACATCTTGGCATAAGAAGGAGAACAGGAAAGTTCTGAATAACAGTCATCTTCCTGTCAAGTTTTCTAAAAAAGTTCTTGTTCAGCTGCTGTAAAGGCTGCAATCCTGAGCTTGAGGTTGATCTGCTGTACCAAATATAATCATGGCTGTGCTGCCCAGAATACAGCCAATTCAGAGGAACAGCGTTCTCCCTCTTCTGTGATCTTGCTCTTAAGACATTTTGACTGAAATATTAACCTCAAGCCTTCAAGCAAAGGCGGATTAACCTACTTTTATTTCTCCAAGTCATTGCTGTTGCCAGATTTCAACATTTATTTGCCCCCATTTTCTGCAGCTGAATATGAAGTCTCTGTAAAATTACAGTAGTAAGTTATCATCAAATATTAAACTTCTGACCTCAAAGAAGTGTGCGCAAGTGTGTATGTGTGAGTGTGTTTGTGTGTGGCCTCTGCTTTAGCAATTTAAATGACTTTTTTAAAAGCCGATGGTTCATCAGCAGGTCAACCTCGAAAAGACATGGGGTGATTTATGGTGTCTGCACGAGAGGTGGGGGGAGAAAGAGGAAGGAGGACGGAGTGAGGGAGGGGAGAAGGAGGTGGTGGAGCCATCTAACACCCCATCCAGAATGGGATGTTTTGGCAGCCTGCATGTTTAGTGCCCCCTTCCGTGACAAACTGTGTTGACGCTGGGGATAGAAAATAGGCCAAGGTGCTTTCAGGAACATGGAGCTGTGAAAAAAATACATGAAAATGAAGTTTCACAGAAGCTGAATCCTACTTTTTGTGCCGCCCACACCTTTCTAAACAAGTCTCTATCCAGGGAGTTACTAAATTAAACTTATCTGGATACCCAGGCTAGTGAACACCTACATTTAATGCTTAAAACATAAGAAAAAAAGAATTTGGATCATTGTTAAATTGGCATTAGAATGGCAACCATGACCAACCAGTCACGTAAACTACCCCCCTGCTGTGCTCCCCTCCTACACTTGCTCAGCTCTCTCTTTCATCTTGTGCCTGACTTTAATCACAATCACTCCTGATTTCCCCTCCATTTCCTTTCTTTTCTCTGCGACTGACCCGCTCTCACACTCATATATCTGTCATGCCCGGGTCTATTAGTTGTGACATTTGGTACAGAAATTGTAATACCGTCTGTGAAGAGATCACACAGCCGCCCAGGCACTCTGCAGCGAGCGAGCACCGAGTTAGTCAGGGCAACACTGGAGATGTCAGAGAGAGCTTCAGCAAAGAGGAATCTTTTGTGAGGAGACAAGGATGGAAAAAAAAGGAGATTACAGCAGCTCTGGGCTCAAAGATAGGAGTGTGTTTGTGCTGCAACTCTTGCATTGCTCGTCATTTAGTTGAACTTTTCTGCTTTGAAAACTGAAAAACCCACATAACACAGTTCAGTGCAAGCATGAGAGGAAACATACATATACTTCTAATATATGACAATATTACTCAACACCAAGAGCCAGGTGAGTTCTTCTGACTTAGATTTAAATGAAATCAGCTTTTTTTTCAGACACTATGATGAACTGACAATTACAGTCTAAGCATTAAAAGTTAGCTGGCATCTGTAGCTCTTAATATTAGCTATGCATAATGACTGGACACTGACAACATGAAGGAAAAGCCACACATGGCTTTGTTTGGAGTGGTAACCTATAACCCCACTGTTGTAAAACACTTCAACAAATGTCGAATGGAAATGTGAAAAAACTGAAGTGCCACAACAAAAGCCAAAGCAAAAGACACAAAACCAATAACGTGAAACAAAAAACAAAAAACACAAAACCAAAAGCACCAAACTAAAACCGCAAATCAAATGCACAAAATGAAAAAACATGAAACAAAAACAAAAACACAAAACAAAAACAAAAACAATAGCAGAAAATGAAAAACACAAACCCAATGCACAAACCAAAGCAAAAAAACAAAAAGAAACACAAAACTAAATTCAGAAAACCAAAAAGTTGAAAGCAAACACCATTAAGCCAAAAAATGTATTAAACTAAAAGCAAAAACCTAAATAAAGTAACTAAAAGAAGAGACAAAAAACATGAAACCAAAAAATATGCAACCAATAGCATTAAATCAAAACCAAAAAATCCCATAAGCATAAAACTTAGACCACAGAACCAAAAGCACAAAAGCAAAAGTACAAACCAAAAACACTTCAAACCAAATACACAAAACCAAAAGCAAATATTGAAAAATACAAAACCAAATGCAAAAAACCAAAAACACAAAACCATAGCACCAAACCACAAACTTGAACCAAAGCCAAAACAAAAGCACAAAATCAAATAAAGAAAAACAAAAGCACAAAACAAAATACAGAAGCAGCAAAACAAAAACATGAAAACAAAAACAAAAATATGACACTAAAAGCAGAACACTTATTACATGAATCCAAAAGCACAAAAAAAAAACACACGACAGTAAGCCTTAAAATAAAAACATGAAACCAAAAGCACCAAAACAAGAACACAAAACCAAAAGCAAACTGTAGGGTTTTCCCTTATGTTGTCAGTTTGTGGCACTGCAACTATGACAAGGCAACACAACACCCATCACTCCAAGTAAAAGGCACAAAATCTATTGAATTAGGGCTGAAATTGTCTTTTAGCTTTATTTCCAAAGAATGTGAAATTTTTTTATGTGTTTTCCCGTCCAGAATAGTGTTTGTGTTCCTCCTGAGGATGCTTTAAAACACAGGATATGAATTAGGACATGGGTGTGATTTAGCACCTTACACGATGAAACTAATGCTGTTTTCATGTACTACACCATTTCTTCTTTCTGAAAAATTCACCAGACAGTTTTTGCTCAACTGCCAACCTTTAATAATTTAGCCCTTCCAAATAAAGGGGATCTTCAATGACAAATCCATAATTTGTGATTTTTGAGTATCATTTTTTTAAAACAATGAAGCAATGACGTTGTTACACCTCTGTTGTGACCTTTTGAGAAAGTGATAACTTCCTGTCAGTCTTATGGACCACTGGATATGTCCAGTTTCAACTTCTCTTGTTTTATTGAAAGCAGCATCCAATCAGGAGCAGCTTATGGTCAACAAGTGCTAACATCTCACCAGAATAACGAAACCAGGACGGTCTGCCATGTTTTCTGTTATGAGACTCACATTAAAAGTTTTATGCACCTCATGCCAAGTCTAAAAAAAGTAGAAATCTTAATTGCTTTAGATGAATTGTCAGACAGGCACAGCTGTTCTGCTAAATGAGGGAGCCATTTTAACAGCTTTTGCATATTTTCACAAATTCAAATCCTGTTGACTCAGTTGGGATCTAAATCATTTCCCTACAAACACAATGAATATATCAGAGTATATTTAGTGCTTAAATATTTAGATTAATTTCGGTCTTCACCCAGGCTCCTGTTTACCCTGTGTTTGTGTTTTCCTCACTAGATGCATCAGCTCAGTGCGTCTCCTGTGGCTCTAATGTTTGATGTGGAGTAAAAGGCTCCAGGAGTTTATGAATGAATATTTTAAAGGGATTCAGCAAGGCGGTGGGGCACAAAATGGTGCCTCTGTCCTCTCTACAAGCCAGTCAGTCATCCTGCCGCAAGCCTCGAGCCCCAGTATCTCATAAAAGCAAAGCTGCATCACTCTGCTGGGAAGGAGAGCAGAGCATAGGAAAAGTCCTGTATATGAACGTGTTTTCACTGAAGAGAGAGAGAGAGGGAGGTTTGAACGAGGGAAAGAGCTGACAGTCAGAAAGAGCGTGAGACAGAAAACAGAGGTGTAGGTTGTGGGAGGAGAGGGCAAAGGAAAATGTGTGGGCCAGAGTTTCTAAAATGGGAATTTGTGCTGTGCAAACTCATATGTTTTCCCATTTATACAATCATCAGTGCAGAGCCAGAGAATGATCACCTCCAGAGAAGTAGAACAGATAAATCCCCTCATTTGAGAAACTTCTGGGAAATTCTCAACCAGGATAATTAGAAAAAAAGTCAGATTTGACATTTGAGAAGTCGACTATGTTGAAAAGGCAGTTATGTTTGGCATGCTGGAAACCAAAATGTGATGAAATAATTCCATCAAAAATCAATTTTAACTGTGTGTGCTGCATCTATAAACTGTGCTGATCAATTTTATTTCAAGTGCATCCTTTCCTCCAAATGATCAAACACACGTTGACTCAGTCTGCATTTGCACATTCTACAGATTTTGCCATCAAGACGTTAGGCACTTCATTTTGATCATATTAACAATAACTGAGAAAAAATAGAAAGTAAATTTAACCCTTTGACCTCCAAACTGAGAAATACATTTGCAACAAATTATTTGTTGGTAAAATTGTGTTCCTTCTTCATTTAGCAACATTTCAGGTTTTATTTTTCAGATTACCCAATCGGAAAGCAGATAAGCAGGTCAACTTGCTGGTTGGCTTGCCCGTTAAGAGTTATCCTGGGCATGAATGGATTATTTCATTTCTGCAACTTTTTTTTTGTTTTTTTTCATATGAAAACATTACAGAAAGAAAAATGTAGATATTTAGCTGCTGACTCAGTTTTCTGAGGAATCATGGATGTTTTTTTATCGTCAAACTTATTTCCTTCGACTAAATTATGATTGTAAGAGGATCTGTAAATATGTGAAAATATTTTTTCGTACTCTGATGTATGCTCTTACTGTTAGGTTTTTTCAGGAGCTATGCAGTAACGATTCACTTCTGATTTTTTTCTAGTTTTCAAACAATTATATTCATGTACAGCAGCGCCACTCAGTGGATACTGGTGTTACAAACGCTACTAAAGGAGGTGAATAAGGAAAAGCAGACAAAGATGGGCTTTCAGAGTTTGAAATACAGTGGTGGCAAAAAGTCAACTGCACGGTTACAATGCCAGTCAAGGGTACAGGGCATGCTAATACCTCAGTGCCAGCAGCAGCTGAGGTCAGAGGAAAGATGGTTTTGGGATGTCCATCCGTACATAAGTAATTGTGTAAAGATTGGTCATGGCCTTGTCATTGCAATACCTCAAAAACCCTTGAATGTTTTTTTTTTTTAAACTTTGACTACATGGCCGACTGTATTCATGGATGAACTAAGTAGGGTCATAGGTCAAAGGAAAAGGCCATGATGTCTGTGGTCATCTTTAGCTTGTGAAAGGAATATCTCAATAATTCTTGAAGTATTTTCATCAATTTTATCACAAATGTCCACTGTAACTCAAAGATAAAATGAATTCAGTCTTGGAGGTCAGAGGTCAAGGGTCAAAGTCCCTCAGCCATATATTTATCCATTGCTCTTGAGAGTAATTTATTCAATATATAAATGCTTCAAGGGATTTTCTTTGCATCTAGAACAAATGCCCACCTCACCACAGATATAATCTAATAAAACTTTGAAGGTTAATATCTCACCGATGCTACATGGGATTTATTTTTCATCAAGCATTTCACAAAGATCCAATTAATCCAGTAAGTCAAATGACTCCACTTTGGAGGTTATAGGTCAAAGGTCGAGGTCATTACTCCACATCTAGTCTCTCTGATCTAAAGAAGTATCTCATTTTGAATCGAGGCTTTTATTTTGAAAGTCCAGTCCACTGTGTGTGTTTCTCTGTGCCTATGTGTGTATAAGCAATCTAAATAACAGTGCTAAGGGTACACCAACTACATCGGTAAATCCAGAGAGAGCTGCTCATAGTCCGTTTTCTGTCCTCTCTTGTTGCATAAGCTCTTACTGCTGGCCAATCCGGTGAGAGCTTGTGGTCAGCATGAGGCTGGTATCAGTATAAGCTCAAAAACTACATCTACACGCAATGTGATCTCTGCTCCACTCTCTGATGTTTGGACACAGTGCTGAAATTCCTCTTTGTCTGGTTCTAACCAGCCGCTCTCTGTGGGTATATAAGAAACAAGAGAGGGAGGTCATGGTGCTGGAGCACTGAAATTCAAGTTGCATAAGAGTTTGTCTGCGTTTTCATCTTTTCCATTAAAAGTTAGCCACAGTGATAACATCAGAGTCTGGTTAGTGGAACTGTTGCAGGAGAACAACTGAAAGAAACAGCACAGCCATGATTTGAGCTTTTTGGATTCATCAACACACAAAACGTCAAGAAGTTTGTAGAAGTTCAAAAATTCACTCTATACAGCATTTAACACTTAACTCATTTTGAAGCATTAATAATGTATTTCTTTTTATTTGTAAACAGCTAAAAATGCTTCATACGCATCAGTAAAGCATTAGTTTAGGGTGATGCCTACAGTTATATTTGAATGATTAGATGAAGCACTACAACTCATTATCAACAGGTTTGTAGTTGATCTGACTGTTGTTTTATTAAAGCAAATCCACTGTTTATAAAATATGAATAACTTATCAAACATATTAAAGGTTGAGCATACTAATTTTCAATAAATCCCACTGTTTCTTTATCTATCTTTCACTAGTGTCACTCTCTCTCCGTTGTCTCCTTGGTAGGTAGGGGTGCATCAAGACTTTTTTGATGGGAGTGCCAAACTTGAGCTTAAGCAGTGGTAGCATGAAGTTCCCGTGACCACACAACAGATTATTATTTATTATCTGTGACTGTCTCAGAATTTATATACTTTACTCTTCTATTTTAACTGTGTTTAGGACATATACTCTCAACACACCGGAAAATGGAAAAAACTAATAACACACTCCAGAAAATGACAGTAAAACTTTCTTTGTTTTGCTGAAGTCAAGTAAAAAACAAACAAACAAAAATATTAAAAGTAGAACTTGTGATTTGCCAGTGTCTGAAAGCAGGTCGTTATTATGTGTTACAAAAAAGTTGAATCAAAGCCCAATTTTCACCTCATCAAGTCTGGTCTGGGTCTTCTTGGTGTCTATTGCTTTGACTCCAAATGTTTTTTATGTTTGTGGGGAGCAGCTAAACCAAGCACTTACGCTCTGCCTTCCACTCAGAGATTATGTTGGGGAAATCCCATCCCTCAGGTCATTTTGAGCTTAACGTCCTGGACTTGAGTTGAGTCTGGGAATGCTAACATCTCAGTAATCGTCACCTCAGACATCTCAGGAGAGGCCGGGAGCTGTCAAGTGCACAGGTGTGATAAACACACAACAGGAGGAATGCTAACCTAACCCAAATGAAGTGGTTCTGTGTCATAAATTGGGAATGTGTTTTGCTTTTTTTTATCACTGGCTTGTTTGTACAGTTGTTTACAGTTTTTAGATGGATATCTGATAAAAAGTTCTTTAATATACAGACTTTGGAATTTAAGGTCAAGACTGAGCAAAGGATTTGGCAAAGGCTGACTTTTTCAGTGACTTTTCTTTCCAGTGGTATTTTTGTACTGGCCATTTTTCATTGACATAAAACTCTGAGTGGGATTCAAATGTTGTACTGAGACCCAATATTTAAATCAATCTATAATAAATAATAATAATACATGCATACCTTTTTCTTTTTAATATGAAATAATACTTTTTAATTTTAAGGGCATACGGTTATGCATAAAAAAAATGACAAATTTTTAGTGATAAAAAGTGACATTGAGACATGATACGCTGGTAGCCTACTGAACAAGAGAACCAGAGTAAAGAGCTCTCTGCTCTCTGTTGGTTAAAACGAGTATGGCAGAACAAATTTTTGCTAGTTAATTTACATTGTCTTTAACTGCCTACAATTGTCTTTAATATCATTGTATTGAACATTATTTTGTCCCAATATAGTATACAAAATCTGGTAAATGTGAGAGAGCTGTTGTCTGGAGAACATTCTGCCAATTAACATATTCAATATTTCATAACTTCTAAAAACATCTTAAGGTGAGCATCAAACCACAATGTGTTACAGAGACAATCATTAGCTGGGAATCTGATCCTATCAAATCTTACTGATACAAGGACACTCTTAAAATGACAAAATATTTGTATATCAAAAAGAAAAATAAATTTAACACAGCTACTAATGCTGGCTTAAAACATGTTCACAGTAGATGCATTTTACCAGCCCTTTTTACGCATGTTGCCCTCCTTGAAAATGTCAAGAATAGGGGCCTTTGTCGAAAATATACAAGAAAAAGAAAAATAAAGAGTCAAATGTGCCTTGTTTAAGCAGATATGCAGGCCCACAGCACTAGAATAGGTCACACACAAGGTGAAAACAGTTTACTTATACTTGCCTTTTCGTGTCTTTCAAAGTGTAAGATCACTTTGCTATTTCTGTGGTGGAATTGTCTTGTTTCTTGAAAAACACTTTTACTGAAATATTCCCAGGTCAGTGATTTAATGATCAGGGGTACCTGTGGGCAGTGCTATGCCAGCTCACGCTTCAACTGGGCAAACTCAAAGTTCAGATCACATGTCCATAAAATGATTTAATTCAGGTTTTTATTTTAGCATCGAGCAAATGTTGATCAGCTTACCCAAACTGAAGCCATAAAAGAGTTAATTATTTTAAATCTAATAAGCAATACTGGAAGGACTGTTTTCTGCTGAAGAAACAATCACCTGTGTGTTTAACTTAATTATAGTTAATAATTGTCTATAAAAGAACATATCACTCTTTAGTTTGCAGGGATACAACAGATGCTGTTTAAGTTATCATACATACTACCAGTATTATTATTATTATTTGATATTTATCCATCCATCCATTATCTATACCTCTTATCCCTTTCAAGGTAGGGCTGGGTATTTCCAGCAACCTCACGATATGATACGTATCCCGATACTAAGGCTACAATTCGATATGTATCCCATTAAGCATAAGTTACGGACATTTATTATGCCTGTATCAGAATTCCTGACGACTTTAAATTTGTTTTTTTTCATTGCATAAAGAAAAAGATTGTTCTACAACTCAAGACACAAAAATTTAGGTCCTCAAAGATTTCAGACCTAAGTTGAAATTTGATCATGTGCTTCATTCATGAAGTTCTCAAAGCGTATCAACAACAGCAGTCACAGCATTTGAGGCTGTATCGTAGAATCACTATCGATACGCGTATCAGAGTGCGTGATGATATTTTGCCGTATCGATATTTTGAGCACAGACCTATTTCAAGGTCGTGGGAGGCTGGAGCCTTTCCCAGCTGGCTCTGGGCGAGAGGCGGGGTACACCCTGGACAGGTCCCCAGCTGATCGCAGGGCAACATAGTTAAACTGGCAACCTAAGGGCAATATAGAGTCTTACCTAATGAGCATGTTTTTGGTCTGTGGGGGGAAGCCAGAGTGCCCTGAGGGAACCCACACATGCACCAGGAGCACATGCAAACTCCACTCAGAAAGATCCTGACTGATTCAGGGATTAACCCAGCAACCTTCTTGCTGTGGGGCACGCACACTACCTGCTGCCCCACCATGTCGCCCTTATATGTTATTTACAAATTCAGCATTTAAAAAACAAGAGCCTTTTAATGACATTAAATGTATTCTTCTTTTTTAAAGCAGGGAAAACATTACTGCATCGGAGAAAAGTGGGCGAGGAAGCAAATAGTATCCAAAGTATCTAGTCTTATAAACACTTTGGGCCTTCACTTATTGATGCCAAACAGCCAAGGATGCTAACATTCAGAGCTAAATTCATCTTTATACAGGAAACATTAACATTAGCTACTTTTCAACTGTATCAAGACTCATCTCAGCAACACATGTTTGCTTATTTTCTGCAGTCCCACAACGTTTGCATTAGCATCTGGCAAGCCAATGTGGCTAAATTAAACATACCCTGTTCTTTGACTGGATTTGGAAGTATGTTGTTTTCATGAAGTGTTTCCCAGTTATTCCTAAGAAAATTCATTATCATCAATTGTCTTCTTTGATTATAAAAAAGCTCACAGCAGGAGAACTTTATAGCAAACAGGCTTGAAACCCAACACTTAGCATCAGTTGTAAGGTCACTATTTGCAGTCAGATATTTCAAATGGCTGCATAGTTGAAAAATGTATGTAAAATACCCCATTTTCTACCCTATTTCCTGAGTATATAGATTTCCACAGCTCAGGAACATTCAGTGAGTTACAGAACTATTGTGTATCTTAAATAAGTCAAGTATATAAAGTCTTCATCTGAAGTCTTCTGTCAATCCCCTTGGTAACAGTTGGAATCAAAATCAATAGGCATAACCTTCGGCATGGACACAGGTTTATGAAAAGTCAAAATCGATATTTTCACTCTTCACTCTGAGCAGACATGAAATGAAACAAATTAATCTGTTAGGTAAGTATATTCTCAAACATCCCCTGTGTCTAAAACGACAGGGAATGAAACATTTTAATGTGTTTGTTAATCCAAACACACAGAAGAAAATCCATTGCTCACGGGTCCACGAGGTTAAATTTTAATCAGTGATTCTTAATGGATTTGTACAGCTCCAAGAGAACCCAGGATGTATGATAAAATAGAAAAGGAAATCTGAGGTCTCTTGAGATGCAGCTAAGCAGGGCTCTTAGCTCCAGGTTGCTCATGTGGAGCTAATCAGACACCAGTGACGGCTCTTTGTTATGAATGTAAGAATGAGACTCGGGACGGAGAATGCAGGAGATTGTATGCAGAGAAAAATCAAAATCCAAGTCAAGCAGAGTCTGTTTCAGTGAAACAACCCCAAATTAAAATTCCAAAAATACCTCAAGAGCTAGTGCAAACTTTAACAACACCCTCCAACCTCAAACTGTGATTTGGATCAGGGAAAATTCCCCCTTAAAAATCCCCCTCAGAAAACAAGAGCAACCTGGAACAATGTGTGAGTTCTAGAGGTATGAACATTTCTGGACGTAGTCTGCTGTCTGGCTTTGTCTTTTATGTTTTTCTTCTTCATATTAATAAAAGTCAGACTGATGTACATTGTGACTCAGAATGATAATAATGGCAAAATTAGATAATGATGCTCTTGTGCTGAAGTTCTAAGAAGATTTCGATCACTTCACTTAGATTCAGAGATGATCATCCATTCATTTATTTGTTGCATCAGAATTGCGACAAAAACTCTGCCAATAAATCAATAAAGCAATTTATGCACTGTTGACTGCAAGCAAGTTTATATTCAGACTATTCACTCACTCTTAAGATAACCCAGAAAACTGTCAATATTCAGCAAAGTGTATTGAACACAGTCAAACAATGAATCACAGCATTAGAGGGTAACAAGCCTCACCCTCATTAATCCTCATACCTGAGGCGAGTACTTTCTCTAAAAATTTTGAAGTGGATATGCTTCTCCTCATCGTATTTAGTACAGGTCTGCATTTTTTCAAATTTTAAATCCTGCATCACACCTTTTTTCACTGTGTAGCAAATAATTGTTACACAGAGCCTTAAATGGGACATTTTTCTCCCCTTCTAAAATGCCTTAAAAATATAATATATTCATATTTTAATTTTTTTTCAACCTCTTTCATCATAAAGTCAGTCAACTTCAGTCCTGATAAAACCACCAAATACTCAATGATTTTAACAATTTTAACCCTTTAAATGACAATCTGAACTACAGTATTTAAGGGTAAATTTTAACATTTTAGGTACCTGTATGTTCAATATATGAAACGCATGGGTTATTACAGTGTTGGACATATCAGAGATTACTAACAACATTGGTTTTCATGGATTTGTAATTTTTATGCTTGGACAAATAATAAAAAAAAATGCTTAATTTCTTGTCCCCTTTTAAAATGCCCTAAAATATCATATGTTGATGTTTTTTTCTGCTTTTTTTCTTCAAAAATCTTTTAATCCAGTTTAGTCCTGATCATAACTATCAAGAATTTAATGATTTTCACATTTTTAACCCTTTAACTGCCAATATATATGGTGACATCACCAATTTCTGTTAAAAAATAAATAAATAAAATTGAAACAATTATAATATACTGACTTTAAAGTTAAATTTCTGAGTGGGATTTTACAATCTTGGACATGTCAGTGATTAGTAACAACATTGTTTTTTATGATTTTATGTTTTTTTCTGCTACATTAGATAAAAGAAACAGCTTCAATATACATCCATTATAATAAATACAGCTATAGGCAGTGGGAGATTAATGCATGCACACACACAACAACAACAACAACAACAACAACAACAACAACACACGGATGGATTTGCTCCATCTTTGATCCCAAAAGGTCGCCCAAGTCATCTTTACAACCAGTAATGTTATGGGAGGTACAAGTTAAAAATTGCCTCTCATATTTGCTTCACAGCCCCCTGGTGAGGGTCTCTGATGTAAAATGAAAAAAAGGATCCATGCAAAGCCCCTTTTTTACACAGAGGCCACATTTTGCTTCAGGCCACCAGTGTCCCCCCCTGACTAGGTTACGCAGAGTGCCAAAGCTGTACCATAACAAAGGTGTTTCCCTGTGGAAAAGTAAAGCATTGTAAAAGTGGGTAGAAAAGTGTTTCCACATAGATTTTAGTAAATCACGATGTGCTCTTGGCCCTATCTGCAGCGCTGTATAACCTCTCTTCAGTGCTGGGTTTTATCTTGCTATCACTGCTTTTTCTTAGTTATCATGTAATACTAATGTTACTCATTTGTAATGTTAGCTAAGTAAAGTTAGCAATTGCCAAAACTGCTCTCTTTTTGCTAAACGTGCACTTTGTTGATGCCCTGACAGAGGCATGTGTTACTACCACACATGTAGAATATCTTAACTTTGACAAGTCTTACAGGATTCCAAATAATCATCATACACCTTATTGAATCTTTTGAGTCTTTAACTGAGGCAATTCACAATACATACATACATACACACACACAAGTTAGTCAAACCACAGAATTGTTTTTCTTGTTTTTATGTTTCATATGCAAAGGAGAAGGACAAGAAGGGAAAGAAGTGGTCACACCTTGTAACAGAAACTAAAGAGGGCAGGGCTTGACACATTTCCTGGTATGAGTGGGACTTGACAACAGCTCAGTTACATCAGAGACAACATCAACAGTGACATGAAATCCCTATGTCGAACAGGCAATGTAAAAGGGGCTAGTGGAAAAGAAATCTATTTCCATTACAGCAAAAGTTGACAAGATGCTACATAATTACTTTTGCAACTTATCTGAACACATTTTCTACTATTTCCACAGAGTGTACTTCAGGTTTATGGTGTTTTTCTGCTTAGTGCTTCTAATAAAGCCTTTTAAAGACTTGCTGGTTTTCCTTAAATGTTTGTTGATAAAGAAAACAGGAAGGCACGCATGCCTGGGTTCATTAGTTAGCCGGTGAGCGAGGCTTTAGATATGCACAACCTGGGGCCAACTCTCATTCCAAACATACACAACCAAGTACTGTAAACATATACTCACACACATGCCGCACATTGTAGGAAAGCAGAAACACGCACGGATGCCTACATCCACTCAGCTAAGAATGTGCACATACTAGGAGTGAATAAACAAGCATGGAGAAATTCATACCCAGAATCCCCAACACACATGCAAGGCGTATACACAGAGGTGTGATCTGCCAGTCCAGGCCGTGAAACGCTGCTATGTGAGAAAACACCTCGCAAAGCAAACAGAGCCTCACAAGGCAAGCACTTGTTTCAAGGCCAGAACCCGGGGCAGCGCTCCTCACAACTTAGTGAGAGGAGAGGAAGGAGGTGACAGAGAGAGAGAGAGAGATCAAATGAGAGCAGAGAGGGCAGGATCAGAGACATGAAGAATCTGTTTAAATAGCGAGGAATAAGGTGAGAATTTAGGAAAGTTACCTGAGAAGTCAGGGACGACTGAGGACAGGGGTCATCGGAAATGTGGCAAGAAGGAGGCTGGAAGGAAAGACGAAAGAAAAAAAGAACTAAGACAGCATGCAAATCATAAATAGTATGGTGATAACGACTCCAACATTGTCAGGGATCAAATGAAACAGAATAAGAACAGACAACTACTAAAATTGTTAGCTGCTTGCTGTCGAAACGGACCTATTCCATACAAAGGGTTCATTTTAATAGACCTTTTAACATGAATTAAAAATATTTACTCACTATATGAGACATTATCCAATAACTATGTATGACTGTGCATTGACACTGTAAAAACGAAATTTTGCAAGGGGCATGTTACCCAGCTCTCGGTTGCTTTCTTTACTGAAACTAACATCCCTGTCATACTGTGTCAGAACTAATTACTGTGCATTAGCACTGAAAGTGTGTGTCCCTCTCCTACTGCTAAATAACAGGAAAGCCACAACCCCTCTACAACTGCTGCTGTCGACATAGTTCAAGAGGAGAGTCATGTGCAGATTGTGGAAGACATTTGGAATTCCAGAAATGATGTCATGTCCCTTTCTTTGACCAAACACAGGCCATTAACTTGACCACTTTAATGTCCAAGCTCCCTCTGGTTGGTAGAGTCTAAGTCAGAAGAGATATAGTAAACCCCCATGATATCGCAGTTCAGTTTTCCCGGTATCTCGCGTTTTTTTCTGTAAGACCTATTAATTTTGATATTGCGTACATTTTCACCATTTCGCGTCATTCTGCAGCAAGGTAAATGAGGGTCAACTCTTGCTGGCATTTGCAAGCGTGCTGGATGAACTGTCCAAAATTTTTAAGCATGTACAATTTTTTAACTTACATGACAAACATTAGCGTTGCCTTACTGATGTCAACTTTGGTCTGTGTGGCCCGACTTAGCTTGAAGCGGCCTGACGTTTCCCTGTGCGCTGAAAAAAGTTGGCCAACACATCAGTGTGACAGTGACTCAAAGGTATGGTAATGGGTCAAGAGGGCCTAAAGTGTTTTTTATGGTAGTGTGACCCATAAAAATGTCATGGGCAAGGGATGAACGTGAGGCCCAATGACCTTGCCCTTGGGCCTTGTAAGTCCAAAATGTAATAAAGTTCATCGTCAAGTCGAGAACATTTGTGTAAAGTTTGACTGAAACACATTCGTAAAGAGTTCTTGAGATGACATGTTGACAAGCAAAAGAAGGCATTTTATTCCCTGTGATTTCTGAAATCTTACAAACTCATCATTGATCGATAGTGGATATTTGTGCGAAGTCTGATGTCAATTCCTGAGAGTTAGAGTGGGCATTCATGCAGTGTTCAAAGAAAATCCACGAAATGAATCTCGAGACATAGCCTTCAGAAGATTGCATTCAAGAACAAGAGATGATCATGATCAAAATCAAATCAGTTTATCCTCAAGTCAGAATAGACATTTAAGTTCACAAGCAAATAATGTTTATATGACTTAAGTGACCTCAATCTGTAATCTGGGATATTTAAAAAGTAATCAAGTTATCTGTTAGTCAGTGTGAAAAGTCATACAAAAGTTGTTAAAAAAAATGCAACTACGCCTGAGATATTGCATTCACAAAACAAAGGCTTAATATAGGGCCTTGTGACCTTGATCTATGACTCATGACCCTAAAAATCAAATTGGTCAATCCTTCAAAAATAGGTTGAAGTGAGCATTTAATCAGCTGTTCTTGAGAAATTACATTCACAAACAAGGGCTTTACACAGGCTCAAAGACCTTGACCTTCAACCATTAACCTTTGAAATCTAACTTATCCATCCCTTTAGTCTAACTGGACCTTTGTTCAAAGTTTGAAGAAAATTCTTCAAATGGCATTGAGAGACTGCTTTTACAACATTCTGCACAGATAAAAAATGCCCTCAGAGGACCCTTGAGATATTATTATTCACAAGCAAAAGATGATGATGAAGCTAGCCAGTCCATCCTTGAGAACGAGTGGACCTTTGAGCAAGGTTAGATGAAACCCCCTTCCATTGCTCTTGAATAACTGCAATTACGTGACATGGCTGAATATAAGGCTAAATGACCTTGGTCTTCGACCCATGACCTTCTTAATCAAATAAATTTATCCTTAAGTTCAAGAGGACTTTTGTTCAAAGTTTGAAGAAAATGCCTCAAAGTGTTTTTGAGACACAAGAGTTAGCACACCTCTTATGGCCATGGTCGGCCTATTTATATCTATAATGACGGACTTCTGGATTGACAAAAATCATTTGAGGTTTATCTCACTTTTACGGTTTGATCAGTAGTTTAGGGAGGTGGGGTGCACACAATTTTACTGTGGCAGGTCAGCACAGGGAAGTCAACATTTTAGTATTACTCCTCAGCGACTGATGCCCTGTCCATCTTGTGTACTGTCTATAGTGAAAAGACAGTTTTTGCAAAGGTTCATAAAAACTACAATGTTAACTCAACAACCAGAGAAAATACATGGTGCATAACTTAAGATTTACTTCTTCTACAGTCTACATCTGCTTTATCTGTGCTGTTACAGTTCTGGATAGTTTCCCACCAACTATTTGGCATTTGACTTTTGGATTTTTCTGAGGCGACTGTGCTAAGGGGCCCCAAATCTCACTCTCTGCAGAGACAACAATGAGCCACGATGTCTGGAATCCAACATCTAACAGAATATCTTTTCTCCCCCTCTTTTTTCTCTCTCCCAAATCACTTCCATTTCCCCTCGAGCAGGAGCCGAATGTTTGGAGAAATGTGAGCTTGTTATGCTTTATGATCTGCAACCTGGCGTCTTATTGACACATTGCCTCCTTTACCACAAGAAACCCATTGAAAAACATACTTGGATATCCTGCGAAGCCTGACACAAAAAAGGGGAGAAAGTTTGTTTTATGATGAGGGTGTATTCTCATGGCTGCTGGGCTGTTTTGAAGATGCTACTTTAGGATGGTTTCCAGCTCGGCTCAGCCAAGTTGACTGATTTTCTCCCCTCTAAGGATGTGCATCTTGCTCTAAAAGTGGTCCACAAACCAAACCTGCTGCCAAACATTATAATGACTGCTCTGGTGCCAGGGAAATTTTGCTCTCAGACAAAGCCAGTCTTTTGTTTTTGTTGCCAGAAAAACACCCAAGAGTACTATAATGACATTAATTTCTTGCTGGTTTATGTGCGTAAAGGGGATTTTTTTCCCATCTTAAGTTCTTATTTACTTTTCTCTGTGCACTATGATGATTATTTTGGACGCTTTTTGCCAGTCTGGAAAACTTTACTTGGTATTAGATGTAGGATTGCCCCTGTGCCCACGTCTCTGCTCTTTTCCATTTTCATGTACATGCTGTGATGGCTGGCACATGGCGTCCAGGCCGAGTTGTTTATATTGGTGGTGGGAGGCCAGCCAGCTAAATGTCCTGGAGAACAGCTGTAATGAAATGCAATACTGAATATTTCCCCTCAAAATCAAAACAGAGAGCCAAATGTCAATAGCTATGTTAAACATCCAGACATCCATCCTCTGCCTCGCTGCACAAGTCACATGTTTGCTTTTTAGCGAGGACAGCTCACAGACATGCTTATAGCGTGTGTGATATTGATTAACAAGCACTGTTCTCACATTTTCAAATGACATCAGAGCTTCTCATGTTTCATATGTGTTCTGTCTCTCTTGATAAAAACATATGTCAACCATTAGTGTCAAAGCTCTTTAGACCAGCGCACAAAAATACAGCTAAATAAACTGAGATGAATGATCGCACGTCAAAGAATAAAACCACAAAATAATTGGAAACTTGCTGCGTGTATACAGTGTGTAAAATTTACAATGTGTCACGAAAATTACAGTCATTTATTCTTTTTTTTTTTTTCTTTTGTGAATCAGCGCTTAGTTGTTCTTGTGTTTGGACCGCCATGAATGTGGTCTGTAACAGCAAAATGGTAAATAAGTCATTTTTTAACCCTTGCAGTTCAGGCCTTTTTTTTCTGATTTTCATTAACCCTGGATTTTTATTGTATCATTGTATGTAGAGCATCAGCCTCTTCAAGCAGAATCCAGTAAAGGCGTGCATTTTCCAGGACAACCTGGGCTATCAGAATATTGTTGCTGTAATGATGTCCGATTGATGTGTTAAAGTTGTATGACCATACAAACATACAAAAAACATAAAATTTACATCTCACAGAACTTTGTAAAATCACACACAGATCAAGGATGAACAAACCTTTTCACAGTTCTGTCAAGTCTGGGTGATTATAAGAACAAAATGAAAGTGCCCTAATTTCTCAATTATAACACACACTTTTTTGCTTTTAAATAAGCTCTAAGTTTTCGGGTGCATATTATACACGAGTACAAGCAAAATACTTAACATATTTCGTCTCGCCGACATCACGATTGCAACACATCAAAAAGCCGAAATATTCTGTCTGCGAAACATTCCCGCCAAACTTGCATAATTCTTATTAAACGGACTGTTAAGCTGGTCTAATCAAATATTTTGGGTTGTAATAAGTTTAACTTTGTGTAATCATTGTTTAATTCTCAAGTGTTACCACTCACCGGCAAACACAGAGCACTGCCATCTTGTGAGCAAGGGGATGCAAAATAGCTGTGCTGTGATTGGTAGAAGACATCAGCATGTTGATTGCTGCTCTCTGATTGGCCGGTGCACTACGACTGAGCATGCTCGGCAGAAATCGAGTAATTGCGCAAACGTGAAGAGAGAATTGTGTATTTGCTGTGAAAATAGAGAGAGTAAAGTTTGGGCAAATTTTGGGTGAGTGTTATATTCGAGTACAGTGTTTTTCAGCCAAAAATCGTGAAAACATGGGGTGCTTGTTATAATCGAGAAATTACGGTATGCAAAGAACCTTACAACGAAAAATATTCACATATTTACACTTCTGTCTTCATCTCTCTTTCATTGCAAAGTCACACCAAAATCTAAAAGATTTGAGTGTGCAACAGAACAAAGCCTTTTCTTTTTCCATCTGTGTGAACAGCTGTAACAGAGAAAATATCTAAATCTTAAAAATTAAAATAAATATATGAAAATAATCAAGCTTTCATGCAAAGGTGTTCTCAGTGTGGCTCAATAGGTTTTCAAGTCATCTTTTAACTTTTTAGACATTTTTGGGAGCAAGTTGAATGTATGACAGAAATGTTCTACCTGCCACAAAGTGAATCTTCTGCACAAACTTATTTGAGAATGATGTGGGAAACATTCAGGACAGTTCACAACAAGCTTGACAAGCTGAATAATGACTTCAATAATACGTGACCAGTGAACAACAGGTAACATCTCTGTACATCTTTTTGTTTAAGTATGTTTTCTCAACTCTTTCTTATGCAGCAAATATGTCCAATGACAGGGCACACTGCTGTAAGGCAATAGCTTTCGTCATTGTGTCAGACAGTGTTACTTCAACTGTCGTGTCCATTCAGTCCTGCTGACCTCATGTCCGGCCTCCTGAGATCTCACCCTTTCTGTCTTGACAAGAAAAGCCCCCACTGTGATGTCCAAGTGTGAACTACCAGCTCAGAAGATTCAGGGACGGCCTGCTTGACATTTTCAAAACATTTTCAGTGATGCCCATTTTTGAAGAACAACATTCTACAAGAGTCAAAATCGATCTGTTTTGACTAATTTACTGTTTTTAGTCTCAATTGTTCTTCTCTTTTTTCTGGCTTTGAACCCGGTGTATGTGCTTTGTCTTATGTGTGTAGACCATGTGTATTTGTGTAAAGGTGTGTGTCTTCTTATCCTCTGCACGTGTGGGACTCGTATCTGGGAGCCGGATCTGGACCTACAGCTTCTGCAGGACACCCTGCTCCCATTGAGATCCACAAAGACAGATTATCTGTGGCATTCCACATCTGGAAACAGTTGAGGGCCGAGCGGCCAATTCTTCTGAGAAATATACAAATATGTAGGACAAAGTGCACATGAGCAGAGGGGATGTAGCACATTACTGTACACCACTGCATAGAAATGGGTCCTGACAGGGTTTTAAACTCTGGGTATAAATATTTATACTTTTTTTTTTCTTTGGCATTTTAGCAAAACTCTGTGAGTGATATACATGTCATGTTTGCATAGATTTCTTAAAAGCAGTGAGACAATAGCTGCACTTTGTCTGCATTTTTACAGCTGTTCTATGAGGATCTGTGTGAGGTTTATTTCTGTTTCTACAAAGTGGCGAGGAGATTAATGCCACATTTATGATTTTGGATGAAATACCTGACTGAATCAAACATTTTTTGTTTAGCTGGGTAGACAGATTGATGATAGGCAAATATCTAAAATTAAATGTTACTCGTTTTTGCATCAGTGGCTCTGATAGTGCGCTCTGTTTGTAATTGGACGGTTGCATATTAGAGACCAGCTCCAGCTGTCACATGGCGATGTGTCCTTGGGCAAGACACTTAACCCCAAGTCGCTCCCACTGCTGCGTCAGTGGCGTGTAAATGAGTATGAAAGGGCATGAATTTGTCAGCTGATACTGATGGACAACACTCACAGAAACTCTGACCCATCAGTGAGTTACTGTGAGAGGAGATGAGTGTGAATGGGTAGATGTGACCTCCTGTGCTGAGCTGACACTAGAGGAGCGATATACAGGCTTAACTCCATTCACTATTTTACACCAGCACCACACACACATCCAAACACTTTTGTTTTTAGATTATTAAGGTATTTCATGTTTTATCATAAAGAAGATAAAATCACAATAACAATATAGGTTACAGAAATGAATGTCTTCTTGCTGTATGACTTCTGAAACTGTCCTCTGCTTCTAATAGTTTGTTGTTTTACTGCTTACAACCTTCTCCAGGACAAGACTTGTCTCCTGTCTGTGATGAAAAGCTTCGAACACAGAGTAGCCAGCAGCTCTGTCAGCCCTACTTCTGCCCCTGATGTTGTGAAGATGTAGTTTCTCTTAGCGATGTCACCTGCCTAAAGGAGGTGCTATCAAAGTGTATACTGAAAATGAAGAGCGTAGTGCCAAAGCTGTGTAGAGTAGAGCTAAAATGAGCAGATATGGCCAGTGGCAAAGCAGGACCAGAATCAGTGCATTTAAGTTGAGCTAATTCTATGGCAGGATAAGACTATCAAGCTGGACTACTGTCCTTAACAAGCAAAAAAGGTATAACTTATAAAAGAAGGCATGGCAAAAGGCCCAATTTCTGCTTTTTGCTATTGATCTTCATCCAGTTGACTTGGCAGACAAATTAGCTAACGATAAACTGTAAAGTAGTGACAGTATGAACATACTCAACAGCTATGTATATTTTAGTTTAAACAATGTTTGAAGCCTTATGCAACACAAAGAGAGAATGACAGTATAGGTAGTAAACACCAACAGTTAAAAAAGACAACAAAAAGAGTTCCTCCACCACAACCACTATCAACAACCACCCAGAACTCCCTTTTTGTTTGTTTGTTTGTTTGTTTTAAAGATGGAAGAAGGTAAATTAAGGATGATAATAATAACAATAATAGCTCTGTATACTGTACAGTTTACTTTTGTCAACATGCAAGTCTTGTTGCACACATTTGCTTGGATTCAAAATGCATCATTACACCAGTGGCAATCCTAAGTTTACAAGAGAATGACTAAGAAACTATCACTCACTCCATACTGGTAGTTTTTTCTAGGCTAACTGACCTTGTTTTGCACAGAGTAAACTGATTTCAGATCTCATCATCTGGGTTTGTTAGTCCAACCTTGACAGATTTAAATTAGTGTGATTTTGGCTGCCTACCATGCTAACATTCACTATGAAAGTCCTGCTTTAGTGGGACAAACTTGACCATTCAACCATTTTAAGTGTCTGTGCACATACAGAGTGACTAAGAAACAGCCCAAACCTCGCGTAAGAACTTACTTGACAGCTATTAAGACGGTATTTAAAAAAAACAGGGCTCATTCTTCCCTTTCAAATCTAACATACAGTGGCAACATTTCATTGACAAAATCTTCTACAGACTTGTCATTAATTTTTTTAAGCTTTGGGAACTTTAAATAGTATCAACAATTAAAATTAAAGGGCATGTTTTGTGTAAAATCATCCAATTATAACATCAAGTATCAGAAAGCACTGATGTATCTTTTATTTTGGTAACCCCATTCTGCAAAATACATAAAAGTATTTAAAAAATACATAAACAACAGTGTGAGCCAATACACTGTGCTGCATCACAATAGTTCAACCCTGTGCTGGAAAGGCAAAAGCACCACCAAGAGGGAAAATACCTAAACCATTAAAATTCCTCCATGTCATCCTAGTTATATGTGTGTAATTATAAATTTCTTACTATGCTTTGTGACGCTTTGTTATCATTCATTCTCAGTCTAGCAAAGACTCAGCCCTGCGAGACAAAAACTATTTAAGGAATGCAAAGAAAATTGCAGGTTTTTATAAAACCGTCAGGGTGTGAAGTCAAGCGGAGAGACACAATGTTCTGACACAAACCTCAGGAGTAATCATACATAATGGACCGGCATATCCACAGAGAGACACACACAATCATGACGGGGATATTGTAACATTTGCTAGTGCATTAACACTCTTTTGTATGTGTGAATTTATGGAGCCACGTGCTCTTTGAAATGTGGTATGTGCCTGAAAGCTTTTTTTTACGAGATGATTCATGTGAGCACACAGCATGGTAATCACCAGTTATTCGCCGTGCATCAATCAATTAAGTGAAGCTGTCAAAGCCCCATAATGGCTCTAATACGCTGCTTCTTCCACCGGCTCACTGAGCATGCTGGGTGATTGCGGTATAATTACAAAGAATCATCTTAGGTGGGTCTCTACCTGGTTAAGTCAGTGGCAGAATATAAATGCAGTGAAAGTTAGTTTCAGTCGGCTTGTTTGAAAGCACAACGCCCCTCAGGGGAGTCGCCACTGCAATAAATAATCAAAGCGAATTGATAAAGTGATGATTAGTATTACATCTGCAGAGGAAGAGACTGAAATCTGAGAGGCTTTTTATATGAGGCTGACTGATTTGATTTGTGGCTGAGGGAAATATAAGCTGAATGTGCTTCAGGTAGAGTGTGAGGAAGTTTTCAGATCCTCAAATTAAGTACAGGGAGATAATGAGTCAAGAATGTAAATGTACAAACACAACAAACTTAAACTGCATTACAGGTGACCTGATTCTCAGGTAAGGATGAAAATTAAAGTGTCTGAAGTAAAACTACAACTACCGCCAGGCAATTAAATGCATCTATGCAGAAAACAACTGTCAGACAGTGAAAGTAGAACAGGGCGGTTGTGTGACTGGTATTAGATACTGGGCTGTCACCATTTACTAGATTTTTTGTATTATTCTTTTGAGCGTGGGGGTAAAAATCTGTACTTGAACTGTAAATATACATTTGAAAATAAAATATTTAGCTCAGCAGCTGTAATTGTGATTTCATTTCCTTTGAGTTCAACTTCTTGAGACACCCCATCTCCCGCTTCCTTACTAAGATACCAGGTCCCTTTGTGTTTTAAATTGTGATGTCTAGACCTCTCAAACTCCTGTCCTGATGCAGATTCCAGAAGCAGACAGAGGGTGTGAAGCAGGGGTAGCCAACAGGGTGCCCGCGAGCACCTGGTAGCCCTTAAGGAGCCTCTGAGGTGACAAGAGAGCATGAGCTCACACCACACAGCCTGTAATTTCTATTATGTTTTGCAAATAAATCATACCTACATCAATACAAAAAACTAGTTTACCATGCTATATTTCATAATCACATTTTTCTTTTAAAATTTGGCAAGAGTCAAAGAGTCAAAGTTTACTTTGATGCACTGATGCCATACTTTTATCACCACTACTGCTAGCTAGAGCATTCCTCTGTAGGAAAAACTTCCCCAACACTGCACATTAGAGCAACTGGAGCAGTGAACGATCTGATCCAACAGAGGGCACTCACGGTGCGACCCGGTCATCCAATACTCTCTTGACCTCAACAACAGGAAGAACACCTTGGGAAAATAAAGGAAGGGCGAAGTCACTCTGTGGAAGCACTTTGGGTTCCACACTGCTGATAGACAATGAAGAACAAAAGACAGAGGTAAGTCGATGATGTGCAAAGCAGCTGGCCCACTCCTCATCTATGACAAATCTGCAGTGTTGGCCCATCTCGGCACCTCGCCAAGTGCTCAGCCCTGTGTGAGTGCATTCTCTTCAGCAGGCCCCCTACTAGAGCAGGAGAAAAATGACATCTAGACAAGACTCCAAGATTCATATACAAGGCGAGGCACCAGGGTGGCCTTGCGGGGTGGGTGGTGGAGAGTTTGATTCTTATCTAAGACAGTTCGAGTTAGACTGTTGGGAAAATTGACCATCCTACTAGGTTCATCACGATAATGCTGTCTTTCTTTAATGGTGTAGGTTCATGTTTTGTAGCAAGATCTGAAGTCACAGTGACCTTTACTTTGTAACCCCAGAATCTAACCAGTTCATCCTCAAGTCAAGGCAGATTTTCAAGCAAATTTGAAACACACGGAATTCTTGGGATATCCTGTTAACAAGCATGGGATGTTAAAAGATCAAATGACATTGACCTTGTCCTTTGACTACCAAAATCTAATCAGATCCACGATAGAGAATGAACAACTGGGCAGAGTTTGAGGAAAATCCTTAAAAATGAGCATAAGAGATACTTTTCACAAGCACTGATGAACATGAGAAATCACTGACCTTGACCTATGACTCTTAAAATGTCAACAGTTCAAAAAGGATTTCTCTCCGTTGGTTTTGGCAATATCGGACATTAGCTGGACATTTATCTAGTACAGTGCAGGCACCTTTGTTTTAGCATATACAACATGAAAGCCTTATATCGACGGTGGTAGTGGTGTGATAGTGTGAGGATATTTTCCAGGCATGCTTTGGGCTCCCTAGTACAAACTGAACAGTGTTTAAACACCTCAGCCCACCAGAGCATTGCTACTAATCCCATTCTGACCACAGTGTACCAATCTGCTGATGGCTACTGTTCACTGTCCAATAGAGCACCTTTAGGATGTGGTGGAACAGGAGATTCATGCCGTGGATGTTAAACCAAAAGATCTGCATTAACTGCGTCATGCTACCATGTAAACATGGACCAAATCTCTGTGAGGAATGTTTACAGCTCCTTATTTAATCTATGCCACTAAGGTGCTGGCAAGGCACACCAGAAAACTTTAGCTCAGTAAGTGAATAAGCAGTGTGCATTTTTTATGACATTCAACAGTGGAACTAAATTAATAATTAGCTGTTTTGCAGTTTATTCTACATAAATTGTTCTTTATATCAACAATTCATTTCAAACAGCCAATTTATCAAGAAAAAAACAAATATTCCTCTGACTGTTTTATCCCAATGAGTCAATAAATACAGATTTGGCTGATACAATCTAATTCACTTCACATGACAAACATTAAAACACTGCATACTGAAATATTCACACAGACTGAGTCACAGCCCCCGCAATTTAATAACACTCTCTGTGTGGAGCGATCCATCGACATTCAGTTCAGCCGTATTTGCCTTTCAAATGAGTCTGTTGATGGTTTAAAAGTCACGTTCCAGCTGTGCCGGTCGGAGGTGACAAACACGAGTTGGTTACAGCTGCTGAGTGAAAAAAGCAACAAGACAGCTAAAACCTTTGCTCCTTTTCTACAACCCTCTCTGTTTTACCTTTATCTTCATCTCCCAGCTTGATGTCAACATGTGATTTATCACAAGGGCAATGACAAACAAATATCAGCCCTCCGCCATCTTGTTTCCAGTCAATTTATCCTCAGAAAGCCCCTGCTGGTACTGCTGATTAATAATGTCTGGCTTGACAGTGTTTCCCACATTCAGCGCCCCTTAGTCTCTTGTCTAATTAGAGTCATTCTTCAGTAATATTCCTAAATCAACTGTTTCCTCTCGCCTATTTGAGGCCTAATTGGAAGCATGTGCCCTCGACCCAAAGGGCTCCTTTTTAACCCATGACACATGAAGAATGTGTCTGTCGCCCGCACTGATTTCGCTTCTTTTATCCATGCAGCCAAACAGGACGTGTGACTATGAACTTACACTTCTTTTAATAGTGTTAGTCGGGGTTTGGTGGGTCAACTTGTGATGTGGTTCTGATTCTTTTAGGGAGTTGTCCCAGCGTTATGAGCTTATACTTTTGCATTGTGACAGCAAAGCCCTACAGTTGACCCCATGCTTCATGCTGAGAGGGTTTAGCTCAGGCCACATGATCCAATAAGCGAAGGGAAAAAAGCAGCAAAAAGAAAGGCGGATTATTTCACGGTTGTCCAACTGAAAAACATATGAGCCGAACCAATCTTTCTTTCTTTCTGTCTGTCTGCAGAAAAAATCAGCATTAAAATGCAAAGTGCCACCCCTATTGTCATTTCACACCAATTTCATCATTTTTACCATCACCTTTCCCTGAAGAAAATTCTCTCTGATACAAGCACTTTGATTTGATACCCTTTGTTTACAACCTTGTCCTCTCTGAAACACATTATTAAAGATCTAAGAAAGAGCATCACAGACTGAAACAATGGTGTGTGCATACAGGTAACTATAGCCTCTGAATGCTGGTACTGTAAGGGAAATGTACCATAGAAGCTATTGACTGTATATCAATATGGACAACTTATCTCAAGTCCCTCTTGTTGTATCAAAGTAACGCCAAAATAGCTCTAGGACAGGCAATGCTAACCCTGCTAAAGTTAAGGCATGTGCAGAAGATAGCAAACAGGTGTAACTACGTAATGGAGAGCTCAGAGGGCTTGAGGGCAAAACCAGTGTCAGCCGGCATTGACCACTATGTGAAGCTGCAGCACAAGCTTTTTAATTGTCATCTGTACCTAACAACATATGTTTACATCCAATGAAAACTACGGTCAAATGGGCAAATGGCCTACAACGGCTCAATGCAGGAGGAAAACACCTGCAAGAGCAAGTTAAAAATGAAACAAAGTCCAAAACCAAAACTCACCTTCAAGAGCAAAAATGCAGCTAAACCAAGTACAACAACAGACGTGCTCCACGCCTGGAGGGGGGTCTGGAGCAGGGAAAGCGTGTGGGAGAGACAGACGAAAGGGACTGAGGTCAAGCCAGCCACTCCTAAATTTGAAGTGCTCATGAATTTGAACCTTTACGGTAAACGCTCTGTGCTGAGCCAGACGGGAATGACAGAGGCTGAGCCACTGTATCATGTTCCTTTTTTTTCTTTTTACCATCAAAGGTGTGAAATGTAGGTGTCTTGCATTAGTGTTGGCTCTAAGATACCTTTTCTCCTACACGAATGAATAAAATAAGTTATATCTAGATTAAGATCCTTCCTCTTGTTCACACTGATTTGCACAAACTTAATTATTCCTTCATGATTTATTTTAGGGATTTTCATAGTGTACTTTAAGACATCTATAGTACTGTCCGTCTTAATATGCAGTCTACAGTAAAAGTAAAAATGCTGAAACAATAATGTGAAATGTGACTTGTTATATATTTGAAGGGCATTTGCGCAGTAAACTCTGTATTTTTGCCTATTTTGTCTCCCTTTTCCTATTTTTCCCTCGTCTCCCTCCTGATTTTACAGTTTGAAGCAAAGCAGGCGGCTGCTTTTAACCAGCTACCAACAAAGACAACAAAGAGCAGTGGTTTTCTGAGAATTAAAACATAAACTCTTTTCTTTTACAGTCCTGGATTTGACAAATGTTTGGCCCATTGCCTGCTGCAGTAAACAAAGCCTTGGGTTTTTTACAACGAAGGCTGGGTGCTTGGGTACTTCCTGTAATCATTCATTGTAGAAAATCTGAACATTGTTGGAGATGTAGGGCCGAGTCGGGTGCATTTTTCACCCTGCCTTGATAGAGGAAAACACAAAATAAACAATAAAACTCTATTTGTATGTGATTTCAAAGACAAACGTTAGTGATGTTTATTGGTTGACTGGAGTGATGGCTGTGACTCATGGCACCAGAGCTTGTCACTTCCACACGGAAAACAAACCCACGCATTGGAAAGAGCCAAAGAAGACAGGCAGGGAGAGATTGATTCCTCAGCCACCATTTCTGATCCATTAAGCTTTACGGATCTGTTTCCCTCCAGCTCCGCCTCCCATCTCACACCTGCTGCCTTATGGAACATTAGTCGTGTTCAGAGAGGAGATAAGACGCACAGCTCTCATCCCATCACATTCATCTTGTGGCTATGGCTGCTCTGCAAACGCTGAATGACTGTACCTGTGCAAATTACTGTTTATAGGCAGATGGTTGTTACTTTTCATTGGAACGTCTGCCCACAGTAAAGTGAAAGGTAATGCCGGGGCAGAGGGAGATAAGACAGAGATTATTACAGTAAGTAAGAGCAAACACTGCCTCCTGACTCCAAACAGTAAAATTCAATCTGCAGATGTTACACGAGGGGCTCAACTTTATCAGAGAACAATGAAACTATTGTGCTGCAGTCATAAAACCAATTCACTGAAGCACTAAGAAAGTAATACACCAGACATCTAAACAAAAATAATTATTTAAAAATAAAACCTTCATTTCAGTGAAGATCAGTGCTTTGAGGGCAATATGGTTTCAAACTCTGAAACATACATGTGAAAAAACGTCCCTTCCTGAAGCGATCACACAACCCAAAGTCACTGTTCAAGCAGCAGAAGAGACGCTAAGAGACACACTATGGATGTTTGAAGTTTCAACAACAAAATTAGCTGTATCCATACACCAGTGAAACCAGTATACCAGAATATAATGCAGAGTCAAGCAGCATCATTATTAGGGATGCATGATATAATCATTTTTTATATCTGTATCAGTCAATATCAGCCTAAAAACTTAAGCATCATATCGGCTGCCATTGACATTGTTGCAGATATTTACAGTCAATGTATCGGCCACACATATTAGTTGGAATATCGGTAAATTACACAAATATACAATCTTGATGTAACATCTCATCATAGCATGGGTACATTTAAAATTCAAGGGTTTCATTTTTACAAGAGCTAAATGTTGTTTTTCTTGTTTTACATCTGTTCCTCACAAAAACTGAAAGAAACAGGGCTTGTTCAGGGCTTGTGCTCTTTACCAAAAATATCCGTATTGGTATCAGTCTCGGTATCGGCGATAATGAATTAAAAAATATCAGCATATCGGATATCGTCAAAAATCCAACATTGTGCATCTCCAATCATCACCTCTAGTGTCAGACACACAAGTGACCTGAAAGTTTGTCCCTATTTCTTGTGTATAACAATTGGCAACTTCAAAACGTGCTGGAATACAGAAATGCAGACGAGGCTGATGGTAGAAGAACCACCTATTCCAAGCTTTTTGCTCTAATGAGGTAATAACCATTCACTGTAAGGAAACATGGTTTACTGCTACATAAACTAGACAGCAATCAGAGAGCGCAAACCTCCAAACACTGCTGTTATGCCTATGAGCAATGACTCCATGATGAAACAAACCTTCATAATATGATTTCTCAACCCTGAAAACCTACCCATAGCACTTGGAATCATGTTGATAGCATTATTAGTTCGACAACTATTGAGCTAAAATGATTTTTTTGTTTGTTATTCACTGGATTAATCTTTTCTTGAATTTGTATTTATTATGACGTGTGCTGCTGACCTCCTGGCCAGGTCCCCCTTGTGAATGAGATGGGAATTATCTGGTTAAATAAAGGTTAAATAAAAAAAAAATTAAAATAAAATTATTCACTGATTGCGGTTATCCAGATCATCACGAAAATCCAATCATTCTTAAGTTGAGCGAAAACATTACCTCCTTGGGGGTGGTAAAAAACACATATGGACTACTGGTTTGACTGAAAAAACTCCAAAATTAATTTCAATAGGAAATTCTCCCAATATGTATGTTAGACTATTGACTGACATGCTGTTGATTGACATCTTTAAATGTGTTAATGCTCAAAAGATTGACAGCTACATGTTAGGGAAGATAAGTTAGAAAGTGTGTGCCATAGTTGTCCAAAAACTTCTCTGTTTTGTTCCATTTTACTAAAATGTTCAAGTTAATGTGTTTTCCAACGCCTTAGCAAAAACATGTGCACTTTAAACAGCAGCTAGCAGTGAACTAAAGATTTAACTTATTGGAAACTTACTGAAATTATGCGTAAAAACCCAGCCTTTATACATACAACACACGGCATGACTGTTAACTGTGTGGTGTTATTCTCATGAGCACAGTCTCTTTATTTAATAGCCATACTTCCTTTCTAATCCAGTCGGACAAAACAAGCCATATCAAGAATTCAATAACTTCTACTTTGGAGGTTTTACTGGAAGAACTTAGCAAAACAGATCTCTAATTAGCTCAGTTGTCTGGTGGTCTATATTAGTATACAGTCCTGGCATAATGAGGGTACTGGAAACTCCATGTACACATGCTGTTGGGAGTTTTAGAGCATTTGTCCATATTTTGCAAAGAAACCCAATATTCCTATTAGCTGATTGTTTTTGCACCTTTCTGACCTGATTTAAAGAAGCCGCCAGTCACACAAATGTCATGCATTAGAGGAGAAATATGTCAAATCTGTCTGACACATGCCTATCACACATTTTTGCATGTATTTCAATGGGATTTCCTTGAAAATGCAACAATCAGATGCCAAAGTAAAACATCTGGAGCATCAAAAAATCAAGTTACAACAAAGCTGCGCTGTTGCATCACGGAGGCATTTCCTTTTCATCATATTAGGGCTCTGTGTTTTGGCGAGGTGCCTCTAAGTTGATGAGAGATGGGATGTCAAAGGTCTTGTGAAGGCCACAGTGACCTCTGCTGGCTCTTTAAAGAACATGCAGAGTTAGGGATCGCTGGGAGGGAGCCCAGCTGGGATATCTATTCAAGAGAAGGTTTTGATGATAACTAATAAGCTTAATCCTGTATTAAACTGCACTCATGCTTACCTTTAGATAATGAATCCCACTCAACCAACTGCTGTCCTGGATCATAATTGGCAGGGATGTATCCCAACTGTTTACTGGAGGAGGTTGAGGGCTGCATCCGTCTGTCCTGCCTTTGCACAGCTGCTGGAGAGAGACGGCAGCAGTGTTTGGCTTTTTAATTGAGCTGGAATGTAGCAGTGTTTGATAGATTTAATCAGGAGTCAGCCATGGAAGTAGCTCGTCAAATTGGACATTAAACATTTGGTAGCCAAGTTTATGATTAACATCTAATCATGGGGAAAATATCAAATAAACAGCATGTCCATTACAATTTAATTATATCAAACTTTTGTGCAGACTAAAGGCGGATGATTAGAAGGGAGTACAATAAAATTATTACTTTAATAAAATAAAATTAGTATTTTTAACAATATAATTGTAAAAGAGTAAAACATTGGAGGCCATGCCCATTTGTGACAGCACAGACAACATCATCCCCAGTCTTAATGAAAAAAAAAATGACCATTTGTCAGATGTACAAACGAAGCCGCTGCATTATTATTGGTCAAAATGTTGGCTCAATGTTATCATGGGTTCACCACCGGATTGACATTATTAAAGGCAGAAATGTATCTTTGGTTTTAAAGCAGAGACGTTTTTTTTTCTTTAAATTTGAGATATTTTCTTATGTTTGAGGCATATTTTACCGCTATGTTATTAGACTTTTTGACTCTGAAAACATGAATAAAAGACGCTAAAGAACTCATAAATGGTTTTCAAAAAGTTTTTTTAATATCAAAATACGGATGAAATGTGCAAATTCATACCCCAAACAAGCAACGTGTCCTTGGAGATTTAGACTGTAAATTGAAAATAAATGTCATCTTTAAAAAAAAAAAAGAAATGTACTTTCTAAGCTTAGAGCCTGAAAAATATTAAGATATGTCTGCCCACTGAAGGGTTCAACAAAAAAAAAAAGTACCCTACTGTAACTGCAATTCAATAGAAGTTACAACTGCACATCTCGCTTTCCAACTTTACATTTGTTTACACCTTATGATGTACATGTAAACGAACTCAGTGAACAAAGAAGGGGGTCTTTTAACGCTCTACAGTGTCAACAGTGGACCATGGAGGACACGAGATAGTATGGTAACTTGTTACACTGTAACACCTGCAAAAGTGTCTGCAGACAGACTGTAAGGTGTGGTGATAAATGTAAATAAAAATGGCTAAAATTAACATTTACCAACGTTACTTAGGGTAAGAGAAAATTATTGTTAATCTCAAGTTGAGGCAAGTCTAAAGTCACATCTAAAAATGACTGTCATGTCCACCTGTTAGTTAAGTGTTTTCCTCTCTCCTCATGTTTCCTGTCTTGTGTTTCCTGTTTTATTTTGAAATGTTCTCTAGTCTCTGTTCCAGGTCTGATCCTTTTTGCCCTGCTGGCGTCTCGTCACACCTGTTTCTCATCACCCCTCATTAACTCTTGTTTTTAACCTCGTGTCTCCCTTTGTCCTGTGCCAGTTTGTTGTACCCTTGTGTCGCGTTCCAGCATTCCTTCCATGTTCTTTGTCCTTAGCTTTGACCTGTTTTCTCACCTTTTCACCTTTTAGCCTCACATTTTTGGATACCTCTGTCTGTTTTTTGACTGCCTTCCTGTGTACCGACCTTTTTGTTAATAAATGAACCTTGAGCGTTCTGTCACCAAGTGTCTGTTGTGTATTTGGGTCCTTCTATAAGGTCTGTTACAATGACTTAGTTTAAGGGATGGGGATTGATTAGATTTTATTGATACTAGTGCCACTGACCAGATTTTGTATGACTCCCTCACCAATTCCTGTTGATTTTTGTGTGGGTAAAAGTTGGCCTACATAGATTTTTAGAGGCAACAACGTGAAACGCATGACACTCCTGCTATTAAGTGCTGTGCTGTAGGGCTGAACGATTTCAGGAAAATATCAAACTGCAATTGTTTTGGCAGATATTGCGATTTCAATTCGATTCATGATTTTTTTTTTTAAATCAAATTTCAGTGCAATAGTCACTATGTTTACAGTATAGACAACAGTAAGGAAATCAGTGATCAAAATCACATAACACATTATTCATCATCTAATACTGATGATAAATAAACTGTTTTCATTATTGAAGGTATACTCCAACTTCTACTCTGTGTATTGTGGACCTGCTAAGCAGTACTTCCGGATATGCACATTGTCTGCAAATTTGTAAAATAGCTGACACAACAATTCCTGAGTCAGTCAGGAGTGTTGCAAAAAAATGCATCTTAGGCAATCACATGATTGCGTTGTCTGAAATTGGGATTTCAATCCGAAAACGATAAATTGTTCAGCCCTACTTTGCTGCACAGATAAATGCTTCTGGAAGTGTCTATTTATTGAGCAGTAAGCATCTTTGAGCCAAAAATTAAGCCACAATTTTGACTACCTCTGACCCCTGTCTGTGGAAGGAATTGATCAGGGAACTGATCAGCTCAAAGACAGATGACAACAATTTCTGGAGGGAGTTGCTATCGATTCTCATCTGGAGTTTGTTTTTGATTCTCACCTCTTCTTAGTTTGGTGTGAGGGAAGCCTTTGTCTAAAAAACTAAAAGAGAATCAAAAAACAGTGAAGGCAAACCCAGAGGTTACATCTGTTAAACTTCTCAAAAAGCTGGCTCTATAACACCATGGAGAGGCTCATTATTCTATTAATAAATGTCAACCATGGTTAGAGAGAACAAATGAAACTGGTAATAAAAGGAAAACAAATGTCTTTGTCTGAAGGAAAACACAATAAATGCCCTTTATTTACCAAACACAGCTCTCAAAAAGCCCTTTAATGCTATTCTGGGGGTTTAAAAGCAGCCCCGCTCTGATATAAATCAGCTAATTGCTAGCAGAGACCCATTATGTTTGTTATTTCTCTTTCTTTGCCAAATAGCTGAGATCGTCTATAACAGCAGAATCAAATGATACTATTTAATTTGTCTCCTTTCAGCAGCCTAACGCCTTCTTCCATCAAGTGTTCATCACTGCCTCATGTGTAAAGACGTGCATTTTATGCTGTAATTGAAAGGCTTTTATGTCACAGTGTTTGGGTCCAAATCCCACGCTGAGGGATTAAACGTGAATCTGACAAAGCTATAAAAGAGGAGGGGCCTTTTCAAAGCAAACACATGAAAGCGTTTCTTGGATCTTAAATGATAACTTTAATCTCAGAGCCAAATTTTCCACAACAACCTACAGACAGACGGGGCCTATGTGTCATCACTTCAGTTTTTTTCCTGAGCACAGATTGTGTACTGTATTCTGACAGGGGAAAATCGTGACAGTCAAATCAAGACGGGAGCGTGAAACTCTTTCTGGTTAGTCATCTTGTTACACTTGCACATTAAATGGGATTAGAAGAGCAGTTTTTTCTCTGAGGATGACTAAATCTGGAAGGGAATGAAGGGAGAGGAATACTTTATCATACTTTAAAATGAGGCGTAATTCAAACTCTCTTGCTCCAAGACATCGTAAATGTGTTGTGTCAGATTTCATTTCCGGTCAAGTACGAAAAGTACAATCTTGGAATAATTTGCAGAACAATTCTCGACAAAATTATCGGCCAAATGCTACACTAAAAATCCTAACTTCACCCTGCATCACCGCCGCTGTGTCATCACATTAGCCTTTTTCCTCTCTTACTCGTATCTCCAAATTGTCCAGCTCAGATGCTCTAAAGAAGGTTGCACCAACTAAACCAAAGCTAAAAGATATGAAAGTATGAAAGTTTGGCTTTAGTTCGGTCATATTTCTTCTTCTTTCCTCTGAGTGTGTCAGTGTGATTATCCTACCTCTGAGTCGCTACCTGATGCAACCTGACATTACCAGCTCAAATTCCCCTGAGATTAGATAAAGTCGGTTTTGGCTGAGCCTAACCCTCAACAACACAAAAACTTAACACAGAGTGAAGTTCAGTAACAACATAGAAAAAAACATCTCTAAAGACACACATGTAGGCCTGAAAGAGACCCCAGGCTAAAGATAAGTCAGTGAGTGCTAATGCAAATAATAGGAGCACAATGACACAATTTAAGAATGTTTTTAAGTGCTTTAACAATATTTTAAGATTGAATTCCAAAATAAAGGTTTAAGGAAAAAACCTATACAGTTTGCTGAAATATTTGAAAGAAAATTTCAAGTTTTCAAAATTTCGAGTTTTCAAAAGGCAGGAGACAGTTAAAGCAAGTTTTTACATGCTAAAATTTGAAGAACTTGTTCTGGCATTATCAATCTCAGAAAAGGAGAACAATAATACCCTCTCCATGCATTTCTATCTTTGGTGTCCTTCCTCCAGAAACCACTGTTCCTAAATCAAAAGTAAAGGCCACAGCTTTTGCATCATTTATGGCCCGAAGCCTCATTTTCCTACAATGAACTAAGATAAATGTCCCGCATTTAACAGTTGGAATAATCTCACAAGGCTTATTGCAGAAAAAATAGAGCCTAAGTATAAGTAAGAATATCTGACAGTGAGACAAGGCAAATTTTACTGGTTTGATGTCTTAAAACTAGATTTGCTCTTAAATAGTTATCATATTTGAATTTAAGACAGTTAGGGAGTACTATTTTGCTTGTTTCATCGCATATATTTTCTGATAAATACAAGTAATTCAATGTCTGAGTTTTGCTTTTAATTACTTAAAAGATCCAACTGGACTTGTCAAATGAAGATGAAATTTGAGGAAGTGTTATGGATATTTTTGACTTTAAATTAGACAAACACACTTGCAAAGAGCAGAGATTCTGCAGATGTCCAGATGTCAAGGAAAATACTAGAGACAGACAAAAACTACTCAACACCTAACCTTAGGCTGACATAAATCCTGGCCTATTGAATCCTAAAACCCAGTTATACAAGATTTGAGAATCACAGAGACAAAGGAAGAACTAAAACAGAGGAGGTATAGTGGATATAGAGGATGTCAACAGTAATTGACCAGTCAGAATAATAATAATAATGATAAAGCTAACTGCGCTATTTAACCTCAGTGAGGTCAAAAAACGGTAGATGTAGCCCTCCATCAAAGCTAATGGCAACTAAAAGAACTTTTAACGCTACCAGCAACTTTACATACCTTCAACTCAGTAAGAAATCGGTGTTACCTTTAACTGACGCACTTTTCGAGCTGCAGTATCCACGGCCTTCATCTCTGCTCCTTGGTACTCTCCACAGGTGATTACCGATCCAGGTGACGTAGCTACGCAGAGGAACGTCGCATGTGACGTTTCTCTAATGGGAACGGCACGTGAGGCAGTTTTCGTGTCTACCCTTATTACAGCAAAACGCGCTGTAAATTTGAGCTTCACGCCGAAATAATTTGTTTCTTAGCCTAAAGAGCTAGCAAAATGGTTAATGATTCAGTTGAGCTCTGAGTTATAAACAAAGACAAGATGGAGGCGACTCAAATGCTGTGTCAGACCACGGTGGAAGTGCAATTGAGATCTCAAGAAGGGGTAAGTACTTAATGTAATGCTATGTCCTTTGTTGTTTAATCTGAACTCATTGGATACTTTATTTTCCCAACCATCTTAAGGACTTGAAAGGTATATAGTCAATGAACGTCCAACTGGAATATGATTTCTAGTAAGTGCCTACCTTTACTGATTTTTAAATCAATAATTGAAGGTGTACATATCAGTAGTTGCTCAGTGATTTAATAGGTCATAAAATTCTCACTTAGTTAAAATCTAGATGTGTCAGGGGTGCAAGGATTGCCATTTCTTTCAACTTTAGATATAGTAAAACATAGAGGTGCTCCAAGGGTGTTGAACTGTCCCACACTGAATAAATTATTAAAAAAGACTGGATCCACATTCTGACTCAGATCACCACCACAATCTATTCGCCTTTTCCTTGTACCATGACCAACAATCCCTGGTAATGTCATCAAAATCTGTTTCAGATCTCATGGAGTTATTTGTGAAAATGTGGAAAAGTGCCCTGTCCCACACTGTTAACAAATCCTTGAAAACTTCCTGGATCCACATTCTGACTCAGATCACCACCAAAATCGAGTCACTTTTCCTCTGTGCCATGACCACCAATCCCTGGAAATGTCATCACAATCCATTTAGAATTAGTTTTAATTATTTGGGAAAGTTTAAAAACCACCCTATGTGGAAATGTAAAAAAAATCTTTGACAAAAAGAAAATCCTGAATCCACATCCAGATTCAAGGCTCCTCCAAACTCAAATCATTCACAAAATCACGAGATATCTTCCTTTTGTTCTTCACTTTTGAGTTATCCTGTTAACAAGCTAACAAAAAACGGCAGCATAAACATGACCTCCTTGGTGGAAGTAATCAAACCATGCAAGTACCACTTAATTTAAATGAAGTCTGAGACATCTTAAGCTGGATAAGGTAATATTTAAATTTTAAAGAACAACAGAAAGTCTCCTTCATGCTATCTTTAAGCCCTTGTTAATGAACCCTTGATTTAACCTCTTCTCAGTATTCTGTTTTAACCTGTCCTGGTCTAATCAACCAGAGTGATTAAAAAACACCGGTGTGAGTGTCCAAGGCCCTCAAAGCTTCACAGAAACGTTACAAACTTTTGCCATCAAATTCTGAACAAGGATGCTTCCATTTCTGTCCCATATTAGCAGAGCTTCCTCTTTTCTACTTGTGGAATTTTATGGTCAGAAATATGTCTGAGACTAAGTTTTTAATTACTGTGACATCCATGGTTATTGACTTGCTCCCTTATTGCAGAATGGGTGTCGTCACTTTAACACATTTTGCTTCTCAAAAGCTGAGCATATCACCCCATCCAGGCTTCTCTCCATTGGCTACTTGTTAATTTAAGAATTAATTTCAAGACTTTTTTTGCTTCTAAGTCTTTAAATGGATTCGAACCTCGATACATCACTGATCTGATCTGACTGATTCCACATCACTCAATATGCAATTTTAATCATTTTTTTTCCCTCTCAAAAAGAAAAAAAAAGTGACACAAAAATTAGATGAGTCAAGTTTTGCTTTCATGTTATCAAAATATGTTCCAAATCCAATCAGAATTTACCTCAGATAGATAAAGTGCATGTCAAAAAATGTCGATCATGTAGTTAGCAGGCCTGTCTACATAAACACTGAATGCTGAGCTATTTTTACAGTAAATTAACGTGGAACTCTCTAAACAGTGTTTAATCTTATTCAAAAACCAAATACAAGCCTAAACATGTGCTTGTGCAGAATCTAACAGGGCCTACCATCATGAAAACTGGAAATTTCAGTATTTATTTTCAAACTTTACCACAACTTACAACTGGAATAAGTCAAGAAAAAAATCTTGATTTTTACTTTTAAATATTCTGCAGAAATTAGTTCAAATTAATCAATTTATTGCCCTGCCCTAATATATACCCCTTGGAAATCTGTGAAGCAGCTTCTCCTTGTCATACCTAAGGCCAGGCGAAAAACTCGAGCTGACTCAGTCTTTTTCTGTTGTGGCCCCTAAATTATGGAACAACCCACTCCTTGACATCAGATACATGGGTTAGGTGAAAATCCTGTGAATGTGTTCAACAACCTCAGTGCCGAGATGGCTCAAAAACGTTGGCAGAACCACATTTAATCAACCTTTAATAGCAATTTATCAACCATGCTGTATTGCTAAGCTTCCTAGTGTATTATTTTCATTCCTCTTTAGGCTGGAGCTCTAGCTTTCTGACCTCTCATCCTTGTGTTTGTCAATTAATTTATTACCAAGCCATCCATGTGTGACAGGTCTCTTTGAGGGGATTGTGGTCGTCTTTTTCAATCAGTTTGGCAATTTTCTGTAATGCATGTTGCTATGGGCACCAGAGCGGAACCATTAAGCTTGTTAATTTGGATGACTGACAGAAAAACAAGCTGCTGCTGTGCGTTTATACGTTATATTTTAAAGTCATATTGAAGCCAGAGTGACCACTGTACTGTCAGCTTCACATGATTTAGCATGTGACTTCACTTAAAGTGTAGCATAAGTATGTTTTAGGATTTAATTTTGTCACATTGTGATAAAGAAGATGGTTTTTTTAACCAAACTTAACATTTTAACAGGAAAGATTAAAAAAGGAAAAGGTTAACAGATGAAAACACATGGCAAGAAGATTAATCAGTGCTCTCTAAATAGAGTAATTCATATCATTCTAGCAGAAATGTAGATTAAAACAGACTTAGGTCCTTGTTGCTCTGACATTTCGAAGCATCACTTCACCATTGTTTTTCATGCTTATTTACTTATGTAACTATTATGCTCATGCAGGATGATGCCACAATTGCAGCCCGGAGTTTGGACACGTTTCATCCCTGCAATCAAAGCTGGAAAAGAATCATTTATGTCCAACCACGTGTCCTTGGCGTGCACCACAAGGTAAGCCACACAGATGTAGACACATTTACTCCAATCCTTGGCTGTCCTGTCACGTTCAGTGTGTCATCATAGTCAGGTATATGTGGATCTCTGCCATTTATGCCACACATGCACAGCACTCCACAGACAGGTTAGGGGTCGTCGTGGCGGTCGTAACAGACTGAAAACAGCTGTATTATTGGATTCTGTGGACACAGAAGAGACAGCGTTAACATTGCCGAAATAAATGCTGCCAGGACAAGGAAATAATTCCAGAAAGTTGTGTAACACTAACAGGCGCCTCCGTCTGAAGTACTGAGAAATTCATGTCATTCCTGAAGGCATGAACTGTCTATTGGATGATGATTGTAAAGGGGTTTCATGATTGATTCAGACAAAGAGGATAGAAGCTTCAGTTATGTTCTTACGCCTGCTCCACTGATTTTTCAGTGTACATAGAGAGAGAAGCACGTGTTTTTTTTTTTTTGCTGAAGAACTGATTGATTTCATAGATGAAGTAAGACCACAAAACCCCTTTGCTGTCATTAATGACGCTCTGGAAATGATGCAATGTGAGGCTCAAGTAGAGAAAGCTTACCCTCACATGTATGCAGTGAGCCTTTAGCAGCTCATTCACTATGTGGTTACACAGCCGCTGATGGGGGATCTGTGCAGGAGAGTGGAGTTGTTGGTGAGGTACACCGAGTAGCAGAAAACATTAGCAGACACCTGTAGATGCCAGCGGTATAAGCACACTGCCTGTTATTTCAGGTCGTCCAGGTCAGGTTAGGATGTTCAGCAGCCCTCTGAAGGTTCACTCCTATAATTTACTCCTCAGAACATTATTTGCAAATTCTCGTGTCTCTTCTCTTGCTTAACTTACATGTTGCTTACCTTCCACCATGATGAAGGGTAGTAATACAAAAGATATGGACCCACTGTCACACCAAATAATGCTAATCTGTGCCTTAAATAAAAGAAAATACAAAGTTAGTTTCCTTTTTTCTTAATTAACTATGATAAGAAAAGACATTTAAATGGGTACCGAACAGTATTTTTCCAGTGATTGAGTAAAGCACTAAAGCCTTTACATTTTCTACATTTAAGTAACTAAACAATTTTATGTTTTTGCCTGTAGTTATGTTTTATATTTATTCATATGCAACCTGTGTCATAGACATGCCAGATATAAAAATATGTAATTTACAAGAGGAAAAGGGATTATTGAAATCTGTCTCACATAAGTGACAGAAAAGTGTTATTATAAAAAAACTTATTTGATGCATTCACTCTTTTACTTGTTTCCTGATACTGTAACTGCAGCTGTGTTAAGTCTTGCAGTCATGTGCCCCCCCCCCAAAGGTAAGCAAATACCCATCCTATTCTAAATTTAAGCAGTGATGACCTATAACCTATACATTTCTAAAAGTGCTCATATTTTGCCCTTGCTTGAGTAAATCTAATTATTTTTGATTACAGACTATGCTCCAAATAGTTAACCATCCAGTTTTCACAAACTGTGTGCCCCTGATCCCCCTCTGTTCTCACTTGGTTTATGATGCTCTGTTGGAGTCAACCCTGTCCAATCGGATTAATTAGCCAGTGTACCCTGTTGGAATTGGTTGGATCAGCGCTGCTCTGCGGAGTGGCCTAAACACCTGTGCATTCACTGTACTGTCTCTACTCCACTCTGGGCTGACCAGCCCAAACCAGTGGGCTTTAACTGCTGACGGACAAATGCTCAGTGTAACACAGTCTGTTTTCAGGTAGCTACTTGCGTCGCAGTCAGGAAGAAGTCCTGATGTCATGGACGTTTTGATTTGTGTACAGAAGTCCTCTATCATACAAAATTAGCAAATAGCAATACTTAGTAAACAGGGCTCCCATGTGTCCTGGAAAACCTGCAAAACCTGGAAAATGATTGACCAATTTTTCAGTCATGGAAAACATGAAAAGTTAAGTGTCCTGGAAAAGCTTGAATTGTCCTGGAAAATTATTTACCCTCCCTCTGCTTCTCTTTTCCTTGTTAGTGAATGCAAACGGGTTAAATAAGTTGCGCACAGCCTACAAGTCTGTTCTCAGCTGTTAAAATTGAGCTGCAGAGTTTCTCTGCCTCTAGCCAGCACAGCGCCCCACCTGACACTACCAGCCAATCAAATGTGCATGTTCCCTCAGACCAGTCCCACTACCCAGTGTTTCCATATGACGTTGTTGCTAGTTTAGCAACTTTTCAGACCCTAGTAAGGACTCATTTCCCCCAAAGATAGCCCAAAACTAGCAACTTTGAGTTCAAGAGTGTTGCTGTATTGTATATTGAATGAGAGGTTTTTATCTCCTCTCTCGGTTTCCTCTGTTGAGTGACAGACACATCCTGGAAAAGTCCTGGAATATAATTTCTAGAAAGAGTGGGAACCCTGGTAAACCAAACATGTAAGGCCCCTTCCCTTGGTGGGCCCAGTTTGTTCTGATTGGTTGACTGGTTCATTCTGTGGTAATTGGTCACTTCACTGTCTGTATAAAGCCAAGGGTTTAGCTCAGTTTTCAGTGACTCAACAGTCTTTTCACTGTCGGTGCTTTTCTGCACTGTGCTTGCCACCCTGAGCCAATGGACTTTAATTACTGAGGTGGCAGTGGCAGAGTGTCACTGTGGCTGGTCTATTTGGAAGTAGGGGGTTCATAAAATCATGTGACCTCTTTAACATTTCATTTATCAGGACTTAATGCACCTTAATGCAGCTTCACTGTATCAAACGGTTGCTTTAGGAGAAGAAAAAAATCCCAGTCCTGGCACAGTAACACGCCAGATATATGATGTGACTTATAAGGAGAAAACTCCAACATTAGCACCTTTCAACAAAGATATAATGAAACATAAAAATTCAGTCTCAGCTTGTTAGAACATTTAAAACCACAGCATCACAAAGACCTGCTGTGGGGAGTCGCTGAGGTGTGTTGGAGGGTGTTTTCTTACTCTCACGCACGGCGCTCCCTCCTCTCTGTCTGACGCTCTGCTCTGGTGGTTTGGCACAGGAGCTGTGGGTTCTGAGGAGAGGTCTGGGCCTTGTAAATACTCGCATTATTAATCTTCATAAGAAGGAGCCAGGACAGCTCTGAAGGTGTCTCCACCTTGGAGGCAGCAGACCTGCAGTAAATCCTCAGAACTTTGTTCTCCACTGCGTCACTCTGAAAATCAACTACCTCCATCCTCACTCCTGTCTACTCACATCGCTCTGCTTTTCGTCTGTTCATGTGGATGTTTTGGCATTAATGACAGATGTGTGGTCAATAACCAGAGTGATGGTATCATTCTCTGATCGAGGGATATACTCATGATGTGTGTGTTGGCTGATTTAACGCAGTCTGTTGTGTTTGTTAGTCATACAAGGCGAAAGCATCATATTACCACGAGGGACATTTTTAACTCATTTCCTGGTTTCAGCCTTGTTTCATCATTTGTTCTGGCCTAGATTAAAACCATGAAGTTACTGTGTGTGTCATTAGCTCAGCAGGGTTCTTGTAAATCATTTTCACAGTAACTTAAAAAGGAAGTTAATGCACAGTTTGGATTATCTGATAATCAAACTACAAGTCTTATCTGATTTCACATATCTCAGTCAGAAAAACAACCCTACAAATGTTAAAAATCAGCAAACTGACCATTGTACTTTTGTATGTGTTTACATTGTCGCACTCAGCTCTAAGGTGTTTCATCAGGTCAAGGAAAATAACTTACGTTAAACTTTATTCTACGAGACTGCTGAGTGATTTTTATGTAACAGCAGGGCAATGGCTATACTAACAAAACTTATGTAACAGGAGAAACAGTTTGGGGCTGTTTTTGGCTGTAGAAACATTCATGAGATGTGGTGCAAAGAGTCATGACAGTGGCAGCCAAAACAGATGGGTTACTTTTAATAGTGATGAATAAATAAAAACACAACAGCATTGTAAGCACACATGTAAAAGACATAACAAATAAATTTACTACAATAAAAAATAAAAAATAAATAAAACAATGCAACAACAGACAATACATCATTTAATGCATAACTATTCTATTAATTTAATTAAAAAAATTAAAAACTGACATACTACAGAACTGAGCGCTTCAGGCGCTCCTTTGTGCCCACCGCCATCAGACTTTACAACAGCAGCGGAGGCCACAGTCTGTCACTGCACTGACCCCCCCCCCCCCTGAAACAGCAATGGATGTACTCAAGCAATATGACACTGGACTGCACTTTAATGGATCTATAGTAATCCTCCATATGCTCCAAACCACCTCTATCCATACTGTACTGTTACTGATTCATATCCCTGATCATGGTTCATTACTCTAGGTAAATAATTTGCACTGTTACTGTGTGGTCAGTAAGTGCTGCTACATTTCACACTGTCACTTTAATATCACTGTCACTTTATTTTTATCTTTACTGCACTGCACAGGAGGCTCAGCTGTTTTGTACTGTGTTAAATTATTATTTTAGTATGTTAGTTAATTTGATAATTGTAAATATCTTCTATTCCTTGATCTATGTCTTATGCATGCTACTATCCCTGTACTTGCCCTGTACTGCTGCAATACCAGAATTTCCCCTTTGGGGATCAATAAAGGACTATCTTATCTTATCTTATCTTATCTTATAATTACAGAAACACAACAACAAATAAAAGGTGCAATGACACTTTAAAATAAAAAGGACATTTAAAAAATGTCTCCATTGCCATGGTTACTAACAAGCGTTTGAGCCAGCGCAGTAATAGTAGGCCTACTGTAATCACGTTGCTATGTAAAACGGATGGTTGCTAGGGACCCCGTTCTGATCAGAGGACACAGAGGAGGACTAGTCAGGAGAGTCCACGACAGTAAATGTACTGTAAAGCTTAATCTCTTGTTTATGACAGTCAACAGACTATACAAATACAGCCATCCGAACATGTATATGATAATCTACCTATTGATTATACGACCTGTACTCCTCTAAACGCTCTGTGGGTATATTATTTTTGAAAGAATATAGCTTTTAATAAATATTCTACATATTCAACCTTTTAGGGTGTCACTTAAAATAAGTTAAAGTTAAATAAGTTAATCCAGGGGTTTTTGTTACTTCCCTTGTGTTACTCCAGGGGTTTGAGAGATGTACTACAGTACAGTAGTTCAGCTGTTCACGTGCAACTTAAAATAAAAAAGCTGTGCACTGAAGTCATCTGGGTTTCGTCTTTATTTATTTGTATGAGCAACATTACCTAGCTATAATCTTCTGGAAATTATTCAGTGACATATTCAGAATTAACATACAATTAAATTCCATAATTTTTTTACACGATTCACTATATACTCAAATGTCACAAATTATTTGATGTTTTTGCCGAGAAGTCTGGAAATTTGGGTATGGAAAAAGTATGGAATTTTGAAATGTCAAATATGTAGGAACCCTGGTTTTACCAATTTTGGTAGTTTTATAAATTTTGTGTTATTACCTCCGCCAAGGAGGTAATAACACAACAGAAGGTTATGTTTTTGCCAGCGTTGGTTAGTTTGTCTGTTTGCCTGTTTGTTTGTGTTCAAGATAACTTGAAAAGTTATGGACGAATTTGGATGAAACTTTCAGAAAACGTGTGGAATGGGATAAGGAAGAAATGATTAGATTTTGGGACTGATCCGGATCACCATCCGGATCCAGGAATTTTTTCAAGGATTCTTTAACATTGCGAGATAGGACCATTTTCGCCATTTGTGCATATAACTCCACAGATACTCAGTCATTGGGAGATTGTGTTAGGGGTGAACTGAAGCTGCTTGGTGGAGGTCTGCGCTCTCTGTGTGCTTTTCTAGTTTATCTTTTTTTTTTTATTCATATGTTAATTAATTTAAACTTTTTTGTTTTATTTTACACATTCATGTTTTTTCATTTATTTTAGTTCTTTTTACCTTTAATGCTTTTTTATTTGTTGTCTTGTAATTGCATTGTTTTTAAATTTTTTAAAATGTCATTCTTATTTTTTGTCTTGAGTTTATTGTTGTGCTTTTTATTTATTGTGATTTTTAAATAATTTATTTGTTTATTCTGTCTTACATGTTGATGTGGTTTGTGTATGTTTGGGATTTGTTTGCTGTTGAAAATGTTTTTGTCATGTATAATTTGTTATTGTTAAGTCTTTTGATTTTTTTTGTTGTTTATAATAATTGTGTTGTTGACATATCTCCTGCTTATTGATATGTCCTTGTCTTTCTGTTAATGTCAATTTTTTTGTTTGTTGTGGCATACTTTAAATTTGTAGATTTTTTCTCTTTTGTTTTTCATTTTTTCTGTTTTTGTTTTTTGTTGTTGTTCTGGTTTTATTTTGCTATTATGGTGTTTGTCTCGTTGTGTTTTTCACTATAGGACAGACTCAAAATCACAGTTATCAGTCTTCCATAATGATCTCCATCTGAGTCTTTTTGGCTTCAAACGAAATAAAAAAAATCAACATATTTTCAAACCATTACACTTTACATGAAGCACCAGTTGAGTCGACTGCTGAAGAAATTAAAACTCTAAACAGAACGGTTAGTCGCCCACACTCACTCAAACACACAGACATGCACCTTAGAAAACTCAGCTGGTGGTCCATCTACAATAGCCAACGATGGCAGACATTCTCATTTCCTCTGAGAGCAGTGTTTAGGAAACTGATTAAGCTGTCTGAATTTCCTGTTACAGTCTTTACAGCACATTAGCCTGCAAGTCTCTAGACATCTTGACAGCAGACTTAGATATCTGTGTTAGCTCTGAAGTCGAGGGGGTTTGTGTAAGATGTTTGTTTTCTGGCCTGTAAATATGCAGTCTTGAGTGGCTGTCTGTTATGGCCACATGATTAATGTCAAATGAGATTGAGTTTAATTTTGTAATCTTATCAGGTCCTAAACCCAATGTCTGCTTTCACAGCTGGAGCAGATTTGACCGTAACTCCCTTTGTCAAGTTCTGATACCATTATCTTGGCTTGAAACAATGGCTGGCTTCAGCATTGACTAAGTGAGTGTAAGAGAGTTCATGAGGGATCAGGGAGCTACAAAAGGCTGCTTGTCTGGGGATCACCAAGAAGAAATGTAGATTTTATACACCTGTATCAATGCTACTGGGCCTGTGTACTGTACCCTGAAAGAAAAAACACTCTGATATTTCATCTGGTGTTTTGCTGCTTGCTTCATCTATTATATAGAGTGGGTGTGTCAAACATGGGCCAAATATGGCCTGCAGGTCCACGGGACCGTTTTGGGAACATGAAGAAAATATTTATGATATCGAATAACATGTGTATGCATATTTTCACTTACTATATAGTAAAGTAAGATGCAAGTGATAATGAATAAATCAAACATACACCACTTTGAACTAGGATTGACACGTTACCAGATTTTGAACTTCGATATGAAACCAGTAAAAAATTTAAATATTCAATATCTGTTTCAATACCACAGCAAAAAAATACAATTATATTGCAAACTAGACCTTGAAATGTGATCAATTTTTCCTCCAGCCTGCGTTTTTGCATATGACAACTGCCTTAAAACTAAAGTTGAGTTTGTTTTTAAGGTAAAATTATTATTTAATATTTAATCATGTTCTAATTGTCATTCTACAAATTCAGTATGTATTTGCAATGCAGTCATTTTATGATTTCATACAACAGATTACAATAATCAAAGGTTGAGGCACATTTTACTGTTTGGTAAAAGTATTTCATAGTTTGATACAATAGATTGAACCATTATAGTTTATATTCATGAGCAGAAGAGTTTGTTTTTTTGGAAATATTTCATTAACTCTTGCACAACTTTATGATGAAAGAGAAAATGCTTTAAGTAATCAGTCCTGTAGTTTATATTGCTGATTATGTGTATTAAGCAGATTTAAGTCCACATCTGGCCCCGCTTGTGAGCACATATTGTGTTGACATTAGCCTCCTCAGGGCAAAAACAGTCTAACTGCGGTCAGCCTACATGAGGTGATTGCAGCAGTGACATAAATAACAACTAGTTGTAACCAAGGTGTGCAGAGGACCATTTCTGACACGTAACGTGTGGAATCTTGAAGTAGGTAGGATACAGCAGCAGAACCAGGTGCCACTTAAATTTGCACTGGCTCACCAAACTGGACTATGGGAGACCATAAGGATGTTGTCTTTAGTCTGACGAGTCTTGATTTCTGCTGTAGCATTCAGATGGTAGACTTTGGCTTGAACAACATAAAGGTTTGGATCGTTCTTACTTTGTATCAACTGCTTGGTGATGTTGGTGTAATGATGTGAGGGATATTTTCTTGGCACAGTTTTGTCCATTTTAGTACCAATCAAGCATGGTTTAAATGCCACAACCTACATGAGTACTGCTGCTGACCATGTTTATCCTATTATGACCACAGTTTCATCATCCTCTGATGGCTGTGTCCCGCAGGCTTACCATAAAGCTCAAATCATCTCAAACTGGTTTCTTGAACATGACAATAAGTTCATTGTACTCCAGGAGCCTCCATGGTTGGGTTTGGTTACTGTGAATTTTTTATTGATTTCTGCAGCTATCGCTACCTGTGGCTGGGAGTGTGTATGTTTATGTGGATGGGAGATCCTAACACACTGAGCATGCTGCATTTTATCACATTTACGTTGTGTTGAAAAGGAAATGCTTTCTCGTGTAGCTTTTATTGCCTCGTCCATACAAACAGTCTTAAAAGCAGGAGCTATTATCTTTTTAGCTGAGTTTCACCTGCTGTGATCCACCGTGATCTTCCACCTTAAAATTTGACTGTGTGCTGCATCAGTGCTACAGCAACACAGCAGTTCCTTAATTGTACGTAATCATTATAATTATTTTTTTAATGGACGTAGTATCCTCACAGAGGTTCAATCAAAAAAGTTTATGCGCCTTTCAGGAACCAAAAGGTGAAACTGAAACTCACGTCCCTTATCGATTCCTCAAAGCTTGAAAACTTGAAATGCTTGGTAGATCTTTGGTACCCAAGCCTACTTTACATTTACTAGATCATTATCCAGTAGAGCACCTTTGTGATGTTGGGATTGTGAGGTTGATCTTATGGATGTGCAGCTGACAAATCTTTAAGAACTCTATAATTTTGTCCTGCCAATATGGACTGAAATCTTTGAGGAATGTTCCCAGCACCTTGTTGAGTCTATACGACAAAGATACAGTATTAAGACAGTTCTGAGGGCTAAATGGCGGTCAAACCTGGTTCGAACAATGTGTCCCTTGTGAGGCATCAGCTGATTGTCTATCATCCTGTAAAGTCCTTTTCTAAATATTTAGTCAGATGTGTTGTTTAAAGGCTCAAGGTCAATGGCAGGGTTGTGAACCTAACTTGCAATCCTTTGGGGGTAAGACAACCTCAGGAAATCCTCTAAAACAGTGGATGAGTTTCAAACTCCTTTGGAGGTTCTGGCTGCAGATGTTAAGCCTCAATCATACTGTTGTGGAGAGTCAGTTCTCACCACTGTGCCACCCTTTTGACCAGTAAATGTTTTTAATATAATGTTACTTATGCTGACATTTTTAACCTTGGTTTAAGTGTTAATTCTTTGTGTTTTCCTTGCTGCCTGCCTGACTCTGTGGTGGGAACAGCCAAGCTAGAAATGACCTCCTCTGCTTCATCCTCCTCCTCATCGAACCCTCAGTGGCCAACCAACTGCGTCAGTGGGCCGAGTCTTTATTTAAAGACGGCCATTGTGTCGGACTGTTTGGCCGTGTAACTATTGCTAACGTTGGGCTTACTGTAATAACAGACCGGCAATAATTTGTGGTTGGAGCCTCCCATCATTTTCTCATTCCTTACCCGCCAACACCAGCCCACCCATCAATCCACTCCCCTCCAACCCCTCCGTCTGAAACACACACACAGCAGATGGGCTGTGCCAAGGAGACTGTGACTGCTCCTGGCCATTACCGCAGCGAGGAGTCAGAGAGCGGTGGGAGGGTTGAGCTGCTCGGGTTGCAGATATGTAAAGCAACCTGGTGGAGGAGATGATGGGCTGTTCTCACTGGCACGTTTTGTTCTTGCTGCTCTCAGCACCTCATAATGCTTTTATAATTACATTCCAGCACAGCTGAGGGATGCTACCTGATCACAGGGGCTTTTTTTTCAGAGAATCAGATACTACAATGTCAGCTTGTAAAGTCAATGTGAGGGAGGTTCATGGTGGATAGAGTCCTCAGTAGAAAAGAAGTGTTCTGCATGATGGACATACAGGTTAATGTCCATTATCTGAACCATAAGCAGTCCTATTCAGGGATTTTTAACCATTAGACCTGCACTAAATCTAGGTGTCAAAACTTTTTCCTCATTGTGTAGAACAGATATTTCACCATACATACTTCATTTTAATTTTGGGAATTATTTCTCTGCACAATTACTACTTTAATTTGGTCAAGCCCCTGGTAGATTAGCTTCTACTATCTGTCAGATTTGTATTTCAATGAAGCTACGACTGATGTCTCTCTGAGAGGCCACACGCATAAGACTGCAGGGGTCGAAAGTAACTAATTACAATCACTCAAGATAACTAAATTGAGCAGCTTTTCTGTCAGGGTTCATTATTGACCAAATTTCCAGTCATGAAAAACATATGGAAACTGAGGAATAAAAGTAAAATGTCCTGGAAAAGCTTGAAATGTCCTGGAAAATTATTTGTCTTCCTTCTACCTTGTTAGTGAACAAAAATCAAACATAGGAAATGCAGTAAAAATGTAGATAAAATAATGCAAGTTAAGGAATAAAATATAAAAACTCAAAACAGTGGTGACAAAAAGAAATAATAAAAAATGTCAAAATAAAATGTAGGCTACTTAAACAGTAATTCAACAAAATATGTTCATAGAAAAGCAGAGTAAATAAAGATAAAAAAATAAGTATAAACTATAAATTTATAGTAGTAAGACACTACGTAAAAGCTAGACTCAAAAGATAGCTAGCAGACAATGTTAATGCCCCAGAGTTAGACAAAAATAAATCTTAAGTTCAGTATGATATGGTTGAGCTAGCCAGAGATATTTGTTATTAACCGTCATGGAAAAGTCCTGGAAAATGATTTCTAGAAAAGAGTAGGAACCTGTCTGTGTGTGAACTTGTATTTTTTGTAGTATTTTGTTAAACTGATGTTTTACTTTTACTAGAGTATTTCTTATGTGTTGTACATAATTCCATTTCTCCAAGCATCTGAGTAACCAGGATGTCCTCAAGGGATGATCCCATGAATGACACTTTATCAATAACACTGATTAAATATAATACATCAACAAGTTTTTATAATTTGATATTTATTTTGGCAATATGTTCATCTTTATTCATTTACAGTATTGTATGCTTATTTGGTCAAATACAGTTCACCTGTAAAAATCTGTAACTCACAGAGTGTGAATGTATACAGTATTTTTGCTGATATCTTGAATATCTGATTTCTTACATATCAGACCACACGGCTACTCTGTGGTTATATTTTATCATTTTATACTTCTAACTAAATGACTGGTCATACTCTAGCTGTTCTTTTTATATGACCCCTCGTAAGTCCTACATATATTGGTGTCTATGCATTTTTTTGGAAGGAAACTGCACTTTGAATTGGGTACAATATTTGAAGGTGACAGTGTTATCATTTTGGACAGCGATGAAAATTAGTTAGTGATTAAGTTTTGAAACTGAAATGAGGTGGAAAGATACATAAATTCTGCATTTTATCTTTTTAAGTGGCAGATATTTTGATTTGTCATTATATAATTGTCTTATGTAAGACTGGTTATCACAGTATAACTGGATCATGATATTGTTACTTTTGTATGGTATGGTATTGTGTGGTGTGGTATAGTACTGCAACTTATATGTTTTGTCATTTTTGCCTCTTAATGGAACAAGATGATAGCCAAAATGCCTTATTTTGGGCTTAAAAGCAATAACTTATAAACAAGGTGGTGGAATCACAGTGGATCAATCCATTGGTTATATTTGATCATAAACCAAAAATGTTGCTATACAAGTCTAATGGCTTTGATTAATACATGTTGGAAATAAAATATTTGACGTGACTGTAACTTTATCAAGTCAGGCCAGGTCTTGCCATAAACGTGTTAGTGCAATAATGTTCCAGATTATGCCTTGCATGGCCCAGCTTTGTGCTGTTCGTCAGTCTCTTGTGATATTATCTCACTGACTTTGTCTTGTCTGATATCTTTTGACCTTGCTTTGCGCTTATTTTGAAACAGGATGCAATGGCTACCCCAGCTACTCTGCTTACCTTTCCCTCTCTTCATTGTCATCGGCTTTTTGATAAAATTACATTGTGCACATATATATCGATTTAAATAATATTAATTGATTTTTTTTAACCCTACCTATTATAGATATTCATATTTTAGTTGTTTTGAAAGATTGTATTTGCTAGTTTGATTAAAAAAAAAAAAACTCCGACCTCGTTCTCTGCCACCATTTAGGAATTTAGGATTGTACGAGGTTGGGGAGGTTGCTGCAGGACGGCAATGTTCTTCTTGGCCAGGAGCTGTCAGATGCTCAGGGCATTGTGAGCAGGCGCGTTGTCATGGTGAAGCAGCCACGACTTGTCCTGCCACAACTCTCACCTCTTCTTGCGCACTGAATGAAGCAAACGCCGCAGTATCTCTTTGTAGACATGCTGGTTGATCGCCTGGCCCTGTTGCAAGAATCCGCAGCGGACGATCACGAATAAATCTTTTGTGACACCAGTCCTGGAACTTTTCTGACACACCTCGTATGTTTTAAACCTCTTTTATTGAGCTTTAACTTGATTCTAAGAAGGCATCAGAATGGAGTATTCCCTTTAAATTGTTTTTTTGCTATGAGCGGGTGAATGATTTTTCTGAATTTGATGATTTTGTGCTGTGCCTCCTGAGGATGGAGCACTTGGCGAGAGCTGGCATCACACACAACCTAATTTTATTCCAGCAAACACTGGTTTTAGCTGAGAGCAGAGGGGCTCATCTGGGATGAAAAATGGCATGAAATAACTCAAACTGTAATAGGTCTGTTGGGGGATGATGCTATTTGCACTACATAGGAGGTCTAAATATTTCATCACACCAAAGTCATCTTGTTTGGAGTAAAAGCAAAGGGTTCTCAACAGAATGGTTGTAAAAATGGTGAAGAAATAGAGGAGAGTGAAAACAACTCAGCTGTTCAAACACAGCATGTTCATAACTTTGGAAAAGGAAGAAACAAATTGTTTTTACTCGAAGAGACAAAAGGATTGTCATGTTTGAAGTACTCATTGTTATGCTGCGACACCACTCCAGCTAAAGAGTATAACCTGACTTTAGAGATTAGGCAACGGATTAGCGGTATAGATAATGGATGGATGACTGAAACTGCCTTTGGTATTGGTCAACTTAACTAAACGTGATTAACCAATGCTGATGGAAGCTTTACAAAACTCTGGCATGCATATACAAGCTTTCAAAATCATTATGAATTTGGGAACCAATAGAGACCCCAAACATGCCAAAACATTACAACATATTGGACAGTTTAGTTCATACAGTGTGTGGTGTGCAACAAGATAATGAGCATGGCAAACCGCACACCAACAGAACAACAGAGTCACTCACCAAGAACCACATTCCCCACTCGTGCAGGTTTTAATCTTGTGTGGTCAAACACAACTTTATTGTAAACATACATAGTGGACAATGAGGAGGAGGAATTGAGTCTTATTGTGGCAAGTGGTTAGCTTCCTGGAACATCGGTAGCAGTAGCAGTTTAGGTTCAGCTCCTCTCCTCATTTGTTTGTTATGATATGTTGCTGATGAATGTCATCAGCATATGAATGATAGTAGGAATTAAATATATCTCCAACTTAAGAAGATTCATTTGTAGAATCAAAGATTGGCCCAGGGGAATCAGGGTCAGGAGCTGATGTCACACAGTGAGGGAGATTTTGCTTTGACCCGTCAACCTTTTTTAGCCTTTAACTATCTAACCTGAATGAGAAATAGAAGGTGCTGCCCCCCAAATGCATCATGGAGGGAGCAGCGAGAGCTTACTGGCAAAAACTTTAGACCCAACTTTTTAATTGAGGCCAGTGAAGCAGTATAGCATTTTTAAAGAATTAAAAGTATCAAGAACCTACAATCAGGATTTGTATTGATTTGTGAGTTGGGTTAATCTCAAGCTCACACAAGTCACTGCAGCATCTCTAAACTTTCCTTCCTCAAAGGTCGGGCTCCCTCGGATTTATCAGCTCCGTTGTTTCTGTTCAGTAGATGAAGTGAGAGATCTGAGGCCGGCCCGAGCTGCTCTTGGAACATGCTGCTTCAGAAACCTCATTGATGCCAAGTACGCAGCTCTAACTGCTACCAGATGTACAATTCTAACCACTTTCAACCACCAAGGCCCTCTCTGTGGGCACGGAGAGGAGGGAGATAAACTACTTGGCAAAATAATGGACATTCTGCAGAAATATTTATCTGTTTAACTCCAAAGTGTTTCTGTAATATGTGTACTTTATCGTTCCTAAGACCCAGATTGTGTGTTGTGAGCTACACAAACCACGACAGAAGTTGAGTCTGTTTTATAAGCTAATTATAGCCCCCAACACACTGAATCAGAGAGGGTGTATTGATTTTCATCCAGCTCATTATTGAGGCCGATCGAATGGAGCCAGATTCCTTCCTGGGCTCGGAGAGTAGGAAAAACAAATCCTAAACAGATTACTAACCCTGGTGTATTTGTCTTTTTGAGCATATAATGTTCATTCAAGTTGACGTATAGTTTCCTGCGCTCAGCCAGGAGATATACGACCTCATCCATCTTGTCAAAATAATTTCACTCGCCTTCGTTGAAAAGACTCTGGAGGAGTTCATGGGAAGTTTTAGACAGAGATGGCAGCGCTGCGATAGAGGGAATATTAGAAGCATGTGTTTCATTTGATTGGGAATTCCCCTTCTTGATACTCTCCGTTTTTATTTAATGTTTTCCTTTAACCCCCATGAGCTGCTGTTCATGGAGAGATGGAATGTCTGAGGTGCTGTTAAGTAGACAGTTGGCTTAGCCTCACCGTGCGTAGACAAGGAATCAAGAACTGGTTCCTGGTGGGTTGGGACAAACAAACACACATGTAATGCAGAATGTAACTCCCTAACACGAGTCACCAGTTAACATGGTGACTGAATAAATCCTAAGACCTTCTGAGAGCAGATAAAATGCTCTAAAAATGGCATACAAACTTGTGTGTTTTATCTGTCATCCGAGGGAGCCTGACATTTGAGGAAGGAAAGTTTAGAGATGCTGCATTGACTTGTGTGAGTTTGAGATTAACCCAACACACAAATCAATACAAATCCTGATTGTAGGTTCTTGATACTTGTAATTCTTTAAAACTGCTTCACTGGCCTCAATTAAAAAGTTCAGTCTAAAGTGACACACTACACAAGACAGAACAACCGATTTTCATGGCCGAAGGGTCCCGACACCCTATGACTGTCAGGCCGGGCCATAATCATGCATAAATCTGACCTCGGAATAAGAGGTCAAACTTTGCACAAATGGTAACTCTGAATGAAGGATAAACTGATCTGAATTTGGAGTTTTTTTTGTCAAAGATTGAAGCCTCTGGGCCTTGTGTTTTGATTGCTTGTGAACATGCTATCTCAAGATTGCTTTGAGTTATATTCTATGAACTTTGCACCGTCTGTCCACTGACAATTTAATTGGACTTAGTACATTTTTGGATGTGGCCTACGTCACTATAAGCTCAAAACTTGTTACAAAACATGCAGCTCCACTGATAAAGAAGTTGGAAATTACACTAGAAAAGAAACACCATAGCTCCTCCTCTGGAACCTTGATTTCAAAAGTTTGCGGATTTTGGCACTCCGGGCACTTTTCTTATGTAAACATGAGGCGAAAACGCAATGAAACTCTGTTTTCTGCTGTTTTCATTGTTGTGTAAACGGGGCCTAAGTGTCTGTAGACAGTACCTATAAGGTCCACATTTAATCAGCTGTATTTTTTCTACCTCTGGCAACAGTGTTGTAATGATCCAGTTATGTTATAAGGTAAAACCTAACCTTAAATAATCCCCATATATTTGTATTTTGTAACACCACAAACACTCCATGCAGGAACTCTTGTCTTCATAATGTTATTTGGCACTCAGCTGCAGTTTAGAAACTCAAGTTCAGCATGTTTACATTTCTTATGGTAATCAAAAAGTTCTCCAGCAGGTGGACGTGTCTAAATCTGACCACAAAACAAAACACAGCCTATAGAACGCTATTATATCCAATGAAAGTGCTGTCTGTTGGTGGTGGCGTAAAATACATATAGGCTACAAAAGTCTGGCTATGCAAGCAAATAAAATGCTGACTCGGCCCGACTGTGGCTCACAGGTGTGTGACAGCGTGTATAAAAGGTGGACGGTGTGTTATTACAGGTGTGTAACCGCATGTTGACGTAGCCTCCCCGCTCTGCTGACAGGCTGTTATATGGTGCACTCTCCGCTAACCCTGAAGGCTGGGTGAGCACACTGTAACCAGTCACTGTAACCTAAACACTGCAGGGCATACTGTATGACATTATGATGTAAAATCTGCTCTGTGCTGACGAATGTAATGACTGTGGGACCTTAGGGAGTTTCCTCAGGGTCCAAAATCACCTCACTGAGGGCTCTGTGATAAATATGCTTGAAGGTTAAGTCACTCGAAGTCTTGAGAAACATAGAGGACCATTTTATTAGGAGAAAATTTCACAACTTTATATTTATTGTCTCAGAAGGAAAATTAGTCCATTAAAGCCAACTTTTTGTTGTCTTTAGTCCCACTGTGTTGATTTAGAGACATAATTGGGGTCGGAGGAAGCTTGATGCGAGACAGACCACGTTGCAGTAAATAAAAAAATGAACCTTTTACTTCAGCATATCAGGGGTATTTTCCATTCTTCAGTTTATCAGAGACCAGGAATATATCATTTGAATACAGTAAATCAAGTATTGAAGAATCTCTGTAACGTGATGTCAACATCATTGTGGGCCAGAGGAATCGTTCGGTAGTACATCAAATTGTTTCATGCTGTAAGTAAGGCTGAAAAAGTAAAGTACAACATGCATGAAATTATAAACCAAGTCCAAGTCAATCATTGTTTCTTTCTGTAAGCATCATACAATCTTTAATATGACTTTCTCTACCTTTAGGGACTAAACAACTATGCACAAACTACATACCCTCAAGGTCCCATGTCCTACAAAATCAATGTTCTTTGCTTTTAATGTTGTTAGAAGAGGTTTGAGGAGCAGAGCATGACCCCTTTTACCAAACTCTCAGTTCATGGAGCAATGCTCAACACTGTGATTTACTTCCTGGGGTTTATTATGTAAAAGCTTTACAGCCTCCAATTACATGTGTGTTTTCTCAGCGTCACAAGCAGACGCCATGACTGTTTGGAATTCCTCTCTGTGGCCTGTAACCCCCCCCCCCCCCCCCCCCCCACCCACCCACCCACCCACCCACCCCATTTTGGCATTGTTTGGGCAGCCATTTAACACAGATGTCATTATCCCGTAGCCTCCCCACCCTCCTAAATCCAAGCATTTCCAAAGAGAAGGGAAAAGGAGCTGCATCTGATCCTCTACAGATTCGATTTTTTGATTTTTTCATTCAACTTATATCAAATCCGTACTTAATAGACACCCAAGTCATAATGTAAACTATCAAACATAGGACAAGGGCCCTTTAAACATTTACAGGTGAGATATCTTTCTTCCACTGATGGTTTAAAATATTCAAAAATCAATGAAATAATCATCTTCTCATCTTTTCTTAAAATGTGTCCAAACCAAAAAGGAATAATGTCACAGTCAGTGTTGCATTTCAGAATAAATAAACATAGATTTTTTATTTTTTAGTCTTCACTTGGAGGAGTAAGTTGATAAGCTGGTGCAATGAAATGCTACTTTGATCTGTTCATGTTTTATGTAGAGCAGACAGAAGCTGTGAAGTCAGGATGTGACATTTTCATATATGTGTGACAAGCACAATGAAGGTTTATCAGTTTTCAATAATACAACACATCATATGGATATAATATATCTGTGAAATACATACATATAGCCTACTATCTTCCATGGCAATGACATTCTGACACAGAACCATTTCTTGTGTCAACCCGTCACCCCTCTCTGTATTCACCCTGTAAATAAATCTTATCTGAACCCTTCCTCCTGAAATATCCCTCCTGGAATTGAATTTCCATTGATTCTGTAGCTCCTCTGACATGCTGCTGGTAATATTTTCATAAAATCTGTGTGGAGAGGAATGTGGCAAGAATGATCAAATGAACCACCTCCTCATTCAGAATTCAGAAAATGAAAACTCACATTGCCTGTACCTGCGTCATCCATTCTGGTTCTGGCATATCTACAGATTTACAGATATTAGATTATTCTCCTCTCTCGTATTAAAATGATCAGTCTTTTTGGTTTATAGCTTGGGGGAAAATGAACAGCATTGTTTAAAATGAGTGAAGGTCCTCTGTAGTTAAAGAATCAGAAACATTCAGTGAAGTCAAGTGAAAGTTGAATGTTCTTGTTCTCCAATTTGACATTTGATTCTACCTTAACTTTTCTATAATACAGCAGGAAATACAGCCTCTTACTCAACTCCCATACTCTGAAATGTGATGCTTCATTGAAGATAAGTCAAGGTAAAAGACCACTTCATCAAATATTTGGCTGATATGTTTTGAAAAGCTGCAATTTTTTAAATAAAATCACCTAAAGTATTTGATGCTATGCTGGTTTTAAGTTTACTTCATGGTTTTATTTTCCAGAAAATTTTGATTTTTGAGGTGTAAAAGTTGTAATGTTTAAGAATTTGTTTTTTTGACTTCATTGGTCACTGACAGTCTCTGAGTGTAACTGCACTGTGGTAACACACACAGCACTGTTACCATCTTACATACAATGTGATTTAGTTGACAGCTGAAGGGTGTTGCATTACATCAGCTGATAAAGTATTAGTATTAGAGATGGACGTTTTTTTTTTTTTTTTTCAATGGCTATTACTGATTCTGATTGTTCCCTTAGTCTGACCTGCCGAGTCTGCAGGGGCTTTGTTATCATTGTGATTGTGAACAAACTCTAATGACAAGGTCAGACTACACAATTTATTTTGCAGCTCTTTTTTCTTCCTCCTTTGGAAATGCTTGGCTCTCCTGATGGGTGGGGAAGAGGGGTTACAGGCAGTGGAACAGACTTTCAAAACAGTCATGATGTCTTCCTGTTAGGGCCTGGTATTTCATGCAACCTCATGATATGATATGTATCCTGATACTGAGGCTACGATTCGATACGTATCCCGTTTAGCATAAATTATGGAGATTTATTATGCCTTTATCAGAATTCCTGACAACTTTAAATTTGTTTTTTCATTGCAAAAAGAAAAACATTGTTCTACAACTCAAGACACTTAAATTTAGGTATATAAATAAATAAGTTTGGCTTTGACTTTGAGCTGTCCCATTGATAACATCAGCCAAAGTGCATCGACAACAGCTGTCTCAGCATTTGAGGCCGTATTGAGTCTGTGGAATCAGTATTGATACATGCACCGGCAAAGAGCGTATGACGATATTTTGCTGTATCGATATTTTTGATCATCTACTCCTGTGATGAACATGTTTTTGTCTGATTGTTGCACATGCAAAGTTCTTGGTGCTCTCATTGGTCAGTGTGTACGATAGGGAAGAAATCATAAGAGACGGGGATTGGGCCATAATTGTGCATGAATAACTTAGTCAAACCTTGGCAAAACTGACTATATGGCAGAATTGTAGGTATGGACAACACTGGATTGTTGCCGATATTGGATATGAAGATATCTCTGAACCAATTTTTGCCAATACCACTGCACAGACTAGTACCACTGTTTCTGTCAAGAGTCCAGGGAAAGCAGTTTGCAGGAATTTAACCCAAACTTTTTTTTTGCATTTTGTTGGGGGCTGGGCCACCCCAACCAGAAAGATTAGGTTCGGCCCTGCTTGTTCCACGAAATTTCCTTGCCTAGCTGCTTTTCACAGACTTTAGTGGTGATATCAGTGGTTAGTGTGTGCTGTTTGTGTCAGACTGATGTGTGATGATGTGCAGGAGGGCACGAGGCACACACAAGGGAGCTAGAGCTGTGGTGATTGGCCAAAGTTGCAGGAAAGTTGTGGTCATTATATTATTATTATCCCAAAATCACAATTTTCTGGTGGAATTGATATATGCATGCCTAGGCCTTTGTGACCTGTCCTGCAAATGGAAGACCTAAAAGACTTGTCACTGGGATAAAATGAAACAGAATTAGAGTTTGTCCTCATTTGTTCTGCTTAGCCTTCTTCATCCCTCCAGCCTAGAGGAGGATGTTATTTTAGTGACATATTTCTCAGCGGTCTTTGCAGTTCGTTCTGTGGTATGTCATGTTCGCCTCCTGCAGCATGTGTGGCATCTCATTTGAAGAAAGAGCCCATTCACATGCCGGCCTACAGGTGTGCCATCAAGCGTCTAAACTCTCTCAGTTTATGAGAACATGTTTTATAGAACTGGAAGCGGGACAGTAAAAACTAAGGCAGGGTGAGGCTGGAAATAAACAGCATTGCATACCGCAGTTATAAACACACTTACTGTACCTAAATCCCAGCACACACACAGACTGCTCTGCATCCTCTCAGTTCGTCTCTCAGCTGTGCAGACAGTCAGTGGGATGTTTTCCTTCCAGTCCTGGGGTAACCTTGGCAAACCAGAGACAAGAAACAAGGTGCTTGGAGGCAGAAGTGAGACGTGGGCCGAGTCGTGTCTGTTAAAAGCTGCAGGGTCCGTGTCTGAAGATCCAGGCAGACAGTCAGCAGACACAAACACCAGCCAACAGTTCTTCCAGTTCGACCTGTAGCTGCTCAGCTCCTCACACAGACGGTCAAGCAAACTCAATGTGAAGCACCACATGACTCAACTGCCTACGTCCACTATGACAAATCCAACACCCCTACACTCGCTGGTGCTTGACCTTATTTGAAGCCTAGATCGAAGAATGATTGCAAACAGCCCAGTATAGAAAAGTCCAGCATAAGTTTTTCAGTGGACTTTACAATTAAAGATCCCTAATGTCCTTGGACAACAGCCTGTTGACAAGGAAGCTTTACAATTTATATTCAGAGAAAAGGTTGTCCAACAGTGTAAGTGCCGAAGTGATGCAATAGCACACAAAAAATTCAGTTCAGTGCAGTTTTTGGTTTTAAAGTGACTTCAACTAATTTTTGCAACACACAAGGGATAATAATAATGATAGTAATACATTTTATGTATTAACATGCATAAAAACAAAACAAAACCAAAATAATAAAAATAAAATCTAGACCTACCCTTTTAATCTGACTTTTAGCTGGAATACCTTTAGTTTTTTTATTCTTATTACAGCACCCTTTATTATTATTTTATTTTTTACGTCATTTCAATTTATTATTTTTTATTTTATTTTATGATATATTTAATTTTACACTTTAACCTAACCTCCAGTATTTACTCATTTTAAACCTTTAAGATGGCGTTTCCTCAGTGCATACTGGGTACAACAATATTCTTGTTCTACTATTGTCTTTTATTTATGATGCATTTTACCATTGCTGTGTGTGGATTGTGGGGTGGTTGGGTTTGGGGGTAGGGTGGAGTGAGTTTGTGTCACTTCCTTTTATCTGATTTTAATTCATCTGTCTGTTTGTAAGGCACTTTGTGCTAAATTTTTTTGTATGAAAAGTGCTATATAACTAAAGTTTGATTGATTAATTGATGGATTTTAAAAGCCCCTTTCAAGACACTCAAGGAAACAAAATATAAACATTAATCAAATCAACAATAGCAACAGAACTAAATAAAATCAGCAAAACACAACAGACAAAACAGGTGCGAGGATGTAAATGGCAGGTTGTTGTTAAATGGAGTAAGCAGTCCTCAGTTCAGATTTCGGAGATCAGGCGGGAAAGAGTTCCAGAGCTGTGGAGCCGAGCGACTGCAGGCCCTGGTCCCCATGGTGCTAAGGCAGGTGAGGTGGGTGGAGGAGGAGGATCTGAGGGAGCGGGCTGGAGTGACGATGTGGAGGAGGTCGGACAGATATGGAGGGGCGAGGTTGTGGATGGCCTTAAATAGGGTCCTATAAAATCTGTATTATTTTTTTTAACAAATTCCGTTTTAGTTTTTCTCATATTCTTTTTTTTTCCTTTTTAATTTTTTGAGAATTTGGTTTTTAGTATTTTACACAAATTTAACCCCGAGACACTGTATTAAGTAATGAAATATAATCACTCACTCTTCAGGTGGTCCTCACACGTATATTTACGGGTCCAGTCAACAGTATGTTGACCAAATCTACAGAACATTTGATCTCCTGACACATAATAATCATTGGGGAAACTGCTCTGCCCTGTACTTTGGAGTTAGTCGGGAGTTTCGTAGCCTCTTTGCCAACCTGCCTCAGACGGCTGCTTCGACATGTTGACATTGTTAATGAAGGGAGGAGGAGGGGGAGGGGAAGTGAACCGTGCATTGTCCCCAGCCTTAGTGACCCCTCGAAGCATTTTCCCGAGAGAGATATGTTCCTTTTTACTCAGAAAAAAAACTTTTAACGTAAAATATCCACCATTTCCATGACATTCCGTGTTTATATCGATTTCTGTGTTTAATGTCTAATTCCATGACTCCGTCTGCGATTCCGTGATCATGGATTTTGAAGGGTCCTACCTTAAATGTGTACAGGAGGAGTTTGAACTCTATTCTATGCTTGACTGGGAACCAGTGAAAGTGCTGTAGGATGGGGGTGATGTGATGGTGTGAAGAGGTTCTGGTGATGATGGGGGCAGCTGAGTTCTGGACCAGTTAGAGTTTATGTAGGGACTTTTGGGAGAGGCCGAAGAGGAGAGAGTTGCAGTAGTCGATACAGGAGGTGACGAGGCTGTGAACAAGGATGGAGGCATTGTGAGGGGTGAGGGAGGGGCGGAGACGGTTGATGTTGCGGAGGTGGAAGTAAACAGGCCAGGTGATGTTATTTATGTGAGACTGGAAAGAGAGTGAGCTGTCGAGGATGACACCCAGACTCTTAACCTGATGCATTGTCAACGTTGTTGTTGACCGCAGTCCATTCTTAGCCATTTAAGGTGAATTTTACAGGACCAGGAAGGGGGTTATGCCTTGGATGTGTTAATTTTGTTGACTAACTATTTTTGTCATAGTTTTTGTCAACAACCTCTTTTCCCCCGACAAAAACTAGACTATATCTAAAAAAACAAGTGTACATGGACAAAAACTAAAACTAAATCAAGTGACATTTTCAATAACAAATAAAAACTAGACTAACATTTTTGACAGAGACTTAATCCAATCAGACCTAATTTCGTTATGTAGAAAGTAGAGGCAAGTTAGGAATCACAGCTACTTTGATTTTGTGGAAAGGTTGGATGAGTTTAGAGGGACATCCAGTCACAACTGCCTTAGCTTCATGGTGACAGGATCCAAGTGTAAAACATGACTTCAGAAATTCAAGGAAACATAAAACATGCCTTACACTTTACACTTCATATTTTAGTCTTCTAAATTTACAATAGATTTTGTCAACTAAAATGCTGTGAAATTTCATCAACTAAAACTAGACTAAAATTAAAACAATTTAGATGACTAAATTATGACTAAAAATAAAAGATAGTTGAGGCAAAAGTCTAAAACTAAAAAAGTGTAGTCAAAATTAACACTGCTAGAGTGTAGGAGGGTTATAGAGATCATACTGAAACAGCAGGTTGACTGTGAAAATACGGCTAGGATGATCAGTCAAACAAAGTAGTTGCAGAATCTGATTGGTTTGGTTCATCAGCGAGTTAACACCCATAATCAGCTGATCTCAGTGCTGGAAGACAAGAAGAGTGAGTGAAATTGTAAACATGAAAACGAAAGCCTGTGTTTTGCACTGTATAAGTCAGTAAAATCCATGAACACCACTGACTTCTTTTTGAGTTTGTGTGAGTCACAGCTGATCATTGCCTCAGCATGAAGCTCCATAACTCATTGAAACCCCAGAAATCACATCTCTCATCTCTCTCTTGATTGGCTGTTTTTCCTCTGTGATCCCCAACTGCTCACAGCCACCACAGCACAGGGCTGTGATGGAGACTGCACATGTTGCGCACACTAATGATAATTACCTCTCCTTTTTTTACTTCTTCTCCTCATTTTAAATAAGCCACTGAGGCTTTCTATCCTCAGTGAACCTTAATTCGTTTCAACCCCCTCTGAGATATTTAAGAAGACATTGGAGGCAGACAGATTTTTTATGCAGTGTCACTTTACCTCATGCTTCCCCTCTGCTGCCTCGCTACTCTCTTCCTTCTAACCAAATGGGAAAGCAGCAGGTATTAATATTTAACAAGAGCAGAGGGACGAGCTTGTTGGAGATTTTACAGGTTTGAGTCGCCAATCTGTGCGTGAGTGCTGTTTTTAAATGAGTAACACTGATAAAAAAGGGCAAAAGAGCATTATCGACCCAGCTCAAAGCATTATGTTGGACTCCCTTAAGGCTCGCCATGCATGAAGATGTTACATTGTGGTCCAATTTTCTTTAACAGTGAGGATGTGGGAGTATGTGTCCACACATGTCATCTACCCATCACATCTCCCTGTGTGTCGGATCACCCTGGTCTTGTAGTTGAGAATGAATGCAGAGCACAAAAACTACTCGTACTTGTTTACCGCGTGTCCTTGTAAGGTCATCTTGCCTCATGTCATTATCTCCGGAGCAAATGGCTGTTTGCTGATGGAGGGGAGGCAGGGGTGAAAAAAGAAGAGAGAGGAGATGAACCTTTTAGAGAAAACCTGGCAGGTATCACTGAGAAACCCACCTGCAGATGTCCAGAAATTGTTGCCTTTATTCTTCTTTCAGTGTCATCTAAAGCCTCAAAAGCTCACCGGAGATGAGTTCGATTTTAGAAAAGCAGCCCTTGGGTGTTCTGGGAAATTTTAGGATGACAGTTGACATTTTCAGAGCTGATTGTGGGGTGTTGTAAGTATGGACACTGGCTATCGAGAGGATTTTAGGTTGAAAATGACGAATTAGGTATGGTTTGTTATTCTTTTTATAATTTATTCACATCTCCAAAGATGCACCACCTTAAAGGGATACGCCAACTTTTTTTTTCTTTTCCTGTCGTCTCAGTCCTGAGTCTATGACAAGCAGATATTAGTATTGTTTCGTTTATGAGTCCAGTAACAAGGAAGTGACGGCCAAAGCTTGCCCACTGCTAGTTAGCTTAGCTCAAACACTGGAAGTCAGTGGGTACAACTAGCCTGCCTCTGCCTTCGGTCAGCAGATAAACTCTTCAGCAACTCTAAATGGTCCTGTGTGCTTGTTGTGACTCGTTTTTTTACCGCGTTTTGTAACATTAACTTCTACTGTCATCATATTTTCTTCTTCTACTAGTAAACAGAGGATTTGTTTTGTTGACCTTCTTCTGCGGTGGTTTGTGCAAGAGATGTGATGTTTGCTAACGAGTCGAGTCTTTTGAACAGCTCTGTAAAGTAAATGATGAAAACAGATTCGCAGTTGTGAGTGAGCCGTTTGTTTTTGCAGGCAATTTGCATTTAAGAATAAAACAACGCGTGGAGGAATTTATGGAGGAAACATCTATTTAAAAAAAATAAAACTGTACTTCACATCATTGTAAAACAGTGGACTATCTCTATTAATTATTTTCTGTGCACTAAGGCTTTAAATTAAACTCACTTTGTAGATATGGTGGTTGGTAGCCCAGGTGTTCCTTTTTTATACAGTAAGTCATTTAAAAATGGCAACTTTAGAAATGTTATGTAAGAATTTTAGCAGATAGTATCAGTATTTCAAATAATACAGCAAATAGTACTGTTATCGTAATGATTTTGAAAAGTTTGTTGTTGCCCATCACTATCGTACAGTTGGGTTTAAGTGAGGAGATTAAAAAAAAAAATTGAAAATATACCAATAAAACAGATTTAAATTATGCTCTGGTTTATTATGCTGTATGGGTATGCTTGTAAGTTGTTTTTTTGCCTTTAATTGTACTTCTTGTTGTGGTTGTTGTTGTTTTGTTCCAACATAAAGCATTATTTCTAATGCTATGTTCTCTGTGTTTTCCTCTCCATTTATCAAAACTCTTTGCAAACCTGTTTTTAGAAGCAGAATAAAAATTAAGCTTTTGTACTCGCAAAAGACAACAAAAGCTGGCAGCATTCTGTTAAGGGTGTAGCCTTTGTCCACAATTAACATGTTTCATGGTACGCATTGCATGGTGGCCTCAATGTCAGTAGTTATATATTGTATTGTGAGGTTGACGGAAATACCCAGCGCTGGATTATTGTGTGCTAGACAGTTTAAAGGAACATCCTTAACATCATTGGCGCAGTCTGATCGTGGTTGGTAATTGAAAGGTTGCAGGTTTGAGCCCAGCTCTAGCTGTCACATAGCGATGTGTCCTTGGGCAAGACCCTTAACCCCAAGTTGCTCCCACTGCTGCATCAGTGGTGTGTGAATGGATATAAAAGGATATAAATGTGTTAGTTGATACTGATGGACAACTGACAAGATACTTCAACCATCAGTGAGTGAATGTGAGAGTGAATGGGTAGATGTTACCTGTGGTGTAAAGCTGCTTTGTGTAATCAGAGAGTCTAGAAAAGGGCTGTATATATTACTAAAAGTGCATCTAATTACTGCTTTGACTCTAAATAAGAAATAAAGCCTTCCATACACAACATTGTAGCCTCAAGCAATTCAGCACAAGTAAACTTTTGAACATAATCAAATGATAAAGATCATTTTGTTTATTCTTTTTTCATTCCCATTAACCTCCATTGACAGATTTGGGGCATAATTATAAAACCCCAAAATGGAAATCTTTGACCATCAAATCAGTGTTTAGTAATTTTCACAGCCAGAGCAGAATATTTATCTTTTATTCTCTAACCATATAATGGCTACATTAAATATTCACAGAAGTAATTTAGAGCTTACACAAACTTTACCCCCTGAATACTAAATATGGCATAAGCATGAAATAAGCTGTATCCCCATCGAATATCTCCAGATGATTCCTCTATTAGAGAGATACAGATTAACTTCTTACACTATTAAAGCCGGTCTGATGGGTTCACAGAGACCACGTCCATTAGATCAGAGCCATTTATCCCGGCAGACAATTCATTAGAAAGCAGAGAGCAATCAGACTGTGTATCTGTAATTAACAGTCATTGCTCGGATTGCCTTCACACCATTTAATACCTCACCAATATGTGGGCTCTGTATCCCCGTTATGCAACCGCTTAATTAAAAATGTAAATTAAGATGGCTTTAATTACACACTGACTGACATGAAACTGGACAAAGCTTCGAGTGTGTGTGTGTGTTGTGTATGAGTGTGTTGTTGCATGCTGGCTGCATTAAAGAAAGTGATCAATGGAACTAATGGTGTGATGCATGAGCTGTGTAGTTTTATGAAAATTGAATTGCAATGAGGGCAATTAAGGAAACTTTGTGAATGTAGTCAAACTTTTAAGGGTGAAATTAATCCTTATACCTGGTGTTTAAAACCAGCATGTCAAATACAGATAATTCTGTTGATTATCTTGTGAACTTGACAGTCCATCCACTTGAATATACTCTGAAGAGACATACTTTAGTCAGTTAATATCAGAGGTGGACTGTACAACAGGGGCAAATATATTATTATAATATTTCCCAGTGGCCTGAGGGTCTGTCAAGATTGATTTTAGCAACAGCCATGTGAATACACTGACAATAAAAGGGCTTGGGCACTTGTTGTTTGCAGCCTGTATAGAGGTTTTTCTGTTTGGAGTAAGTCATTTACATTTTGTTCACAGTGAGTGTCTTAAAAGAAAAAATAGGTAATCAGATAGGTCTATGTGATAATGTCTATGTAATGTAGCACAGTGCTGTTCCCTTCATTCTTCTTCCTGCTGCAGCAACGCACTTGAACAAGGGTCGGGCACCATTTAAATGTATTGATTGTGGTTCTGATATGAGTTGAATTGACTTCAGTTTCCAACGCTGCTTTATTCCAATTTCACGCTTATAAGAGAGTATAATTAAAATAACATTTAGAATTTGAAAAACTGTCTGTTGTTGTCCAAATTAGTATCCCAACAGTGAGCTGTCAACTGGAAAAGAGATTTTTTTCCAACATGTGAAAACAAAAAGAAATAGTATCCTCTAAATGTAATCAGACATGATTTTTGGCTATTAAATAATGAGACTGCACTTCTGTGGATAAAACCACGTGTTCACAGTCACCAGTAAGTTATTTCTTTAGTTCACTGCAGGCTAAGTGCAGGTATGGTTGCCAAGGTGTACCAAATGTCTTAAAAGTGGATAATACATTAGCTTTTAGTTTTGGTGAAATGAAACAAAATAGCCGCTGAATCTTTTTGTACATTAACTGGTTTTGTGAAGGCAGAGGGGATGTCCAAGACGATGAATGTTCTGGGCGCCCACGCACACCAAAAACATCTGAACACTTTCAACAAATTCAACAAATCCATTGATAAAGAAAAACACGAACACAACAAAGTCTGTGCCAAAATTGGGAAGTTGTTTAGGAGCATCTGAGGAGCTCCTAAACAACTTCACAATTTAAAAAAAAAACAGGTCCAAGAGTGAATGAATCAAAGTGCCACCCTTGCATTTACGTTTTTACAAAGAATAAACATATTTTCAGATAAGATGATCTCATGGCCCCACCTCTTGCGCTCATGTCTTCACTTGTTTTATGCCCAAACTCCCTCTCCTTTCCTCTGGTTTTGGTCTCTGGCCGCGTTACAGTTCCACTAAGAGGCCTGGCCTATAGACTACAGCATTTTCAGTGTTTTTGTTTGGGCAGACACATTTCTTCAAACAATGTTGTGTTTACAGAAAACTTATTGGTGAAGAAAATTGGCTGGCTGCTAACAGCCTTAAATGAAATGCTACGTAAGAAGGGAGCTAAGATCAGTGGAGGTGACAGGTCCAGTTTAGGTTTGATTTACTGAATCAGTTAACTTTTAAACATAATGCACATGTATTGGCTTACCTTTCACTTCTGAATCACATTCAGACTTGATCTGGATTTCTTTGACCACTTTTACAGTTCAGAAGAACATCAGAGGGCACAGAACACCAGTAATTTAACTTTCTGTGACTTAATCATTTTGCATTGCCAAATTTGTTTGTCTTAAACTGTTAAGGGCGATTTTCATACAGTTCTCTTTAGTCCTTTTTGCAAAAACTAAATTGTAAAAACTTAAGACCTATAACTTAAGATAAAAAAATATCTTCAAACAGCAGCAAATACTTTATAGATGATATCTGACATGGGGCACAAAGACTCTGAAATGCTGTCACTGTGTGATAAGAAACTTTTAAACTGCAATCTCAAGGCTGCTTAGTTTTATGGAAATAACTTAAGCGGAAGGGAAGGCTTTTGGATGCTTATCAAATGCAAATATGGAAACCAGAGCTGCTGAATTGACCTCATTGTAGTTCAAGCTAAATATTACTTCATACCAAGAAGTTTTGTTTGAGGAAAACCGGGATGTGTATCACAGGCAACTGCTTTGGATGTTATCAGACCATCAAAAGGACCTTTATCATTTGTTATTGATACCACTGAGATGATTCAAACATGTCAGACTGTATCTGCCTGAAGACATGATTATTAGTTGTTACTTAATATTTACACATGTGCAGGAGCTTACAGAAAGATTTCCTTAAAGATAAAGTAATCGTGTTGTGTAAAGGAGCTTACTTAAACTACCTGCTCCAGTTATAGCACAGTAACTGTGGTCACTCAAACTGTAGATGTAGAGTTATCTTACCCGACTGTAAGAGTTTGATGAAGCCATGCAGATCAAGTGGGTCCCTGCTGGTGCTCTTACAATCGTATTTGCGACTCCCAATACCCTGACCTCATAAAGCAGCTGGATTGGTCAAATTCCATGTCTGTCATCATGCAGATCTATCTTGCAGTTGTCCCAGGTGGAGTTAAGCTGTGGCTGTAAGCCTGTACTGGCTGAGTGACTGGTAATGAATGTGACAGACAGAACATTTGTTGAATCACCTTCATTTTTTTAGAGGCTCTGTTCCTCCAAAACATGCTCTGTGGGATGCTGTTTTGGCAGAGTGGATAGCAACCATGAACATGCCATACATGAAGGCTCATGCCTTGTGCTGACTGCCCGAGTTCGATTGTTGCCTGAGGCCCATTTCCTGTGTGTCTTTCTCTACTTCATGATCATCAGGTTGTTACCTAGAGTATTAGATTAAGTAAAACTCAAAGATGGGAAGTGCTGGTGAGGACTTGGCTATTTTTAGCTATTTAGACATTGTCACTGGTCCTACTGAAGGTTTGAAGGGCCTTAAAATTACAGTTACAGTTTCTAAAGTAAGGACACATAGCCTATTGGTAGCATTGCCAAATGGTCTCACACTGCTGAAAATAAAAACAGCCTTTTGTTTTCCCATTAGTTGGTCTTTTTGTGGTGTGTTTTTCCACCGGCAGCATATCAACAAGCTGTAGTCTGCGGGCTTTGCAAAGAGGAAAATCCACCGCTACCTAACAAATTAAATCAGGGATTTTTGTAGCAGTTATAACTGCTGTTTACTTTGGGTGCATGAGGTTACTTGTATGCATTGGAGTTCACACAGAAAAAACACCTGCTGATGCGGATTGATGGCTTTGAATGATAAATGGTGGACACGCCAATGAAAACTAGAAGACAGGAAAAATATGAGTCACCTGTTGATACAGGTGTGTAAACTCTCAACATATGTTGTCAGACTTGCTGTTAAATGAAAATGACTTGATAGAATCACTTCAGGATGTGTCTGGACTAGAGGATACCTGCAACTCATGTGCATACATTTTGCAGTAATGAACAAACTCACAAACTCAAAATAAAAACCAAAGGAACTGAATGGAAGTTTATTTTCTGTGTGAGTAATTGGCTTATACTGATGGTTTATTGTACAAAGACACCAGCCATGTTTCTAATGATAAGTGTACTTGATGAAAACACTGTGTGAACTGAGACTGTGGCAGCATTACTGTGTTTGGTCAGCCAAATCATCTTTAAACATTTGTACATTTAAATAATCTTCATTTGTGATTGCAGTGATATTAGTGTAAACAGCAAAATGAAAGTTAAATAGTTACACTTCTGGCAGAAGGACACAGGGCTGTGTGGTGTGTTAAAGTACCAGAACTAAACAGCTTGTTGGTGAAATAATACATTGTTGTAATGGTGTCTAATACAGCAGGCAAGAACGCTGCGCTGTTTTGGTGTCTTGTTCTTGCATAATAATTATTTTAATTATGCTGTGTTGTCAGTTTCATATGCAGCAATATATAGCCCTAACTTCCATGCTATTTGTTTTTGTACAGTAGCAGAGCTGATCTCTGTCGCTGTGGCTGATGTTAATACTGTTGGCATGTACTACACACAATCCCACCTCAAAAATCCAGGACTATCCCTTTAACCTGCCATTGTCATGAGGAGAAGACGAATATAAAACTCTGTGTAACAGCTTGTATAGTGGCCAATGGTGGCTCAACTCTGTCTGTCCTTCATCCCTCAGCACTGGGCATGTGACTCTAGGCTCTCAAAAGAGGAACAAACAGCAAAGGGTGACTGATTCTCCAAAGACGAAACATCCAGTTCTTAGTGTGGATTTTACAGGAAGGTACAGTTTTGCCCTTCTACCTCATATCTACACTGCTGAAGATGGCTGATAACACTGATAACCATCCGTCAGAGGCTGTCTTAATCGAAAGAGAGGAAAATGGAAATAAGGGTGAGGGATTTTGCATAAAACAGGCAAATGTCATAGGAAGAGATGGGAATTTATCTGGAGGCTCACGCTGATTTAAAAATGGACGAGTGGAACCTTTAAATCACCCTGCAACCAAACTTCACCACCCCACATTTAAATCAGACATGACAGGTTAAAACAGCCAGAACTGGAAAATATGTGATGCAAAGAAATGTCAGAAAGAGGGTAAATGGTGTAACAGAGCGATCTGTATGTGTATTTGGAAATGACTGACTGTCTTGCACTCACATATTTGCTCCAAGAAAACCGAAACCAAAGCGAAAAAAAGATAAGAGAGGAAGCATTCCCCTGCTCCATGGGTAGTCATATGTGTGCTGATCACCCTGCAGATCTCTCATTGTCAGCTTTGTCACGATTGGATGACCTCCAGCTCACATGGGCCCGTGGGCTGTAGCGCTCAGCTCTATCTGCGTGGGCCTGGTTTCCTCTTTCTCATGGAAACAACAGGGTTCTGATCCCTCGTGGGAATCTCCTTGGACTGCAAACATCTCCTATTTAACCTACACTGAGAGCATGACGAATACATAGAAATCAAACCCTTTCATAGGTATTCTTTGCTTTTCATTCTCCCTCATATGCCTTCTCAGCCTTTCTGCCCTGCTATTGTTGGTTAGATTTTCCCTGCGTGTATACAGTCAATATCATTTCCATTCTCTGACGTTTCATTATAGGCTCTCAGATCCCCTCTGTCAGGTTGTCGGATGTATTTGCCTGATTTTCACTTCTCATTCCACTGCTCCCTAAAAGCAAAGTGGGAGAAAATGTTGGTCTTTGTATTTCAAATACTCATTTATTAAAGCCTGATTTGCCTCTTATCACAAAATGGAAATAGTTCATCCGAGTGTTCAAGCAGGAAGGGGTCTTGTCACCTCGGCAAGCTTCAAAACGCGCCATGATGAAGCCTTAGTCTTTGATGAGCTCAAGAAGAAGCAAACAAGGAAAAGATCAACTTTAGCGAGTGAAACAAAATCAAAATGTGCCTCAACAAAAGTCTGACTAGGAAAATAATTGACAAGACTGCAATGAGAAACTGAAGGAAGCAGATTTACCCTGAGGCAGAGCTTTTGCAAAGTATAGCGCCACATATTGATCAACTATGGCACGTCCCCCCACTGAGCTCAAACTTTTCTGTCAGTTTAACTGATTTGAACTCAAGTAATTGTTGCAGAGGGAAACATACTGAATGGATTTTTACTTTTCTACTTCTGTGAAGCATTGAATTGACCGCATGTCACCTTGAATCAATACTTGCTGTCTTTTCTAATGATCTTAATTGTATCTAATAGTGTCAGCCAACCAGCAGAGAAGCACACTGGTGCAGAAATTTAGCCCTATACATTTTGAAAAACAATGGGATGGCTTGGTTAGTGACCAGACTATCAAAGTAGTAAAGGTCATTATAAATGCAGCTCTTGAACTAAAGATAAAATTTCACCAAGAGCGTAATAGGAGTAATTGCATCGTATTGTATCATAATGTATCTGTGCAATGTTTCATCATATGGGAAGTCAGTGGCTTGGTCTGGTAGGTTGCTCTGCCATAAATCCACAGGTCGAGGGTTCTGGCTTCACTTTGGCTTTTATGTTGATGTGCCAATGAGGAAGACACCTGTTCTCCAAATTGCTCCCACTGTTGCGTCAGTGGAGTGTAAATGGGTATGAGACTGCACTGACATGTTAGATAATGAATAACTTAGATGGAGACTTCAATCATCGGTGATTTAAAATGAGAGTGAATGGATAGGTGAGAACTGTGGTGTAACGGCACTTTGATTCAGAAAAGAGCTATCCAAGCTCTAATCAATTTATTATGAACTTTTTACTTGTGAAATATTGTACTGTAGGTCTTACTTGTATCATATCGTGCCATGAAGTATAATATATTGTATGCTGATGTCATGTCAAATCAAATCAAATCTTTTGCCTTTGTGTTTCTTACTTGAATTGCAAATTCATGTATGGTAAAGGGTGGACAAAGTACGTCATGCAAGGCAAAATTGTGCAGTCAAATTATTTCTTGGATAAAGTACCAGAGAACTAGCTATCAACAGTACTGAAGTCTTCAAATACTTTTAAAACATTTCCTAACATTGTATTTTCGCAGTGCATCAGTCACATTTTGTTGACTGATGGATTCTGCCTACAGCTTGTATACAAGAACAAAGAAATAATGCAGTGTAATGGCCTAAACCAACTGTAAATGTAGTTTGACTCTGCACATGTAAAGGTAACAACAGACATATCACCCACACCAACACCTTGCTCTGGGTCCTACATGATTCAACACATGGCCATGTTAACTGGTGACTTTTTGCTGAGTGTTTTTGTGGAGATCATTAATACAGTGAATGCAGCAGAAACTAGCAATATATCAAATACATAGTAAACAGGGGCATAATTAGTTATTATTTTTAATGAGTTATTATAAGTTTTCAACAACTGTTGTAACTGCAACAACCCCGTTCATTTTAAATCACTCATAAACATGGCTACATGCTAACCAGTGGTAATTTTGACAGCAATTTTTAATTTAGTTTTAGTTATAGTCTTTTGTCTAAAATATCTTCAAGTTTTAGTCATAATTTAGTCATCTAAATTATTTTAATTTTAGGCTAGTTTAGTTGGTGAAATTCACAACATTTTAGTCAACATAATCTGCTGTAAATTTAGTCGACTAAAATATGAAGTGTAAAGTGTCAGGTATTTTTTATGTTTCCTTGAAATTCTAAAGTCATGTTTTACACTTGGATACAATGTAACATGTAATGACCCTTTATTGAATGCTAGTAAAGTTCGAATGTATAAATTAACATAAACAAATTTAACTTTTGTGTGAAATGCAGTCACCTTTTTAAGGCTACCTGGCAGAGCATCTCGGTTACAATACCAGAATTGACAACAAACTGTGAACCTGCTCTACATGAATCAATTCATGAAGAGAGTAGCTCTGATTGGATCGCTCCGCAACTTATCCCACCACCACAAAGCTAAGGCAGTTGTGATTGGATGTCCCTCTTAACTAGTCCAACCTTTCCACACAACGAACGCGGCTGTGATTGGATATATTCCTGACTTTCCCTACTTTCTACATGATTAGATTAAGTCTCTGTCAAACATTTTCGTCTAGTTTTCATTTGTTGATGAAAATGTCAGTTAATATAGTTTAGTTTTTGTCCATGTGCACTTGTTTTTATCAGTTACTGTCTAGTTTTTGTCAGGGAGAAATGATTGTTGATGTGAACTATGATGGAAATAATTAGTCAACAAAATTAACACTGATGCTAACAGAGTAACACCTGCTAACAGACTGATACCTGTTAAGAGAGTAACATGTATAACAGTATGTGCATGAGCATATACAAATTTGTTTAAGATTTACATCTGGAATTAAACATTTGCATAGCTACTTTCCTCAAGATGTTTTGTAGACTATGATTGAGTTTCAAATACAGAGCAAGTGTGTAAAATGTTTCAAATCGACAAATAATTTTTCATTTAAAAAACCTCAAGCTTGGCTTAAAGAACCAATATTTAGTCCTGACTCAGGTTCATGTATTTAATTTCAGTGACGGGAAGAAAGAAGTATATGGCATTGACCTTCTCTTTTGTAAAGTGTCTGAGATAACATTTGTTAAGATTTGGCGCTATACAATAAAGACTGATTGACTGCTAGAGTATGTTCAACATTGCTAATGTTCAAAAAAAGCTGCTGGTTTTCACATATTGACCCTGATTTAAATAAATTTCCTGTATTTCCACCAAATACCCAATTTGTTTTACACAGCCTTTTGCAAAGCCCTGCACGTCTTTAAATGACACTGAAGTCACACCCAGCACATATGCTGTATTGAAGGGTTGCATGCCAAGCAGCCATTCTGGGCGAGTAAGTTGTGCCTGTTTGTAATGAGCCAGATTAACCTAAAAACTGCTAGGTAACAAAACTTTGAAGGAATGTCCTTTTCATTTCTGTTGATGGAGGTATTTACTGGCAGTGGTCATCTTGAAAAAAGCTAAATCTATGAAAAGAAAATGTCACCTCATGGTCAGAGGCTGCTGTCCTTGGACCTGGCAGCCCAGGTTCACCTATGCCCTGTGGCTGCTTTCCTGCATGTCTTTCTTCATTCATTCTCTCCCAATTTCCAACCCATTTGACTATTCTGTTATGATGAAGGCAAATCCAAAAAATAACTCCAAAATCCAGCATGGTGATGCATAAAATTTACAAATGATATCATTTGCAAATGGAGGCTGAATGATTCCTCAGTAACCTTGAAGAAGCCGAACTCCTCTGCTTCCCAGAAAAGACTTTGATCTCTGCCCGTCAAAAGCACCGGACAGCAGTCGTCCTGTGCCAGCGTCTGTCTCTCATGGTGGGGAAGCCTCTCTCCTCTCTCATGTGGCAGTCTGCCCCTCAGCCCAGCCTGGCTGTTTTCAAACCCACCAGGAAACAAGACTGAGCGGGACACAAGAGGCTCTCAGTGCTGTCTGCCTGGAAGCTCCACGCTCGGCGCAGGCATCCTATCAAAGCTCTGTGAACGCCGCGCTCCGAGCAAAGTCAACTTGGCCGAGTGTGAGCCCAAATATTTGAGCAGAGCTCGACGGCCTGGGTTCCACTGGCAGAGCATCACAGGATCCCACGTCCAAAACAAAAATTTGAGGGTGGAGAGGTGGGAGGAGAAGGGGTGTGAATGTTGGGAATGTGTATGAAATATGTTTAGACACAATTCTGCCTTCTGTCTGTTCCAAAGATAGACTGAAAAATGTTATTGCTGAGGAATAAGTTGGACGGTGTGTATACTCCCCCTCAATTTCTGCACAAGGTTTTTTGCTATAATGGACTGAAAACAATCATCAGCTTGCATAATCATTTTTCATCATGCACGACCCTAACCTAGGGCAAAATACATTCCACACGAGAGCTGAATCTAACCTTATTAAAATATAATATATCACAAGAATCATGTCATATATTTGTTGAATTTCTCTTTAAGTTCCACTTGACCAACTATAAACAAAGCATTAAGTCAAACTCTTTGGGCCAATACTGCTTTATTACAGAGATATATCAAGTAGCAAAGAGCTATCCATAAGAATAGCTGCAAATAAACGTAGCTAAACTGCTCACGGCTTTGTTAAAGAGCCGCGGTATCGCAGACTAAAACTGTTAATTTGATATTTTGGATATAACTTTTTTTACATAATTTGATGAAGAGGTGTTTTTTTATGAACATGATGGTTATCAGCTGCCTAATCTGAATTACTAAACATAGCAGACTTGATAGAATTTAAAGAAAGTGGCATTTTAGAGGGACTAAACAGTGTTTTTCTTCTGTTTCAGATGATATTCTCAGCCTTACTGACTTTCTGTGTTTGTTTCTTAAGGACAGGTTTGGCGCTCTTGCCATTGAAATTCTACACAAAGTTCCACAAACACCACCATTACCATTAGGAGTGTGAGAAGATATGTATACACCAATATATTACAGTAGTTTGCTGTTTCATACTGTGTCAGTATTCTTTAGCTCAGTATTAGTATTTTATTACCGTAGTTCAATTTTGACATGAATTCAGGACATTTGTTTTGTATGTTGCTCAGCCTCCAGTCTTTAGTTGGCTGCAGGCGTTCAGCTATCTCCTGAGGAAGAGCAGTCCCACAATATGAAAGCTATGAATATTCTCTTCTTGTTATGCCTTATGCGTACCCTATTAATCTTGTTTCAAAGGTTAGAAGGTCATATCAGGCTTGTTTTGCTATATTCATAATAGCAAGCTGGATAATAAATAGAGACACTGACAAATGGTTACAGCAAATTCCAGCACCTCTACATTTTCAGCAGAATCTACTGTTAAAAGTAAAAAAAGATTTTGACAGACACTGAGTTACGTTCCACAGTATAACAGCATACAGCAGGTAGTGTTGGTGCTTTACAACAAGAACAGTGCTGGTTTGATTCCCTTGTAGGACTGTGTATCTTCCTAAGCATCATGATTAAATTCAAATATGTTTTTTTGGTCAATGATTGAATTTGGTTTGATCTCACAATGCATCATGACACAACACAGTGTGGAGCATCTTTGATTTTCTACATTACTTTGCATAGAGACTTTTTTATTGATGTTTGCGAGCAGTCAGTTTAATGTGAACTCTTTTTAATTATTTAGAAAGTGCTTTTCAAATTAGTTTAATCAAAAATGTATTTTTAACACATACCAAAATAAAAAGACCAAAGAAATCAGCATTTCCAGGGAAAGCACAGACGTGTCGCGCATGTGCAGTACTCTTTCAGATAAAGGTTGCGCTTGCATCCCAGGAACAACAACAACAGCTTCAGGCATCTACCAAGCAACATGTGTGATGCTTACCGTGCTCGGTTTGATATCCAGACAAAAATATTCAGTCACATTTGTTGTCCAGACAAGAAACTCCTCTTTGTGTGTCCACTCCCCATTGTTGTTTGTGAAAGATTATCTTCACTGGAAAGCATACGCATGTTGTAACACTACAAACCTATATCGCCATCTACTGGCCTGGCATACAAGCTACAGTGTTTTCAGTCGTTCGTCATCGTCTCGCGTCTCCGTGTCGCTTTTGAAAACACAGAGGAAAAGCCTCTCTGTTTCTGGTGACAACTATGTCATGTAAATTGTTAGGGCCAAGCACCAGATCTGTTAAGAAAGTTGATTTTTTTTTAACCATATTATTTTTCTTCTTCTTCTTCTTCTTCTTCTTCTTCTTATTATTATTATTATTATTATTGTTATTATTATTATTATGAGAAACCTTTTAAATATTCAGGAAGTACATCCACAACGACGTTTAAAACACTTAGGAAAACTTCCCATTAAACCTCTTGAAGACTCTAACAAACTCTTCCTCCAGAGGAGACGTTCAAAAGAACCACCCAGTTTCTTAGTAAAAAGCTTTCCCAACTTATCCTTAACAACCCCAATGACCTTGATATTACGGTAAACTTTGGTGTCAGTTGGTATGTCAGTATTGTAGTAATCTAGCTATGGTGTAACAGTGACAATCTGATGATATGATATATATATATGATATATATGATATCATTCAGCAGTGTCCTCATGTTATTACCTCATTTTTAGGTATTTTACCTTATTTCTACTGATAAATTAGTTAATTAATCATCAAATTCAAATTTTATCAAATTTAAATTTTATGAGGTTCTGCACATATTTTTTTGAGGGCCTGTCTTAAAGTATTATAGAGAAGATGTCAGCCATCTTGAATGAGCACTGAACAGTGTAATTTGCTTTGGGACCACAGGGTGTTGGGCAAAGTGACCATGAAAAAGGCCAATGGGTTTTTGGAAATTCCAACGTCCCAACCAGAAAACAAAACGTTCTTAAAAGTCCTGCTGGGAAAGTTGGACAACCCCTCACAGACCCCAAATCTGTCAACAAAACTTAAATAACAATTTAGGGTTGTTCTTATACATTAAAATTAAGCACATTAAGCACATTGTACACCATCTACATGTGGAAATTGGAAATGTGTGTGATATTGTATTTTTGTGAGGAGTTTTCTTGTAGCGATTATATTGTTGGTTATGAGCTAGGAATGCTAACTACAGCTGGAGCTCCAATGGGTCGGTGTTAAATCTAGAAAAAGTGCCACAGAAAGTGATTTATTTCCCACTAGTGTGTGATCTTAGGGAAAAGTAGTTTAGTGCATAAGTTACAGGATGTTGTATATCATAAGTTTTATTTACATGAATTTGCTTTTCGACGTCTGCTCAAGTTGAAACTGAACGATGCTTCCACTTGGAAATAATGTCGTTCCCAGTTCCCCAGTTGGACCTCTGATGTAAATAAAACATTAATTTGGCAGAAATTGATTATCATGGTGTAGGAAATAGGGCTGCTTGTCTAAGGCAAAAATCACAATCACAGTCATTTATTACTACTCCAATAAATGTTAAGATTCTTCCACTCTGTACTTCCAGTCTTATCATAGAGGCAACTAAGAACACACAAATCTGTGTGTACTGTATATGTAGGATGGTGATGGTTTAGGTATAGTAGTTAATCTATTTGAACATATTCTCCATCTGCTTGCCAACAATAGGTATTTATCAGGACCAACCTTCTGATAATTACTGTATATATCTCACTCTGAATTATTTGTCCCAAAGTAACGTCCCATTAAATTTCCCACACCTATTCAGATATCAGATTTCAGGTTTGACATTATAAAACTCATAACAGGTTCAGCTGTACAGCAGAGTTACAGGGGTGTAACATGAGACAGCTTCTCCTGCTACAGAGAGTAAAATAGCTTATTTCATTCATGGTCACACTGCTGGAGGGGGAGAAATGATTTATTCTGTCATTTATTGTGATAAAAGAGCAGGTAAATAAAATCCACTCACCTATCACCCTCAGGAACCTCAAATACAGAAAAAGCTTTTTATATGCAGATGCTTTTGCTATCATTTTGCATTTTTATGTGACGTGTATATTTGGGAAGATGAAAAGCAATTGATGGACAGCATTTTTATTCAACTGTATGATTAAACAGCCTTTCCTCCATATGTGGCTAACAGCAGCTTTATCTGTTTGTTTTATATTGAATGTGGTTTTATGTTGAGTACTCTACCCCCATCTTGTGGTCAGGATGTATGTTAAACACTCATCAATATACAAGTATACACTGAGGCACAAAAACCTTTCTGTCCTCACATGTCCCTTTTGTTCCACTTGTGTAGTCTGGTTTACGTCCCACAGTCCACCAGGGGGATATTTTTGGACCCTCTGGGCCCCGGCCAGCCTCTTAAAGAGGGTAAAGACATGACACAGGCAGCCTAAACATCAGCACCACCTCTCTGTGGTGCAGCCTCACATGACTACAGGACATAAACAAACCAGAGACCGACCTGTCCCCAGGGCATGAAAAGCAGTTTCCTTTAATTCTGCTGGGAAATGACGGGGAAATAGGTGTTTGTGTGTGTGAGAGGGAAAACATTTGAACTTGTGCTGCTAAACTCGAAAAATAAACCATTACAGCACTAAACAGTGACAGCCTGATCCCCTGCAGACTCTGGGCTCAAGCACACAGGATTTGGCAGTCTGTTAATGTTGACTTTAGATTCTTTTTACCATCTCTAAAAACAAAAGGAAATTTTTGACAAATGTAACAAACTTTGTGAAACCTTTACAAGAAGCCAACAATTGTTTTCCTACTCTCAGGCTCTTGTGAGGAACTTTCAGTAACCAGAGTTTTTTCCTGATGTGAAGTCATGTCTATTTTTTCAAAGATTTATTTGGTAGAATTAACTTTTTTATTTACATAGATTGAACAGTGGGTGAAAATCGACACTGGGGAGAGAAAATGTGGAATATAATATAAAGAAAAGGAGCCTGATCTGACTTGTATGGTTGCAGTTTAATATATCTTAAGAATTGTCTCCACCAGAAATTGTGGAGAATATTTCTCCCCTTAGATGTATACAAAGGTTTTCTTTTTTCTTATTCTTTTTCTTTTTCTTTTTTTTTCTTTTTCTTTTTCTTTTCCTTTTTTTTTCTCTTTTTTTTTTTTGCATATGTATTTGTATGTTCATGTATCTGTTGAGCTGCTTACATATAGTTTCTCCTCTTGAAATGTAATCAACCCTTTTTTTTGTTATCACCCCCCTCGATACACGTTATTCCACTACATGTATGTATCTATGTACGATTGTAAATTTGAGCGCATTTGTACTCGAGGACTATTTTCCTTTCTTTTGTTATCTTTTTTTAATTGCAATAAAATTTATTGATAAAAAAGAGAACTTTTCTTTAGCATATACAAAGGGTGATTGGACAATCATTCTGTCAGTCAAATTCATTACAGGCCAATCAGATGATGTAGTAGGTGGGCTCTGCTGCTGAGAAGTAGAATGCACAATGAGAGCTAGCAAACTTTTTCCCAAACCTGCAGGGAAGGATCACATTTTTCTGTGTCCTTTGTTCTTCTTTCTTCATGAAGGATTGCTGTCACGTTATGATAAAACTACCAGCAGCATCCATGCTAATCTCCTCACAAGCAGACGTTGATTACAGGTTAACAGTAGCTTCTTGCTGTTGTCAGGCTTGTGGCTCCCGCCTCTTTCTCCTCCAAGGTCACTCATTGGGCAGGGTCTCTTTGGACCAAGGTCATGTGATCAAGCTTGAAGCTTTGCAAGGTGGATATTAGATTAGATGGAACTTTCTTAATCCCTTGGGAAGACTCCTTCATTCCAGCAGCAGCATTATATAGCAGATAAAATGATACATAAATAAGATGGATGTAAATAAAAATATAGATAAAAACAAACCGACTGGCTAATACTGCGCCTCCCATCCTCAGTCTTCCTGTTACTCCTCCTCCTCCCCAGTGAGGAGTTGTACAGTCTGACGGCCTGAGGGACAAAGGAGTTTCTCAGTCTGTTATTCCTGCTCTTGGGAAGGAGCACACTTAAACAAGATTCCATTGTTAATGTGGTATGAGCTCTTGCAATAAGCACATCAAAACATTCTGAGTTTAATGCAATAAAGTAAGAAGAGCTTTTTCAGTGTGTTCATTTTTGATATGACTGCCCCACTTTCACACCTTTTATTGCAGTCAGATGAGGCCAAAGCTGGCTACACAGTACCTTTAAGTATTTTTGCAAGTTTTGTGGAGGAAAAGTGTCTGAGATTTCTCTAGGATACAGAAAAATCATCATGTACTGGCAAGTTTTATATAAAACAGGAAGAAAAGCATAGGCTAGGACTTTTGGTAATAGCTTATAAGCACTCATTGTCCTTAATTAAATGAGCATTATCCATATCTTTATTTCAATGGTGAACAATGAAATTTCATACCAAGTTTTTCCAAGATCGTTCAGACTGGTTTTATAAATAAACGTAGAGATAATGAAAGGATTTTAGTCTTAAACAGCCTTAAAACTGGAAATCAGAATAAAATTGAAATATATTACAGATATGCCACATATTCATCTTGCAGATATTCAAAGTGTGGCATTTGCCAGTTTGTACTATTTAGGTTTCCAGTTTAGCTCTGTCAGTGACATGTTGTTCATTGATGTGGTTTTGCTCTAATGCTGCACTTTATTTAAGATAGATATATAGATAGATACATAGATACTTTATAGACAGACTCAAGCTCCATAAAAACCAAATTAATACATACAAAGACATACACAACACATTAAAAACATCACTAATATAATAAAAGATCTAAACCTGTGTCTCCACAGGAGAGTCAGGTATATAAACCCCTCTTAAAATTATTAAAATGTTTTAGAGCTGGCATTTTTTTTTTTTGTCTAAGATGTTAAAATGACTGTCAAAATACATTTTTTTATACACCACACCATCATTTCACTAACTTGATGCAGAGAGTGAGTACACCGTGCACTGACACACTGTCAAACAGCATTTGAAATATTCTTCCAAGTTTATTATTGCTGAACATGATAAACTGTCAAACAGCTGTTTAAAAGGCTTTACAACACTATTTGTGCAATGGCAATTTAAGAGGGCTCACTATTGACTGTTTTCCAAGTTTTTTTATGTTAAGGGAACATATTTGGTTTGGAACATCCTGTTTTGCTCTCTGGCTCTGTGCAGCATCGTCTATGAATCAAAACTATACACTGTGCTCTCAGTGCCCCAAAAGCATCGTTCAGCAGCAACAGGTTTCTGTTTACAGCAATAAGACTCCAGAAACCAACCTCAAAAGAAGGATGTATGAGTGACGGACCTGCTGTTAAACCTGTTTGGAAAGTTGGTGGACACATTTAACAAGAAAGTATTTTCAGTTTGAATAAGAAGGTGATAGTATGTCAGTTGTGATTGTTTTGATGAAAAAACAAACAGCTTTTAAAGGTGTAAGATACAAGGACTTTTAAAAGTGAAGCACATTATGACTCTGGGTGGGTGGCTGGATAAAAATGGACATAATTCCAACATAGTTTTTGATACAAACACCTTGAAATTAGCACTAAGACTCAGCGCTGTAACCTCAAAGTCATTTTTTCCACTCCATATAAACTGTGCTGAAAAACAGAGCCAAAACAAACTGCACTAATGCGCCCAGGCTGCAGTTTAAGCAGGTAGGATATGAGGAAACTGTATAAATCCACAAATAAGGCAAACTCTTCCTCTAAAACACGACTAAGTACGGTCAACTGCCTGCAGATATTTCCTGTCCAGTACAGTTTAAAGTGCACAAACCCTAATTCACGTAACATTACATTTACATAACTGCCCAACTCTTTGTTAATTTGAGTTAAATGAATCTTTGCTCAAAAATAGAAAGGTTAAAGAGAAGTAAATCTCTCCACAAAGCTGTGACTTCCTTTAAACCCCAACAAGTACAGACAGATGGCCACATGCCCTTTCCTCTTCAGACACACAGATAGATACTTCAGCAAAGTTAACGCCCTAATTAGCCCCACATTTACAGCACATGCCCTGCAGCATCACCCCCAAACCTGCTGAGTGATGAAATCCTCCTCTAGACAACTTGTCTGGGACTGAACTCCCAGAGCTATGACCGAGTCTGCATCTGTGTGAGTGTGTTTAAACTCGAAACACACAGAGCCACTTGATCATTACGCTGCAGTTTCAATCATTGTGAAGTTCTCAAATATTCTGATATTTCTCATTTTAATAATGCTGATTCTCTTCTAAAGATTTATAGGAGGTTTGGTTAAGAAGAAACTTGAACCTTGGTTTAATGAGACGTTAAGAGTTCAACAATGATTTCAGCTTTTGACAGCATTTCTTTTTCTGTCCAGCAGGTGGCAGTCGTGCTTTGTCATGACTTTTAGGAAGTTTTCAGCAACATTTGACCTACATTTAAAGTCAAGCCATGATGTACACGAAAATCAAAAGGCAAATAACAACGAGCAAGATGAATGAATAATTAAATACATCAAATTGTTTTTTTTTCCCAGCTTTGGATGTTTCACATTCCTGCTATCATCTTACCCTTATCGTGTTGACAGAGGTTTTTGAAGCCTGCTTGTTGAAAGAAATACACTATGACTTGGTTTCATATGGTGATTTTAATTTGTTATTTAATCTTATTTAGTATACAAAATGTGATACTTTTTTGTTTGAGACTAGTTTGTAGCACTTTTACAGTTTTGAATTTGCATTTTTTCAAAACTGTTTTGACTTTTATTAACACTTGATTCATCATGAAAACAACTTAAATGTGTAATTACTGTCTTTTTATTACAGCATTTTCATTATGTTTAAGTTGAAAAATGCCTTCTTTATTGTGTCTTTTGTTTTGTAAGCACTTGGAGATATTTATTAGTGGTAAATAGAATCATTAAATTATATTAATACCTTAATTGAGATAAAATTGTCCTTGAAAATACATACGTGGTTCATTAAAAAATACAAAACAAAAAAAACATTTTTCAGGGTAGTTGATATAATCAATTCAAATTGTTAAGACATTTCTAAAGAAAAAATGTAAGCAAGAAAACCATCCTATATCGGGTGTAGCTTATCTATGTTACATATTCTTTAGCAGGAATGATAGAAGGACAAATAAACTCCAAAACTCCATGGGATCATTTTTAAAATCTTAAGACCAGTGTCACAACTGTGGGTGAGATGTGACATCAGGAATCAAGGTTCTGGTAATATCAGTTAGTTTATTTTGTTCAATTTGACATATTAAAATGCAAACCCATTCATTTACTAGTTATTTTGCAAGGTTGGTAAAAATGCCTTTAGGAATGTCTATTAGCACACTCTTAAGCAGTTTTAATGGCTGACTCTCCTGAAAGCCAGCAAGTCAAGCATCTATATTATAAGTATTATGTTTAGAAGTTGTGTAGAATTTGAATAGGATTGTGATTAACACAGTTAGCATGCCAACATTGTTACCATGCTACTGGTCAGCATCAGCATTTGGCATGCTAGCGGTGAGTTAGCTACCAGCTATCACGTGGCCAAAGACAGTTAGCTGGTTGTTGATGGTGGGCGCCAAAACCCAAGTGATGATATTTGCTTACCATGTGTGGAGGCTGTCGTCCTTAACATGGTGGCCTAGGTTTGAGTCATGCCGGTGGTACCTTTACCACATGTCAGGAGGCCAGTCTCTTCTGCTGATTTGAGGTACTATCCTTTTTTTCTATCTGAATAAAGGCACAAAGTCCAGATATATGGTTTGCAACATAACTGATCTCACAACCCTTTCAGTTAACTTTTAGTGCATACCAGGAAATTGAGAGCCCATAGGGCAAAGTGTACATGCGTGTGAACTTAAACAAAGTCTGTTTTGAAACAAATGGGGTTATTTATCATTCAGTACTATCAGGCTGGTTGAGAACACCAAATGACTGATCTCATAATGTGTTCACATGTGTCACATCATGTCCCATCCGTAATCTTTTCTGTGTCTAAGACAAATCAGCCTTGTCTCTGAATGTTTCATTGAACTGACAAAGTTTCCAGAGTAATAATTCAAAGTTCTCTCTCTCTTATGATCTCCTCTCATATGACACAGAATTCCCAAATGGACATAAAAAGCGAGAAAGATAAGGCATGCAGATGGATGATTTATCAACTTAACTGCTTTTCCTGCTCTAAATGTGTTGGTGGTCCAGCGAAAGAATGACGATGTAGCTAAAAGGAATCAAATGTTGCTGCTCATACTTTCTCCGACTCTCTCAAAGACTCCTCTGAGGACTTTCCCCTGCTATCAGCGGCCCTTTTCTTTGTCTCTGTGTAGATAATGTAGACCTAATAAATACTTCCCGACCTCCTCTCTCTTGTCCAAATCCCACCTCAGGGGCAGCAGCTATCAAAGAGCTTCATGACCCATTAGCCCTCAGGGTTTGTCAGAGCATAGCTGAAGTACACAGAGTCTTTTGATCCCAGTAGCAGAGCCCTTAGACTCTGTTAACTTCAGATTAGATTCTCTGTCATTTGCATAATGCCTCCTTTGGTCGTAAGAACAGACGGAGACTCAGGGGGAAAGAAGCAGAAACTGTAAGATCTTGAAACAGCATGAAGGACAATCCAGCCGTCATTTAGGATAATAGCTAACACTGTGTCTGATAACTTTTGTAATGCATTTTATTTAAGTAGAAATGACATTATCCCTGAGTTTTGCATTTTATTCCCTTCAATGACTTACATTAGTCTCCATTTTCCTCTGCTGCCAGCAGTAATTGACCATAAATGCTCAACGTGAGGCAAAAGCTCCTCGTGATTAACCAAAAACTTAGTAAATTTATATTTAAGTTCTACTAGATAATTGACGGCACTTTTTCAAATGTGAGACAATAATGAAAATATCCTCACTGCTGCACAAGAAACATCCAAAATGGCCACTTTTAGGGCAATAGTAACCCCCTTTCTTACGTAATGAATGTGTGATATAATGGATTTTTTTTTTAATTTTAGAGAAAATCATGAAAAATGTAGATAAAGGGTTTTGGCCTGAACTCAAGGTTATGTAAAAAAAAGCCAAATGTTCTGGATATGGGTGTCAGTACCATATTTTCACCTTTTTACAATGTTTTCCTCCATGCATGGAGATAACAGTCCACTGTTGTAGTGTACAAGTCTTAACATGGTCATGTAAGTGACCATGTTAAGTGGTGACTTTCAGTCAACTGCATTCCTAGATGTGATTGTTACAGTAGCTGTAACATAATGTTTGTTTGTTTTTTTGTTAAAAAACAAACAAACTAACAAAAATATTTGCACATATAAACCTGTACATGCGACAAAAACTATTGGAGACTGCTGCTTTATGGAACAACTTGGTACAGTACAGTACTAAATGATAAGGGGCAGCAAAACAGAATTATAATATATAAAATGCACACAATGTGACACATTGCAATTTTATACGTAACGCCACAACATGACATTTTATAAGACACAAATTAATTTGACAGTATGAAACAATCTAATATGAATTAAAATGACACAATACCTGTCCCATGACAACAATAATATCACAAAAAAGGGTTTACAGTAGTATATATTTTCAGCACATCCTTTTCAATGTACTTCATGATGTAAACTGAAGCTAATTTTACCCTGTTACCTATAAGTTCTTTTATCAGCTGTATGGTTTGTTGTAAAGCGTTGTCCACCTCTCCTTTATCCCATAGTCTGCTTATTTTTCAGCCTAAATCTGGTTTTATGTCATTGGTGCCACAATGAGGTCTCATTAGGAAGTGAGACACAAGTCAAACTGTGAAGGAAATTATTTTTGAACTGAAATTTTTCCCCTAGTTTTGTTTATTGATACTCAATATTTGTACTCTGTAAACAAATATAGTAATAATATAATTATGTTTGTATAATAATATAGTAGATTACTTGAAGGTTACTTTTGCACAGTTTTTTTGAGTTTTTGGTCCAAATCATGATTCTGACAAAAACTTCTTAAAAATAAGACAACAAATTATCTTGTGTTGAGGTGACTGATTTGACTATTTGATCATGAGTTAGTGAAATCTATGTTGTTGTATCAGTATTTAAACATCTGTAGTTTTAACTCTAATTGATTATAAATCCACTTTTCATTGCTGCATAACAAACATAACTGCTTTAGCTGAGTATAAGCTTGCTTAGCGTAGCCTGTAGACTGGAAGCAGGTTAAACAGTAAGCTAAGGCCTCATTTACACGACAACATTTTCACCAGAAACGGAAAGGTTTTTCCTTTGCATTTTCAAAAACAATCCGCTTTCACATGGAGATGCGAGAAGGACTGAAAACGCTGTAGCGTGCATGCCAGGCCAGTAGATGGCGATGTAGGTTTGTCGAGAAACAGCGGTGTTACAACACACATACAAAGAGGAGAAACTATTCACAAACAACAATGGCAGAGGAGAACACAGCTATTCGCATCTCTATACTTAACCCCTGAAATGAAAAGGCATCTCACTACCTTGCTAATCTAGTATCTAATCTGACATTTTCTTAAACTTTGTCAACTATAGAGACATTTTTCCCTGCAAGGCATAAGTACCACATCTTGAAGGTTATATGTGACTTCTACGACCTCAGAATACATATTCAGTCCTTACACTCTTTGCTATAAAACTGTGGGTGGTCATTGTTGCATCTCTTCTTTTTCATGGCGAAAAGGTCACTGCATGGAGAGAAAGGAGCTTACAGGTAAAAACTGTATTAAACATGCTGAAGCCTCCAAAAGACATAAACAAGCCAGAGAAAGTGCTATTAGTGAACAGAGTTGAGAACACAAACTATCAAGGAAAGAAGTTTTGATCGAAAAATCAATAATGAACTATTTATTCCAGAGGGATACATTTGATATCTGTTTTGCCTTATGTTTTAAACCCTGTACATTATATATTTAAGTCAAATGAAAACATTTCATCTAAGCCATCAAAACAGTTTATCTCTCATAATCATTCTTTGGAGTCTGCCTCTGTCCAGGTGGCACATTGTTCAAGGATATTTCATGTAAACTATGATTCAGTCTAAGAGCGCTTTTCTGTCTGCTCTTTGGCCTCATGCATCATTATCAGCTGTCTGCTCTGTTTCCTTCAACTTTCCAGGATGACACACACATGGAGACAACCTCTTTGACCTGCCTGCCTGTCGCGTGCCTGGAAATTAGTAAGCTGGAGCCCCTTTGACATGGAGGGTTAAGGTAAGCTCACTGGGGCTCTGGTCACTCGCTACGAATGTCCACCCACCACCCACCAACCCCACCCAAACACACACTCAGTGCAGTGTAGATAAACTATAATCATCCTGCTCTGTAGCCATGACATCATATTAAATAGAGAATCCCCTCTGTTTCCATGACTTTTTAATTCTCTAATCAGTGATCTCTGGAGGGTCGAACACTGTTTCTAATCAGACTCATGTCACACAAACTACAGATCTGAGCCATTACGGCGAAACTACAACAGCAGTTGATTTGATATACTGTCCCCCTCCAGCTACACGTCTGCTCTCACAACAAATCTGTTTCCAATTGAACTGCTAAGTGTGAACAAATTGGGCCTGCAGACTTTATATAAACACACTGGACCACAGAGAGGTGACTGTTGGGTTTTAACATCACTGAAATAAGCATCTATTAGAAAATAATCCCACAAAAGTGCCATGAAATTGTGCTTTAAAGGGTGCATACTTGCTAAAAAGTCAAATTTGTCCATGCTAGCTATCTCATGTTATTGTTTTGAAATATTATCCCTTTCAAGAGTTAAATGAGAAGATCAGTACCACTTGTTTGCTGTGCAAAATAAATATAAAGCTCCTAGAAACATGGTAGCTTAGCTAAGCTTGTCAAATTGTATGGAAAAAAGAGTGAGCTGCTAGTTTGACTTAAGGCTAATGTCATATACTCAGCATTGCTTAACCAACTGCAAACATCACATCAAATGATACAATATGGCAACGTTCACACTGCAGATCTTAATGCTCAATTCTGATTTTTTTCTGAACTATGATTTTTTTTTGACTTGGCAGAGGTCTGCGCTCTCAGAGTGCTTTTAGTTCACATTATAATTTAAATGTTACTGCCATCAGGCTTAAGCATGAGCCATCCAGGGCCCTGAGGTGATACACGCTGTGTTTACGGGAGTAAATATGGATGCTACACATGTCAGCGTGTTTGTATCAGTCTTAAAGTTGTTGTGCAATCAGAGCCAACAAAATAACAACAAAGTGATTAGGAGAAGAAGAAGATTGAGAAAAAGAGAGCACACATTTTAATGGTGGCATTTTGTGGAGCAGTGGCTGCTGCCTCTGTGCAGAGGTTTGTGTGGATGTGGAGTCTGAGCCGGGAGTGGTGGGGCTAAGACGTGAGAGGCTTCACTGACACAGAGTTTAGTCTGGCAGAAAAGTCAGATTTGGGCAAATTCTGCAGTGTGAACGAAGCCTATGTGTCCAACAAAAAGCAAAACATGTTCAAAAAACTTCTTATTTTCACCCGCCCAGCATCACTCTTGGTGATTGGAATTTCAACAATTCTTAGTGATTCAGATCATTTTGCTTAGTTTGTCAATTGCTGGTCTGTCCATTTTAAGGCTGTTTGTTTTTAGGTATTATAGGCTGAGAGAAAGTGTAGTACTTTACATGATTGTTTGATTCATAGGCTCATCAATAAACATTTTGCAGTGAGCAAACACATTTTCTGAAAGTGAAAGAGAAACATTTCAACCATGCATGTAAATACATGCCCAACTAGCTCCACTTTGTACAAAAAGGTAACATCAGTAGCCACGGCTCACCCACCGCCAAGAAAAGTGTCATTATCCTTCAGTTAAATACAGTCCTGTCTGTAGTGTTTACCCTAACTGTTAGTGCATATTTCTTAAATTGCAAAACTTCTTCTGAAATAACTGAAAGAGATTGCTAAAAATATGGGGTATCTCCAGCCTCAAACTCATAATAGAAATTGACAGAAACCCCTCGAAAACTCTGTTTGAACAAACAAAAGGCTGAAAAGTCTGGATCCTTTTAGAGCAAAAACATGATTTCCTGTAAGAGAGATTTAAGTGACGTTCCTTGGTCCTTTTTTAAAGGAGAAATTGAGTCCATTTCTGATTAAACTGCAGATATTGCTGCATCCACAGATACCGCTTCAGAAAGCGCCATTGTTTTCAAACATGCATCCACTTCCCGCTGTCGTCATGTCTGCAGCTCCCGCCTCTTTCCCCTGATTGGGCTGTTATGCATTTAGCCGGTGAAGTCGTTGGACAATGGAGGTTAGCAAGATGGTCCTGCAGGATTTCATACAATGAATCAGGCAGGTCCATCTGCTCTGCAAGGTTACAAACGTGCCGCAGTAGCAGGTAAATAACTATCACTGTCCTAATTCATATTGAACACTACAAGAAACGCTGCAACCAGACAACCATGTAACATAGAGGTGAAAGCAGAAGCAGAGTTGATTTTGTATTTCAGCAGTATGATCCACAGCTTTTTAGAATGTTACAGAGTGGCCTGCTGCAAACAGTTGCAAGTTTTAGCCCGTCTCATCATTAATCTTTGGTATAACCCAGGCTTCATCCGTAAGCTCACAGAAAACATTCAGAAATATGCTTGACAATGGTGTAGAGTTCATTAATTTATCTGGTTGGCTGGTTTGTTTTGGATCGTGAATGAGCTTTCACTCTTAGTACAAACATGAGCATGGTGGCAATCATTTATCAAACAGTCTGCAAAACTACTTTTACCTTTGACTTCCTTTATATTATTAATTGGCTGATCAAATAGGGTCATTCTTTACTTGTAATGAAGGGATTTTCTCAAACTTTAAGAACAACGATTTTAAGCATCAGCTAAAGGAAAAAAGTATATCTCTTCACCCTTTGGAATACTGTAGTTTCCGTTCCTCCTTAATGGATTTATCAGCTGCTTCTATTTTACTTGCAAACTCAGTTTCGCAGAGTGAAGGTGTGTGTGGTTCACTGATATTTTTGGATCTCTAGTTTTACAGCTGCTATGTTTCTATCCGTGGTGACAGAAACTGAGCCAGTGATTGAATGAGCACGAAACCACTCATTTCACCTCTCTTTCTTATTCAAACACACACAAGGCACATGCATAATTGTCATATTAATACAACAGACGTGTTAAAAGTCAGTTAAATGCCAACATGTCTGTTCGTTCACCCCCTTGAGGGTGATTTTTTTAACACAGTTGCTGGTACTGTGAAGCTGCCGTAGACCCACACCAGCGATGAAAATGGACAAACAATCTTCAAATCAGCACCTGAAGTAATTTTTTATATGAATAAGTGCTTATTACAGGCAGAAAATTTGCTGTGTACAGACAGTTTTAGTCTTCACATCACAAATCATAGTAAGCTGGTTATGAGCTGTTGAAATTCATTTAGTAATGCATTCAAAGACACTTTTAGGGCCTTCAGAGAGGCTGAGAAAGGAGTTTTTATCTGCTCTGTTGAGTGATGCAATTTAGTCAAAAGCTATCTCTCTCAGCCAAAGAGGAAACTAAAAGTTACTCTCTCTATCTTGCCTCATTATCCACAGGTGCACTATCTCCATCAAGTTATTACAGTGTCAAGTGGTTGGAGAGCTCCTGTAAAACACACCATGGATTTATCTGTCTGCTCTAACTGAAAAGGAGAGTTTGAGGCAGGATGTGACTGTTTGCTGAGGACTTCCGCAAAAACACATTTAAATGTTGACACTGTAATGTCTACATTAATTCAGAGAAATTACTTATCTAATCTTTTTGTAATTTTCAAGTACTTACTCAGCAAAAAATGTTTCCAACTTTTTCAAAGCTAAAGAAATCACTCATTGCACTAACAATACTGAGTTTGAGACAGTAAGTGATGGGGTTGTAGCACAATTGTAGAGGTGCTCTCATATCTTAATTTCTTTTAACACAAATATAGTATTAGAGGTCCCATGTCCTGCGAAATCAATTTTCTTTGCTTTTAATTAGGGATGTAACAGCATGAAAATTTCATATCATTGTGACCAAATTTATCACGGTTATCAGTATTATCCCGGTAATGTAGCAATGTGTTCAAAATGTTCAAAAAGTACTTAAACACAGTGAAATCATGTAACCCTTTTAATACAATAATCATAACAGCCTGCCTGGTCATTTTTTGTCTTTTTTTGTCAATGAATGTGTCAGGAATTGTCCTTTGAGTAAATTTTTTCACCCTTTTTTATGAGATATGAAAGTAAACAAATCTGGCAAGTATTTGTCATTATTATGTGATAAATGCCTAAAACAGTGTGTAATTAGACCATGTACATGATGATAGTTCCTGATAGTGTTGTAATCAAACACGGTTTAACGATAATTAAAAAAGGAAACGGTAATACTAACCGTCTGAAAGTTTACCGTGGTTTATCATTTTACCAGTAATTGTTACATACCTACTTTTAATGTTGTCAGAAGGGGCTTGAGGAGCAGAAAAAAAAGAAAATGACTCCTTTTACTAAATGCTCAGTTCACTGAGAAATGCACTATGCATCTGTAAAAAAAAAGAAAAAAAATCCCCCTTAAAATGCTCAGTTTTTTGCTTCCAGGGGTTTATGATGTAATAGCTACACAGCCTCCACCAACATGAGTGTTTTTTTGGGTTTTTTTTAGCGTGTCACAGGCAGACATTTTGACATTTTTGTTTTCAAAGTCAACTCCACGGTAGGGCTGAACGATTTCAGGAAAAGGCCTAACTGGATTTTTCTGGCAGATATTGCGATTTCAATTCAATTCACGATTTTCTTCAAATCAAGCTTCAGTGCAATATTCGCTATGTTTACAGTATAGACAACAGTAAGGAAATCAATGATCAAAAGCACACAACACAATATTAATCATCTAATATTAATGATGAATAATCTGTTATCATTATTTAAGGGATACTCACCTGTTCAAACTCTCCCACTTTCTCTGATCTTTTGCACTGTCTTTGTATTATATTGTTTGCTTTTATACCTGTTTTGTGCACTTTTTGCACTTTTTGTAAGGTGACCTTGAGTGTCATGGAAGGTGCCCTTAAATAAAATGTATTATTATTACTATTACTTGTACTCCTAAACAGAGTCTTTGTATTGTTGACCTGCTTACCAGCACTTCAGTTACTATTAACTGACTTATTATTACCTGCAAATGTGTAAAAAAGTATGTGTAAAACAGTTGACACAACAGATCCTGGGTCAGTCAGGAAGGCTGCAAAAAATTGCAGCTTTGGCGATCACAAAATGGCCTTGTCTGAAATTGCGATTTCAATCTTAAAACGATAAATCGTTCAGCCCTACTCCACGGCCTATAAACTCTCCATCAGGAATAATTTGGGCAGCCAATCAGCACAAAGCACATTGTCATAGCCTCCCTGCCCCCTTAGATCCAAGCGTTTCCCAAGGGGAGTGAAGAAATGCTGCAGCTGATCCTTGACAGACATGAAAGTTCACACCAAAATTTCTTTTAAAAATGCATCCTTTTTTATTAGTCGCCCATCATTATTTTACAGTTTCAGGAAAACATTTTTTTAAAGCCTTTTAATCATGCTGTCCTTAACTTTTTGTGTTTGAAGCTTGCTTCATAGCTGCACATTAGCTTGTACAGGCAGAAGACAGCTTTAACCGTGTTACTTTTACTGTTCAGCCTCACTGAAGTGAAGGTGATAGAGATATACACCAGCACTCTGAGGACTGGAGTCGCTCTCGTGTTTAATCTTTTATCCTTTATTATATAACAGTGGTTATAGAAACTGCACGCAGGCAGCTGAAGAGGGTATGTCCTCAATCACAGTAAGAGGCACTCTGTTTGTTTTTTCCATGGAGGGAAGAACTGTACATTACTGACTTCAGGGGAGGCTGAAAAAACGGTGTGCAACACTATCTTTTTTGTCATCCTTAAGGGAGCAGTCAGTGTGGCCCCTTTAAGGAGAGACCAGCCAACAGTCTTGTACAGAAACTGGGCTGCATGGCTTTGGAGAGGGGTAAATGAATGCCATCTCCAAAAACACATCCCAGTGCTTATCCCTCCATTATTAGTCAACTGAAAAAGGTCACATTACTTGTGATTTAGTAGAGTATAACAGACTTTGTAGTCCATATAGAGGTAGCAGAAAGCATGCCCATACAACACTAGCTGACTTCTGTTTAAAAAGTATGGCCTGGTAACTTTGATTAGCCAGTCTAGCTTACTTACAGAGGTAATCTCCCCTGTACAAACGACAGACCCAAACACAACTCTAACAGGGTATAAACTCAACTCAGCTTTCACAAGAAGTTGTTAATTCAAGATATATAATTCAGTATTTTAAAGTAGGGCTTACAGCGATGTCAATTAGCAAAGCAATCATGTAACACTAGGCCATACATTGAAGAAGATGAACTATATGAGTGCTCCTTGTATGTTTTGCCAATTTTAAGGAAGGATTAGTGGGTCAAAAAAGGGTGGGGTGGTCTTTGTGGTCCTGGGAGGTCACAGCATCCTATGACCTCAAAAATCTGATAAGTTAGTTCTAAAAAGTGAAAAAGTAAATAAAAGTCTGTTCCAGATTTGACTAAATTCCTACTTGTAAGATACTGTGCTCGCAAGATCAGAGGTCACAGTGATGTTGACTTTGTACCTGAACATTTATTTTGTTCATTTTTGAGACAGAGTGGACATTTGTGCAATTTGTAATAAGAAAAATCCTCAGTGAATTCTGTAGATACCAAGTTTGTATGCAAGGGATAAGCCCAGTGACCTTGATCTTTGACCTATGTCCTCCAATGTCTAAAGGTTGGTCTTCCACATTATTTGTTCCTCTTGAACAAGAGTGAACATTTTAGCAAGGTCAAAAATGTCCTTGAATTGTTCATTTTTACCTTAGATCTGGTTCATACATTTGATTTTGATGACTCCTAGAGTATTTTTACAATCGCTGATGTCCTAAAAACCTTTCAGGTTTCACAGAGTGCCCCTGATCTGCCTCTATTCTCACTCAGTCTGAGACTTTCTGTTGGAGCTTTAGTCATTTTAGGGCTCAGTCTGCTCTGACTGTGGTTAATCAGTATACAGTTAAGTGTGGTTCATTCTCTCTAGAGTAAATGCCCCGCACTGGGCTTACCATCTAAGGCAAACAGGCTTGAACTACTGACTAACAGTTGGGGGACATCACAGGATATGATGCTTATCACTTTACAGGGGCGATGATGTATCAAAATATATCACAATATTATGAGCCTGATGATATATATTACAATTTTTCTTTAATAAATAGGAAGTTTTAAGAACCTGCAATATTTCCTGCATTAAAAACAGTCTAATCAGTGGTGTAAAACCATCATGGTCCATGCTTCAATGATGACCTTTGTTTTCTATTCTGGTGACAAAAATAATAAAAATAAATATAAGCGAGAGAAGAGGATAAACTAAAATACAAATGCCTGGTATGACTAGAATTGATACAAGCAAAAATATTGTGATATTGCTCTGTAGAATATCAATACAGGATACTGACTGTTTGAAGCTACTTTTCATCGTTTCCTTCTCATTTTCACTCACTCTTCACTAATGTGCAAATCAGAGTGAATTTTAGTCACTTCACTTTGAATCATCAAACTTTCATTTATTTTTATGTTTTAATAAAGGCTGACATCAGTTTTAATGGAAGCTGAATACTGGAGGTATAACAGGCAGTGATTTATAATGTGAATAACTTCATATGTCCTCAGGAGGCTTTCAAAGTGACAAGCTTCATGAGCTTTGAATTACGGGAAGCATTACTTATAGTATTATTATTACAAGCTGTCTGATTTTAGACCAAACCAAGCTTAATGAAAATGCAATTAGCTACGCTCCTCAGCGCGAACAGTGTGACTCACAATGACAATATTTTAAAACATGATGCCAGAATTTAAAAGTGGCCTTCAAAGAGATGACAAATCACCACTGAGATCTAAGATAGCACTCTTTCCTCCTCTCCTCCTACAGGTCTGGAACTCATTTCTGTCCATTTTCAGATAAGGACATGAGCAGCACTTTGTGACGCTCTGCAGGTTTGAGCCAGTTGCACAAAGAAGCCATTCAGCTGCAGGATCAGGGGTGTCCTCTCAGTGCTGATGCCATCTCTCAGGCTATAGGTTTGAGAGGGACAGGGCTGGAATTAGATTGGGAACATTTGCCGGCTCACAGCCAGACAATACCCAGGTATTTGTGGTTAAGAGACAAGGGAATTAAACAAAACACTGGAGTTAAATGAAGCAGCTCTCCAGAGCTCAAACTGCCGAATTGAGGTCAGATTTATTAAGCGGACACATAGGGGAGCGTGTCGACTTTCAGATTAATCACATTCACTCGTGGTTACGTGCACTGATACACACCATGTTGGCTGAGGCTGTGCCGCAATTAGAGTGAAAATCTCCTTGCTTTAAACCACTTTTCATCGATTGCAGTGACAGTAAATGAGCTTACTGGCGTGAGTTCAGCTTTTTCTGTCACATTAGAGATGTCAAGTGGACGGTTGTGTGCATCCTGATGCCAAATCAAATACATGATTTTATAGGTGGAGTGTGGCATTGTTCAGCGGGCTCGTATCACAGCTTGTGTAATAAATTGACGGTAATATCAAGCAGCTGTTAAAGCAATTAAATAATGACAGATAAACTTTGGATCCCCCACAGCAACGTCACAGAAGGGTGTTCTGTCAACGTAACTGACTTTGTGAATCAATGAGGAGTGAATTGGTAGAAGAAGTCTGTTACTGGGGAAATAAGTAGGAAGCCAGTTCTAATGAAACATGATGGCTGATAGTGAGTCTTAATTTACTCTGTTTTTGTTATAGCCCTTGAGAAATTTGTTCCTGGATCTGAGCAGGTGAGGACATTGCAGTGAAGGTTTCACTTCTCCCTGTTTCATAAAACCAGGACTAAATCAATATTTGAGAATCAATTAATCTCCAGTGTTGGGATCAGAGCATAGGAGGTCCAGTATCCAGTATTTTCCAACCTGTCAAAGAGAGCTCCTTGTGTGGCACTGTACAGCTGTCAGTAGGAGGTAAAAATAGAAGGTGTAAGCCTGTCACGCTGCTCCGTCCTGACACCTTACAGCAGATATGAAACACAATTAATGGAGTGGTTCTTCCATACACTCAGACATGTGTGGGTATGATCTGCTTTCACTTCAGTGACACCAGGCACTAGAGGACCTTACAGTGGACGGTGCCAAACTTCAGCCACATATTTATAAAGACTTTTATGAAATTCTCAGTGCAAACTGAGAAAATAAACTAGAACCACCACCTGGGGGTTGCTGCTGGACTGTAGAAGCACAGTATCAGGTGGAGAATGCCAAGGTTGGTGTCTGTGGTAGTGTGTTGGTGAAAATCTGGTGCATATTTAGTAACACGATTTGAAGTTAGATGGACCTTGACCTTATAGCTTCCAAAATGTACCTGCTTTGCCCATGAGACAGAACAGACCTGTTGAGTCTTAAAACGTAACATTCACAAGCAATAGAAGTAAGTAAGGGATGACACAGTGATCTTCAGCTCTTCCCTTTGACCTTAAAATTCGAATCATCATTCCTTTGACATTTCATTTATAATCAAGTGATAAACATTAGGCGCAGTGACTGTGACATTTGACCCTTACTTTCCATTTAGCTTTTGCTTTGAGTCGGAGTAAACATTTGTGCAAAGACTGAATAAAATCCTTTAAAGACAAAGTGTTCTTAATGTCACATGAGAGGAATTTAGACACATTATCTTGACCTCTGACCTCCAAAAGCCAATTGATTCATCCTTGAGTCAGAGTGGACACTTGTGTTATTCTTTGAAGAAAATGAATCAGAGGGTTCCTAGACAAGCAAAAGAGGAAGATGAGCCTTTATGACCTTAACCTTTGGGACAGACTTTTATTCCCCAATGCAGTTTTGAGATATCGAGGTAACTAGGAAGGTAAAAACATGAAGCTTTATAAACACAAACCTTTGCCCTTCAAAACCATATCAGTTTATCCTTTGGCCAGAATTGACAAGGTGCAAAGTTCAGAGAAGTCTTAAAATGTCATATTAACAAGCAAGGGATGATCACGAGGCCCAATGACCTCTAGTATCTAATCCGGTCCTGAAGTCAGGGTGCATAATTTTGCAAAGTTTGACAAAAAGTGCTCCTGACATTCTTGAGATGCTGTATTGGTTTACAAGCAAGAGAAGACATGATGTTCCATTACCTTGACCTCTGACCCATAAACTCTCAAGTCTACTTACTTCATCCTTGAGTTCGAGAGGGCATTTGAGCTAAGTTAGAGGATAATCCCTCTTAGCTTTCTTGAGATATTGTGTTTACAAGATTTGGACACACGTCCAAACAGATGAATACACAGGTGGACATTTCCCTCAGAGTCTCTTTAAGTTAGGGACAACCTGAGGACACCTTTAGCCCTGACTGTCACTCAGAGCCATTGATGGAGTTTACAAAAACAAAGGAGACGGAGTTCAAAGCAGTCTAATGCCTCCAACTAATATCTGATGTGAGTTACATTGGGGTGGAAATCGCTCCATGATCAGTCTGACAGTCTAGTTAATTCATCAGGACATCTAATTAATTGAAGAATTAACATTTTATAAAGATAAAGTTCAGGATTAATGTTCCACTCACTGGCATTATGATGTCAGTTCAGACTCTTAATCCCATTTCACCTCTTATCTTGTTTTTGCTGATGCCCGACATTGTCCAGGAGTCAAAGTGACAGGGAAATTTATTAAAAATGGAAAATTTAAAAACTGGAACACTGATTTTGGCACCAGTGAAGGGATGATTGTATCACCGTGGTCAGGATGAAAAAAATATAGATGTATTAGAAATCTGTCACTGTTAGTACAACCTTGGCTACTGAATCACAAAAGCTAACTTTTAACCCTGATCCAGTTGCCTAATAAAAAGTGCAGCCTTTCTAAAGTGGATTTACAAACCAGACCTCTGATACTTTATTTTGCTTTAAGATAAAGTTATTTCACTGAATAGCTGGCATTTGCCCTGAGCGCCACAGCGGCTACATGTTATCTCCATCAAAAACACTAAACAGCCGGGCAGCAGTGCCAGCACTGGATCTCAGCTCTCAGTTTCCAGGCAGAAGCTGGATCACGTCTTCTCATCCATTCTTCCTGAGGTGACCATGCGGCTGCGGTGAAATCACAAGAGGGTGCTAGTCACCACACACATACCAGAGTCAATCACTCACAGGGAGCTTGGTTACACAGAAAAACACATTAAACATCAGGGTGGGCTTGATGAGAGAAATAATTTTGTTTTGGAATTCAGTTTGATAGACAGTGTTTTTTTAACTCAACATCTTGTATTCATTCAATGCAGCAATTGAAATCAGGATCAATTTGGGTTTTTTTTAAAAAAACAACACTCAATAAAATATTATGTTTGAAAAGGAAATGGGATTGTGAAAATAAATCAGCATATCTTATGGTCCTGTTTGCTTTCACTCACCAAACACAGTATACAAATACAGTAATTTAGTGTAATTTTTAAATGGCATATTGTGGAGATTCTTTGTCACATCCTGTATATCCTATAATTTGGGTGGCTGTTGTATAACCAAACACAGTGCTAAATATGAACAGATGATGTTAGACACAGCACTTAAAGAGGTTATATGTATTTTTATATATATTTTTTGGCTATAAAAAATTAAAGTGAGCACTTCGGCTTTCTTTTTATGGGTCACACATATGCATTCATGCAGCTTGCTAAACTCAAATAAGCTTAGTTTTCTGTCTTTGTTCCAGCTTTTTATCTATTGTTGGGAACCAAATATATTTGTGTTATTGCCAGGTATATGATAACTGAATTGTTCTGTTTTCTTGACATCTTATGGACACCTATTAAGCCAAACACAATTAAAAGAAGTTGGCTGAAATCTATTACAAGTTTCTTGTTTAACAAATTATGTCCATTTGCCATGGTTATTGACTTTGTGGTGATATTTCAAAGGTCATTCCTAAAACAGGCCAAAATAGCTGTTGTTTTAATTACATTAGCAAATCTGTTCTGTAGTTTCATGTTAATATTTATTGTTAAGCTTTCTCTCCAGAAGTTAACTTAACTGTTCTGTCTTTGTTTCAGATTTCATTATGCTAGTTACCTCAAAGTCATTTGCCTTGGGAGACCCCATTAGGTGCATGATTTCATACAAACTTGCTTGAACAAACTTCACTTCAGAGGAAAACAAATATCTGTGGTGATGTACATTCTTAAAGTTAGTCATCTTTTTAAATATTTCATCTTGCTTATGAACAAAGTTTACCTTGTGTTGCCTTGTTTGTGAGCGTTAGAGCACATAACATCCTCTTGGTGACAGTCTGCGTCCTCTGATTGGCCCCCACAGTTCATAGTTGGAGACAGCGCAATCATGAATCAATATTGGAGGAGCTCCAACTGAAATTTGTGCAGAGCCACACACCTATTTATGGAGGAGGACCAGACCAAACAGTGAATTGTTTACTGTGAGGCCAGTGTGGTCCAAATTAAGCAAGTTTCTTTCTTAGTTAAAAACAAATTCCCACCAAAAAAACAGTGTTTTTTTAATCAGAGCAAGTACAAGAAAGAATACAACTACACAAGAAATTAAAGACAAAAAAAATACTTTTACTTCATGATAACATTTACAACTTTTTTTAATTGACAAAATCTCGCAGTACCACAAAATTATCAAACTTATCCAACTGTTTACCCCAGTGAAAGATACTCTTACACTCGTAAAAATGGCATGCATCACGTTGAATGAAAGAGTTGTTCATGCTGTTGTTGGTTAGTGACTCTCCTCCTATTTTATCTCCAGAATCGATCCCACCGGCCTATAGCCCAGTGTACTCTTTCACATGGATAAAGATCTTGTTGTAGCTTTTAATGTAAATCAACATAAGCTTGCATTGGACAATCTTTCTGCCAGAAATTTGTCAGACGATAGCGTTTGCATTAGCTTCACCGCCAATTTTGTTTCTGAGGAATCTGAAGTCTCTTGTTGTGTTCATCGTTGTCAAACTCAAGATAGTAACTTGACTGGACCATGATGTAATCTGGCAAACTTTAGGAAATCAGTGTTCATATTGTTTGAGATGTGTATGTAAAATTTTGTAACGTATGTAGAATTGGATTTCACATTCTTTAGTTTGTATTTTATTTGTGTGTGTGTGTATATGTGATCACCTCAGGGGCATTTCTTACATTTAAGGTTTAAGTTTTAACCTGAGTACTTGTGCTCATATTTCCTGTGCCAAAACAAAGGATGTCAGATTAACATACGGCTTATATTAACTATAACTAATAATAATCCAGTCCAACGCTTGCACTGCCTACCACTTGAAACAGTGACATTTCAACATCAATTTGTGAAAAACACAGCATACTTCTGCTGTAATGAAAGGGTAAGAGCTTAGTGAGAAGATCTTGTACCACAATTATGCTGCTTTGTGCTACTTAGTTACACAACCAACCACATGCAATTTGTTGCTGTCACTGCAGCTCAAACCGTACCATTAAATCAACAGACCCACTCTCCGTACATGCAAGCTCCATGTAGTGACCAGACTGATGCCACCCACTTACAACACTATGAACGAAAACTTGACTCCTAAAAATGCTGCATTGCAATAACAATAAGTAATGTGACTTACTACACGTGACCCTGAACTGTGACTGCAACCCAAACTACACCACCATCCTCAACTGACCCAGGCTCTGTACATGCAAGCTCTAGGTAATGACAGTGTTTTACCTCCTACCTATGAAACATTAAATGCTTAGTGATTAGACCCCCTACCACAATCAGGTCCCCATATGGCACTGAATCTACCATGTGTATTTTTTTTTGCTGCCACCACATCCCAAACAGCATTACCACCCAAGCTCTGTACAGGCAAACTCTGGTAGTGGCCAGGGTAATACCTACTACCTTCCACACCATGTACACCTTCAAACATAAGTAGCCAGGACATACACTGGGTCATCAAATAGAAATCTCCCTTCCCTGATGTTTTATTCAAGAAGTCCCACAACACAACACCTTGAGGAGGCTGTAAAGAACTCCAGCATTACAGAGCCATTCCCCTTCACGCAAGCCCCCACTTCTATCGTGTCAACACAATTACATTCTTTTTCTTATTAATCCTACCACAGGGCAGTCAGTGTTATGCCCTGGTGGATTTCCCACCTTCAAAGGACTCAGGCTTTGTACATGCAACCTCCAGGTAGTGACAGTACTGATACTACCTGCGCACCAACTATTTATGGTGCCAACATTGAAGAGTGCTAGCAAAGAAAATAGGGGAAGTAGTGCTAAGATAGGATGTACTGATCACTCACCCCCAACAGATCAGGCCATTGCCCTACCTCCCCTAACTACCTGTTTTCTGTCATGTAAAAGAGGAGAGAGGAACGAAGGATTTTAATAGTTTTTTGCAACCATTTTCACCATTCAGCTTCACTGACTGGTTTTATTGATGCTTCCTTTGCTGTCTTTTGCACAGTGGACATCAAATTTTAAATTATGTTGCGCAAACTTAACATTATTAATCGGAGTTTAGTAACAAGTTCCAAAAAGCATCACAGCCAAAAACTTTTTAAGCAGAAAAGCCAACAGATCAGGGGAGACATTGTTAATCTTTCTTTTGCTGCCATAAATATCTGTCCCAATTTTAATAGAAATCCCCCCCAGTCATATTTGTATTATTAACAAATACCAAAGTAGTGGAATAAACCAACCAGAAAAGTAAAATGATATCTGACTGATAACTTGATCCTAAGATAAGGAAACGAGATGTTGCAGGAGAAAGCCGATTCTATCTGAATACCTAGCCTAATGGGTCGTAATGGGATGGTTGCGTGTCAACAGTGTAATATATTACGATAGCATAACACTCATAGTATCTCAGCTACAGGGTTAGATCCATTGCGGTACCAATTAGAGAAGTAGATGGAACACATCATGTACTTCTCAAAATTCCTTTCTGCAAACTTTAACATTGTGAGTAGATATTTGTGGCGCAGACAGTGGACTTTCCATTAAGGTAAAACCACTTTTTAATGAGTAAAAGGCTGTAAAATCTGATAGGGAATGCCCAGAGCAGCCAAACATGACAGATTTATTTTCTCACCATAAGGACACTGAGCAGAAACAGTTATTTTGGATTGAATAGGAATTAAGCTTGGACCTAAGTAGCAGTAACAGGGAAAGGTTAGCAGTCATAGTTGGTTATGGCAGCAATTATAAGATGTAGTGACCTCATTAGCAGCACTGCATTGGGATGGAATAGCATTTCACTGAATTTACATTGACTATACTTGACTGAAATAAAAATTCCTTTTGCAGACCTAACAGTCAGTTGTCATATTCTCTGTAGCTTTTCACGTCTTTCTTTGAGATTGTCAACCTTTTGTCCCAGCTGTTACTGTAACTTGCACAAGGGGCCATTTTCAGAAACTGATTTTTATTTTTTTGACTGGTAAAAAGCTTTATGAGCTCAAGGACCATATTTTAAGAGGGCCAGAATCTGTTTAAATTTTCTCTTTTATTTCTTCTTAGTTTATGGTTAAACGTGTTTAAATCACAGTGATGACTAAATCTTTCCTCAGGTCAACCGCTCCTTTGTGAGAATATTTCTGCTCATTATCTCCTCTTGGTCATCCCCCTGACAAATTGGCTCATCTAGCTTTGGGTTACAGCGTCCCATTCCTCTGAGGTATTGCGCAGAGTGATAACTTGAAATGCTTGCTTAATGTCAACCGGCTGTTTTCCAGGAGGCATAATTTTATAGAATTTGACACTTAGGGCCCAATTATTTTTCATTGCTTCTTTCTCTGTCTTCAAGTGAAGATACAATGAAGCATCACACTCCAGAGTGACATCCTTCTAGATTTAAATGCGAAACACTTTAAATAAGAAACCATTTTATAATGGGGGCAAAATGACACTGAGAGCATAACAAATAGGATGTTGGGGCTTGGAGCAACTTGAAAGTTGTAATGTCTGCTAATATTGATTGAAAGGTCATTTTAGTCATATGGACCTCCAATAAAAACAGAAACTATTAAATGGAACTTGTGCTTTGCAAATGAATTAAATTATTTTTAACAGAAACAAGTTTGCTGGGTTTTCCCCTGAGTCATCGCTGACAAAGCACTTTAAACAAAACGAAAAAACACATCTCTCTGTGTCTGTATCCCCAGTGATGCTCCATTCTTTGGCCTGTGGTGGTTGTGGCCTCGAGGAGCATAGGTGATCTTTAATTTCATGCATGAAAGGTAGCAACCTGAGGCATGACAGACCACACAACTACATAGTTGTACCAGACAGTAGTTGTAACAGTAGTTTTGGCAGTTTAGCACTAGGGGCTCTAATTTCGTAGACCAGGCGTAGGTGCGGCAAACCTGCCCTCTGCGCCAATGGGGTGTGTCCAGGGAATTTTGCAAGTCTGCGCAGTCCAGCGCAGCAAGGCGCACCCACGCCTCCATCCCTTCCACCAGCGCAAGTGGCAGAGAGGGAGGAGAGGAGGCGTGAGTGGGTTTAACACAGCCGAGTGTAATCTTCATCAGTCAAATGAACGCCTCTCCTCGCCTTTAAATGCGCTGCAGGCAAGGCACAGTGACAATTTCACCTCAGTGGCGAAGAAGGTCAGAGCCGCTGTCACTTTTACCGCAACTGGGAGAGCGCAGGGGCCACCGGGCTGCGCATCAGAGGCCACGATGCATGTCACCATGTGGACCACCTCACGGGACAGATGTAATCTGTTCTTGTGTCTTGAATAGGAGTACAAAATTAAGTGACAATTACATTTAAACACAGCAGCAGGCTAATCCATTCATCATGTTTGTGATCCACCTGCACTCCTGGTCTGTCATCGGCAAATAGTAGAACCTTCGGTGAAATACTCTCTCCCGGTATCTGCTCCTCATCCTCCTTGCAATAATGTTTTCCATCTTTTTAGATCACGTTAAGAGTAAAGATTAAAACAGAGAAATATGGGCATTACAGGTAAATCTTTAAGACACCAAGTAACTTACATTTATTCAGCGAGCATCTCTCTCTTTTTTCTTTTCTTTTGAATTTCATGAGATCAGAGGAGCTGGATACTCCGTATAGGATGATGTGGCTGTTTGTGGCTGGCTGAGAGATGTGAACTCTTTAGTTTGTGTCACTCTTCCAGCTGCCGTCAGGTTGAGTTTCCATTATGACAAACGTCTCTGATCTGACATCAGATGTGACAGGACAATTAATATAGATACAAATGTATGTGCTGGTACAGACAGTTACATTAAATAGTGGTTGCTGTGAAATGTGCCTGACACTCTTGACACCTGCCTGTGAGGTTTTGGTGACGTGTGCGCACTGTGCGCCTGTCAGCCAAATTACCACTGCACGGGTGCGCCTCGCCTGCGCCGAGAACAGACCAGGTTGGAGCTGGCGAGCTTTCAGCCCACCTTCCGCACAGTTTTTTGGCATGAAATTGTCACTGCACCAAGCTGAATCTGTCGACACCTCCCCCTGGTGCACCCCCACACCCATCTCTCCACAAAATTGCCAAATTGGCTGCGCACAGTGGTGCCGGACGAAATTACCACTGCGTGAGTGCGCCAGGCTCCGCCACCCCGCACCACCCTGCGCTGCATCAGGAAATTAGGGCCCTAGATGTGTGTGCTTACGTGTGTGCCTGCTTCAGATGGTGATACTATGGCTTTAATACCAGGAGCGTGTGTAAGCTACCTTGTGGTTGCATCTTCCTGCTGTCACAGGTCTGTTTCTCCCTAAATTTCATCCTAATCATAAGATTCTATTGAAAATTTAGGAAAACCATAATAAATCTCCCCACAAGTGATTCAATCCTTTCTTAAAACCTTCAGAATGAAAGTATTTAAGGGGGGTTTCATCACAGACGTGGTAATTTAGACACTTGGCATTTAAGTTGCACATTCATCAGGCGGCTGTTCTTTGAAATCAAGATTCAGATAGCCTTCATTTGGAGAACATTTGAGTTCATCATCTTGAACTGGTATCAAAGTAAAGTGAATGCTCTGTGAATATGGACAGTGGTCATCTTTGGCAAGATCAAGCTCCCTCCTCCTCTTCTCTTTGGACATTCAGCTGAGGAATGTAGGATTAAAAAGTGGCACTGACAGTCCAACTAAAGTTTTTAATATGACCTGGAGCAGCTATCATCATGGGCTGATCTCCATGCATGGAGAGCTTTTCTGGCAACCGCACTGCAGCATATGAAGGTGTTTAGTACAAAACATCTCCATCACCGTGGCAGGGGAAGCAAAGCAAAGCACCAAAGAAAAATGATTTAGAATGTTAAGAGAAGTAATGGCTGGATGTGGTGTTGAAAGCCTGGCTGGTTTCCAGTGTCTTGTGATGGACAAGTTATGGATGATATGAAAAGGTTTTACCCCACACATTCGTTATTCATTATCTCTTCGGAGGGCCTGGGTGAATGTTCCATATTCTCACAGAAATCGTGGAATCTGGCTTTATTAAGAAGAATTATGACAAAAGTTGTTTAGCCAAATAATGTGATTCTTTAGAATACGTCTCTGTTTCACAATATTTCACTGACGAATGGTGACTTCATATGTCATGATAGGACTTCATAGGTTCCAAGGTATCAAAAATGGAAAAGAAGTGATGTTTGAATTTTTGTAAAGGTTTTTCTGGGCAAGTAAAGAACTAAAAGCAGCCATGGAGAGATTAATTTTAACATGCCAGAGCCAAGGAAATTATCGTAACGTATGTGCCATCAATTTGAAGTGGAGTTTTGACTGTGCAGGCAATAGATCAGTCAACAATTCCAGACTTGACGCTTAAGTGCACTGGCATTAGTCAGTCCATCTTGTTACCTCATCACCTGCCAGTTGAGACTGAAAGCGTTAAGTTTGCAGCAGAGACATGAATGTTTCCCAGTCTCACGATTTGATTAGATTTCGATTTTGATTTTGATTTTGATTCTGACTTTGAAGGTGACAATTTGATTCAGAAACAATTTTAAATTCAGGCCAATACACATTTCACAGTCAAAGCTCTTTTTGTTACTTATATCAAGATTTTCTGGTAACTTTGTATTAATGACTCTGACTGAAGGTTGACTGCATAAGGTTCTAACTGCAAAGGTCAAGGTCATCCATTGTGTTTAAAATTAGGGCCCAACCGATATATCAAGCCGATTTAATCGGCTGATCATATCCCTTTTTAAAATATTCAAAATCGGCCAGAGTTTTCCCAATATAATGCCAATATATTCTTAATTTCTCATAAAACAGTAAATGGTGTTCAGTGTCTCTGCTGCGCAGAATAATGTCGCTGCACTGTTAGTCCAATAGATGGAGCTCTGACTCCATTCGCTCCTCAGTCCCCTCCCCACCGCTGTTAGTCAGTCAGCTACAGGAGTGAGCCATAGCCAGGCGACAATACAAGAGTGGGCTGAGTGGGGCTTGCCGACAGGTATGGTCATAATGGCGTTATGAAATGAATAGTGACTCAAAATGTCTCCTGTTTCAATTTAACTCTCTTTGCCATGTGTCATGACAAGTGACGTGTGCTCCGTTGCGTCGATCATGCTTTTCAATTACGTTACATTGGTAAAGTTGTGCTAACCTAGCTTGAGTTACTCCCTGTCTGTTTATGTTAACAATCACATCACTGTTGTCTATGCTAGGTTGGCAAGATGTATTTAATAACTCAATAATAGATTGACTATTTTTTTTAAGGTTATATAATTAATTTCCCAGAGGTTTAATGCTTTTCTGTATGTTTTTGTACTTAAAAAATTCCTCTCTGTTGTAAAGTTAAACAACAGAGAGGAATTACACTACTTTGTCTTTCAGTTAAACAAATACTGAAAGACAAAGTAGTGTAAAACAGTAAAATGTTCTGCCTGTAATTGATATATTTATTGTTGTAAGTGTTAAGGGACCAATTTTTTTAAGTTAATTTTGTATTTTTTTAATTAATCGGCCAATTAATCAGCAATCAGTATTTTTTTCTGACAAATACTGGCATCAGTATCGGCCTCAAAAAATCCATATCGGTCGGGCCCTATTTAAAATTTCAGTGAACACAGCCCCACCCCAACTTCCTCTTTATACATCACGGTACTTCACTGTCCAGTGCTGAAATCCTTCACAGAGGCCTATAACTGTCAGGTGCTAGTTCAATGTTTTTCCTGGACATGATACTGGTTTGTGAGCTGATGTATATGGAAACATTCAGTGTATAATCAAAACCAACTCATGCCACTGAGTCAAAACTTTGCACTTTCAGAGAGATAACTCTTTTATCTACTTTAAAGCAGCAGCATGACACTCTCTCACATCCACACCCAAAAATCTGTGGTGTGAAAACTCAAACTCATCTGATAAAAATGTTCAAACGACACATTTTACTGCTTTTCACTAAATCAGTTTTTTGTAATCTTTCAACAAAAAGTGACGAATATTTTGTCCATCTGTTGGCCTTGGACCTTCCACCATGGCCCAGCGAGTTCTAAAGTATTTCATGTAATGATTATGTGGAAGTCAAACCTTCATGACACCTCAACAACCTTAAAATTTTCAAGTAAATATTTCTCCTATTATTAAGAATTTATCATTTTGGCAGACAAAAGTCCACGTGAATCCATTTAATTTGAAAGGATAACGCAATGTAATGTCTTCAATCTTTTTTTTTTTTATGGGAACAATAACATAAGATACAAAATATGTGATCCACAAAAGTAATGAAAAAAGTGTTTATTTCATTATTTATTTTGAAAGACGATAGCATAATATTTCATTGCTAAAAAAGCTGATTAACAGATGAAGATATGCCCCTTAAAGGTTTAAGTGTATAATGTATGCATGTACTGATTTGGTGTCTGGTTCACTTCATTTCATACTTTTTCCATCAATTTCTTTTTCAGTTAACATCATCCCTCATGTTGTCTTTCTTTTTTATACCTGATCATTGGAAACATCTAAGGCCTGAGGTCCTGTACTTTGTTTTTGAGTTGTTTTGGGAACATACTGTTCTTCTGTTTTCTCATCGGTCCAATCAATTCTTTTGAACGTGATGTTAAAAATCACTTTGAGTAATTCTTGACAATCTTTGAACAAGTGTCCACTTTAGTTTAAAGGATGTGCTCACAAGGTTTCTGAGCTTATAGGACAAGGTAACAAAGGGTCATGATTATCCTTTTGCCTGCAACTTTATGTAAAAATATTTCAATAACACTTGAAGGAATTTCCGTCCAACTTGGCATAAAATTCTACCTGGACTTAAGGCTGGTAAAATTCCGTTTTGGGAGTCATGGGTTAAAAGTCAAGGTCACGCAGCCTTGTGGCTATTCTTTGCTTTTCATTCCAGAATCTCAAGAATGCTTTAAAGGATTTCTATGAAACTTTGTACAAGTGTTGGCCCTCTCAAAAGAAGAAAATGATTAAAATTTAGACTGATTAGACTGATTTTCAAGGTCACAGAGTCTTATGGTCATATTAACCCTTTCTTGTGAATGTAATCTCATGATCAGACTATCGCAGCACTGCTGACACAGTTTATTTAACTTTGCACAAATGTCTCAGGTCATGAAGTCTCTTGGTCATCATTTAGTGTAGACTCTATCTTATTTCAAGAAGTCTTTGTGAGGATTTTTTTCTAAATTTTGCACAGATGTCTACTTAAACTCTTGCGCATTTTTTGTTTCAAGTATGTGTTTATCAAAAATGCAAAATCTTTTTTTTTTTTTTTTTTTGCAAACTTTGCACAAATGTCACCCCAAAATACTGTATATTATCTCTACAGGTCTGCCCTTGCTTCTGAAAGCAGTATCTTAAAAACAATTCTGGGTATTTCTTCTTTTTCAAATTTAGCACAGAGGCCCACTTTGACTCATTATTGGTGATAATTGGAAAGAATTGCAAAGGCAATGTCAAATGCCCCTCGGCCTCATGGTCATACCTTTGCTTGTGAGCATGATATCGTAATAATTCTTAAAACATTTCTTGTCAAACTTTGCTCATTTTTCCCTCTGACTCAACAACAAATTCTGTTTTAGCAGTATAGGCTCAAAGGCCAAGGTCCTTGAGCCTCATGTTCATCCTTTGCCCATTTGATTTCAACAAATCGTGTTACACCACAGAAAAAGACCTGGTCTCTCTTAACCTGTACATTCACTGAACATTTTTGTCATTTTTCAGAGAACTTATAATAGGGAACTGGCTTTGTTTCTTATAGAAAGGGAGATAAATGAGTTGAAATCATGGGGAACAACCAAAATGAATCATTAATAAGACCTTAATAGAATGTATGGATGTATTTCCACTAAGCCTGCTTTACATCATTGACTTTTATGCCACTATTTTTTCCAGACACATTGACCCACTAAAACAGTTCTGCCCGCTGCTTTTGGGTCCTGACCCAGCCATCTAGAACCACCATTTTAAGCAGCATTAGGATAAAATGAAATATCTTTGATAAAACTGAAGACATACACTTATGAGGACTGCATAGAACTATCAACTTTTAACTATTGATTGATTTAAGGGACTGTGCCACAGCCATCCACTAGATGAATAAAATCTGGAAAATCTGCCCACCTCCAGGCCTTCCCTCTAATTACTGTTGGACCACAAGAAGCAACAAACACAACCAGGGAGATCGGCAAGTTGGTCAGCCCTTAAGGTCACATAGGCCAAGAACCATGTGGTGGTGCTTTCTCTCCCTATTTACTAAATTAGTCACCATTTATTTTTACTCCCTAATAGCTGCTTTAGAGTGTGACAAGTTCACAGACACAAACTTAAATAAGTTCTAAAGATCCCTCGCCAGTGTGTCCCGGAGGCTAGGCAAGGCGGCAGGCTCATTGATTATGTTTAACGTTAGCCTACTGACCCGTACAACAAAGTGACGTGAAATAAACCATGGCTGTGCTTCTGGCTTTATCTGATGTGACAGACCTCCAGTAAATATATATACAGCAGGGTTAAGTTTATACCACTCCTCCACCTTCGTACATGTTTCTTAACATAAAATTGATCGGGTCAAATTATCAGTCGTGTGCACCCTAATTACTCAGATTTAAAGGTGTCAGTGCATCAGTAAAGACAGCTTCACAAGGCTTTTTTCTGATCAGCAGCTGAAGAACTCACCCCCATGAAGCAGCTCTGGTTTTATTTCGTGTAGGAGGGGGGAGGTGGAGGTCTGGTTTGTTGCAGCGTCAATGTTTCTGACAGATTACTGAAACAAACACACCCAAATTACCAGGTGAATATCTGCCAGTCCACAATGAGACATGTCAGGCACGCTCTCCTGCTATTTGAGGCCTAATAGGCAGCTAATAGGCTCACTTTCTTAGAGGTGTTTAAGGTCCAGTGCTACACTCTGTCACTCACTCTTTGACCTCATTGTGTTTTTAATGGTCTAGGCAAGCGTCGCCAGACACTGACGCAATGATGCCTCAATTGCAGTTTAACAAAGAAACAGAACAAATTTTGTTCTCCTTTGCCTTTTTGCACATACTCATTTTACATGTACTGTTACCATTCTTTACACGTCATTGAGGGCAGGGGTGTCGCAGTGTTTCCTGGGTCCCTTGATAAGATTTCATGTCAGGCCCTCCCTACACAGCCTCAACTACCCCTTTGATATTGCTGTAACCAAAGCTACATTACACAAATGACCTACTAAAAGCTTTAAAGCAACAATATTCAACTTTTCCACCTCAAGATAGCTTTGTCAAAGTTAAACTAACAGTGCCATAGCTTTCAGCAGGGAAAATGGTGCCTTCACCACGTCCACAGGGTGTCCCTTTCACCTGCTCCCAGTGCCATGCAATTGTAGCAGAGGGTCACTGTTCACTTATATTAAGTGCATATGGCTTTATAGTACAAGTTCTTATACCAGCCCTCTAGCCATTTGATATAACAACTGAGGCTGAAAGATAGAAGAGGATGTTGATGAATGAAGCTCAGAAGAGTATCAGGGCTAGATGCTGAAAGTGAATCCTTTCAGATATCATTCATAACAGTCTGTGATGCAGCTTTAGGCCCTGTCGTTGGTGTCATCTTTGATTTATGTTTAGAAGCTTTACTGAAGATGAGAAGATGTAACCCAAGTTATGTTTCACCTAAAACCGTGAGAGACTGACCGATCACTCCTCTGTGAGCTGATTCTGATTTCTTATTTTTTTGCTCACTTGACCTGCCAACACAGATTTTTACCAATTGTGTTTTCTCTCTCCAAAGAGTTAATTTGGTTAATTCCTGTCCCAAGCAGTCATATCAGCGCACCTTTAAAAACCATCAGTCCTCAATACAGCCTTCCCATGGACTATAGATATCATAGCAAAATTTAAATACACATACACATATTTCAAAGACCACCCAAAAAAAAAAAAAAATCTGCGACTTAAAAATGTACCTTTCCAAATAATATAGTCATGAATTTAAAAGAAACAAATTTGGATCTTGGTCTGAAAGATATAAATAAACAAAAAACATATTTTGGAGTTTTAAAATTGGAAATCTTTTGGAAAAAAAAACTTGAAGTTTCTGAAAATTTAAGATTTACAGAACACAAGAAGCAGGTAGTAGAAAATCAAGCAGATGAAGCTGTTTGCCTTTAATCATGCCTGCTTTTGAGAAGCTGATCAAAAGATTCTTTTTACTTGGGTTGAGTTATGAGGAAATGTCTGTGGTTTCAGCCCAGAATTATGGCGTTATTATTAGCAGCCAGACTTTGAAGAGACGTTATTGTTGATTAGGCCCATTCAGAAGAAAACAGCACCCTGATTTGGTTGAGCTGATGTTATTTGACCACCAAAGGTACAGCACACTGAAGAAGATACAAGACAAGATTTTATGGATTTTTGACGTTGAAGATTCTGAGTTTGGTACCTTGTGAATAATGTCTTTATAATCTTTTTTTTTTTTCTTTAAACTCGTTGGATTCTTTCTTTATTTGTGTATTTATTTTGACAGTGGCCCTGATCGGCAATCATGATGCCTCCATATGCAAACAATTTGCAAACAATGGACTCTACACACTTTCAAAGTCCAATTCACAAAATCAAAATTACATTCATTCACCTTGTCAACAAACTAATTTAAGCGTGGTACAGTAACGACACCATTTCTGTTGAAAGAAACAGCACTTCAAAAACCTAGACGAAGCCAGAATCGTAATGTTAAATAAAGGTTGTCAAAATGTTCTCCCTTCAATACTTGTTTAGATCAAAATTGTAAAATAGCACAACCTCTCAACAATAGTATATCTAATAGATTGCTAAAACTACACCATTTTTTTTATTTTTTATACAAAAACCCCACGTGCAAATCTGATAGCATGCATGGTTATTTCTATAGGACAGGGGAGCTTTTTTTGACTGTAGTTGTCTTGTGAAACAACTTAAGTACACATAGATCAACCTTTAACCTGTGTCTGGGAGATTTTAAATTAAAAAATTGAAGCAACTGTTATGCTCTCTCCTGATTCCACACAGCTTTGGCTGTTAATCACTTCATTTGTAAAAAGTGATCTGACATTCAGAGAAAAATGAAAATAAACACAACAATCAAAGAAAGCATGTTTAGTTTGAGCTTCCCCTCCTCCGGCCCTGGGTGATCAGTTCTATCTTTCCCGCATCTTGTCAGGCAAACCAAGAGCTCCCATTAACATTAGAGATATGAGTTGTTTATTTGTTCAAATCGCTTCAGAATTACACACAATCCCACGCTGCTCACTAAATCTGCACAAGATCAACTCTGCAGTGAGAGACAAAAAATGAATTATTTTGGCTCACTGATGTTATGAGTGTTCACAGGGATGTGGTCATATCTACTTGGTGCTGCTCTCCATATGGTTGTCATAAAAAAATATGATCTTATAAGCTCAAAACATATCCTTTCAGATTGCATTAAATCAAATCTTGGCATGGTTGCAGGTCTGGCACCACTGAACAGAAAATCACTGCAGTGCTATCACAGTGTAAGTGTGTGGTCAGCAGCTGATATATGTGCAGAAAGAAGATAAAGACACCAACAAGCAAAGGCAAGTTTTATGTTTTGAGTGTGATATTGTGGTGTTCTGTGTCTGTAGAGGTTGGAATCAATATGGTCTAAATCACTTTTTATGATGACATCCCCAAGTTCAGCTGAGTTGAGAGTGAACACGTGTGGTAGTCAAAACACAGCCTCAAGATGAAGAAAGTCCAGTGTCGCATTTAAAGGTCAGTAATGTGGTGAAAAGCATGGGGAAAACAAGCACAAAACAACCTCATGCCTTAACAATACTGCTAGAATGCTAGCCTAAAGATGAGCAAACAGGCCATAACATGCTGTCATTACAACGACAAGGGACTGTTTCTGATCCCAGTTTGTGTAACATCTTTTTGTGTGGCCACGTTTGCCTCTCAAGTGAACCAAAACACGCACAGTAACCTGATGACATTTACTCAATTAAGACTATGAAAATACATATTTCATAAGATAATATTTTCATAATACACTGCATTCATCACAGTGAGCGTAACCTGAGGTGAGTCAGTGAGCCGGAGGTGATGACAGAACACTGTGCAGCAGTTCACCTGGCCAGGTGATGACAAATATGCTTCATTTTGAGGAGAAATTGTTTTGCTACAGCAGTGCATTATTATCTTAAAAACACAGGACTGATTGATGATTTAATATGAACTATATGGACTGAATATTTCATAATGCTAAAAGAAAAACAGACTTTGTTGCTGGCTGTTGCGTTTGTTTTGTTACCATGGCCTTACATACAGTTTGCTGACTGTAGAGACGATGTGAGAATTGTTACCTGACAAGGCCACCTTCTTCATATTCAATCACTTAAACTGATGAGCTGTCTAAATGACTATCTTTGAAATCCAACCTTAAGTGGTATCACTTTCTACATCAACAGGCAAAAAGGGCAGGAAGAGAAAATCTGAAAGTCACTCTGTGCGTCATCACATCATCCAGGTAGACTCAAAGAGTCTGGAATTGAAAACCGACCATCTTATGGTTTTGTAGAAGAAAATACAGTTGAATAGAAAATACATCTGGCACCAACAGCCATGCCACATTCAAAGTTGCATATCAACTTTCTTCCTCATCGTGATGCTTAGTTTGGACTTTAATGGGTACCTTGACCATGTCCACATGTCTTACTGCAATGATTTTCTGCCATGTTGTTGACTGATTAAAATTAATGAGCAGTTGTACGATGTACCTGACTTGGTGGCCAGTGTGTTTATGTACACAAAGTTTGGTGGCCATAGAGACTGTAGTCTTCATATTCAATTAAGTAAACTGATGATCTATCTAAATGACTTTCTTTGAAACCTTGAGTGGTATCGCATTCTGCATCAATAAGAAAAAATCTGCTGACTCATGTACAGGCAGGGGAGAGAGAAAATATGAAATTCACTCTGTGCTGTCATCACATCATCCAGGTAAACTCAAAGAGTCTGGAATTGAAAACAGACAATCTTGTGGTTTTGTAAAAGAAAATACAGGTTGAGAAACAGTAACTGGAAAACAGATCAACCAAAGTATTGTTTTCTAGCATTAACAATATTTATCTGTAAAAGTAACCAAACTCTCCTACACTAAATCCCACACCAATGACATTTTCTCAAGAAAGAAAAATGTAGTCTGTATTAGATTAAGCAAACAACATTCCAGTTTTACTACACATTAAACAGACTGGGAAAAACCAAATACAGGAATAAAGTCAACTTTGTTAATGATGTCTTTGTTTTGTTTTGGGTTTTTTTGCTTAGGCTGGAAGGTTATTGTTGCAACAGTGCTTGGCACAGCCTTTTCCTGAGCTTCCGACTTCTAGCAACAATTTTGAGTAAGATGAAAAAATGGTGTGTGGCTGAACAGAATAACAAACAGGGATCATTTGTGCACCATTGTCTGTTCAGCCTTATACTGTAGCTGCCAAGGGATTTTGTTTGTTTTCAGCTTCGTCAGTGCCCTTCTGTTTTTAACTAAGTGCATACTGATGGCAAAATAGTTATCCACAGGGTTTTTGGACTCTTTTTACCTGTTTTTGCAAGTTGTTGGAATCCTGTTTTACTCATGAGTGCTGTGCCTGTACTGGACTGATTTCCTGATCTCAGTCCTTGTATATAATTCACTCCAAGACATTTTTTTCTGTCTTTGATTTATTGTCTTTTGCATTTTGCCAGATTCATGTTTGCAGTCCAGTTTTGCGCCAGTTCTGTTATGTCTTTACATTGTTTTTTTTTTATAAATATAATTACAGCAGCAACAATGAGTATAAGGAAGCCAGGTGTAGGTTGGACTGTGTTTAGTTTGTAAAAGTGGGCCCCCAGCAGATAGGTAGTGCTCAAGTGACAACTTCAAGAGTTGAAAAAGAAAGCCAAGGTGAAAGTGCCCAATACTGCAGTTCCTCAAGAGTCTGCTTGAGGCTGGCTGCAGAAATCAAGAAGTTACATGACTGTGTGTGAGGAGCGTACACATTTACAGCCTGGATAAACATCCTTACAGTCTGATCCAACAAATTACTTTAATCTAAGTAAATTATGTTATTAATAGCTCACACTGTATGGGGATAACATTTTTATGCCATTCCCCTTTTCATTTTATTGCGGATTTGCAGTTTTGGATAGTTAGTGACATGACTGACAGTGTTACAAGCCCATACAATGTTGCTATTGAGCAGAGGGCCGAAAGTCCCACCTCAACTCTGCCTCTCTGTCTGTCTGTAGGTTGATCCAAAGTTAGGTTGAGTAGGTATGCACAGTTTAGCTGCATCCATAGATTGGCTTCTTATATAATTTCAAGGCCTCCTTTGATGATCATCACATTGCTTTGCCCAATTCTTTCAACAGTCAGTAATGGCGTCCCCATGTAAGAAAGTTACACAGCTTCTGAGTTGAACCTTCATCCCCTTTCCAGCATGTCAGTCCCACTCTATTTATTTTTTGACTCTTCTCACTGCCTTATAAAAAGGTATAAAGCATAAAAGAATTTCTGAAATAAGACCTTTGCAGCAGCGCAACGAACATTAAAATATAGGCTAAAATATTTGATAAACTTTAACTTATAAAACACTGGATATTGTGTTGAGCTATGGTAGTGAGCTGACAAAAAATGTCCGAATAAACTTGCCCATATGTTTTTTGCACTTGAAGGCCAAATAGAAACAAGTAACCAACAGTGCAAATCCTTAAAAATAGCTTCATATTAATCAACAATACGTTGTTTAAAGACTGAGGGGCAATCACATGTTCACAAGTTTCCACAAGATGGGATAGTTTGTTGTCAGTAATAGACCCAACAGCCAAAAGGATTAGTGCCAGGAAGGAGAAATACAAAATCAGATAAAGAACAATTGTATTTGTTGTGCATTGTGCTTAAAAAAATAGAAATGACAATGAAAAAACAGAAAATTGTTCATTTTCGGTATAGCTTTGTATTAGTCTTTAGCTTGAGCATTTCTCAGCATTTAAAATTTCTCCACATTTCTCAGATTTTGTTAGTTTTGTCTACTATAAAACTTTATTGTCATCACTTTGACTTAACTTTTGAAATTTTGACTTTATTCTTGTCATTTTAACTTTTTTTTCCAAATACACGATTAAAAAAATCCTCCTCAATAGTTTTTTATTCTCATCCCTGACCCTAATGTTCCTCTGTATTTGCCATAGAAGAGTGTCGTCGGCCAAACATATGTCTAAAGCCACGCTTACATCTAATCTAATAAATTAGTGGTACGGAGACAACATGATTGGTCCCAGAATTGACCCCTGGGGCACTCCACATGTTGTAAGGGATAAATCAATGAACAAAAACAGATGAAGGGATATAGTAAACAGATGCAGATGCTTCTGTTTGTTTCTGTGACCATGAAAGAGAATCAGCTTTAAAATTATGAATCCCATGGGCCACTTTGGCCACATGCTCTTGATTTTTATTTCTCCTTACATCACACTGTTTTACAGTTCGCATAAGTATTTTATAAGTATTTCCCACAACAGTTGACACAATTTTTATATTGCTCTGCCATGTGCACAGACAATTTACAACATAACAGGAATTCAAAGTGGAAAAGACACAAGCTCTTGAAGCTGATCGTTTATGTGTGTTGAAAACCAAAGCATAGAAAACAAGAACACTCAGGAAACGAACAAAACTTAGGATTAAGTTTAACACAGAACCACGTTGCTATTGTACATGACTTTCGATAAGTTGTTTTATGCAAGTTCGTTTGAGCAAAGCCTTCCTACAACTTTATCTTAAATTTTTAGATCTAAATATTGCCAGATTCTATGAGTGCTATGTGCTCATTGTCTTCTGTTTACATCGGGGTTGAGGAGCAATGTGACAGCCGGGAATAGCCAATAACTGCAGCTAGAGTTGTTGCTTGTGACGGGTGACTTCATAACAATGAAAACAAAGCATTTGACCGGATTGATGGTTATTCATTGTTAAAAATATTGGGACTTACCCTCAAATTTCTTATAGTCTGTCAGTGCAGCATCCCAACAGCTGTCAAACAAAATGTTGTCATCAAGTTTGTATTGAAAATATACTTTTACTCCATTTGGCTACTGAAAGATGCAAGTTGCACATGAATTGTGTTTATTCCATGAACATAATATTTTGAGCCTTTGTTATGAAGGGGTGGGAGGTTGTGTCGGATTGGTACGATCAATGGATGGACTGTGGGGTGGGATGTGGAAAAAAATAGATTTAATGTGATGGGAGGGATTTGCAATATGAAATTTAGGGCCTACTTTAACCTGTTGATTCCCAATCTGGGGTGCGGGCCAATCCTCAGGGTTGCTTGAGATTTCAGGGGGGTTCAAAGCTCTGTTAGCTTGGAGTTGGATAAAATTAGGTTACAAATATATATGCATACTTTCTTTTAAGTTTTTTTTTTTTTTTTAATATGTGCTAACCTCTTCTTTTCAACAATGTTTATTATATAATTTTTTTTCCTGTTTCTGGTGAGGGTGGGGGGTGCCCTCAACCCTTTTTAGGTACAATTTTGGTGAACCACTGTCTTAGTGACAATGTCAAGGCTATCCAACTTAAATAGTTTAGCTGGATAATCTTGTGAATCCTTGTGCTTGAGCAAATATTACTTTCTTGAGCTGGGCTTTGACTTCACACAGCATGCTCACTACATAAATTTCTCACCATGCGTGCAAGCTCTTGAACATTCTTTAAACAGATTATGATTAATATCACACACCCTAAGCTGCATTTAGTCACACAATTTGAAGCAACCCTAAACCGTTCTTCTGGAGTTCAATAAATCAAACTGGTGTTTTCCCTTGCATTAAGTTTTTACCACTTCATCACACCCAGATAACATAATTCTGAAGATAAATGTTGCATCAAAAACAGTATCGCAATTATCCATCTTCCCTCAAGAGTCCGTATTTAATGCACTTTCTGACACTATGAAGACTCTGTGAACATACTCTGGTTCTCTGTGAGCTAACCTTCTGTCCATTAAGGGATTATGTTTGCCACAGAATAGAGAAAACCCTGCTCTGCAAGGTGTAAGCTGTATCATACTTTATAATTTTTCACAGAGCTGTGAGGAGGTGGGGCGGACAGTAAAGCATACAGACCTGCCCTTGTTAAAAAGGCCTTTTATCATTCCTTACCTTCCATATGTCATACTGTGTGCTACAAGTTAACTGAGGGGAGTGGGCTTCCCCTTCCCCATCCATCTTGACTTGATAAAACACCATGCATCATCCAAAAAGAGAGACAAAGACACAGCGGACTATTAAACAAAGGAAGTGTATGTGTGTCAAATTTTGTGTGACAGCCATTTTCAACACTTCTCATATGTATGAGTCATTGAGTTTGATCGTCAACATGCATTTAAATGGACCAAAGTCTTTTGCATTTATTGCTCTCACATGTATGACCTCATACAACACACACCTAAACGCTGACTAAATACATGCTGTTGATTCCACAGGCAGGTTAAGTCAAGAAAATAACCCTGTTCTGATGTCATGCTATTTTTTTCCCATGTCAGGAGCACCAACTGGCCCCGTAGCCACGGAGGAAGATGACAAATGGCAGCAAGCTGGCTCGCACATTAAGATGAAGAGAGAAAACAACGTTTGCCAAAAGGGGGAAATTAGCAGAGTAAGTCAGAAGATATATCTCAACTTACTGCGTCTACTCTAATGTATGACACTGTGCAATGTAAGCATTTTTAGGCCTTTTAAAAAGATTCTCCATCAGCTGCATCTTGATTAATGTCAAACAGTGGTCCAAGTAGTTTGGCTAGATTTGTTATCGCTAATTAATTCAGCAGATCAGGTTTCAGTGTCGGACTGAAGTATTAAACGCTGACAAATCCACAATGGTTACCATAAGAACAGCATGTTTCAGTTTGGGACGCATATCTGATTTTAAAGGAACATGGTGATATCAGCAGTCATCAGCTTCTATCAAGTGTCAGCCGGCTGTTGTCTACAATGCTTAACGTCGTTTTATCTGATGTGGCAGAAAGGGATGGGGAATGCATGCAGAGAATATTAGCTAAAGGCAGAGGAATGTGATGGGCGAGGGCCCTATAGTTACTGACACAATCTGGGATGAGACCTTGAAATTACTTGAACATCAAGACACTGAACAAATGAAACCTATGTCTGCTTACTTCATTGGCTTAAAACTCCAGTTCCAGCCTTTTATGCCTCCACTGGGGGAAAAACATTTTATATTTATCACAAAAGATGGCAAGTTAATAATAATTGCTGTGAACTCCAAGGTGTTGGTGTAGAAAAAAAATGTGGTACATTTCAGCCTGGTGTCTCTTCATTAACAGTATTAAAATGACTCTCTGCAATGCCAAGTTCATCCTTGTTATTGAGAAATCAAATGTTGCACAAGACAATAGCTGTCCCTAATCAGGGACTGCAGCCTTTATATGACATAATTAAAGGCCAGTTGAACCACAGTACAGTGTCAAATTGGCAAGGGATGTCCCATTTGGAAGGCTTCCTCAAATGCAGTCAACAAAATGTGTTATTTCTTCACCATTAAGTAATCCATTTTTTTTTTGTCTTGAGATTTTAAAGACACTTTGCCCAAGTGTCATCTGCATATGGAGAGTCTAATACTGTCCTTCAGTCTTATGAAACCAAAAGGGCACAAAAAGATAGATTGGTCCCAGACTTACCCCCTGGGATTCATATGGGAACAATGCAGTCATCAACTTTCAGTGTTTTACAGTGCTCAGTAAGATTTGTGTGGTCAGACTGATTTCTATCTAACCACGTTTTTCGTTGAAAAAAGAAGGTGGCTGCCACTTAAATAGAAACAACCTTTCACTGTTTTTCAAATATTACAGTAATGAGTAGGACATTACACGGCCTAATGATGTTGACCTCTGAGTTCTAAAATGAAATCAGTTCCATATTATTTTGAGAGAAGAAAATTATGTTTCAAATATAAGCCCTCATAACATTGCATACCAAGTTCAGAGGAACTGCCCACATGAATGTACAGCCCGAAAGAGTTCCTCTGGTTTTTCACTCAGCAACGTTTATATATTTCTTTCTTTCTGTAGATAGCAGTTAATGCTTTTTGTCTTATTGAGTGCTTGCTTCACTACCAAATAATTTTGCCCTTTTAATAAGCTTGCTCCATTTACAACGGATTCACACCAGCAGGTGGTCAGTACAGTCAAATCATAACAGTTATAGATAATTGAAGTAAAGGTTCAACAGTACAGAGGGATGAGAGACAACATGCCTCTTGCTGTTTTTAAGCTGTCCATGCTGTGCTCTCACAAGTGTTTATTTATCCATCCATAAGTATGCAGAAGCACACACACTCAAGTACTCTAATGAGTTTTGTTTTGGAATTTTATATTTTATATTGAGTCCCACTAATAATTATGCTCATAAATAATAATACAGGAAGTCCAGTGTGTTTAACACACACGCCAGAGGATATAGCCAGTGATTCCAGCAAAGAAAATTGTATAATTGTTTATAACCTACTTGCATTTGATGTTGAACTAAGAAACATTCCAAAACAATCTTTTTTGTTCCTGTCATTACGTCTGCCAGCTTTAATAATTTATGAGGTTATGTCTGTATTTTTTTTTTATTATTTAGACTTACATCCAGAAGTGTCCAGTGTGACCATTGATTTGGATTCTTTCAATTTGATGAAAGAATGGGCATTATCCAAATCTCTAAAAGCATTTGTGAGTGAAAGCGCAGCACACAGTGTGTTTGTGTTTCTGTTTTGGACTTGCAGTTGTGTGATTTTTGTATGTTTGTTTGTGTTTCTTGGAGGACCAGATTGTTCAGTGATTGCTCAGCTGATAAGTGGCAGAACCGAGAGGCATTCCAAGAGTACTGTTGCAGATACCCAAAAGTCCAGCCAAACCCTCCTCTGACCTCTGGAACAGCACAAGAGGGCAGCAGCAAAGGTCAGTTTTGTTTGGGCATTCATTTTCATGGAGGTTTGCTTTGGATTGTGAATCGTAAGAACAATTCAAGTGACATCATGTAAACCTGATTCTGACAAATTTGATCTCTGTGATCTGTAGAAGTACAAAGTACAGTTCATGAAAAGATTTTCTAAGAATAAGAAATCAAAAGAGGACACATCAGATGGAATTGATTACATACAGGAGGACTTGAGTAATATACATATAAACTTGGCCATTAAGATGGATTATGTTTTAATGATGGATCGCAAAAGTACAAACGGAAGACAAACTTAGTGTCCAAACCATAAAAACTGCTGGAGCTTGAAACCTGAAAATAGAACCAAGGGACTCATATATCTTACTTATTTCTCTTTCTCTAAGTCTTTCGTAGCTAGTGTTTTGACATTTATTTTGTCCTAAAGCCATGGCTCTATGACCCTAATTTATCAACAGAGAGGTTATCTTGACCATCAAGCCCCCGCTTTTCCCCTTTGGCTCTCAGTTGCTTTTCTGTTGCAGACAAGTATTGTGAGTATGGCCTTTGAACTGAAATTAGAATAAAGACTTAACTTCATACTGACAGGCAGAAACCTCCATACTTTTCACCTTTGCCTGAACTTGGCCTCATGAGTTACAGATAGGAGGGTGGGTATGGCTGCTGCTCTGACAGGAGATAGAGGCCATGCCTGTGGAGAGTACAGACTTTAGAGCTGGGGGGATAATGAGGAATGACAGCCACTTTGTGCTAATGGTTCTGCTGTGTCACTCCTGTGGCAGGCTCACCCTGATGACATCATTGTCCCAAGCGGGCAAGTGACACAACGGGTCCTTTTGGAAATCCATCAAATCATCTGCTGCCACAGCACAACGTTGTCTGGGCTTTTTATTGGTAGTAATTAAACATAACTCAAATTTTATGTTGGTCTTATCAGCCGCCTTTTTAGCTAACAGAGGACAACAAGCCAAAGAGAAATCAGTACTAATATTCCACTTCTCAAAAATGCTTAGTATAAGGTTAAAATAAGGTTGGCAAATTTTAATGCCCAGACACTTGACCTTACAATGTGCCTTACAGCAATGAAATCTGTTAGTTTGTTAGATAATGTTGAAAAGTGTAAAATCTTTAAAACAGATCAGACCTTCATCCATGTCTCCAACAACAGCTGTCACAAGTTAAAGAGAGAAAGAGAAACTGTCAGCATTTAAGTAAAACATTGACATGTATTGGGATTTGCCTACAAATATTTTGGTAATCAAAAAAAGTAATTATCCAATATCAGTGGCCTGGATCTTGAATTTTTGTTCCCATGTTATTTAACCAAGGATTTATTTTTGCCAGAAATGTTTTAAAGTTTAAAATCTTATTTTGACAACCCTGATTATGACGGTGTCATAATCAGAGATATATCAGGTTTAATGTTTACAGTCTGAGTCATCTTAGCCAGGCCCACCAGCTTCTACTTGTCACTCAACAAAAAGTTTATCAAAAATTGATCAGAGTTTGTACAAATATGATATCTAGGATTAGAGGAGGGGGATGTTTTTGTTAGTTTTTATTGGCTGTGATACAAGGATAAAGGCACCTTAATGACTGATTGTTATTGAAACTATTATTTGTACTTTCAATTACTTAGTGGGAACTCATATTTTTCGTATTTTATCTAAGTTTCCGATCAAAACTTAATAACTTCTACATGAACACGAGCCATTGCATTTTTATTTTCAGTCTACATTTGCCTAAATGTCATTATATTGGCCTAACAGAAAACAAGCAATCATGCAATTATATATTACTTGTTTATACAATCATTTATATATACTTTTATAATTTTAAACGCAGGACTTGCTACAAAGTTTGACATGTTTTTTTAACCCCAAAGACAGAAGGAGGTACTGCACCTTAGTTCACGAGGTACATAATGGCAATGCTCTTGGCTGAGGAGGTTTTGTTCCCACATGCAAGAATACATTTTAATTCTCTTTTACTTTAAATTTTGAAAAAACAAAATGAAGCCAAACTTTACCCATTTTGCATGCAAATGACAAGCAGAGTTTTTCCTTAATTCCCTCTTCACAGGCAATCTTATTTTGCACTAAAACTTTATTGCCAATGGATGTAAGTTTGGTCACAAGTGATTAAAAGTACTTATATTAACCTGAGGGGTGACACGGTGGTGCAGCAGGTACTGCATGTACCTCACAGCAAGAAGGTTGCTGGTTCAATTCCCATGGCGATCAGGACCTAGTACTGTGGAGTTTGCGTGTTCTCCCTGTTCATGTGTGGGATCACTCTAGGCACTCCGGCTACCAGATTTCTTGGTAGCACATTCAACATTTGTTTGGGATTTTTTTCTCTGGATGAGAGTGATCAGTTAACCAACAGATCATTGCTTCATTTCCAGAGTCCTGCAACCAACAGTGAACTAAAAACTGCTTTTTCTGCTTTAATTGGAGATACAGTAGGTCTAAAAGGGAATAAGGATTAGCATTTAATCCCATCCTCCAGTGGGAGTAGCAAAGCAAAAGTTGTATTCCTACCGGGCTTGTTTTAGTCTAAACTCTGCTGAGTATCCAATTTTAATCTTAATCCTTTTGTGTTTGTCTCTGAAAGGAAACTCTGAGGTCCAGTGGCAGTATCATTTCCGAAAGGCTTTCTGTAAGCAGGCTTAAAAATTCAGTTTATGGCTCTGTGGTGAAGTGACTTCAAAGAGTAAGCCATCAGTGTAACACTTTACTCCCTACTCATCCACTCAGACTCCTTCACTGAACTGAAATCCTCTCTGAGTCCATAGAAATGAATAACTCCTAAACTCTCGCCTTTGAGCTGTTGAGTGGGAACAGTGAAGTCATCACTCGGCAAAATGCTAACAAGGCTATTGTGCGTGAGATTAACGTTCCCCGGGGGCCCCGCCAGACTGGACTGAGGATTTTTAAGGGGGGCTCAGAATATGACAGTTCCACCCTGAACTCAAAACAGGAGAATAATACACTGAGGTGACCCGCATTAGCACTTGCATATAGGTCCCTACGCTGATGACTCAATGGTATACATGCTGGCGGAGATTCAGCATTACCATGACATTATGTTTGAGTGGGTGTGTTTACACTTTAATCACCATCACCATGACAATTAGGGAAGCTCCAAAGCCAGAGAAAAGGTGCCATCAGTGGTTTGGCAAGGTTATGCAACCATTTAATCAAATTCAAATTTCCCCCTAGTTAAAAAGAGCAGGCAAACACTGAGAGTCCTGAAGCTATTCAGACGTGTTTGAATGAGTTGCTGAGGTTTGTCTTTGGAGTCTAATGGAACGCTTTTTGCCTTTTAGGTCCAATGGCAACTGCATTTATAACCCACATTGTGTTTTCTCTCTATCCAGGCCAGGAGAGGGGTACAACAAAGCTAGGTTTAACATTGTGGATTACATATTTGTTCAGATAAAACAATAAATATAGATCTCCACATTTGTTTCAGATATTTTACACCATCAAAGGTAATTTTACAGGTGTGTATTCTAATGTACTGTTACAGTATCATCTACTTTGATGTTACTTAGGCATGACCAACACTGCATTTGCATTATTTGTGTAAAGAGCATGGTCTGCCACCAAAGTAGTCTAACTTAGATTGTTTTTAACTAGGAAAGAGCTTAAATCATTCTAAAAGCACCTGTGTTTGTGAGAGCTGTCATAACAGAAATATGTTTCATTATGCAAAGATAAACATAAAGTTTGTTTTTGCCTTTGCATTTATATCCCATGCTGGTATTCTTTTCCATACTTTTACTGGCCACTTTATTAGGTACACCATGCTAGTACTGGGTTGAACCCCCTTTGACCTTCAGAACTGTTTTAATTATTTGTGGCATGGATTTAACAATGTGCTGGACATTTTTTTTTAAAGATTTTGGCTCAAATTGACACGACAAGACCTTGCAGTTACTTCAGATTCGTCCTCTCCATATCCATGATTCAAATGTCTTGTTCCACCACATCATAAAGGTGCCTATTGTATTGAGATCTGGTGACTATGGAGGCCGTGTACTGACCTTAGTGTTGTGTTCAGGAAACCAGCTTGAGATGATTTGAGCTTTGTGACATGGTGCTGTTCCTACCATTAGATGATGGTACACTGTAACTATATAGAGATGGACAGGGTCCGCAACAGACCTCCGTGGAGCTCATTTGTTGATAAGGGGGCCCAAAGTGTGCCAAGAAAATACCCCCACACTATTGTTTGTGTGTGAAAGTAAGTTTCTGAATACTCAGACCAGCCCGTCCAGCACCAACAGCCATGCCATGCTCAGAGTTACTTAACTGACACAAAAATCAGGTAGTCTAGCCTCAGCATAAGAGAGACTTATAGTGTAAGTATACTAGTGTATACTAGGATACAAGTGTAAGTAACATTTTAAGTAAATAGATAACAGTAAGTAAGTCCATTTGTTATTTACTATGACCTGTTGCAAGGAAATCTGAGGGCTCAGTGCTAACTTGGAGTTCATGATGTTGATCCGAGTTATAAGAGCTATCAAATTTACCTCAGGAACTCTTCTTATTAAACAATCACATGAAAGTTAGGAATTGTAAATGAGATGGATTTTAGTTTGTACATTAAAAAAAACAAACTTTCTAAGTTTCAGTTGTCCAGAGGGGATTGGGTCTGGGTCAAAACTGGACTGGGATGAGAACATGCATCACACCAATGGGGAGTAGGCAGAAATGTAAAAATGCTGACTATGCAAGTTCTCCCATCTTATATTTAATTTTAGATCAAAGTCCACGTCCCTCAGATTGATGCTGAGTGACATGAAAGTCCCTCTAAGTCAAACTAAGAGCCAGATTCCCATGAAAGCCGGCAGCCTCAGGGCCTCTCAACACTGACATGTTGCTCTGTGCTTGAGTGTCAGCAGTAAATGGATTGTTGCTTTTAATCAATGGGTGTATGTTGGATACACTGTATTTGATGGACAGGAAGTACACATCAAAAAGCACTGGACCTCAAGGGTTGGTTGTAAATTGTAACTTTGAAACCAAGTTTGTTTTCTCAGGCAGTAAGCATTTTAATCAGATTTCATAAATACTACACCACTCATTCACTAAATGATAGTTTCATAAAAAGCTCAGCTGCCTTTTTTGTGAGGGAGAAAAAAATCAAGCCAATGCTTGTTGTATGGAAAAGCTTGAGGTTTTATATTTTTAAGATAAAGGTGGGATACTAGTATCTGTAAACACTTTGGTAGAATGAACTTATTCTTAAATCCTAACCCTTAATTATTGTTGCTGCTAAGATGTTCTGGTTTCTACCAGCACAAACCTTATGATGTTGACTGGGAACAGTCGGATCCAAAATCTGTTGTTGTTGAAACAAACATGCTGATTCCAGGGAGAAGGAGACGGGTAAATCTCTGCTCAGAACCTTCATTTTCATAGCTTTTAATAGCAATTACCACCTTTATTTGGGGTGCTAGCTTAAAGTTTGCTCCCTGGCTTTCCTGGAAATACATCAATATATAATTTACTGTTTGTCCAGTTAATGTAGCCATCATAGTTCGTACAGCTTTGGGTAAGAGCTTATGTTTTTAATTATGTATTTTGAACTTTTGTGCCTATAAAATTAAATATAACTACATAAGACGTATCTGCATGTGTAACCAGACGACTTCAGGTGGCGCTTTGGCATTGCTTTGAGAAAGCTAGCTCTCCAAACATGCTAAACATCAATAAGACAAGACAAGACATCTTTATCATTCCACCCATGGGTGTTATGGCTTGGTTGAAGGCATTTCAATGTTTCATCTGTTCCTTTTTACAAACAAAGAAGGTTCAGATGTATTTTCTGTAGCTTCTCATAGAAATGATGCATAGCTTTAATTTTACACCCTTGGGCTTCCCAGATCGAGGTGATGATTATCTCCCACCGAGATTCCCTTTGAAACAGAAACAGGAGCCCAGATTTAAGGACACTGGCATAGTGCGTCAACCAGAGACAAGCTCTCCAAGAGATATTTGCTCATGCTCTTTGTCTCGGCCAGTCTGAGTTATTCAAGGGGTTTGTTATCTTAGGTCTCCTTCATGCATTCATTCACACCACCCCTCTGCTCCCACACAGAGGGCCCTACTTTTTGTAGCCCCCTGCTATCTTTGAATACACACACTCTATCAAACACTCAGGATCATGTAGACATATATAGTATAACATGTAGGCATGAGCTGGCAGATAAAACCAGGAGCATGCACACAGTGAGAGAAGCTGTAGGACATGCACTCAAGCATGTGCAGCATCACACAGGATTGGATGTTTTGGACTAAAGAGGAATGTTGAAGACAGGCCAGATTTCAGACATCTGTGTCTCCCCAAATCAGACATTTTAAAATGGACTGTCCATAACAAGGACTTGACATTTGACCCGCAGCCTTTCAGCACTGTGTTTCCTCACTCTGCTCTTTCTTCAAACCGAATGATGGAGACACATTCCTTCTTTCTCGGCTCATTCTTGGATATCACTGTTATTTTCTTGAAAACATAACAGCTCAGGGTGTGTGTGTGTGTAAGATACAGACGTACTGTACATGTAGTGGAGATATAGTGGATGGATGAAAGACAGAAAATAAATCTTACTTTCTCCACTCTTTGCAGAATCAAACACCCAGATTGGCTCTGCGTTCTCTGGCCTACAGTGATGGAAAGTTCTTATAAATGTCAGTCATTCTCATATGATACTGACTTTTAAAGCCTCAGAATAAAAAGCACCGTGTCGTTTTATTAAAGGCATTTCCTTTCTTCTAAATCCATCAGTTTTTGACATCGAAGTCCCTTCAGACTGTATCTCCAAAAAGGGAGAAAAAAATCTGGAGATACGCTGTACACAGGACGTTGCCTATAGCCTGTTCATCCTCTCTGTTTGTTGATGGCATGTGAACCAGACTTTCTGCAAATGCTTTAGTCCAAAGTGACAAGCATCTCACACAAGGAAAGGCAACTTCATTACAAGTCTAAATAATTAAGTAAATAAATAGGGCAAGTCCAAGTGAATATAGGTGTTGACAGGCAGAGTGCAGAGGTAATGAAGAGGCATCAGGTTGCAGCATATTATGGGGTGTGTAGCCTCTGTGACCTCAGAGGGAGTTTAATGAATTCTGATCATAGGCTGTATAAAGCATGGGTGTACCTGAAGTGACATCAGCCATTGGTTTCTGAAAAAGCATTATAGATACTGTCATCATAGCATCCTTGCTTCAGATAGGGCATCAGCTAAGGAGGGAGCAATCCTCTTCTCCTGCCTGTAGTGCTGCAAACGTGGGTACCCTCTAGGGGAGAAAACTTAGCATGAATCTAAGGGTCCATGACTGGAGCCACAAAAAAATGTCAGATCTTTTGATAATTTCTGTTCATGCTAGCCTAAAGACAAAGAGCCACAAAGAATTGTCCTTGTGGACTGGGGCATGTCCATCTACGTTTGGTTATCTGGAGGATACACAATCCCAACACAAAACCAGAGGGCAAAAAAGATAGAGTATGTGCATTGAGTATACAAAAGTGTGTTTTGGTTGTAACGTAGATCAACACACAGTGTCAGCTCTTATTCTCTTTAAAGGAGGTGCCCACATCAGATCTGCTTCTTCACACAGCAGATTTTTTGTGTTTGGTCTGAGCTACAGCCAAAACATGTCACTTATTTCCTTTTACTGACCCACTGAACACACACAGGGACACTATAAGGAGAATGTTGATGCTCATATTAAAGTTATATTTCACCAAAACATTCCCAAAGCATCAGAACTTATCCGAAAGATAAGCTCCACACTTCCACAAAAGAATCAAACAATAACCACATTCATTGTTTAAAGATTAAACCATCACGATTAGAGTAGTTTAGGTTTTTTAATGTTTCATCAACATTACGTGCCGATCGGCTTTAAATATTTCTTGATTATTTTCTCCTCTGGAACTCTTCGCTTGATTCTCTAATGTGTGTATGAACACACTAAACAGCCTGTGTGAATATCTGATATTCTAATATTGCATTTACAAGAAACGGTCAAACATACAGCCCATTGACCTTGACCTGTGAATGTGTAAGTTGCTCATCCGTGAGCCAGAAAGGTAATATATTTAAAGTTTGACAAAAATTCATCCTGCTGTTCTTGAGATATTGGATCCACAAGCAGAAGAAGAACATGAGGCTGCATGGCACTGACCTCCAAAATCTTATCACTTTATCTCTAAGTTAGAGTCAAAATTTTAGCAAAGTTTGAAGAAAATTTCTTGAAGCATTTCTCTAAAATCGCATTAAAATCAAGGGTTGAACACAGAGTCCAACGACTTTGACCTTTGACCTTGTACCTCCAGAACTTAAGCAGTTCCTCTTTCATTCAGGCCCTGTCCACACAGAGATGAAAACGTTTTCTGTAAACCCAGCAGAGCTTCAAGATATGTGTCCATCCACGAGAAAACACTGAAAATGCTGTAGTAGATATCCCAGGCCTGTAAGTGGCGCTGTAACACTGCAGCAGACATACACCAAAACCAGAGAAGAAAACGTGCGATGTAAACAAACAAAACAAGATGTGGCATTTGCTGTTCTCTGTGTCTATTTTTTTGCGTCTATTTTCATGGCAGCCATAACAAGCTCATTAGCTTCTGCAGCACGACCCTGACACTGTATTCTGACATTATTTTTATTGTTGTCAGGGTTAGCACATGTGGTTAAAGGGAGAGACGGGACTATGAGCTCATTGTTTCTGAAAATGTGCTTATTCGTTGGAAACACATTTTATTCACTCTGGGATCCTTTTTCAAAAATGTTCAGCTTCAGGCTCCCAAAACACAGGATCTGTTTGGATGGATCACCCAGACTATGAAAAACTTTTGCAGATACTCTGAATCTTGTCTCCATGTGGACAGCCCCTCAGAGAGATCATATAAATACAAATACATATATATATATATATATATATATATATATATATATATATATATATATATATATATATATATATATATATATATATATATATATATATATATATATATATATATATATGTATGTGTGTATATATATATATATATATAGATATATATAGATATAGATATATATAGATATAGATATTTAGATATAGATATATGTTGATAGGAGAGAGAAACAGTGGATACGCTTGTGAAAGGGGGTGCAAGAGAACAGGGGAAGACAATCTGCAAGCTGGCCACAGGCTGGATTTGTACCAGGGCCGGCAGAAGCATGTAAATGGGTCATGCCTGGTTTCTTACCACTCTGCCAAACCAGCTTACCCAACAGTGTTAATTTTGACAGCACTTTTTAATTTAGTTTTAGTTATAGTCTTTTGCCCAAAATATCTTTTAGTTTTAGTCACAGCTTAGTCATCTAAATTGTTTGAATTTTAGTCTAGTTTTAGTTGATGAAATTTCACAACAGTTTAGTCGACAAAATCTGCTGTAAATTTAGTCGACTAAAATATGAAGTGTAAAATGTAAGGCGTTTTTTATGTTCCCTTGAATTTCTGAAGTCATGTTTTACACTTGGATAGAATTAATCATCTAGTAACCCTTTATTGAATGCTAGTAAAGTTTGAATGTATAATCAACAGAAACAAATTACAAAACTTTAATGTGAAATGCAGTCACCTTTATTTAGGCTACCTGACAGAGCATCTGGTAACAATACCAGAACTGACAACAAACAGTGAACCTGCTCTACATGAATATATCAATTCATAAAGTGAGTAGCTCTGATTGGATCGCTCCCCAACTTATCCCGCCACCACGTATCTAAGGCAGTTGTGATTGGATGTCTCTTAACTCATCCAGCTTTTCCACACAACCAAAGTAGCTGTGATTGGATATATTCCTAACTTGTCTCTACTTTCTACATGACGAAATTAGGTCTGATTGGATTAAGTCTCTGTCAAACATTTTCGTCCAATTTCTATATGGCGACAAAAATGTCAGTAAATTTAGTTTTAGTTTTTGTCCATATGCACTTGTTTTTATTAGTTACTGTCTAGTTTTTGTGAGGGGAACAAAGACTGTTGATGAAAACTATGACGAAAATAATAAGTCAACAAAATTAACACAGACCCCCAAGAGATTATATCTTTAAATGTCGATAGAAATTCCGCCAAGTGCTATGGAGATATTGCATTTTTAAGCAAGAGACAAACCTGGGTGCCATCACCTTGCCATCGGACATATGAACTTCAACATCTATCCTCACCATCCTTGAGCCAGGGTCAACATTTGAGCTGCATTTAAAAAAATCTGTCAATGCATTTTTAATAGTGCACTCACAACACCTGGACATATACAGACTAACGCATGGATAGAAGGATGGAGGGATGGAGTCAGACGAATATTCGAAGAGGCTGCCTCTGTAAAGACCTCATTTGTCATTGGGGTGGTTTCTACTTTAATGACAGAGTCAAAAGCTACAAGAATGAAAACATCAAACTCTTAGAAATTTACCTTCTTCCTTTCTAAGTATTTAATAACACCTGTCCTTACACAGACATAAGTGAGTAGAGCAGTTTCTTAAGAACAGATAGATAAAACACAGATGTTTAACTTTTTGTGTCAACACAGAGGCAGGTCAGCCACATGATCCAGCAGTCAGAGTGGCTGTAAACTGATCCTCACAGTCTAAGCACATCCTCTGTGCTGGGGTCCCTTTTCTGCCAGGCACACATACACACTCGTCCATGCACACACATTCTTTTGCAGGCTCTGCGAGGGGCAGGCTCAGAGCGTGCTGGCTGGAAGCTCAGATCTGCTCTCCAGAGCGAGTGACTCTCTCTCCCTCTCTCACTCCACAAGTCGTTAAGTCTGAGTGCGCAGGAGGAAGAGAAAGCAGAGCAGACCAGGGGAGGTCTGACGACAGCGTCCCAGCTTTTTCCCGGCACTGATTTTAAATGCACGGATTGATCAATGCGAGCACACAGTCTGAACCTGGCTGTGCTCTGCTGGAGGAACGTCAAGACTGAGAACAGGAGGCTGTCACTTTTCAAGACATGTGAGCAACTTTTCCTGCCAGGGCGAGAACTTGAAGGATACTTTTGGAATCGGAGCATGAGGATTCATCCGTGGTGGGAGTAGGATTCAATGCTGGAGGTCCTGTCTGAGAATGGATGACACATGCTTCAGGCTGGCTTTAAAAGGAAGAAGGAGCTCCTAAAGATACAAGAACTCATTGGACGTCTTCTCCAAAGCTGATATGATGCTTTGGTGCAACTTTGGCCACCAGTTGCTCTCTTTCGCAGCACTTCTTGTGATTGTGAGCTGCGGAGGAGGGGAGCAGAGAAGAGGGGCGGATAGCAGCAGCAGCACAGGTGGCAGCAGTAGCAGTGGCAGTAGTAGTAGTAGCGGAGGGAGTGGTAGCAATAATTACAGCAGCAGCAGGCGCTTCCACAAGATCCAGCATGGACAGTGCACCTACACCTTCATCCTACCTGAGGGCGATGGAGGCAGAGGATCCTGCAGGGAGGCCAGAGGAGGAAATGTGCAGCAGCAGAATGCCAATTCTCTCCAGAGAGACGCACCACCACTTGAAGTGGACTTCCCAAGCCAGAAGATCCAGCAGCTTGAGCACATTATGGAGAATTATACTCAGTGGCTACAGAAGGTAAGGAGGATGAGTGGGTGTGTTCATGCAGTGGTAAAGAAAACATTTACGCACCTCAAAAGCCCTGAAATTTTCTATATTTACCAAAGTGAGCTGCATGGGTAGATTCAAACAGCATTTTTTTAAACCAAGATTTTAATCTAAATTTTACCTGGTTTGCAGCTCAGTATCCCATCATACTTTCAAAATCTTAGACACCACCCAAATAGGCATAAAATATCCTTAATTTTTGGATTTTTTTTTAATCTGCTAGACCCTTAGTGTTACCCCAACATCATTCCTTTATTACATAACACCCCATTTACACAGAAAGCCTAAACATGGTTGCAGATTAACCAGGGAAAGCTGCTTCTATTAACCTGCGAAACAGACTCAGATTTGACCCTGAATTTCACTTACAAGCCCCAAAGTACACCCACCCCTCCATGCATCCATTATTTCAAACCCTACACACATGCATATAAATCCTAAATTTTCTGTTTCTTTACAAGGATAAGATGCAACCAGCAGAGTATTCACTTTGACTTTACCCAGACTTTTACCTAATAGCCCCTAGGTATCATCCCCCTGTTCCTCTATTTTCTGACTTTCCAGTCAATCGTGCTCTAAAACTGAAGATGTCCTAATTTTACCTAACTGAGCTGCATGTGTGAACTCAAGCAGCAGGGTTTCCCAGCCAAACTTTATTCTGAAATGTACCTGCTAGCTCCCTGGTGTTTGTGCTAAAATCACCCAGTCACTATTCTAAATCTCATTCACACATGAACAAAACACGAAAAAAATCTAAAAGTAACAGAATTGGTTGCATGTTTGAATTCACCAAGCCTGATTTTTCAACTAAACTACCCTGAATTTTACCTTTTTCCATAATCACACCATTTACACATGCACATAAATACTGTTCTGCATTACTAGAGTTCATCCTGAATTATACCCAATAGCAACCCCCCCCCCCCCCCATACATTCAGCCATTAGGTGACATTTTAAGCTAACTGCAAAAAAATACAAATTTCCCTGAGTGAGCTGCATGTGTGATCACAATCAGCAGGCTTCTTCACCCTGGCTGTATCCTGAATTGTTCCTGCTGATCCATTAATATCCCCCCCTCATCCTTCCATTATGTGAGATCATATTCACACATGCTTAAAACCTTGATCATGTCTGGAATTTACCAGGATGAGCTGTATGTGTGAATGCAAGCAGTATTTTTTTTTCACTCACATTCTTCCCTGAATTTGCTTTGCCAGCTCCCTAGCATCTCCCCATCCCCCAAACATCCTAATATTCCATAAAAACCTGAATTTTACCTCCTTCCTCCATGTACTTCCTTCACTATCCATTCATTATCCAACCCCATTTACACATGTACACAACCCTGAAAAATTCCTCATATTTCCCAGTTGAGCTGCATTTGTGAACAAGAACAGCAGTGTTTCCTGAACTTTACCCTGGATTTTTACCTGCTCTCCCCTTCATGCGTCCCTAACTTTTCCATGACCTCAAACCCCATTTATACAAGCTCCAAAAACCTGGAAATATCCTAAATTCACCGGGGATGTGTGTATGCAAACTGCAAAATTTTCACGCAGACTTTACCATGAGTTTTAAGAGCTAGTCCCCTGTACTCTCCTCCTCCCTTGCTTACCATTTCTAGGAACCCAATTTACGTATTCAAACCCTGATCATTTCCTGAATCCACCACAGTGATGTGCATGTGTCAAAAGAAGAAACAACAGGGTTGTTTTTGCTGACCTCGCTTTCATTTTTACTTGAGACACTCGCTGAATTTTCTCCTCCCTTACCCGTCCATTATCTCAAACCACATTTACATGAATCACATGCTCAAAGTCCTTTAAATTTCCATGATTTTACCAGAGTAGGCTACATGTGTACTTCACTCTTAACTGCTATTAAATTTACCTATTGGCCCCATAATATATCCCCTTCTCTTCCCTTCCGTAATCTGAAATCCCATTCACACATGCATGAAAACATTCGAAAGTTTCCTGAATTTACAAGGAAGAGCTGCAAAGAGTAGGTTTTTCCTCCAAGACTCTACCCTTATTTTACCTGCAAATCACATGGTATTCATAATCCAATGAATAAAAGAAGTCAGAAAGTGATCAGATCATACTTGTGCATAGAAATGCACTCTTAAGTTGCCCATAAAACCCAAGAGCTATAAAAATATTGTCATCCAGGCAGGTTTTGAGTTGTTTTATTAAATGAAATGATGTCGGCTAAAATGTGGAATGAATTTGAAACAAAACCCCAAATAGTTCCTGTTTCAAAATTCTCTTTCCATTTGTAATGTCTGAAAAGAAAAAGCTATAAACTTTCTTATTACGTAACGTCAGGCACTAATTTGCATTTACAACAACTCTGCGTGAGACTGAATCTGTGCCTTTTGAAGCGGTTCACTCTGTCCTATATTCGTTGGGGTATTTGTGTTTCCGCGGGTGTGTGGTCCCCCCACCGAGTCTGTGTTTGTGGCTTCTCGAGAGATAACTTGTTTTGGTTTCTGGATGGGGCTCTCAGAACGAAACCCCGGCTGTGTTTGCTGTTTTCTTGCAGATGACACTTTATTTGTCACAGTGTTTGTTAGACAGAGAGTTTATGTGCTTTAGGAGGGGAGAATGTTTTTGTTCTGTGTGATGCCGTGTGACCATTTTTAAATAGATTTGTCCCAGAGAAGCACATATGATCGTGGTGCTGGTCCTCTTATAACTGGCAAACTGTTAACACCCCTCAGTGCTGTGTAAATCATCCCAGTGTCAGACAAACTCGAAAAATCTTTTCAATTTTAGATGATTCACTAGTCTTTGTAGCTAACGATTCTTGAGAGGCATGGGGAAAAAAATAGCTTTTAGGTCTTGCAACTGCTATGCAATCTTGTGTGCACATGTTGATTTTTTTGCAATTCAGTCTTGTATGATGAGCTTAATTATCTTTTGACATCTCTGTTAGCTGCGGTATCTTAAGAATTTTGTGCAAAATAGTTTCTCATGTTTACGTAAAACTTTTTCGCCTGGACAGAATATGTCATCATGATTATATAAACTTTATTGTCAGCACAAAATCCTTGGCACATGCATTTTTCTTGTGGGACCTCTCTGGTAAGCACGTCAAACATTCTAATCAGCACATAAAACCATGTTTTGATCATGTAAAACTTATCAGTGTAATGCTTTCCTGTAAGCGTGTATTGTGTGTATGTAAGACTTTACCGTGAGAAAGTAAAACACACAAAACTAATAACTCATGAGTTTGTTAAAAACCGTTGTATTTGGACAAACCTTTCTAGTGGGCACATAAAATTGTCTTCAGATTGTACCCTTTATCATGTCAATGTATTACTTTCTTTTTAGCACACAAAGCTTTTTTAACCTGCCACAATAGATAGACAACATGATATATACTACACAGGACTAGTTCATCTGGGCAACAGCTCAATGAAAGTATTCAGAGGGGCAAAGCCTTTTAAAAACATGTCCAGAAGGCAAATATTATTTAGTTCTGTCAATCACATTCATCATGGGCCTGTTGATGATGGAGTAGGCAGGCACGAATGCTGCAGAATAAAGTCCATGACGCAAGACAATTTCACACCCCAAACTCTTGCCAAAACACACTGGGTCTGGGGTGATAATATCTTTTTCCGAGAAAAAATGCTTTCAGTTGTTCTTGGTTCTTCATTTAAGAAGAAATGTTGCCCAGTTCTGATAAAAAATGCTACTAAAGCAGGCAGCATCTCCGCTTATCTTTGAACAAGCAGCCATTATTTACAGGCTTGCAGTCGCCTCTCACTTCTTCAACACAGTAATCGATCCCCAAACAACCATGCCAAGCTTGCCTGTTTTTTTTCCAATCAACCCCTGGATTAGTTTGTTTGCAGTGATAACACAGTTGACCCTGCAACTGGCAGATGAGTTAGCTCGTCACGCTGTGGTAGTGATAGAAGCAGCAGCAGCAGTAGTAATAATTGGATAATGGCTAGCAGGCAACCAGGCTGATCACTGGCAGTTTCTCTGCGGGCGTCTCTGCAGGTGTTACGTAGTAGTATGTTCCCATACCCTTTGGTCTGCCAGCCCCTTTTTTCTTAATAGCCCTCTTGATGCACAGTTTGTTTACACTTCTATCACAAGGGGTGTGCCACATTGCTAAATATGCTCATCTGCATAATTGTACATAGAATTTTATTATCCGCTGTAATTGTTATCATTATATAGTTTTGTTGGTAGTTTAACCTGCTGGCTTTCTTTCCATAATGCACGATGTGACTCAAACTTATAGGAACACTGCCTGTGATATAAGAACATAAGGCCAACTCGGACCCTTTGACCTGCTTCAAAATACTGCCAATGTGAATATGAAACCATCCAAATATAGTGTAGGAAATGTTAAAATGTGTAGTGTTTATTTCAATTAAACTGGAACAAAGCAGCCAAGCTGTTGGTGTGAGAGAACGAAACACTTTGTTCATGAAAAATGTACTTCTTTACACTTATGTAAAGCACATTTTTCCAAAGCATGAGAAACTTCTTTTACTCATCACATGTTTTTTGTTTTTTTGTGAGATTGTCAATCTTTGTCATGGACATTCATTTTTATTTGTTTGTTTGGTTTCCCATCCCTGTCTCCTAAGAGTCTCCATAAGATTTGACAAATTGGCGAAACAAATCCCATTTCTAGACGCCAGAGCTTGAAATACAATGTATATTTACACTGCTGTGTTCTTATGTAACTCTGTGCGTTATCCGAATTGAACTTTTTGTTCTGGATGTCAAACAGCTGTCTCTTTTTAAAGCCTCTACTTAAATCTTTGAAGTCTCCCTTATCCTTATCCATGCAGCAAACACATTTTTTTTTCTTCACATTATTCTTTGTTTTTTCTTGAGTAAACTTCCCTTTGACTAAATTCCACACATATGTCCGTTTGAGTTGCGTGGCGTGTCGGTCATAGAGCAGAGGTAGTTACATGTCAGTCACCCCGTGTTCTCCAGTGGGCTGTCTCTTTAATGGCAGGAAGTTAGAGAAAACCCCCCAGAGACCCTCAGAGAGGAGGAACAGACAGAGACAGAGAATGCTGCCTTTATTTATTCTGGGTAAGAACGTGCGAGTACAACTCAGAAACCAAGACTTAAAGACAGATAAAAACATAACCTGCTGGACTTTCCCGTTAAATAAAACAAATACTTTTATTGAAGTGATCTAATATTAAATAACTCCTACTTAATTGCTCTGGAAAATCCAAATTAGAATTTATTTATAGAGGCAGAGAGATGTTTACTATGTTCAAATATGGTTCTACTGTAGTGTTAATGATGGCTGATATGGTTTGGCAGGCTGTCTGCTTTTCTAAGCTTTGAGACTTTGTGTCTCCGCAGAAAGCCAGACTATCTCTCCCTGAAACGAACACATGAATCAAATAAGCAAACTTCCAAATTCAGCTTCCCTGCAGTCAGGGTATTAAAGTATAATTTACTGTCAGGCAAGGTATGGCTGAATGGAAGAATGCACAAGTCACTCATTTCTTCTTTATCCCTTAAAATTTAAAATAGATGGATAAAAGAATAATGAATGTATCAGCATAAGTAAAGAGCTATATGTTTCCTGTCTTGTTTCCATTTATAAGGAAGGGGAAATAAACAAAAACACCAGTTTATTTATTTTTTTATTTCTTTCTTCATGTTTTGGATGGATTGTACACTAATGGTAAGTACAGCTGCTTCTTCTTCTACTATAATAATGATAATGATAATAAATGTCAGTTTTTTTCAAATGTTAATTGTAGCAGTTCCTTCAGTTGTTGCAGTAAACGTATTTTTCCTACCATTAGTCGTGCATCTGTCTTAATAACTATTTACCCATCAAGCCATTCCTCCATCCATGTATCATCAATATATCCAACCATAATACTGTCCATCCCTCCATTCATCCATCTATTTATCCATGAAGTATACTGTCCATCCATCCACTATCCATTCATCCATCCATCCTTCCATTAATCGATCCGTCAATCTATTAATACAGTATGTCCGTACATCCGGCCATATGTTATACTATAGTACATTTATTCATTTATCCCCTCATCCATCCATTGATCGATCAATCCATCCATTATACTGTCTACTCACCATCCATCATTCCTCCATATCCACTCATTAATCTATCCATCCATCCAATTATCCTTCTAATCTTTTGTTATTCTTTCCTTTCATACAAACATCCTTCCATTTTTTGATCTATAAACTCGTTTTACTTTCCATCCATCTGTTGATCAACCTGCTATACTTCTCCATCTTTTCATCCATCATCACACCATGCATCCATCCATTCACACAACCATCCACCCATTGTAATATTAGTTCATTCAGCTACTTATCAATCAGCCCATTTATCTATACACCTCTCTATACGCAGTTCATTTATTCATCCATCCATTGATCCTTCAACTATACCATCCATCCATCAGTCCTGTTTCTCTCAGAGGAGATCATAGATTTCTGCTTTTTTCCTGAATTAATACATCATTATTTCAGAATTAAAGATAAGTTTCTGTGTTGAAATAAAAATCTGCTCCGTCTTAATACTTTCATAGTTTTGAACCAAAATTAAGAATTTGTCTTTGTTGTTGTTTAATTAAGTGCGATGAAAGTACTTTAACTTTGGCTCCCTGCACCCTTTTTTTTCCAAAGTTTTGAGCTCCTAAATTGGATTAGCACATGAATTTGAAATAAATTACCCAAAGCTTGTTTTATTTTTGCCGACAAAGCAAAGTCTGAACAGATAACACCTGTCAGGTTTGATGGATTATAGAGGAAGCAGAAGGATTAATAAAAAAGGAGCTTCATCACTACACGCCTGAGATGATTCACCTCCTTTTAAAGAAAAGCCTCTTGGCTGCTCTGCCATCTGCCTGCTTCTCATTTACGTGCTGAAAGTAAACTTTTCACTCTTCAAGTTGGAGGAAATGGTCATTTCTCATCAATTATCCAGGCTTTGGTTGCAGCTTGTTCCAGTGAGATGTTGATGGAGTTTGTAATGAAGGAGGTGTCGGGTGGTGGTCGTTCCACCCAGCTGCAAACTCAGATAATTTATCTTAAGCTGTAATGAGATGGAAATATGCCCAAAATAGGGCTGGAAAACAGTGATTTTTAAACAAACCAATATATTTATTTGAGGTATAGTAATATAGAATAAAGTAATGTTTCATATACTAGTATTCTTATTTGTGTTAATAATTTTTTTCATTTCCTCAAACTTCCTCTTGCCGTTGATGTTGAATGAACTGATTGTAATAAATAGCTGCCGAACCTAATGCTTGATAGAAAAGAGAGTTTACAATAAGAACCACAAACAATGTTTGATTCACCCATTAGAAAATATTTTAAATGTTTTGTTTGCCATTAATATTTCCTCTATTTTAGGAGCATTATTTTTTTATAAACAGATAAGGGAGTCGAGTTTCAGTTACGAATCAGTTCCAACTAATTTGAGACAAGCATATAATCCGTTTATAATAAGCATATATTTATGCTTTACAATGCCTGTATTAATGCTTTCCCCTTGTTTAGTGATCCTTGCAAAACATGGATGTTAAGCCCTTGTGAGAGGCAGTCAGGATATATGACAATGAAGGAGTAGTGGAAATAATCCTTGTGGAGAGGAGACAGAGTCAGTATTTGAGTGTAATGTATTTTAACATTTTTTAACAGCTTTGTGTGCAAAATCTGTGGCTGAGCTTTTGTGTTTCTGAAATCTTATTTCTTTTAAAGTGTAGGTTTGTGTTTTTTTAACCACATTTGTAGTCACAGAATCTTACATCTTTAACCACCAAACTCTTAATAGTTCATAATTAAGTCAAGTATGAGCATATGTAAAAGTTTAAAGGAAACTCCTCAATGCATGAAGAAGATAATGTGTTTACAAAGAAGGGATGAATTTCTGTTTAAGGAAAATCCCTGATTTCATAAGGCATTGTATTCACAAGTAAGAAATAGACATGAAGCTCTATAGGCTCGACCTTTGACCTGTCACCTCCAAATTCAGATAAGATAATAATTTTATTAGATTGAGCATTTGCACATAGATTTTTGAAAACAGGTTTTTTAATGGAGATATGGTGTACTTAAGCAAGAGGTGATTTAAAGGAGATCCAACTATGTGTATTAAAACGAAATATTTGAGTTCCGCAGCACTTGTCTGGATCTGAATGAAGTCTTTGCCAGGAGTTTTAAGTTTACATGATTGACTGTGACTAATATCAGCTTATCGCTGTGCTGTTTACTCCTGCCTATCTCTTTGAAGGATGTGGTTTAATGCAGATGGAATAAGTCAAGATTTATGGCATGGTGTGCTGTAAACTGACATTCTTGCTGTGTAAATAAACCAATTATACTGTGGAATTCTTTATTAAGGAGGCAAAAATCCCCACATTTCTGCACAAGATAAAATATGTTTATGTAGTTAAAGAAAACAAACTCTGTATCATTATTCATGATTTTTTTACACCTTTTGTGAGTTCTTAAACCTGCAAGTGTTTCTGTCTGGCTCCCCTAAAGTGATCCACGTGTCAAGGAAGGCCAGAGGTGAAATAACACCGGCTTTATCTTTGCTCAGTGGACCTCATCCGTCTGTGATAGTACAAGTGATACTATGAAAACAGCGCTGTGGCGTTCGTAGGCTGGCGGATTGACTAATGAGACCTCTGAAAAGACTTTCACCTCCGATTTTAGAGGGGGGACCTGTGGAACATGTCTGCCATCACCACTGATACCATCGTACTTCTTTTTGACAGGTTTCATAGTTTCATTTTAGTCATTTAAAAAATCCCAAAGTAACGAAGTAATGCCGAAGTAAACTCATTATCTTTCAAGCAGTACATGGATGAATATCACTGACTGCAGAAACCATAAGCGGCAAATCCAAGATCAGCACAATAAAGGAAACTGTGTACTTGTCAAAGAAAGAAGCCTTAAACTAGGGCTGGGAAATAAAAAAATTAAACATACATGTTTTATTATACATTATACATGACTTAGATCTTGATTTTTTTCTGCAGATGAATGACAAATGGCTGTCACAATACCACAATTGTACATTATTAGAATATTCTAGATTAAATTATGCAGTATTGATATTTGTTGGATACAATGGCAACAAAACAAAATTCCAGGACATATGATGCTGATCTTTTTGTTAACAAAAATGGCAGTCCATCTCCTACACACTGTATAACTTGGACAGAAAGATTGGTAACCATTTTCTTTGTCAACATTTTCTGTACCTATATACCGTAATTTTTTTTGCTGTTAAATAAGGTCTAATTTTGCGGGTGCATGTTATACACGAGTACAAGCAAAATACTTACCATATTTTGTCTCGTCAACATCACGATTGCAACACATCTGATAAAAAAAGCCAAAATATTCTCTTCCTCTGCAAAAACACATGCAAACACAGGAAGCTGCCATCTTATGAACAAGGGGACGCAAAATAGCTGCGCTGTGATTGGTCCAAGACATCAGCATGTTGATAGCTGTTCTCTGATTGGTCGGTACACTATGACTGAGCATGCTCGGGCAGAAATGGAGAAATTGCGCATGCGTTGAGCAAAGGGTGTTTCTGCATCTGTTTGACAGAGAAAATAGTCCACGGTTTTTGTTGTAAAAATACTGAAATTTCATTGATTAAAACTTTGAGTAAAGGTCATTTTTGAGTGGTCTGAGAGAGTAAGGTTTGGGCAAAATTTGGGTGCATGTTACATTGGTGTACAGTGTTTTTCCAGGCAAAAATCGTGAAAATATGGGGTGCGTGTTATAATCGAGGGCGTGTTATAATAGAGAAATTACGGTACATGTTTAAAAATGACAAACTCCAAACATTTTGTAGTTTTTAGATATTAAAAAGTGCATATATGAAATGATCTTTTGTCGTGTTTTTTCTCAAAAAGAGGGAGCACTGACTAAATTGTACAAATATATTGGCCACTCTGCCAAATCTCTAAATGTTGTCAGCTTATTTGTGCTATTTCTACAGAGTGTATGAGTTTTCCTGCAATTTCATGAAATTTAAGCATCAAATTGTCTTACATTTGTTGTCAAAAACTGTAGCTCTGCTTCACCAGCTCCAGCCTTAACTTTTTAACATTATTACTCTCGGGTCAGTCAGCCTGTGACCTTGTGCTTTTCCCTACATGAAATCAAAGTGGTACCTAAGCTTCCCTGAATTGATTCTCCAGTCTGTAGGTTTTTGTGTGTGTCAGTGACTCACGGAGTAGCAGCAGTGGTGTCCTGCTGGGCTGACATTGTCTGTCCAGGTTAAAAGCTCATTTATGCTCCCTTTACGAAGAGTTAGACCTCTCCCTGCCCATAAACTCAAGCACATCATCTGTTACATTAGGTAACATATTACAGAATAATCTGTGAGGGTATGGTCTCCCACAGACTTTCACTTCTTAAAGGTGTAGTTCCAGTATTTTCAAAGTTGGGTTTTTATGAGTTTCATTTCAATGAGTCACAGTGATTTTATCTGTAAGGAGAACTCTGATGCTGAAGTTATGCTATACATTGCTGCAGATGGGGCCAAGAGCATAGTGTAATTTACTCATTTTTAAGTGAAAACATTCGGACATAACAGCATAGAGGCTACAATGCACCGATCACATCTACAGTGTTAATTTTTTCATAAGCCTTTTCGATTTAGTACAACCTCCGCACACAGCATAGCCTACATGTTCTTCTGCCGGCAGTAAAGGAGAACCAAAACAAGGGGAAACCTAGCATTAAAGTAAAGCACTGTGAATGTGTTCAGTGCAGTGAACAATCACCCCAATGCTGCTGTTTTGGTTTGCTTAAAGTTCAGTAACGCTTTCACAGAATGGAAATAAATAGGTGTCACAAAAGGAGAGCACGGACTGAAGGGATCATCTGGATCAGTACAAACCATAAATGAGCCTTCAGAAGGTGCAGAATAACACTGTAGTGTTCGTATGTGTAATAAAAACAATAGCAGTAACTTCATTGTCTCCAGTATCTTACCTTGATGTGATCCTTTCATGGATTCATTACTTTACATTACATAGGATTAACATTACTCTGATTTCCATGTAACCAAAGGTGCAGCTGATGGCAGCTGATCAGTCAAAGTCACACCCTCAGTTTGTGACATGAGCACCGATCCTAATCATCTCAGTCGACCGGCTACACCCGCTGCTAAAAGACAACACCACCAAATAAATCTGCCATGAAGCATTATCACTGCGGGCTTTTATTTTAGTTGCCATGGTACCAAAAATGTATCCATATTAGTCAATTTAAAGAATATTATCAGTGAAAATTTAGGGTTATTTTTTATTCCAGACATAAAATTCCAAGTATACTTCTCAAAAAACAGTTTGGAAACGTTATTTTTCCAATTTGATGATACCAATTCGTGGAGCTTATAGTATTAGGAAGCCTGAATAGTCACCTTTGCAATGAAGTACAACTTGTAAGGACCGTGCATTTGTGGAATAATTAACATGTCTGAACATGAGGGTATCACCAAAATGGGATGATGATGATAGGATAATATTTCCAAACCTTTTTATTTTGAGAAGTAGCTGTCAATAAGAATACTATTGTTAGTAGTTTTTCCACAGGCATTCTTTTTATGGAGCTTTCAGCCTGTTTTATTTTTTTTTTAATCAACATTGAAATACAATGTATTGATATAAACAATATTTCCTGTCTTCACTGAATGAATATCTTTATTGTGAAGGACAGGACAGGTAAGAGGATAGAACTGGATCAATTGAACAGTTTTGATCAACTTACCTTAAGATGTGATTTATTTCCCGGCCCTACCTTGAACACACAGTGGTAATTTAACTTAATTACACCACATGTTGGGTAACATCAGGATGCAGTTAACATTTTTCATTGGACAGAAGATTAAGTGTTCTGGGCAGTCTATCTGTCTTAATCACACCAGTGTTTTTCACTGCTTGTCTAGGCGAGCGCTCGTTGGCCCTGATGAAAGAGACGTTCAGAGCAGACTGAAGCAGATAGCGGCCCTCCGTCTCAGTCTGCTGTGGGGGGTGAACAGAGAGAGAAAATGAGAGAGTGATGTAGCAAACAGCTGTTGGGGAAGCATTTAAAGTCAGATCTTTCCTTCCTTGACCGAGGGTAGAGTATATGGACCCTGATAACATTCCTGACCAGTCAAAGGTGGCGTGTGTTTGTCCAAGGATTACTTCCCTGGCCCTGCCTGCTAGGCGAGGAGCCTCAGACAAGCTCAGCTCTGACCTTGAAGAGGAAACAGACAGAAACAAGCTGCTGTACACGGACAACTGTAGTAACAATTACTGTATAACTGCGGGCCATCTTTGCAAATGTGCTTGCTGAAAGAAGATCCAGAAAAATAATTCGAAGCCTTTTGATGGAAGCAGGAAAAAGTTGTCCATCATCAGCTTGCAAATCAATCACCAAATCAAAGTAGGTGGTCGTACCTTGGTTATAAATTAAAAGAGCTTACCTTGAACTCTTTGCCGTCATTACCCTACAATTGTTTAGTGTGTTTTTCTCCCTTAGCACACAAACCAACCCATTAGCCCAACTTATCAGAGTAAAAAAACGCTAAGAATTAAAGGTAAAAAAATATAAAATACGATAAAAAAAATAACTTGAACGGCATAGTTCTTCAAGGCTTTCACTGTGCTATAGCAAGTCAAAAGTTGATTATGCAAGGTCTCACAAACACTTACACCCGAGGGTCATCTGGAGTCACAAATGGACCTAAAATGCATGTTTTTTGTATGTGGTCAGAAACCAGAGTACCCAGAGAAAACCCACACTTGATCTCCTAGATATTTTTTGTATATAGATAAATATTTTGTACTAGGTCTTACATGTACTTGGCTACACCTGGAACAACGAAACAGCACCACCTTGCACCTAACCTGAAGCAATTTAACCCCCCAAAACAGAAAATGAAAAAGTTGGCAGAATCAACCGGAAGTACTGTCAAAATGTTTCTAAAAGGAAACATTTTAAGAATTCTACCTTTTCTCCGACCGAGAGAGTTATAGAGAACATTTTTTTCATCATTTGTGTCAATAAATCCGAGCAATTAAGCATTTCCTCAGATGTTGAAGCATTCCCTTCTTTCTGAGATTTCCTAAACTGGCTTCGTAAATGGACTGAAAAAAATGATTGTGCCTAAAATTAGGGCTGGGAGATATATTGGGCTTTTGAAAAATATTAATATGTATTTTGAAACAAGATATAAGTTTAGAAAGTATCATCTGTATCTATATAGTTGTTGTTGTTTCACTGAAATAGCACTAAGAGAGCCATCATGTCAAGTAATTCTCCTGACTGTGTGGCTTGTCCTCCCTGTCTTTCTTTTTCACAAAAGCAGAATTTACAAAAACACAACAGCCCACACCATCCCCTGCTCACTTACAACAGTAGTCTCATCAGCAGCTCCAACTCGGAGGGAAAGTGAGACAGGAGAAACACTACTGTAGAGGAGGAGGCTGGATGGTAAAATGAAAAAATAAGGACTCAATGATTTACGTTCAAGATCTAAGATGAGCTGCAGAATTTTGTTTTTTTGTTGAGAACGCCAAAACAGGTGGCCATAAGAGTTTGGGTTGAGCATGATTAGTCTTTTCTACATTTCACATCAACGCCACACTTTGCAATTTGATGACTGCGTGAAATGATGAGCTGCAGCCCCAAACCACAATCGTTTGTAGCTATCTACATCAAAACTATCTTACTTTAAACAAGCTTCATTGACCTTTTTTTTTTTTTTTTAATTATTCATCTGGAAAAAAATATGTATCTGGTATATTTACAGTTGTTATGGGTTTGTGTCATTTTGCAAAATAGAATAGACATTTCTTTTTTTTTTTAATAAATCAGCCAAATCAGACAGTCATTGGATTAATTGACATGTACCCTGGACTATCAGCTATAAACAATTTCAGTGAGTGCTGAGGTTTTGACTTTAAGCTTTTTTCACCCGTAGGAAATGGATAATACAGCTTAATGCTGATAAAAATGATCAATCACAGTGGTTATGTTTTTGTGTTCGGGCAAGTTACTCCAGCTACTGGGCTTTTAGGGAGGTAAAGTGCTATAAGAATCAGTCTTATGTTGAGTGGATGGGCCATTTGAGATAACGAAAAGTTTCCATTAAGTAAAAGCTCAATGAAGCATGTATTTCACTGTCCATTCTGAGAATATTCATGCTACTCTTCTAATATTTCAAGCAAAATACACATTTGGCACTGATAGAAGCTTAGCGAGCCAAAATGTGTCTCACCCTTGGGAGTGAAAGCAATACACCTCCTCATATCCATCCTGGAAGAGACAGTGCAAAGTGGTTGAGAGCCGAGTTTCTTGAGGACAGCCTGTGCCAAACTAAGCTGTTCAACAAAGGGAGGAGGAAAAACTATCTGTGTCGTCTTATCCCTGTGAAATTCCCATCATCCTGCCTCTTAAATGAACATGAACTGCGGTGCATAAATAGTCTAAACCATGTGGGCAGCAGCTTGTTTCCTTTACATACTGGGAGTTCATACAAGAGAGGGCGAAAATGTTTCTCTACTTAATGCTATCACAGGCCACACAGTGTGCATTCAGATCCAAAGAGAAACCTATCTATTTAAGGGGTGACCGCCTCAATGAGAGTTTATTTTCATTGATAAAGTGGGCCAAAACTAACAATCGGATGATGCAGAGAGGCTAAGAAATGCTCAGAGGAATAAAAAGTACTTCCTTCTTGACCCCAAAACTTGTAAAAAGGAAACCATGGAAATTGCTAAAGGACGCTACAAAAACAGCTTCCAGAGAAGTTGTCTTGGTAGCACTTTCACTGTGACTGAAGTAGAAAGGAAACAGAGCTTTCTACTTAGCATGTCAAGGGAATAGAGGAAAACATTGCAGCTGTGCCACAGTATTTCTACTATGGATGTGAAAAAAAGGATCCAAAGGTTGTTAATGTCTCTGATTTTCAGGAAATGGGGCATTTAGTAGCTTTGTCGCCCTCAATGTGGAGAGCAGCTTTGTTTTAAGACCGCCTTTTTTTCCAGAAATCATATTTCAGTGCAGCTTGGAGCCTGATCATGCTTGAAGTTTTGAAATTGGCCAGACAGATACCCTACACCTTTGTTCCTTTATAGCTCAATAAATTCTGATGTGTTTCTTGGTTATTTCACTGCTTGTCTTGAATCTGCCTGGTTTACCTTATTGAAGCTATAACTCACGTATTTGCTTCCTTTTCCATCACTCATTATAGTAAATTACTCTCTGGTGGGAACTTTATACCAGATTTATTTTGTTTTAATTACAAGTTGATTCACTTGGCTAAATGGATGCAGAATGTATGATATTCCGAATGAAAACATGGTCTCTTGCTTGTAGCTTGGCACCCACGGATGCATCTGTGGAATAAATTTAGAGCTTCCTGTGATAGGTTTGTGTTTCCATGTGCCCTCGAGCATATTCAGTCCCATATTGGTGCTTATTTTTCTTCATTTGGTTGCTGGTGGTTTTATGAATGTGTGTTCTGCGACGTGTCACTCAGGCAGGGAAGCCATCTGTTAAAATCTACCTCAAGGTTATTTCAGCTACTTTGTGGAAGAGAGACAATATTTTCATTACCTGATGATTGGTAGCAACAATAGCAATTTCAAGTCTTGCCTCCAACTCCCTGTTTAATTAAAGTTCAAAATTGAATCACTTTTCAGCTCTGTTTCTGGTTTCTAAAACTACCTTTGGGAAATACCTAGCCTGTTTATTTAGGCACTAATTGCTCCATCGTGGTCAAGTATGTTGCAAATATTTGCTGTTCCTCTGTTGCAACAGCCAATTAAAAACTGTTACAGGAAAGATGAGTCTTTGATAGAACACATTAACGCTTTTTTTTGGATACCGCCTTTGAGGGAAACAGTGGTCTTGTAGATACTTAATAGTACACAATGTTTTGCAAGTTATGGGCTAACTTTTAATGTATTTTGTTCTAAATATCCATAGGAGTGGTGAGGCCTAAAAATACTAGGCAATTTATTTTCACCATCTCCTGAAGGATATTAGAAGCTCATTAGCTGCTAAACTATTTGGGTTAATTGGCAGTGGTGATATATGTTATGATATTTTGAGTTAAAAAATTAGCTGTGAAACTTAAAGGTAGATAAAGATGATTGACTTTTACTTCTCTTTGCAATTTTGCACCATGGGTAACTGATATGTGTAAGAACATCAGGACTCTTAGGGTAGTGATGTACTGAATGTCAGCACTGCTGCGATTATCTTCAACACTACCAGGCCTCAAGCTTAAGGAGTTTGGGATTTTTGAAGAGGAGTTGTATGAGGTACATGGCATTAGCCTGAACATTAGCCACAGTAACAGAGATCAGCTCTGCTTCTGTGCAGAGATGGTCGTCACAACACTACATCCCAAATAAAGAAGAGCTAAATTTACATTTAAATGACGGAAGATTATCCTCTTGACAAAGCACAATAATTTTGACAAAGAGTTTATTTTCGCTCAATTTACCTCCTTAATAACTTTACTTCTCATCAAGTAAACTTTTCATTGAATCCATGGCTTATGTCTCCACAAAATAAAAAATCTGAATAAGCTGAATTGTTACTTTGAAGCAAGTCTTTTTTTTTTCCTTTAAATTTATGAAATTGTGAATCTGGTCTGTACAAGTGTAAATGTTCATTACAGCAGGAAGGCTCTGTATGATGACAGCTGCAGACTGCAGAGGCACATGTAAAAGCATCTGGCATCCTCTGACTCTAAAATATTACGAAGTGATTCTCATAGTCACATTCTTATTTCATCCAGTTTGACGACATGAACACACAAGTAACAGAGCTGTGTCATGTGGGTTTCTCTGGTCCTCCATTTTCCATTGCAGTTTCCTCCATTTTCAGTTCAGTCCTGCTGTCTCCCTTTCAACAGAAGTTTCTCCTGTGTGTACTCCACTGCATACTAGTATTCCCAAATAACCAAAGTAAACACTGCCAATTTTAGCTACTTTAGGACTGTTGTTACCTCTTGTTAAGAAAGCTGGTCGGTGCTGCTGGCAGAAGGACACATAGATTATGTGGTGTTGTGAAGTAGTGCCTAAGCAAAGCAGCTTGCAAGTGGAAAAGTTGGTAAATCAGAACTGTAAATGTTGTGAATATAGTGTGTAATAACCTTATTCTCTTTTTGTGGCTTGATGTCACCTTAAATTCCTTTTGTAACACAGAGTCAGTAGGACTATATCGCCCTGTAAAGCTCTAACTTCTGTGGCGACTATTTCGGTACATGCAGAGCTGATCAATGTGCAAGCTAATGCTATGTATCCCATACAACCCCACTTCAAAAATCCTGGACTATCTCTTTAAGAGCTAAATGATGTCTCTTCATAATATTTTGACTTTCAGTGTTCTGTAACTCAGATGCTTAAGTGTTTTAGATGTTTTCTTCTGTTGTGGGTTTAGATGTGTTCAATTTAATATGGTGAAACAAGAGTTTAAGCTGTTTAAAAAGAGAAGTATAAATATTACTCTGGGCAGGGGAGTGGAGTCATTAGAGCAGAGAGTGTAAGTTATGGTCAAAAGAGTTGCCAAAACATGGAGGTTTGTGGCTGTATCTTAGCCTCTGTTCGGGCTGAGTGATTATCAGCTAAATATGAGATAGTAATAGTAAGATAGAGCCAAACACTGGATGTTATGGTCAGTCTGAGAGCGCGGTTAGTGGCCAGTAATGTGTTGTTATCACAGCCTGCAGCAAATCACATCTATGTTTGAACAGTCGCAGGATTGGCCGTTATCTCGGTTGTATTTTTGTTTTATAATGACTTTTGATAAACAGACCAGATGATAATATTACTCACCCGTATCTGCTGCCATTTATTTTCCTGCAGATTTTAGGTTCATGCAGACTGTGCGCTGTAAATCACTGTTTGATGGAGGTCAAGGGAACTTAAACAGCTTCAGAAAACACATCTTTTTGTTGCTGCTTGAAGTGGAAACCACAGGGTGTCTACACGGCATGAATTTACAATAATGTGTCAGACCAATCTTTACAACTGCTCCATTTCCAGGAAAGATATCAGTGAGAAAACATGCATGTGTTGCATCTCATGCTGATTCTGGCAGTGGGCAGGGTAATGAAAAAAAACTGTAATCCATAAGTTTTAATGCTCCTGATCCTCCCCTCTCTTTATGTTTTCCCCATGTTGACTCTTATCTGTTTGATATCCTGGCATCAAGCAATGACATATCTCAAAATCAGTGCTTTACCATGTGCAAACTAGAGAAAACAAGAGCTATTGTAGTGCGATGATGGTTCAGGCAAAAGTGTGAGGAAATCTGTTTTGACAAGTGTTAGTCATAGAAATTTCAAAAAGAACAAGAAGCCCAAGGAAATGTCTTCAAAGTTCAAAGTCAAAATTATGTATCATCAAGTCTTAGTGTTCAAAGTTTAAAAAAAAAATTCAGATCAACATGACCTTGACCTTTGACCTTCAAAATCTAATCATTTTATCTTTTGCTAATTTCAAGGAAAATCCTTCATGGCACTTTTGAGATATTTCATTTACAAGCAAAGAATGAAAATGTGACTCTTTGAGCGTAAGCCGAGGCCTGTGGCTTCTAAAATTTGGTCAGTTTATCCCTGAGGAAATGTAAGTAAATATGCAAATGTAAAGGAAAATCTCTTAAAGCATTCTTGACATATTGCTTTCAGATGCAAGAGACCCAATGACCTTGATGTGGAACCTGTGACCTCCAAAATGTAATTATTTATTCCTTGAATGATTACCTTAGCCAAGCTGAAGAAAACTCCACATGTATCCTGAGATAAAGGTAAGGGAAGAACGTGAGACTCCCTGACCTTGACCTTTGAACATCATACTTCAAAATTTAAGCAGACCATCCTCACGGGAGACAACTAAGCTACAGTATATCCCACTAATCATTCTTTAGATAGATGTTGCAAAATCAGATGATGAACATCAGGCTCTGTGACACTGACCTCTTAACTATGACCCTCAAACTCATAGTTGATATTTTTGAAAAGTTCAAGGAAAATGTCACTTATCATTCTTAAGATATAGCGTTTAGAAACTGATAATGAACAGGAGGCTCTGTGACTCTATATGTGACATCTACATCTATATGGCATTCCTAAAAATGGATGACTGAGAGACAGACAGCCTAACAACGTACGCCCGAACTTTGGGTGTCATCGCTTTTGAGGCATAAAAATGCCTGAGGCTGCCCTTGATACTTCCTCCAAGGCCAACTTTCCCCACAGTGTCTTTTTGATTCCTATCCACAGATGTTGCTCTTTGAGAGAGAATGTCTTTGTCTGTCAACACCACGAAGCCTTCCAGAGGTTCAGGAGGCCAGAACTGCTTCACCTTTTCTGGAGTTCAGCCCACCAGATTTGCTTGTATCTATGGTTTCCGAAGGAAGATATAACAAAAGCAATAACAAATCAGAGGGTTGAAAGACATGCTGAAATTTAAAGAGAAAGGCCTGCAGAATCAGTTAGTTGTGGAAGATGGGAAGCAAAAAAAGGTGGAAAAAAGGAGGTAAAGACAGTGGGCGGAAGATAAACAATTTAACTGGCTCACAGTGTGGGCCAAATAGATCTTCCAGTGACTAATGGTTGGCCTTATTGTTATTATTCTGTTCTCCTGGTGGTGGGATGGAAGCCACTTGTTCCTACAGCCTTCACGTCACATTCAGGAAAGAGGCCACTGGTTTATTTAATCCCTTTTATTCTTTAGTGTGAGTGAATATCTAAGATGTGTTACCTCTAAAGTTTTAAAGCTATATTGAGAAATCGTTTTTACCAAGACAGTTATGATAAATGCTCGGCTGAATGTTGACGAAAAAGATTCATAGTAAGAACGACTGACAGAGAAAATATCTTTGGCCACAAGATAATCAATTTAGAATGTAAGGTATAATTAGTAATTAGCCCATTGTTTGTTTACTTAAAGAAATAGATTCATATATGTAACTGGTTAAAATCTAATGATATGGATATCTGTTAAATACTATGCAACAGCTAGAGTTACTGCCTTATGGTTAAAGGTCTTTTGTTTGCAAGGCGAATGAGGGTCAAACAGTAAAAGGACACTGATCCATTAAAAAGCAGGACGGGGGTGGTTCTTCTGGTAGTATGATTCACTGAAATCTAAGCCTGCAAGGAACATGAGGTCCAAGGAGCATTACTTTTGCTGTCCAAATTCTCGATAGTTCATCCATATTTTTTCACTTTTTGGTCTTTCTTGATTGAGAGCGAACTTTCGCCAAGTTTAAAGATGTCCCATAATATATCATTCAAGAGTGAAGGATGATCATAAGGCTCCACAACCTTGACCTTGTTGCTCGAAAATCTTTGCAATTCCCCCTTGAACTAAGGTTGACTTTCTTCTCTAAAGTTTAGAGGGAATTCCCTATACTGTTCTTGAGATGGTGTCCTCACAAGCAGGGTATGATCATGAGGCAATATGACTTTGACCTATGACCTCCAACATTTAATAAGTTCCTCCTCAAATACAGGGACATTTTGTGCTAAATTTGACAGGAAGCCATCAAGTTCTCAAGCAATTGAAGAATATGAGCGCCCATGACCTTCACCTTTGACCTATGACCTCAAAACTCTCATCAAGTCATCCTTGATTCAGTTGGGGCATTTAGGGTTAATTAGAAGAACATTCCTCAAACCCCTCTTGAGATATTGGGCCCACAGGCAAGCAGTGATCAAGAGACAAAAAGGCCGTGACCTATGATCTAAAACAAGTATTCGTGTTTGTGCAAAAAATGGTGAAAGTCATATAAGTTTACATGTAAGGGAAGAATATGAGTACCCATGACCTTGACCTTTGACCTGTGACATTCAAACTCCTGGAAATTTTTTTAAGTCTGAATAAAAACATAGTCTTTAGATATTGCATCCAGAAGAATGACCTACGTGGACTGACTGATGGATGGACATCCTCAAAATATCTTGCATGAAAAACAGAAGCAACTTTCAATTTTGGGTGTATTTATGTTTTGAGTATCAAAAATGATGTGCCATATTCTGCTCACAGTGTCCACATTGCACAAATTAGTTGGTGACATATGGGACATCTGAGGGATGTGGCAAGGATTGAAGGCTCTTTTTTTTTTTTTTTTTTTTTTTTTAAATGACAAATAGTTCATTAATTCCTTATTTTTTATGCTCCCTGATGCTTCTGATGATCATAATTTTTGAGATTTTTTCATTTTAAAACACGATTTATTAAAAAATGTGGAAAATGATTATATCCTAAGTGTACAGTACAGATAGACTGCAATTTTCGTGCAACTTTCTACCATAAGTAGGGGTTTGTCAGCAGCTTTTCGAAAAATTGCTCAGCATTGGGTGTCCAGGGCTTTTGTTGTGAATTTTGTTTTGCTTTGGTATCAAACAAGTGTCACTATTTTTGTGACTTTTTCTAGAATCAAATCAAAGCTAACTGTTACTGGCAAAAACATAATTGCACATCATGTATTGCTATTCAGTTAATAAAGAAAGTAAGACAGGATTGTTCTCCACTTTTCTAGGCCCCGAGCCTCACAGCTTACTGGTAGGCGGGCTAATTATATCCTGTCTCAGTTTCATGTGGGTGGTTTTGGACAACTGATTGTGTTAGGTCTTTATCTTTGAAGAGCTGATAAACATGCATAAATTCACACATACAAAGATAATAAACACACAGACACATATACACAAATATACACAGTCCTAAAACATATTTGAATCCATGTTTTGGATCTTAATCCTGTGTAGAGCAGTGTGTTCCTGGTCTGGGATCACAGCCAGGCTTCTCATGTTCTTTATAATACCAGGGCTGACTTGGCACCGTTACCACAGATGCAGTAAGGTGATATAAAAACACAACACTGTGAAAAATGGTACAGTAAAGGTCAGTTATTCATGCTGTTGACCTTTTACCACATTTATTTGATTTGTTGACACCTGTCAGTGATGCTTGAGCAGGTGATTGAGAGCACCAGTTATATAACAATAAACTATTTGCTTAGAGTAACATGGTGAATATTGGGCTTGTTTATTCTTCTAACAAAATTTTTATGGCTCTGGTGGAAGTCACGGCTGTAGGCATTATGGTTTCGGGTTGTCTGTCTGTCTGTGCCTTTCTTGTGAGCGCCATATCTCAAGAATACTTCTAGGTTTTTCCTCCAATTTTGACAAATGTCCACCCTGACCCAAAGATGAACTTATTAGGCTTCTAAGGACTAAGGTGTGGGTCATTGGGTCTCGTGTATCCCTTGTTTTCGATCATAGAATCTCAAGAATGCTTGACTTCCTTTCAACATTGCACAGATTTTAACTTGACACAATAACAAACGGAAAACAATTTAAGGTCAAAAGGTCAAATTCATTGGGATATGTTTTATCTCTTGCTTTGAGGAGTCTTTGCTAACTTTTATCAAATGTCCTTTCTGGCTTAAAAATAAACCCACTTTATTTCTGGGGTACATGGTCTGGATCACTGTGACCCTAAATCTTGTTACAAATCATGTAGCAGCATAAACATAAGAATTCATCTCATCTAATTCCAGCACTGTGTTTATCACCACCAATTTGTAGGGAGGAATTCTAACTCATTTAATACTAAATGATCCAATATGTTCTCTAGCTTGTTGCTAGCTTTGTTCTCCAGATGTGTATCACTTTTTCATTGGTGTTTAAATTGGACCAAATAATTGACTCTTTGTTTGCTCTCTGATTGGTTTACTGACCAACTAACAGAACCAGAAGACCCCCTCTCATTGCAGCCCTTGCCAGGTTACTTCAGTCAGACAACTGTTGCCTTAGCAGTCTTTTCTAATGCATTGTGTTGAAATTATTACCTTAAAGTTGGTTCTTCAGTATTGAAAATAACCAAGACTATTTGTATACATTTGAAGGTAGTGGAAAACATTTTTGTACTGATGATCTTATGTGTTCTTTTAGTGTTTAGTTGTAATAACAGAAGCATTTTGTTGATGGTTTTGAGTTATCCTCTTACAAGCTATTGTTGTTCTGTCTTATTCTTTAAATGAGGCCAAGTTTTAGAAATAATTAAATCAGTTGAATATGAATAAACGTTATTGAAATGATGAGCTATTTTCAATAGCTTCATATGGGGAAAAGACCAACAACAACAGATTTTGTCTTACCTAGAAACATTTACCAAGTAGGACGGAAGCTGCTTAGGATCACTTCTTGTAAAGAGCAGGGCTTTACAGAGGATCAGTTCAGACTTTTCTTTAAAACAATTTGTAAAAATCCTAATTAAGTACATTTGTTTAATAATCAGTATAAAGCCTATGATTACAAAGTATTCATTGGTTCTTTTGATTGTGGCTAGCATTAGCTAGGCAAGCATTTGTGTTGGAAGTAAATGTCCACATTCCTGTGCTGGACACTTATTGCTTTGGTTGATATACCACTTTTACCAGAAATAGCCAACAAACTATGCGTCTTTACCTCCATTTTTTAAAGGCTGACCAAACATGCTGCTCTGTTTGTTGTGTTTGTTTACATCAAAGCAGTAGAGCCAAGAGAGAAAGCCTGTTGGCAAGTCTCTGGTTGCATTCTTGGCTAGTGGCTAGCAGGTGGCAGTGTATAGCATTAACCTAAAGACCAACATATAGAAAAGAAAAGTCTTGGGGTGCTGGTCAGGTGGAGTGGGTTGAAATCATGCAAGTATCAAAGATGAAGGGTAATGCATGGTGCGACCGGCCGGGGTTTGATTTCTGCCTAAGACTCATTTGCCACATGTCCTCCCCTGATCCCTCCTCTTTCTAAGGTCTCTCCGCTTTTCTCTACTACCAGCAAAGGCCTAAAATGCCCCCAAAAATAATCTAATCGACATTCCTTAATCACTAGGCTTGACGTTTCAGTTGTCTTCCTAGGTAGTACAAAGAAGGCAACAATAAAATGAAGCAACTGCATGCAAGGCTTTATTATTAACATGAGCTGATGCACCTCCATCCCTGCATTTATTTGGAAGTACTAGTGGATGGCTCTCTCATGCACTTATGAATGTTGATTGTAGCAATTTTTTAAAAGAAAAAACAGGCTGTCATATTTACTTTGGTGGCTGTAAAGATACCTGGGTGGCCATCTCAAGTATTTCCTATATATGGCAAATACTGAAAAATTAGCAATTAAAAGCATTGTATCGGGATCTGTGTTGATTGAGAGTATCAGCAAACCATGTCAGACGTTTTCAGTGGCAGATATTGGCTGTCAGTATAAAAAATGCATGACCTTTTCAGCTTCTAGGTCTTATTTAACAAGGCTGTGTTAAAGTCAAATCTTTTATAGCAAGACTGCATGGTATTATGTTTGGCATTCATAGCTGTTGTGTATGTTCTGCAGGGGCACACTATGCACTATAAATGACAGAATCGGTTAAACTTGAGAGGTTGTGCTTGAGTGGATACTTGACTTAAAATTATGATATGATTTGTGCATTTTCTAGAAAGAGGGATGCAAGCATTTTTCTTGACTTTGCTCCCATGAAACCAATTTGAGAGACCTATACTTGACTACCACAGAATGAGACTATTTATGAAGGTTTTCTCTATGAATTTATGATAACAATTCTTAAGAGAAGCTTCTGAACTTGTTTATTTTTGATCTGGTCTTACATTGTTAACCATTAATATAAAAACTTTGCTTTAGGCCAGCTCTTCCATAAATTTCTCCACAAACAAGGCCTGAAGTTTGCTGTTGTGCTGTGCTGTGCTGTAATGAAACCTCACACATAAATCTGTCACTGTCAAACAGATAAATGTGCTTCTTGGTTTAAGTTTAACAACCAAAGTACGAATGGTTCTTGATGTTTATGTAAAATGACATGTCTGCAGTGGCTCTGAGTTTGACAAACCAATCCTCCAGGCGTATGTCTCTGTGTACGGATGAATCTTTGTCACACTAATGTCCATATCTGCATGTGTCTGTGTTTGACATTGTTTGACGTACATGAGTCTGTGTTTGGATGAAGCGACCTTGAGCTTAACTGATGGTCTGTAAAGGATCAAATGGGATGTTGACTTCCATAGATACAGATAGTCATGAGGTGAAACTTGAACAGGAAAAAGGCTCTTGAAGTTTTTCTGACTGTCAAACAGCACAACGACTGAGTGCTTCATGGATGACTGATGTATGAAGTTAGACTTTACCCAGATTCCTTGACAATACGCCGCATGGATATTTTCCATATTGCTCAGTTATTTGTGAAATTAAGACAGTCTGTTGTTTTCACACCTCTGTGCTATTTTTAAGGCATTATGTAGTCATGAAGCACTTATTATGTAGTCATCCTCCGTCCATCCATACTTCTAGGCCATTCTTCAGGTACACTTGGAACATTTTTGGTAAACCTTGGCCAAAGTTTCCACTTAACTAAAGAATGATCTGATTTTGGTAATGAGTTTACAGGTCAAAGGGAAACGTCATCGCTCTCAGGTTCATTCTTCACACAAGAAAGTCATACCTTCAAAGGCTTCCAGGATTTTTCTTTAGCCTTTTAACAAATGTCCACTAGATGAGGTTATTGAATTTCCAAGGTTATATGTTGCAGTTAAGGTCACTGGGCCTCTTATTCCTCCCTTGCCTGGGGACACAGTTCTGCGAGACAACTCTAAGGGGTTCCTTAAAACTTTGCTGAAATGACCCTTCTGACTAAGACTGAGATAGTTGAATGTCTTCTGTCAAAGGTCAAGGTCACTTGGCCCCATATTCACTCCTTGCTTGTGAACGCAACATCTTGCCTTCACAGTTTTTTTTCCTAACTTTGCATGAATGTCCAGCCTTACTCAATCAAGAAATGGTGATTTGGAGATTATAGGTCAGTTTTTAAATTCAGTGGGCCTCGTGTTTTTTCCTGGCTTACTTTGCATAAACTCTGCATGTCTACTCTGACCAAAGATTGACCTGATAAGATTTTGGACTTCAAAGGTTAAATCCTTTGGGCCTTAAGTACACTCCTTGATTGGAAGATTTCTAAGAATTACACCACCACAAAAAGTAAACCCAACCTCATCCACCCTGACCCCTTACTGCACTTTCACTATCTGGAACTCGGATGCCCTGTAGAGACATAAAACCTTCAGCTGTCATTGTAGTTTACTCTTAAAGGGAATCTCCTGTGACTATGCACAAATGTTCACTCTGATTCAAGGATGAAATGGTTAGAGTTGAAAGGTCATAGGTCAAAGGTCAAACTTTCACTTCCCTTCTTGGATGCATGAAAACAACCAGTTGAAGTTCAAAGCTCAAATGGAATTTGCTACTAGGGAAACCCCAAATCAGCTGACACCTGCTACAAAAATAAGTTGCATGACTTCATTTTCACCCCTTGTTTGTTACTGGCAACCTCGTAGCCTCATTTAGCTGTTTGTTGGCAGGCAACTGTTTTTAGACTCATTAAAACTTTGAAACTAATGAATGGGAACACTGTCCAGATTCACTTTGTCACTAGTGTTAATCACCAACCACGCATGCTACATCCATTGACTTTTAGATGAGTGAACTTGAATTTTTTTCTGGGTTTAAAGGCTCATTCAATTTCATTTTGTCATGTTGACACCTTAAATCCAGACTATTACAAGACAGACCCTTAACAGCCATCTGAGCATTTAGAAACACTCCTCAATAAAGGCCAAAGTATAAAGTGAAAGCAGATTTCCCACCTATAACAATATCATAGATTTTTAAACACATGATCATCACCAGTTGGCCTCTGAAGTTTTTTAAAGCCCAAAAACGGTGGTGATCATATTGGAAATGATATCTCTACCCAACTGGGAAATGAACTTGGCATGAAGCTACAACATACTTACCGATTTAGATATGCCCCGAATTTTAAAAGTAATATCATTTACAAAATAAATGTTGATGTCATGATACCTAGCATTACAATTATAAATTGATATTAATGTTGCAGCTTAAGTGGCTTCAATGTTTTGCAGTATTTTTTCCTGACCAGCAGAGGGCCTTATCTGCTTTTGCCCTCTCTTTTTGAACTAGTAGCCAGTGCAATAACACTTATTAGTGCCTCTTTTCATCAACAAAATAATGCACACGGACAAACACCAGCAAAAACGTAACCTCCTTGGTACCCAGAAAAATCATGGTTAAGTCACAGTGTGAAACCAGCATCTTACAGAAATCTTCTGTTAAGTTATTATTACATTTCTAATCAAAACAGATGTGTAGAGAAATCACACCCTGGAAAGTTTTTACAGATAAAGCTATCACAAGAACACAGAAGAGCCCTACCTATCAAGATGAAAACTTATAGGTGGAGCCACATGAATTTCCCTCACTTTACTTGACAATTGTTACAAACACAAAGAGACTGGGGGTGCTGGTTTGGCGGAGTGGTAAGCAACCAGGCACAACCCATATACATACTTCTGCCAGCCCGGGTTCAAATCCAGCCTGTGGCCAGTTTGCAGAGTGTCTTCCCCTACTCTGTCTCACCTCCCTTCACAAACCTATCCACTGTCTGTCTTTCCTGTCAATAAAGGCACAAAAAACAACCCCCCCCAAAAAAAAAAACAAAAAAAAAAACACATCAGTTCTTACCTAAGGGGGCATTCTCAATCACATTTCTAATTTGCTATTTGGGCAGTCCAAACTTTGAGATCAAATGGGACACACCAAAAGGGCAAAGGTTGAGGCCCACTGAATGTGGTCTCGGGAGGGAAGCGCCATCTCTTGAGGACACCCAGTGATAGCGTGAATGGGCGTGTTTTTGGTGGAATTTTAGGCACAGCTCCAGAAGGATGGGGGGATTCTCTATGGCTGCAAGTTGTCTGGACCTTGACAGTCATTTGGCTGGAAGGGTAAAACTGAAGTGGCTGCAGCTGTAGGTCTATTTTCTGTAAATATGTATTTCAATGTAGGACCTGCGTGGGAGCCTTTGACCTTTACAGACAGCCTTATCCGCCTGCAGCACTGAAAATAAGCATTTTTTTTTTTTTTTTTGCTTGAGTCAAGTAATTTATATATATATATATATATATATATATATATATATATATATATATATATATATATATATATATATATATATATATATATATATATTTATATTTATATATATGTATAGTCTTTATGATTGAAGGACAGACATATAAAATCTCTCCTTGAAGTCCCTATAGGAGCTGCTCTGAAGCTTTTAACTGATTCACATGATCTCGACCACTTTGCCTAAGCTGTCATTGAGGTGCAAATGTTCACATTTCCATCCCTCTTTGGGCACTGTGAGGACATTTTGTTCATGTTGGCCTCAAAGTTGAATTTCAAAGCTCATTCTTATTCTTGGATGCAGGGGATGGCCAATAAAACTTTTCACCCTAGGGTCCATCTTTTAAACTACTACTACTTTTTATGTAACTGTGAAGCCAAACCAGCAGACGTGAGAGTGAAGGAAAATCACTGAACTCAACAATGTTTGAGGAGAGAACATTACGGTGTGAGATGCAGTAGTTCCATCAAATTCTACACTTCATACAGAACACTAAAGGTCAGTACTGTAAGGCTTTGTGTGTTTAGTGGAGATAACTTTGAACCAAAGTGTGGATGATGTTGAGGGTAAAATTCCAGTTTAATGTGCAGATCTGTTTTGCTTTTCTGCCTGAACATTGTGATACCAGTTTAGTTTAGCTGGGTTTGATTATTTGAACCATCCCCTGCCTTTGACTGTGTTTATACACAGATCCTGTGCACTTCAGCCCAAATGATGCAAAAATAAACAAAAACCTGGACACATGACAGTAAGGCGTAGTACTGTACACTGTGTGTCCTACACACTTGTCTAAATCACTCCCCTGTTTCAGAGTGTGTGATTCACAATTTAAGTGGTAAAGACACATTATTTATTCAAGAAAAAGAACAAGTTAAAATACTAAAAAAAAAAAAAAGTAGAGGTAAAGCTCTAACTTCTTTTAGAAGTAAAAGTGAAGAAGTGCAGGTTTTGTATGGGGTGAGAATTAAAGGATAACTTACACAAATACACAATTTTTGGTCAGTTATGATGGCCTCTATGTCACTTTAGGGGACCAGAGAGCTAAAAATTTTTTGCTGTGATGCGTTGAACAAGTAGGAAAAATGAAACAATTAAAACTGACTACATAAAACAACCAATGTAATTACTTTCAAAGACAGAGGGTGACACTAAAGACAGCAAATAAACACTCTGTGGCCTGTTTAAAGGACTTTACTTTTGTCTTTCTAAATGTTTTGATGAATGTCGTGTTACCTTGATGGTTAATGCAAGCAGTCACTAACTGAAGTGCTAAGGTGCCTCTGCTGTTTCTTTCCAACATTTCTCTTTTAAGTCTGGTGGTAGCTCCATTACCTCATATCTCAAAGGCAGGGATGTTTTCAAGGCTTTACTGAACTTTTCTCTGTCTACTAGTTCTCATAGCATCAACTTTGGTCTGTTTCCATCTGTGATTGTTGCACAAATAGAGCTCCTGGTGCTCATAGTAGTCAGTGAGAGGCAACAACAGGCAACAATAAGAGGCAGGAAACAAATTAAACATGCTAGACTCTCTGTTGTGGAGTTGTATGGCGTCTGAGACTGATCTTTTGTTGTTGATCATTATGACATACTGCACGAGATGAATCATCTGATTTTCTTGGCCGACGAGTCCAGAAACGCTACAACTCTTGAGTCTGGCCATTATCAGGTGTAAATTGTGTACTCTGACTTTGGCGTTAGGGTACAGTTGTACATGCACTGTATGACACAGTTAATGAAACTTGGCCAACAACAACTAAAATATCACAATAGAGTCATTCTGTGACTCAAACATAACATTACAGTATTACATTACAATGTCTTAATAATTAAGAAGCTGGTAATTGGTCTGGTCAGTGCTGCCAGCGTCTCTGCATTCAGTCTGTGGTCTATACTCATAGACTGTAAAAGAATTGGATGAAGCCGTGTTGTCGGAGCCTTTGGAACGCTGTTGATACCAAACTGCTCGTGCTATCTCAACTGAACTTTAGCTTAACATCCTCACAGACAGAGATGTTAGGTGGGACTTCTGACCAATAGGGACTCTGCATTTCCAAAATCAGAAATAAAATGAAAATAGATGCATTATATGTTTAGACTAAAGCTGTGTTTTACACCAGGCTGTAAATATGTCTATTAAGGCCATAAAAAATGTATTTTCCCCGCATACAGCCATTAAGGTTAAGGTTACTGCTACGAGCATGAAGGGGACACTTGGGGTACTACAGCTATTGACGCTTCCGCATGGGCCTCCATTTACACTCCTGGAGGCTGCCACCAGTCTAAGCTCTGCACTGGGATTGCTAATCTGAGATAATGGGCTTACACTACCGATGAAACAATGGTCTGGGGGAATGAGCCATTTCAGACAGCTACTGGCGCTCTCAGGTGAGAGGGAGAAGTACTGCTGCTGCAGACTTTTTGTCTTGTGCATAGAAGTTTCTCTTGTCAGCAAAAGAGATGCCAACAGCACATTACAGGCTATATAAAACTGAAAAAGCATAATAGCAGCTCTTTGAGATTGATTAAAGGCAATTAAAATATGTTATAAATACCAGTTTACAACACTTCTACTTTTCACGTAGTGTTTTGCTCTTAGAGCAGCTTGTGGTTGAAGAATCCATTCGACTTATTATTTAAATAATGTCTTCAAATTGCACAGCTTTGTGCAACAAATTTTAGATTTACAAACTATTTATCCCACAGTGTTTTTAAAAAAAAAACAGCCACATTGAGTAAGCATCAGGTAATAAAGACACAAATTGCAAGTTACTTAATTGCAAGTTAATATGGCATTAAAGTGATAGTGATTCAGATTATTGTAGAAAATTAGATATTCTTTCTCCCTTTTGACCTGTCACAGATTAGACTGAAGTAGTTCCTGTTGGAGATGTTATTTGGGCTACTGCACCTCATCTTGCTTTCCATCTCCTCTGTTTAGATTATGTGTTGCTGTAGCATCACTCTGGGGAAATTTAGCCCCACACGCACAGTCCCACACTCCCTACACCATCTATACATCACCACACTTTAAGTGCCTCACGCAGACTACTGTGTTGATTTATAGCTACATTCGTGTTCGCCACTGACAAAAGCAACAGTGAGAGAGCTGAAAAAGACTCAATAAGTAACATAATCCGTGCCCGGTGCGATAGCGTCAGTCTGTCTTTGGTGATAGAGGAAAAGCAAAGCAGAGATGGTTTAAAAAAGGAGGGAGAGCAAAACACAAGGAGATAGAAAGATACGAAGAGCGGCAAGTGAGAAAAACGTAACGCCATGTGGTGATAGTAACCCAGGACGACTGCAGGGATAGTTTATGAAGTCTGGAGTCCTCACTTAATGGGATGTTAGTATGAAAGATAAACACAAAAGTGAAGTTGAAGGAAACAGCCTCTGTCATTAAACGCCCATTCATTCTGAGTAGAAGAGACACCCACCTTCAGAGATAGTGGTGCTGGCACACAGACTGGAACATTGAAATGTTTTTTTTCTGAGTGAGGTTTACTATACAACAGTCATGGCTGAGCTTAAAACAACATGTCTTTTTACATCTATTTCCACCACATTCTGGCAGAGGATTTCCCTGCTGTGATAGTTCGAGGGCACAGAGGAATGCTATCCCAAACATTTGGATGTAAACGCCTCCTTTGTGGGATGATGGGTTTGTGGGATTCACGTGGACCTCAATAAGCAGACACTGGCTGTAACATGAGGACTACAGCAGAGCGACATACTGAGATTTTGAGATGTATAGATATGTTATTACAGTCAGGGCAAAACCACTTATTTCCAAAATGCTACTTTTCAGGAAATAAAGAAAACATGCTCTGATATTGAATGAATAAATGTATTGTCCAAATAAGAGATCGCTTTTAGTACTTTTAATTGGCTTGAAATTAATAAAACCCGCTCACCAATGTTAAAACTCACCAATAGCACTGTTGTTTTGAAAGTAATTGAAATTATGGAAAACTGGAGACAAAAGGTTTTGGCAGTACAGTAAGTAAAGGTGAAGGGTAAGACACTATAACTCCTTTTGATTAATATTGATGTTGATTGTATTTATGTTTACTATCAATGACATCCCCATCGGGGGCAAGATAAGATTAAAATGCTTTCTCAGAATGGGTCATTAGTATTTTATTTTGTTTTATTTATCTCTTTTATTCTGTTCTTTATCTTATTTCGTTTCTCGAAGGAACATCTCCCACGTTAAGAGTTAGAGCTATTACTGAGAAATACAGTCACAGTAAAGGGAACGTACTATGAAGGGTTAAGTAGCCTGGGCTGTCTTTTATTTATTACTGTTTATTTATTGTCATGGGTTTTGAAGGACATTTAATATTTGAAATTTAAAGACCTTGGAAGTCCAGTATTTAATCAGCGCATCCTTGATTCATAGTGAGCATTAGTGCAAAATTTTAAGAAAAGAAAAAAATCTTTGATATGTTTTCAAGATATTCCATTCATAAGCAAAGTTTTAAAAATAAATAACAAGTACCTAATCTTTGACCTATGACCTTTAAAATCCAATTGGTTCATCCTTGAGTTAGAGAGGGGATTTGTGCACAGTTTGAAAATGTCACTCTAAGTGCTCCTGAAATTATTGCATTCACAAGCAAGGGATGATCATGAGGCCCAGTGACCTTGGATCTTTGAGTTCAAAAATCAAATCAGTACATTCTTGAGTCGAAGTAAGGCATCAGCACAAAATTTAAAGAATGACCTCCATGGTCATGCATTCAAAAGAAAATGATGTTCACAAGACCAATGGTTGTTGACCTTTGCCCCTCAAATCAAGTTCATTCATCCTTGGGTCAAGGAGGACATTTTGTGTACTGCTACAGAAAGCATGTTTCAGAGTATACTGTAAGCTTCACAAGTAAGGGATGATCAAGATTCATGATGACCTTTGACATCCAGGTCCTAAAATCCCTCAACATAAAATGGGATTACTTTCAACACTGACATTTTCAACATTGAAACAAGCAATCAAAAGAATTATAAGTCTCAAAGCAGAAGATTTATGTCTAAGTTCATAAATATTGTACTGTAACAACTATTTGTTGATTACATTCAGAAAGTAGATGTTTAGAAATAAATTATGTATCATCATTCATCTAAAAAGATGTCAAGATATGTGTTTTGGTCTATATTTCCCAGCCCAGCTTAGATTGCAAAAAAGGACTATTCAGGTTTTTTTTTTAGCCTTTTGTGTCCTCATTCGGGACAAATGTAACTACAGAATGCCCCTCTGCTGGCATCAGACCTCTGGATGAACAAGCAGGTCTGAGTTTGTTTGATTGTTTAGTTTTTGTTCCGCATTCCCATGTCTTGGGTGAATGCAAGTACTTCCTCTCCCATACGACCAGATACGCGTAATTAATTGGTCATTTTCAGGCTCGTTTTAACATTAGAGAGAAGGATTGTAACCGGAGGATTTATACAAATACACATCCATGCGTACATTTCACTTAACTGTATTTATTTTTCATTTAACGTGGAAGGAAACCACTTGACATTTTGATTGTTGTATCTTCTTGAGACTGGTCGAACATGAAAGGCATATTAAAGTGAACTGCATGAGCCAAGACAGTTTGGGATGGGGTCAAATGGGTTCGTTCTAACTTTTCTGATGGGGTACTGTTACACTTAAGGCGAGCCGCAGGACATCAGGGGCGAAGCCTTATATGCAGTATGGACTAAAAAGTAATATGTACAAGAAAGTCTTGTCTTTTTTAAAAGGGGTCATATATTATCTTAGCTAGGGTTTGTATGTAGGAAGCAGTCTGTTTTGTACATCATCGATTTGGACCACTTGATAAAGTTAAAATTGTCTGTGATTGTGTTATAAAAAAACACATATCGTAATTTTATAAAGACAGATTTAACAAACAGATATTATTAGTTTAAAAAGATGTTAAGGAACCATACACAAGATTTTGTGATTGCAGAGCCTTTAATCGTGAGCTGTTTGCTTTGTATCATTCCTGCAGTTGAGAGATGAATTAAACTTTACTTTTTGCTTTGGACGGAGTAAAAAGAAAATACTTGTAACAGTTTAGTGTTATCAAGGAGTTATTTTCTTAAATTATGGCTACTCAGAAGAAAAGAAAACTGAATTGGAAGAAGTGGTACTGTGTGTGCATCAAGAACCACGGCACACTAGGCTGATGTTGAAATCTTAGGATTTAAGAATTAGAAAATTGTTGGTTTTTATCAATGCAGATCCTTTTTATTTTTGATTTAATTATTACTTTTTAGGGTAGCCCTAACATTCTTGCATAGTTTTGGGGGCCTGTGGAGGTCTGAGCTCAGGTGCAGTGTGAAGGTCTGTAAAGCTTTGGAGTAGTTTTGGTTACATCTTTTTTCCATTCTTTTTTTCTTTCTTTCTGTATTTAAAACCAGCAAGCTTGTTAGCTGACAGTACCGTACTTCAGCCTACCTCAAGATTAAAGTTACAAAGAACTGACCCACAACCCTCAGGTTGTTCTGCCCTCCACAGGTGGTCACTTCTTCTGTTTAACTGAGTACTTTAAGTCACACTGACTTTCCACAAGGTTTTCAACAGAACACCACTGTTTCCTTTTTTTCTTAAAATGCATAATTATGACCTGGTGGGGTAATTGCCATCGCCAGCATTGGCTTTATAACTGTATGGTTTTGGCTTCTTCAAGTACTCTGTGACCTGCTGCAAATCTTCAGTCCTGTCAAGTGACCTGCAAGGTGGTTTGGTGACAGTTGCACAAGAAATAATGACATCACGTCATAGCATTTTATATTGGAATAATTGCTGCACCAGCAAATATTAACAACATCTTATATGAGAAGACGACAGAAAGCATTAAAAGTGCAGCTTGTAAACTGGGATTTATGGTAATATCAACAGAAGTCTATCACTGTATGCAATAAATTTGAATAATTTGCTGTTTACATATTTTGTCAATAAGTTATTTTCAACACTGTCATGTATTTTGATCAGAAATTTAAATGAAGCTTCCACATCTGTCAAGCGACCCGAGTTATATGTGATACTGCTGGAATCTGGTCTGTCTAGACCTGCTCTAAAAATTAATATCCGGGAAGAATTTTGATTGTAAAAATAAGCAAGTGCCCACACCACCGTACCAATTCCTATAAAAGAAAAGCAAACATTTCTGTTGGATGTGCTCACTCTCCTGCTTCAAGCTGCCACAAGACCTGAGCTTTGAATAAAACTTTTTTCAAACAAACTTTTAAAAAACAAAGTCCATTCGTTTCATCAGTCAGTATGAAAACTTTAATTCTGTCTCTCATTTTACTCTTTGGATGGCTAGACTTAGAGCACATCATACATACCACAAAAAAGGAAAGCCTCTTATTCACTGACTGTGAATGCTGCAGTTCATCACAGAAGGAATTTTTGTAGAAACAACACTGTCAAACTCTTGATTCAGAAGTCCTCTGAAGTTTGAAGCAACATACATGAAGTTGGGTTTTAAGTAGGGATAGTACATTGATCCTATTACAATAAAGAGAAGATAGACTAGATGCTTGAATCTGGGAGGGAGTTGTCATCATAACAGCAAAAACAAATTGCCATATTTAATGTCCGGGGTTATTTACTCAACCAAAGGAAACTACTAAAACTATTAATTAATCTTTCTTTAGTTCTCTGGGTGTTATTTTGGGATATTTTGACCCCGGCCTACAAATACTTTAAGGTCTCCATGTTGACCCAACCAGAGCGACAGTTCTTTCAGTTTATGTTTCAAAATCATGATTAAGTGCCACATGCTTTAGGATTTAGTCACACTTTGTAGGAATCAGGCCTTGTTATTTTAGTGTGGTTTACTATTGTTGCACTTGGTGTGTAAGTGCAGTTGAATGGCTCATCAGTTACTTAGAAATTCAACACATTAAAACATTATCCTCACATTTTCCAGTCTTTCTCTTTTTTTTTTTTTCCGGAGATATTTGACATTTGAAAATGATTAATGGGACCCACCATCTCTGCACAATTTTGAAAGAGAAGTTTGAGAGATCAGTTCAGCCTTGGGGGGTTCTTATTTTGATATTAAAAAAACCCCAATAAATCAACCAGCTTTAGAATCAACTATTGTTATAATATCTGCACTTTATCCACCCTGTTGACAGACCATTGTGACAGAAAACTTTTGATGGGAAGAAATTAAGCTAGCTTCAGAACATGCCAAGAAATTCTGGACACCGCCAAGTCAGCCCAGCAATTGCATCAGTATGTACTCAGAAGTGAGTTTTGTTTTTAGAACAGGAGGTCATTTTGTTGCTTTAAACACACAATCAGTTGATGCAGATATGATGGTATGATGTAGAGAAAAATGTGGAAAAAAGATAAAACCAAATAGAAACAGACAAAAAAATCAATTTAATGATAAATGCTGCCTCTAGCTGGTGTGGTTTTTTTTTTTTTTTTGGAAAACGAGAGATGCAGTTGGATAAATAGTGTACAGATGTTGCATGAAAGTTTAAACTAGAGCTGCAGGCAGACAGCAAAGTAAATTGTTGAAGTTGAATACCCAAAGTAGCTGGCACTAATGTCACAAGTTGGCTGAACATTTTCATTGTTTTTTCAGTCAAAAAAAGGTCTAAAATCCTGGTCAAATGCTCTGTATAAAGTGTTATGGAGTCATCCACCTCGTGAACCAGTAAACATTGCAGCTCCACTTAATTGCTGCTGTCTTGCTGTCAGCTTCTGTAGTGTCCTGTAGGAACAGCAAGGTTTGGCAGCATTTTGATCCAAAAATGGAGATTCTTAGTTTGTAGGCTGTGCCAGACTGTACTAGGGAGACAGAAGGTAAGCGTAGGAAGACTTGCTAGAATTAGCATTAGCCATATTCCCCTCTGAAAACCAACCTCACATTATTTACCTGATCCTATGAGCTTGTGATAAAAGACGAGTACTTAAATTTGGCAACTTTGGGGTAGTTTCAGAATGTGATGGGTAACAAAAATCACATTTTTAGATTTTCACCTACCAACACCTGAATTCAAGAATAAAGTATGTGGATTTTGAGGCTCATTGATAAGCATCATGTTAATGGAGTCTAATGGCAATCTTTATATGTAGAATGCAATATTTTATGATCATTTAATTTGATATTTATACAATTTTTCACTAATGTCCACTTTTACTTTAGGATTATTTATTAGATTATCAATGTCATGGACTCAAATGATCATTCATTCTTAAGAAAGTTGTGAGGCATTTCTATCTAAGTAATGCAAACAGATTTTGAGAAGTGGAGCCTTAAAACTGTGTCTATTTAAATCCGCACATGCCAACATGTATGTCAGACAGCTCTCTAAAATACAAAAAAGACCTTTTGTATTTACAGTGTATATTGATGGAGAGTGCCAGGACAGCAAGTCCTAATAAAGGAGATTATAGGCTCAGGTTTCAAAGACTGGGTGTCAAATTCACCTCATATGTGTGCGATAAGAGGGTGCAAGTCAATTAAATGGTGTCGGTTCCAGTGCTTTTTAAACACCAGGAGGTGCTGATTTGGGGGATGGGTCACAGTGGGTAGCAGCCTCCCATGCTGTAGCCCATTAAGGTGGACAGAAATGGATCCAGGCCTGAGCATAGGGGATGCATCCCAGAAGCTAGACTGTTCTGGTAATACCAAAGAGATAAGAGGAGACGGGGCAGAGCTCCAGCCGTGAGTGTTTTATACAGTCCAGACCCTCCATGTTCCAGCTCTGACGGTAACACTAGTGCTGCTGTTTAGAGAAAGATGAAGCGCCCCATTTGGAGTGGCTAAAAGGGAGATGTCAGAAAAGTGGTAAACATTTTTGGTAATTTGTAACAATGAAAGCGGGGATTTTTAAAGGGAGATCCAGTTCCTCACCCCTGAAGAGCACTTCAGCAGCTCCCCTCTGTATACAAGCAAAAGCAGCTTGTTTCCTCTGCAGATTGTCATTTATGTTTCAGGCAGCTCAGAGCAGTTTATTTAATGGTTAATAGCCAATTGCACCAAAACAAGTGTTTTGAAGGACTGGTCTGTGCACGCCGTGGTCTGTGTGCAGTTTAGGTTTTAAAGGCAGCATCATTAGTGAAATTACAGGAAGTCCACACACTACCTTTAAGACCTTTAAGTGGCACTTAGGGTGTCATAAACTTGTGTTTATGTGGCTCTCAGTTAGCAAATAGTGATTTTGAAAACCACAGGCAAGATTTAGTAGTGTTTTAACATAAAGACAGGTATTACTGCAATTCTTAAATGATCCAAAAACATAACTTTTTATTATCAATGTTGATTTATTTTGGCGAAATGGCACTTGATGAGTTTTTGATTTAGCTTCTACTTTATAAGACAGCGTAAATGTTGAACAAAGCACACACTATTTTGCTTCATGTTTTGAGTGTTCAACCAGTCAGAAATGCTCAGCACTGCAGGCTTGGCCAAAATACCACCCCCAAATCAGAGACGCTCAAGGCTAACTAACTAAATTTTTACCCTGGTTCCTGCAGTCGAAACTCATCCATTCCCTTAAAATATTCCAAGTTCTTGAGGGAGGTTCATGCTTTAGAAAGACACTATAAGAAGGACCAAAACAACAGCACATTCACCAATGCTCACATACATGTTTTTCAGATATTTGTCCTTATTTGGTCTGCTATTACCACTGAGTTATTGTTGCTTATGTAAGCAAACTTTAGATAAATGTTGCTAAATAAAAATCATTGCTGACTTCATGACTCACACTTGAGCACAATGTCATAACTTTGCTTCAAGCCTGTTTCAAGTGAAGTTTGTCTTGAACTACAATGAACAACTACTAGTCTAAAGGTCATGTACTATGTAGCATGAAACTTAATTTTTCAGTTATTTTCATGTAGGTGTTTGGAAATCTCTTATGCTAAGATGGATTCACCTGACTATGCAGTTAAGGGTGACCCCCATTTTCCTGGTTTAACCCCAAGATGCTGGGTTTCATGTTGAATCTTACCAAGCCATAAAGCTTACAAGCCCAGTTTACTGGTCTCAAACCTGCTTCTCATCAATTTCCCATTCCTGAGAGGTTTTACAAGTATTGAGTGTGGTTACCCCTTGCCTGTTGGATTTCATCTGATTCAACCTGTTGTTGAAAATGCCTGAAAATAGGCCAACAAGTTAAATAATTTAGTTGCAATGATCAACTCAATATGTTAACGTTAAAGAGATGAAAACTGGCATACTATCATAAAAAAACAAGCACCAGAATCTTTGGGTTTTCATCTGCAGTCATGTTTATTTCAGCTTTCCAATCTATTCCCATCTGACTTAAATTTGCATTTGTGCTTTGGCAGTGAAACAATTTTTGTTTTTATTTCTGACAATAGTAACCCTTGGTAGTCTCTGCCTGGAAAGCTCTTCATTTAACTGGAGTCGAGGTTAGAAACCATCCAAATAACTCGACACCCACATGGACCTATTTTACTGCTTCCCGAGTGGTGATTTTACATGATTGGGCGTGTTTGTGTAATCTTACTTCTCCTTGGTACTTTCCATTTATGACCCCCATCAGATCCAGCCATGAGTCAGCCACATTCCCCCAGGGACCAACCAAGGGCTGATTGCTGGGTTTTCTTAAGCCATCCGTCCTTTTTATACATTTTTGTTCTCAAGGTGACTTAGACTGACCTCACACAGTGGACACAGTGATCTCAGAGAGGAGTATACTCTATTGCATAGCTGCTTTTGGAAGGTATTCAAAGCAGCAAAATTTGAGACTTTCAACCTACACCTCAAAGAGTCTAAAAACAGCCTACACAATCCAGGAGCTTCTATAGACTTTACATGTGTATGTGGGCTGGGACACATTCATATTCTATGCTTCATTATCAGTCAGAATAATCCATCATTACTGGAGCTCTTTGGACTCCAGACTTGTTGTTTTCTTTCCAAGTAATTGGGCCAGACCATTGGAGGCAGTGTGGAAAGTGACACTTATATCAGCATTATGTAGTTCACAGTCAGAGGGAGCCTGAAATCTGGCCTAAAAATCGATACATTTTACTTTAATTCTGTTGCCAAGAAGGGATACTGCAATAAAAAAAGTAATTTGTCTTGGATGAAAACTGTTTTCATGTCGCAGAGTAAGATATCCATCTCTGAAATGACTGTTTTATTGTCTATCAAGCATGAACTGATTGAAATGTAACAATTCATCTATTGTTACCAAAGCGCTGGGGCAGATATATTTCTTCATCTAAACTCCAAGTTAAGAAATATCCAAAGTATAAACATGGTCAAGATTTTATTTTTTAACTACTACTAGTATAATAATTTTTCTGAAACTATAAAGCCTCAAAGCAGGTCCAAACCAATACAACAGCTGTGGCTGTTTGCCTGGTCAAGAGCGAAAATGGTCGTAACAGACATCTTGTTATGATTCTGCTTCAATTAGTGTCAATAAAAGATACCTGCATGCAAGTGCAGCTATAAATCACCATTTAGAGGTTAAGTTTTACCAATCATTTGCTGTTTGGAAAGCAAACAAATTGGTAAAGTAAGTTGTTTATCACTAACCATTAGTGATGTCAAAAGCCCTGAAAAGTGGGATATCACTTCCAAAGACCTCCTTGTCATCAAACAGCAAACAAAGCAGTTTTTTTTCTCTCATTCACTTACTGATGGTTTTAAGTTTTTGTGCAAGCTCACCATCAGTATTAGTTAACACATCCATGTCCTGTCATACCCATTTACACACCACTGACGCAGTAGTTGGAGCGGTTTGGGGTAAAATTTCTTGCCCAAGAACACATGGATATGTGGCAAGCTGGACTTGACCTTCTGATTGATGGAAGAGCATGCTACTGGGCTAAACCACTTCCACTACAAAAACTGTTATTTGATGGATGCAAAGTATTGATGATTGCATCATGAACAGCTGTGTCCGATTTGCATGTCCTAGCCAAGTTCTGTTTTATTATGACATCTCTCTATGTACCCTTGTGTATCGTGATGAAACAAAAAACAGCAGCAGCATAATAAATTATGCTGTAAGAATTACCAACTGTTGACTTTTTACAACAGACTGTAACAACTGTTTAACCTGCATGGCTTTTCATTGATCATCTTCATTGATCTGTAAGGTCAAAATTAATTTTGTGCAACCAGACATCAGGGCTGAACACTAATCCATTTAGTGGTTGATTGTAAATTAAATGTGTGTTAGTTTTAAAAGGAAAAAAATAACTAACAGTAAATTTGGTCAAAATAGACATCTCCCTATACTTTATATTTTTTAGAGTGTGTTTTATAACCCACATAAAATGACACACTTCTGAAGATAATATAGATATATAAAATCATTTCATTATCCTTGAGACTTGTCAATACAGGAATGTGTTTAATTTTGAAAGTTCCTCTCTTGAGACCTTGAATCCATTGGCATGACCAAAGCAGATGTTTTCAGATAATAGTAGGGCTGCCGCAAAAGATTATTTTGATAATCAACTAGTCAACAATTATTTTTTGCGATTAGTCAACTAATCACATCATGCATGAATTGCAGCTTACAGCACCAGCATGCAGCTGCTCTTGTATAACCATCATTAGCTTCCAGCTTGAAGTGTTTAAGGTATGTGCTAACTAAAAATAAAGACAATTAAGATGGTGGTTCATTCAACTTTTAATGAACTTTGCCGCTGTTATAACATAACAGCAAACGCATAATATATGTGTTATAAGTCTAATGAAATCCTCCTCATTACTGTTAACATTTACAGCTATAAGTAAGAAGCTCACTGTTGACGCTAATGTTAGCAGCTAACTAGCCAATTAGCTTACAGAGAGACGACTGTCCCTCTTTGTCAGAAATTGAATCCGCCACGACGTGCTTCCTTTTCAGATGCTTATGCATTGCCATCGTACTGCCATGGAAGGCAAGTTCTGCCTTGCAGATTGTGCATTGCACATTCTTCTCTTTTGTTTTGGTAAAATGCTCCCAAACTTTCGAGCTCCGTTGCTGGCTAGCCATGATACTGTTTGGGCATAACTCTTCCAGTGACATCAGGGCTGACACCGATTACCACTACTGCGCATGTGTGTCAAGGACAGAATGGCAGACAAGACAGTGGAAGGTACAGTGGCAGTTCTGAGAGAAAACAGCACTTAAATAAAACAAACAGGTCGTCAACATCGTCATGACTAGTTGACTAATTTTGGCAGCCCTAGATAATAGTGGTAAATACTGATTCTAGTTAATTACAAACTTTTAGACTGATAAACTGCTATTAAAGTTTATGTAATTGCTTATAGATTATCTTAGCCATTTTTAATGATAGTGCTCAATCTGTCCAGCATTAAGTGGTTGAGATCAAGCCATAATGGACAGAATAAATCAAATGAAAAGACACGTATCATATGACAAGGAACTTGATCATTTTTTCCTTGTGCTTGCTTCCACTCACTCTGGCCGAGCCCATAATTCAAGCTTGTTTTTGTATAAATATGAGTCAGTGATTGTTACTGTCTGGACTGTCCATGAGGAAAATAACTGTGCATTTAGCTAACAAGATAATGACAACAATCTGTCCCTATGGGGTCGAGGAGAGCGTGCACCGAGACTTTTACTGTCACCAAGTAAATTGTCTGTTCCTAAGAATTAAGTTCCAAACTCTTAGTGATAGCACCAGCGCATGAACTTGTGCTGTTTGACACAAATTTGCCTTGGCTGATCTTTTGTTGAAACAGGGCTGTTGTAGTCCATTGGTGAGCCAAAGCTTAACACAGACAACTCTTACAAGTGGATGAAAATCTCCCCCTTGAGGGATGACAGAACCATTTCATTGTGTGATAAAACTAAAAAACAACCAAATACACAGATCTTAAATCCAGCTTAGTCAGACTTATTTAAAAAAAACCATAGGCATAGCTTTGAAGACACTGATAAGACTTTCTTTAGATTGCAAGTGGGAGCTCTTAAATTTAGATTTTAATTGAAAGGAAAATGAAGAACGCTGTTATACTGCTATGCAAACCCCAGCTTTAGAGTACAAACTGGCTGTGGGGCCCTAACTAAAGGCATTTCCCTGCCTGTTGCATATTACTTGGAATTTCTACCTAAAGCCTGGCTAACACTACAGGATTTTAAAAATCTTGTAAGATTCTGAAATTGGGGTGTATCACACACATAAAGAGAATCTTGACAGATTATCTTCTCTTAAATCCTAAGCACACACACACTACAAGATTTGAAAATCGTGACCAGCGCACACTACAGGATTTCATCAAGATTGTCGGACCAGAAAGACGCTCAACGTGATCCTACGTCATTGAGACAAAATATGGAGACTAGTGCGGCAGTTTAACATACAAATCATTATTCCTTCTCGCTTATTACTGTTAACTAGTACAATGCACTTGTATAACTGATGTATACAAGCAATATCACATGAGAGCAAGAGCTGTTGTCCTGGATATCAGCGCTGGGGTGATTACCTGCGGCACTCTGCCACATTATTATCTCACCTGGAATATTTAATGCAGATGCAATTTCTCTCCAACGCTTGTCGTTTTCACATCGGTTGTGATAATCTCTGCATGAAACGTACAAACATTCGTGGTCTTGCCACAGGTCGACAAGACTATCCTCCATCTCCGCTGTCCATCCCACCCGTATGCTCTTTGTGCTCGCCATTCTTGCCTCTGATAACTCCTGTCTCGCGGTCATTTCCGGTCATCATAGGCGGCTCTCTCTGATTGGCTACTGCCATCCTCAGCAAATACGAGTTGCGTAATCATCCAGATAAATATCAAACATGTTTAAAAATTATCGGGCCGGCTCCGACGAGTCTGTGGGACGATCGTGGGGCTTAAGATTGATCTGTCACTTGCTCACACTAGAAGATAATCTTGGTCGAACGTCGAGGCCGATTTTGGTCCCCGACCAGATTTCTTCCCCAATTGTCGGGAGGGCTGAATCTGGGTTAAATCGGGTCGAGAATCCTGTAGTGTGAGCCAGGCTTTAACTGCCCTGCATGGGTGCAGAGCTGTCCTGTCTATGGGGGTTGTGTTTGAGGGATTGACTAATCGCCTCATAGTTTCTGGTGAAACATGAAGCCGCAGTGTAGCGGCATGTCAAAATATCAATAACTCATTCTCTCATTGTCGCCAGTGTCTGGAGTCACCTGGCATTCTCATGTTTATGTGGTGTCTACCACACACTCTAGTCAACACTTGACTAAACACAAGAGGGCTATAAAAGCTAATGAGTCAAACACCAACCACTGTGTGTGACTTCAATACTGACCCTAATTCTCTCAAGCAACTACACCTGCTTCTACAAACTGCAAAGGCAAATGGATGTCCTTTAGCTTTATCTGAACAAATACACAGATGGTCCATATTGTCAATCCATAGGGAAATTCTATCTCCATGCTGTCATTGTTTGTAGATAAGAATGAACAAGTTTTCTCCAGATGAGCTTTACTGACTATCTGTTCATCTTTGCTTCCCTTATCTCAACTAAACCACCACCATCTGTGTCTGCCTGTATTGAATAAGATTCTTCTTCACTTGAATGCCACTTAAATGTTAAAAAAAAATATGTCCTTGTGCATAACTTCAGATCTACATATGAAATTACTTTTCAGCATGTGGTATTGGTAAAGTTGCTGACAAAGTTATTGTCTTGTTTGTTGCTTAAATCACATGATGAAGTATTGTTTTGATATCCCCTCCCCTCTTAAATAAGTCTGTAATGACACACCCAGCTCATGTTTAAGATCATAGAGAGATGCATTTATAAGTCTCTTAGTTCAGTTCTTAGTACATTGTAGCCTGTAAATGAATATAAAGGTTTGTTTCTGCTCTGCCGAGAACTGAAGCTGCAAAAAAAACATACCCAGAGGATGCTTGTCATATCAGAAACAGTGATGTTCACCTAGAAGATACTTTTGTTGTGAAGTTTTTGGCAGAAATTATATCTCCTAAAATATAAATTGAGATTAAGTGGAGCAGTGTGACAACAAGCAGTGTGGAAGCAGTGTGAAACACTGAGCTAAAGACAAAACCAGTTGATCAGTAACAGTGCAAAGCCTGTATTAAAGCCTCAGCCAGACTGACAGAAAGTCTGCAAAGTAAGCACAGTTTGGACTCTATTTTGACATCATGAAGTTGCTTGTCTAAAACACTGCTTTCAAGCTGGTGTCTCTGAATGTTTTTAAATCTGCTGTGAAAATTTTGGAAGCCAGGCTTTCTGAATGTCACTGTTTTCATTGATGGCTTACTGAAAATTGTTTCCTCACTTCTTCTGCTCTGTTTGAGTCTGAGTGTACTGTTTGATGAAACTGTGTTTTGCTGCCATTCTTGTTCAGGTATCCCTTGCAAAAGAGATCTGTTGACAAAACTGGTTAAATAAAGGTTAAAGATAATAAATAAAAGCATAAGGTGCACAACAGTTTGGGGTGTGTCTGTCTATGTTTCCCCATCTAGGTGTATAATCAAAGCCATGTGCATAGAAGGAAACACAAAACATATAAAAGACCGTAACATGCTGCCTTGAAACTTCGAAGAAAATTTCAGGGCAACCTTCCTGGAAAATTCTCTGAATTGCTTGTTCACACTTAAGTCGCACAGCAGCAAGTTTCCTTCAGTTTGTCTGCTAGTCAATGAGAGGGTAGGGGAGGGTTAAATATAAGAGGACCTGCAGAAAAATTTCAGGGGAAAGTATGAAGGAAAATCTCTGAGTTTGTGTTCACAAATGCAGCCCACCAAGGAAATTTAAATAAATTCACTTTTTCCTGCATGTGTAAATGAGGTTCATGAAATATATTGATGTTCAGTTTAAAGAAGCACTCCCACAACATCACACACAACCAAAAAGATACACTGGACAGACTTTCATTAAGCACAAAAGCTCATACTCATTAATTTTCAAAATCCCCAGACACTGTGAAGAGTATGTTTTAATCTCTAGGAAATTCTAGAATGTTTGAAGTGTTGACTTTGAGGGTCTTTTAAAAACTCTTTTGTGGCAGAAATAGCCACAGTTAAGGTTTTGATATTGTTTTTGGCACACCATGATATTGTCAGGATGGACTGACAGTTTGAAAAGATGTGATATAAAAATGTTTGTTGTTTATTGAAGGTAAAAGATGAACTGCCTGAACTGGTGTCACTGGCAGCTTATGTTATCAGATGGTTATTCTGATTATTTCATTCATTTGATTATCTATTTAAGACTATTTTATTTGAAAGGACAGTACTTGACTTAAAAAAAGTGATGATAGAGAGTGATGGCAGTGGGAGAGGCCTCAGGCCAGATCCAAACCAAAATCACAAGGACAACATCCTCTGAACATGGAGTGCACAGACATACTGTATTCTGCCCACCACTTGTGATTATTAAACATACAACATAAGCTTCTGGTTCTGTTTCCTTTTGCACCATCTGTTGTCGCTTTGACTCTTTGGAAATGACAATTTGTGAATTAAATCATTTTCTCTTTCCTTGTTTTTGTGCACAGATTGAAAACTACATCAGAGAAAGCATGAAGACTGAAATGGCTCAACTACAGCAGAGTGCCGTCCATAACCACACGGCGGCCATGTTGGAAATGGGAACCAACCTTCTTTCACAGACGGCCGCGCAGACACGCAAACTAACTGACGTTGAAACGCAGGTAACACCTATAACTGCATAAAAGTGGATGTGTCTTATTCAGCCTTTGTCTTTCTAAAGCACACACACTCACACTGAAAGCATTCATCCTTTGGGTCATTAACCAAACTTTCCTCCTCCAACTTCCCCTTAAAAGGTTGTGAAGAACTTGCCAAGGACAACACTGATGCTATATAAAAGCCTGTCGCCTCGTTTGAGTTATTTGGCTCGGCTCCCTTTTAGCGTTTATTTGGCAAAGTTTAAAGAGCGAGAGGATGGAAAGTTGTGAAGGTGGCGGTGGGTAGATTTTGCTAAGGCGCTAAAAAAGATAACTGTTTGCAAAGTTGGAAAAAGATAATCATAGCAGAGATTAATATCTGCTAAGTATTAACATGTGCGGGCTGAACACTTGACAAAATGAAAACAAAGTTGATGGTTTATATATGCTCTATTGTACACTATGTTACTTCCTCGGTGACTAGAAATGTAGCTCCATGTGTTTGGTTTCCTTTTCAGGGTTTGGTGGACATGTGCATGATATTAGCTCCTCTCATTTATTTTAACATACAGACAAAACATCCTTTTAAGTAATTCTTTGCTCTTTGTGTTTTGCTTCACTACGGCAGGTTCTGAATCAGACATCCAGGCTTGAGATCCAGCTGCTGGAAAATTCCCTTTCCACGAACAAGCTGGAGAAAGAGTTAATGGTGCAGACCAATGAGATCAGCAAACTACATGACAAGAACAGGTAAACAGACAACATTTCAAGGAAACAAAACCCACCAAAACACTGGTAAACACAGCCGAGAACACAGGGCTAAGATTAATTGAAATAAATAAATCCGATACACTCAGTGCACAAAACAGTTTTTTACTTAAAGTGCTGCTTTCTGTGAGGGATTGTGTAAACAAAACTGAAGCTTCCGGCCAGCTTTCTTTAACTTTGTGTCTATTTTGCAAAACAATAATCAGTAGTATACAGGACAGAATAGTAGGAAGTGTGTAATTTCTGCAGTATTTTACAGATTTGTTTTAAACACATCATTTTTCTGTCCTTGTTGGACCACTATTCTTGGGTTGCAACATCGTTTAATTAAAATGTGGCTTTTGGTTACATTTCCTTGTCTTGTACTGGGGTTGTTCCAGTGAGATTGCATTAGATGATGAATTATCTAAAAGGGTTTGGCTATTGCAGCATCCATTGGGGACTCCATACAATTGCTTTGAAAATTAAAACTACCTAAGAGTGTAATCCTTGGTGATTTTGGCTCAGAAGATCATTTTGAGACTTATGGAGAAGTCTGAGGGCAATTTAGCTAATCACCTGCAATTTTGAGTTATTGCATCATGCACGTGTCATCACTTGTCCCTTTGCTGAACATTTGATACAGGAAATACAAAATTAGTTAGTTGTTTCATGTCATCTTTCTTGGACTCTATTTTTAAGAAGTCTGCATCTTGCCACAACATGCAGTTTCTGAATGTTCTTCACAACATACAGTACGATATGTCACAGTATGCTACAGTACCATATATTTTTCATGGCCCACAGTGTTGTTAAAACTAAAATGGAGCAATTCTAACATGATTGCTAGAGTATCATACAATTAATGTTAAAAGGTTTTAACTAAGTCAATTGTAGGATATGTTTTTTTATATATGTTGGTATTTGTGGAAGGCAAGTAGCTGCTGTAATTTCTATCCACTGCTAACCTGAGAGCTCTGCTGTCATTTTCTTCTCTGTCCACTTCATTTTTCACCATCAATTTCCGTTTGCCGCTCTCATCTCATAGGCATGGCTGCAAGGAGTCAAGAAGTATTGCTGTGCTATGTTAAATGAACAGAGAAATCTAATTAAAATGCCATTTTTACCTTAAAAAAATCATTGTCTGGGGCCAGCGTACTGATAATTGGTTTCCTCATGCCAGGAGGATGGTGAATCACCATACTGGTATTTTGCTGAGCCCGTATTCAATACTATGCAATTAACAAAACATTCCCCATGATAACAATATCATGACTCAACAAAAGTTTGTGTTAATAGATAAAGAGCCTCATATTATGATATAGTCCAATATCTTTCTCTAGACTAAAAATAATCTTACTCCAAATTCTAAAAATTCTCTGTACTGACTCAGTGCAAATTGGTATTTCATGTCTTGATTTTTTACACACCTTTTACAGTATTTTGATGTCTATTCCTTGTTTTTTGACACTCTCCTTTTCTTTTTCAGTCATTGAGTCAAAGAACTCTGCTCCTATAAAACAGCAGCTCAGTACGACTAAGCCAGCTGAAGCGAATCTGTTAAGTGCAGGTCATATTTTTTACTTAAGTATAAACATTTGGGGCCAGCATTGTATTTATGTATTGCACAATTTAGGACGACGGTGTTAAGCTGGACTGATTATTTGTTTTACCCCAATCACAATTTTGGTTATGGTTAACCGCAGTAGTTAAATGAAATAATAGCTAGATGTGGTAATGTCTAAAGTTTACAGTCTTACTGATCTGATCCCTGTGCATAAAATTGTTATTATATAACAAGTAAACCAATGATGACTTATTAATGGAAATTTCAAAACGTCATTAAATCCGTCTAAATCTATCAAAACATGTCTTGTTCCAGTAGATTAAGGGACCCTGAAAGATGATAAGGTACTAAGTATAAACTTCCGTCTTTAATAACATACTCTACTCACTCTTTGTTGTTTCCCTCAGCCTCCTGGAGCAGAAGATGTTGGAAATGGAGATGCGGCATCGTGAAGAGCTTGAGACACTAAAGCAGGAGAAGGGGACTCTGCAGGCTCTGGTGGGGAGTCAAAGTGGGGTCATCAGGGAGCTGGAGGCTCAACTGAGCCGAGCCACAGGGAACAGCACAGCCCTGCAGAGACAACAGCAGGAGATGATGGACACTGTCCATAACCTGATGAACCTCTGCTCCAAAGATGGAGGTAAGTGAACTGGAATCTATGCTTACATACTCCGAGGTTTGGACATTTCTCAACTATTTGAACTGTGAATATGGTATTACACAACAGCCTTCACACAAGGGCATTTTCTGGCAGCTTTATGGTGCTGAAGTAAGAGATGCAACATCCCAAACTATCAAAAGTGTAAGTGAATGTTGAACCAATACAAGGAGGCAGATCACCTTGCAAAGCTGCGGGGAATTGATGGAGTTGGACCAATCAGTGAAATACAAGAAATGGTTTAGATGATGGCAACAAGAAGTATAACTGTGTTTGGAAAAAGCAAAAATGAAAAACAACATGGACATTAAGCATGACTTATAGGGTACATAACCTTTTCTCACTTGAAAATTAATATGTATTCAATCACAGTGGAAAGTTTAGGTGTAATGTGACATTGCCAGGGTAATGTTTTAGCCTTGCTTGCAACATGGCTCTTGAGACAGTTGTATTGTTGGTCTGTCCAACAACTTTTGGATTGTTTTCCATAAAAGCACAGAGCTTGTAAGTCCCCCGACTCATAATGCTATGACCTTGATGATGCCCTGAGTCTTACTTTTAAAAGCCAAATTGAAATAATTTCATTTTGAGTCTGGATTTTTTCATCTGGTTTAGATGGCAGTAAAATTTGAACTATATAAACATCCATTTTACATTTAGTGTCAGGAGAACTGTTTTTGATACAGTGACTTATCACAAAATGGTATCACTGAATCAAAATGATAAATAGTTCCATAGTAAATGACCATATCCTAACAACCTGGGCTGCAGGCCTCTTTCATGTGCTGCAGATTAGCCAGCGTTAGCCAGCTTGCTTAGCCTTCTCAATGAGCAATAGAAAGACAAGATTTTATTTTTATTTTTTTTACAAAATGTAACAATATCAGTCTTAAGATTGTGAAAAGTGATACTTAATAAAATTTAATTTTAATATAATATATGCATAATTTTAAATTTGGTATTGATCTGAAACAAGATTTGATTTCATATCCTTCTTTATGAGTGTCCTATTGCTAACGGTAGTACAACCTAAGGGCCATTTTGTATTGGAATTAACAGAGTCACATTTTCTAATAATTCATCTATAGTATACTGCTGTTTACTGTTAAGAATGTGGATCAAATCAAAATGATAAATCAATATTAAATTATGTATTGTGTCATGGTTTGAGTGTATTGTTACATCTCTAGCTGCTGGCAGAGGAGTTTAAAACCTTTTTAACGTTTCACATCGAAACCTTCAAACAAAATCAAGATCTTTTACATTGTGCTTGTGTTGCTCAGCCAGGAAAAGAAAGAATTGTGTTTGTGTGTCAGTAAAAGCGAGCGGACACTGTTGGCTGATTAAGATTCTGTCCATCCCCACTTGTGATGACCCTCACCCAAAAAACAAGCCTGCTGACCCCTGCCAGACCACAACATGCATGAAAGAGAATTTGCAGATAGGCTGCGCGAGGTTTGAACTATGAGGCAGCACTTAGTATGGATTACAGACTTCCTGTGTTCTATTGTTATAGATAGAAGATCTTTTATTTAACAATCCTCATGAAATTATGTTGACACCAGTTTTGTAAACTTAACCCCATACTGAGAGACACGCAGGGATGTGCTGGCTATTAATTCCGAATCACTGAGATCAGCGTGAAGAAGGAAACATGGCTCTTATTCTAACCTCGGCGTGATCTCGTTAAAGAGGTTTGTGCACCCATAAACCAGCGTGGTGCTCTTCCTTTAGCAACATTAGCTGTCATGCTTTAACTTTATAAGGCCTGTGCACCCTGCTTTACTGAAACATCAGATGTAATACTGGCCAAGAAGAGATAGACTTCCTTCCCTTTGCCTGACTGTTTCATGCCACCTTGGTACTGAAAGAACAATTCACATCACCTAAAAAACCCACATCAGACCATTTCTTTTCCAACAACTGTAGGAATCTAGTGCAGCAGACAAACATAAAGCACAAGGCTTTTAACCTATAACTTTCAAATATACAAACAATTCTTGAATACTTGAATCCCAGTTGAAGCTGCATAACCTGAAAAAAAAAAACCTATGAGAAGTTTGAAAGTATTGTGAAATATTGTGTTCATAAGCAAGTTGTGTGAACATGACTCCCTGTGACACTGACCTTTTGACCGCAAGATCTAATCTGTTCTAACCTTTACAGTTGTGCTGACATTCGTAAAAGTTTAAAGTGTTTAAGAGGTTGGCATGGGACCAAAGGGCCCAAAAACTTAATGCTTCAACATCTGACTTTAACTTCAAATCATTTCATCCATTAGTTGAAATTTACATTTGCCTAAAGTTTAAGAAAATCCTTGGAAGAGTTCTTAGGTCAATGCATTCACAAGCAAGGGACTACCATGGGGCCAAAGACTATGACCTCAAAAATAAGAATATCTTTTCCCCAGTCAGAGTGGACATATGTTTTTGCTTAAAGATAATTTCCTCATGTGTTGCCATATGTTATAGTATACTGGATGGACACAGACGGCAGTGACCTTAAGCTCTGATCTATGAACTCACACATTTCATTTCCTTATCAGCAAGTTAGGCTGAACATTTGGGTGAAGTCTGAAGAAAATCACCAAAGCGTTCTTGGAGTATTGCTCCTAAGCAAGGGACGATCATGAGGCTCTTTAAGATCAAGCTTTGATCTGTAGCCTTCAAAAATCAGATTTCTTCCTCACTGACTCACTGAAGACATTTTAGCAGAGCTTGAAAATCTTTCAAAGCTCTGTTGAGATATTATATTAACCATGAATTGATAATAAGCAAATCTGACCCTTTGGCACTTAGCCTTGACCTTTGACATCCAAAGTCTTACCAGTTTATCCCTGACTCATAGCAGACATTTGTTCAAAATGTGAAGAAAATCCCTCAAAGCATTCTTTAACCAGGGTTGTTATATGTGCAAAGTTTGATAAAAAATCTGATAAAAGTATTTGTAAACCAAAGGCCCAATAACACTAGGCTTTGACCTTTGACCTCCAACATTTAATCAGTTTATTCCTGACTTAGAGTGGACATTGGTGCAAAGTTTGAAGAAATTCTCACAATGCCTTCTTACACTATTTTGTTTATAAGCAAAGGTTGAAAAGAGGTATGGTGAATTTTGGTCTTTCACCCCCAAAATCTGGTCACTTCATCAGTGAGTCAGACTCTTCATCAGTCTAAACTTTGATTGGTTTCCTTAAAGCATAGTTAAGATACAGTTTTCACAAGAACAGGCTACATAGACAATGTAAAACAACATGCCTCCTGTCATGTCCTTTGCCAGCACAGATGCCTGGATCAAACAGAGGCTTCTCTCCTGGTCCAAAAGCACCGCCTTACGTGAACTCATTTACCCCTCTCTGAGATATTAACACCAATTGCTCTCTGTCCTTACATTGGCCTTTAATCCCTTTAGTCACAGGAGACTTGATACGGACGCCTGTGTCAGGGGGTTGCTCACAACTTCATCACTGCTTGTGGATTTCCTGCGGAGATGTTTAGAGAGCCAACAGGGGTTCCCTGAGGTTCCCCATCAGACAGGAAACAACAAGGATATGAAAGGATGTTTGAGTTATGAGCGGATAACCACGGCTGGTGATTAACAGCGGCTCAGCGTTTATCATGCTGCTCTCTTATGTGGTTTTAATGTTCCATTTGATGAAGGTCACAGGCGGCCTCTGCTTGCTCTCTTTGTGTTTAGTCTGGAATTGCGTATGTTGCATTTAATTACCGGAGGGCCTGGCTGGTCATCATGTATCACCTTTCAATCTTTTGTGATTCAAACATGTCCTAACTCCACACTTTTCCTTCATTGTATATCCAACTTAGATTAAATTTATGATTTGTTTTAGTTCTCTAACCTTTATTTTGACACCAATTCTGCTGTTTTTGGTGTCAGTAGGGTCAGTGTATCAGCTCAGCCCCGCCCCCCCCCCCCCCCCTTTGTGATCGGTGACTGCCTTAATGCAAGCTGATAGAACTGGAACGTGGCCGCTGCTGCTCTGTGGTTGGTCCTTTCCTCTTCCATGGTGGTACTGAAGGTTAATGCCGGCCGTCAGGTCAAAGGTCTGCCTTGGCTTCACCCCAGCCTGAATAAGTCAAACTGTAATCGCTCCTGGGGGAGTCCTCGTCCAAGGAGGTGAAGGAGTATATAGATCTCACTGATCCTCTGACACACTGCCTGCCCTCGTTTTCAGCAGTATTTACCAAAACAGAAGCAGCAGAGCCTTCTTTTTCTGAAAGTTTATGGGAGGGCTTTTGTTTGTTTGAGAAGCAAATTTGATTAATTCGAAGAGGAGTTCGTATTTCATTCTGCTGAGCGGCATCTGCTTGCATAAGTCATTGTTTTGAAAACTGAGCATTTCCTTTTGAGCATGGACTGGAATCAACTTTGGCTTTGCTTTGGGGAAATCACACTCTTACAAAGGGTTTAAGCTCTACATCTCCTACATTTACATTCCTTACTTTTCATTCTAGTGTGCTTGAGCCCTTGCGGTGCACTAGCAGTGGTTTTTAGGACATATTTAATGCCTCCAGATGCAGCTTTTGTTTGGGTTGTAATCATTTCTCAAACCTCATTAGGATGCAATGAGCCTCGTACTGGTATCAAGGGTAATTGACCCCAGCTTTGGCACACTGTGAAAGTCTCTGGCTACAAAGTATGGCTTTGTTTTACGGTGTTTTATTATCCTGCTTATGAAATGACATTCATCATTCTTGCAGCCGCTTACTCAGACTGGAATTGAGGAGTTCTAATAGGGCATGTGCTGCTAGAAAAAAAATATTGCAAGGTTCTTTTTATGCTTCACTGATTAGGAGAATGAGTCAACACCTATTTCTGCTGTGATCCTGTAAAGTTCACAGTTGTTGTGAGTCACCCAAGTGACCCTCCCAAAACTAGGGTACCTCTCCCATTAAATTCCACATGAGGAACAAGTGTGTTCGGTCTTATGAAGTGTATGCACACAATGGTTAAATGGAGCAATATGTTGAAGAGCCTTTAGAGACACAAACCTCCAGCTTTTATATTGTTCATACAAAGTGTGACATCAAATTTAGCGTGTAGTATGATCTGATTTCATTATATGCAGTTTTGTGTATTTGAGAAGTCCCTGGATGCAGGGCCGCTGTGTAGGGGAGAAAAGTGAGAACAGGTCCAAAGGCCTACATCTGACACAGTTTCCAATAAATCAAACATTAGCTGCATTTTTGTATATTAAATCGTAAATCAAGAGAGAACAACTGTCTGGTTCTGGAAGTACGAGTCCCATTCATCTTTGTTGGGCTTTTGATTATTAGCTATTGTGCAGCACCTTAGTGCATTTAAGCATGCAGACATGGTGAAGCCAACCTGCTGAAGTTTAAACTGAGCATCAGAATGGGAAAGAAAGGTGATTGAAGTGACCCCGAACATGGGATGGCTGTTTGCACTGGCCTGCCGATCAACTGGGATTTTTAGAGAATGGTCCAAAAGAGAGAAAAAACAGTGAGTGGCTGAACAAAACTGTCTTGTTGATGCCAGAGGTCAGAGAGGGATGGGCAGAGAGGAAGGCCATAAACTGAGGTATGCCACAGACAAATTCTGAATGCACAGCACATCCAGTCTTGAAACAGATGAGCTACAGCAGCAAAGACCACGCCAGGTGCCACTCTTGTCAGCATAATCGGGAAACTTAGACTACAGTGGGCACAGGCTCAGCAAAATCGTATCAGAAAATTATTGCCGGGGACAAAAAACGTCTTAATTGAACTGCATGCTTTTCAGCTTTTGCTTGAACTCTCATGTTAAAGCTCCTGAGAGCATGTTTTGGTTTATGTAGATTTGGTGCCCCTTGTGGACAAAGTAGCTTCTTTTAATGTTTTGCTGAACTCATCTTGTATCCTTGTATTCCAATTGTAGTCAGTAATATTTATTTTATATTTAAGCTTTTTGTAATAGTTTGCTTGTAATCACTTCAACTGACACTTATCCTGTCTAATCACCTCTGAGTATAATCAGTTTAAAAAAAAAAACTATAGTAAGGCCTGTTAGAAAATATCAATACACCAATATATTGCAACATTTTTTGGTGTATAACTGTATTATTGTGATTATTTTTTCATTCAGTGATTCATTGAAACCTGGGACATTTGTTGTTTGCATCCTCGAGCCACTATCAGCAGACATTTGGCCATTTGATTTTCCCCCTCTCTGTTATATTTACTGTTGTTATTTCTGTCACTGTGACAAACAAAAGCGTTTATAAGTGTTCCAGGGACCATGCTTTACTTGACTAAAAATGATTATAATCTATTTATTAGCTCTACAATATTGTGGGAACTACATGTTATGAAAAAGATTAACAAGACTTTTAATGTGAAAAATAGTTTGAAGTATCACCCTGTTTATGGTATCCCAATATATTGTGATGTATTGTATCGTTACCCGTGTGTTGTGATATTGTATCTCCAGATTCTTCCAATTCACAACCCTAAAAATAATTGAGAGTGTTAATTTTGGTGTTGTTCAGTTTTGTATGTTAATAATAGTCTGACGAGGATTAGTTCCTTTATGTTTCTCGACAAGCTTAAGACTCTACACAAGAGTTTTAATATAATTAATATTATGTCATTTAATCTGAAGGTTAAAGTAAAAGCTATTCCTGGGTATGGTGAATTCTTAAGTTAAGATCTTTGGTTTGGACTGGATGATGTATAGATTAAATAAATTAATTTGGATTTTTTTTTTGCATAGTATTTAGAACTGAAAAATAAAGATTTCTTCCTTGACTTCCTTTTTGTCCACTTGTAAGTTGAAGCAATGTTTGAAAATATATACTGAAAATTTAAACTGTTTCCAAAATGGTAGGCTGTGCCATTTCTTGCACAAGCACATTTTTAGGCTTGCATTTGTTTCCATGTTAATGTATATTGTGATCATAGTGCAGATTCCATTGTTTATGTGGACAATCCTGCCAACATCCAAACTACATAATAACCATTTGAGAACAAAATTAAAGCATGCATGTTAATTATTCGAGGGAATTTCAGTTAATTTTTTTGCTGTATTTAGATAAAATTAAGGCAATGCTTGTGTGAAAAAAATCTATTCAAATCATAAATAAGGGTCTGTGGAGAAAAATCAGGGATTTTAGTTGTTGGTCATATCACCCAGCTCTGCCTTTAGAATTAAGTTGACTAAAATGAAGGAGAACATTTCTTGCATGAATTACAAGGACCAGTCATGTAATGTAAACACAAGAATCTATTTATAGCCACAGTTTTAAATATGTTCCAGTTGTATTTCCTTTTTTTATGAAACTAAAAAGCAATCCAAGGATACACGATTAATTCAAAATGTAATTTAACTTAATATCTAAAATATCTGTTCTTTACCAAGCAACGCACACACACACATACTCTACACAAAGAATAACTCAACGTCACATACCCCGGGACACATAACTCTGAAATTTTCACACAACCCTAATCCTCTTCACATGTTAAAGCTCCCGCTGCACATCATTGTGGTGAAATATACTGTGGGAATTATCGTACGGCCTTTTGCATCCTCTGTAAATGAACAGTCTTGGAGAAATTCACTGGATCTTGTATGGAATCACTTAAACTCTCAGCGGCATTTACAGAGTGATTATAGTCACAGGGGAGCAGTGATGTCTATGGCAGTCCATTTAGCTCCATTACTCACTCCTTTTAGTTCTAGTATTTGGGCTCATTTGGCAAGGGTACTGATTTATGCAAACACCCAGGCCCTGCTGATCTTTTCACATGAACCCCCTACTGAATATGAGTCCCAGCTGAACTACAAAATATTTTTCTGTAAATAAATATTGGGGCATAAATAATATTTGTGGAGCTGGGCAGCAAGCTGTTCGAGGAAGCCGCTCCTAGACCCGAGCATGGAGTCTCTCTGCAGATTGTCATGGCGATCGCATGAGTGATTGTGAAATATCCCTCCACACATTTTACAGATTGAATACCAGAGAAGTTCCCCCCACCTCTGACAATGATCTCCTTGGCCTCTAAAATGTGCCCTGCTGTCTGCCGGCTTGAGGTAAATTACCGCCTGACAGGCCGGCTCTTTGTTGCATTAGAGTCTGGGGTGCGAGGGCCCGCTCTGTCAACCTGTCACAGCAGGAGATTCTTGTCACTGACACTCAATACTTCGTCAAAATGCTCAAAAAGTACACCCTGCTTCCACGGGGGAAGTCTTTGCACTCACGGAGGAACGGGATCAAAGTGAGAGGGTGAGGATTGCTGACACATTTCACTTCTCCTCGACTTCTTCTTTGACTCAACAATAAAAACAGTGGTGTGAAAACCGAGATGAACCTCACGGGAGAGAGAAGGAGGGAGAGGAAAAAAAGGCAAATCGGAAGGAATTTCCATCAATATAACAAGAGCTTGGAAGGTAAATAAAACCACTTGTTATAACAGGAACCTGAAATTTATAGCTTGTAGTATTTTGTCCTCAGCCCCTTGCTTAGTTTCAAAATAGTGCCGCCATAATTATCTACAGATGGAAATGGATGCAGCTGGTCTGTCAAAGTCTGCAGCCGTCTTCACGGAGTGAGGGATCATCCAGTCCATGAACAGCTTTCTCTCCTGATGATAAAGCAGTCCCCCTCAGACTTTATCTGGCTGTTACAGAATACTCACAGTGAGACTTCACTGACAAGCTTCTTCAGCATTTTGAGCTGCTCAGCTTTAAATTATGATTAATTAAGGATTTGTTCACATTTATGTGAGTTCATGAAGCGTCATATAATAAATGTTTCCAAATCAGACCACACAGTTGCCATATCAAAATACAATCTTGACTGTACAATTGCTTTTTGATTTCTTCTTCAAAAAAAAAAAATATATTCTAGCACTGCAACACCTGCACTTCATGACAGGCTGAGACCAAATCTGCTTCTGTTGGATTTTAGCACCCTCAATAAAGTGTGATTATTGTGCAGGGGTTATCAAGATTGGCAGTCGTTCGGAGCAGTGGCTCCTAAACTTTGGACTGCCAAAATAACAATGCAAAAATACCATTTGGATAGGCCAATTTGGCCTCATAAGGAATTTTTATGGTGTTTTTCTTATGATGCTACCATGGCCAAAAAGGGGTGCTTTTTTGTGCTATTTCCATGTCGTGTTTTACAACAAAAAAGAAATATGTCTATCTGTATATCTTTCTAAACATAAGGGATATAGTCAATCAGTTAGTCAATTAGACTTGTCTGACCGCAATTATATTGGTTGAACCATTTTGTTTGCCATTGTTGCTTTGATAAGAAAAATTAGTTTATTCAGTTATTTGCGGAGGTGGGTGCAGGACCTGAAGATTTTATGTATTTTTTAATTATATAGCTAAGGCAATTTAGTGTGCAGTCATTAATTTGCTGAGTGGGTGCTTGCACTACACTGTTGAGGCAGGTACATGCAACTGAGGGAAAAAGCACAGCATGGAATAAAGTGGAAGATATGTTGAAGTTCTCATGGCAACACTGTCTTTTTGGATTGTTTTCATAATAAACTGAGAAAAATACTCATCTGAAGTTATTTTGAGAGTAGACATAAACCATTTTCTTTGATCCCGTGTTCCCCTTGTCATATTTTTGGAGGTGCTATAAGTATGCTGGTCAATTTAAGTTAAATGTTATTTTAGTGCAACATAATGAGGTCAAGAATAATTGATTATACTGCAAAAAGCTTGTTTAGTTTATTTTTATGTTCATGTGAACTACCAGCACTGACTTCATTGTCATTGTCTTTGTTGGTTTAGAGATAAAGGCTTACTTTGAGTTTTTGAAGTGGGATTGCTCGAGGCCCATGGCACTAGGAAATATGATTGCCAAATAAGGAATTTGAGAGCTTTGTCCTTTGGGAGACATAGTGGTACATGTTGGCCACCCAAAGCCTTGTACCACACAAAAAAATCCTTTGGTTCAATAACATGCTACAGTAAGATTCTTTACAGCATTTCACTTTTCCTCAGCAAAGCCCCTGTGTTTAGAAATTTAGTATGTTGGGACGTAGTCGTAGTTGGGTTTTGACTCCAGTAACAATGATGCGCCAAGAGGTGATGATGTGGGCACAAGAGGATATCTTTATTAACCGGAGAACACAGAGGAAGAGCTTTTGCAGACTGAATCACAGGTAGTAAGACGGATGGAGAACTGAGGAGCAGGACAGTAAATAGGTTGATTAGTGTGTGCATTTCAGTCAAGTCTTTACACTCTTGAATTTTGACGGATAAACAATGACAAAGACAGCTCACCGTCAGTCATGTTCTCTGATACCTACCCAGTGGCATGAGGAACTGACTTTTATAAGTAAGGTAATGAAAAATCCTGTTGCTGATGATCTTGTTTGCTTGCAAGTTCAAGTCTTCATTTCAAGCTGTAAATTACACGCAAAGAAAAAAAACTTCCTGCTATAACTTTTAAGAGTACTTGCTAAAGAGATTTAAACCCGAGAGGAGAGACACTCAAACTTTTTCCATCCACGTACTGTTAATATGACAACATATAATAAGTTTTCCTGATTTTTCCCAGTCACTCAAGTTTGTTTGTTTTTAAAGAAAATTTCCTGTGATATTTTACAATTGTTAATATCATATTTTTCGTTTCCACAGTTGTGCCCAATAGCACAAAGGTGGCAGATGAAGAGAAGAAGTTCCGTGACTGTGCCGACCTCTACCAGGCAGGTATCCATAAGAATGGGGTCTACACAATCCAGATCAACCAACAGGAGACCAAAAAGGTAAGACAACACAACATATTCAAGCTGGTATTGCCCCTCAGTGTGGAGCTTTTACTTGTATTCTATTTTCAGTAGTGTTTTACTGTGAATTCAAGGAACAATGCCTAAAGGACAGAAAAGACCTTGACCCACCGCTGGAAATCATCCACTTCAGAGTGGGAAAACGTGTGCTAGCTGTTGTGGGAATATCTATAGCTTAAAATATACTTGGCAGCTTTGTGAGTGCTTTAGTTTAGCAATGGGGATTAGGTGTGAAACAAGATGCTGAGCCCATCAGGATGGTGACAAAGTGTGTTGGAGTGTGTCGATGTGTGTGCGTGCTTAATGCCTATGTTTCACTTGAATGTTAAATAATTGGAGCAATGGAGTGGAGTAAAGTGTTCGGCACAATGGAGAATATTTTTTTCTGCTTTTTGAGGAAGGGAATCTAATCTCTGACAGTGGTTCCCAAACTTTATCTGGAGCCTCATTTGGCAGCTGCAAACACTGTCAAGTAATTTTACTATCGTACACATTAAAACATAAACATTTATGGACACAGTCAGTCATGGCATTTGGGAACAAATTCCTTACTACTCTTTTTTATCTCTGAAGTTTAGCAACAAGTGCAGTAAAAACATTGTCAGTGTCACTGTTAGCCCCTGTGCCCATGTTCTCTTAAGACATCCATTTATTTTCGCACAATTTGCCATGCCCTGGCAGCCATGTGCATCATTTTTACTCAGCCTTGCTTTTGAGACCAAAGATATTAAATTACCGAAAATGTTATTGTTTTGGAAAAATGTTATTGAAGGGTACAGAATGTTTGAAAGCCTGAATATATAAAAATGTTGCAATGTTAATACATTTATTTATTTATCTATTTATTAATTTGTTTGTTTGTTTATATTAATCTATTTTATTTATTAATTACACTTTAGACATTATGTCACTTTGCAAGCAAGTTTGGATTATTACAAATAAGAAACTTTGCCCAATACATAGTGTCAACTGACTTTTATAACTAAAAACTTTTCTTCTCTGAAACAAGCCTGTCTGCCAAAAAATAGTGTTATGATATTTTGGTACATATCCCCCAGCCCTAGTGCATACTTCTCTGTCTGTATTGCATGAGTGATGAGCTGGTCTCGGGAAAATGATTCTGTTAGGGGGTACTTTCTTAATTATACCCATGTTGTGCTCATGTGTGTTCAGCTGCACGGGCCAGCTGAGGTGAGAGACCCTCTCCACTCCACCCTGGGGTCTCCTCCTCAAAACAAAAAACCACACAGCAGATAGAGCCCCAGCCTTTGCATTATCAGCTTACACACCCTGAGGTCCAAGGTCAAGGGCCACATTACACCAAGGACCCCCACTTTGATCCTACAGAATCGGGGCCGTCTGATGAGGAACATCTCCTGGGAGCTGCTGAGGGATAAGCAGACGCTGATTAAGTTTGGGAAGATATGTCACATTCCAGGCAATGACTCAACAAAAAGCTGGGAAAAGGAGTGTCTTGAATCAAATCAGTGTCCTAATGACATTTCATTGTTTAGTTGTGCCGTGGAGAGTAATGGTGAATTTTTAAATCCATTGTTTCAGATTAAAAACTTCTTAGATGGTCCAAAATTGAAAAAGACCAATGATGCCACTTGTATTCTGTAACCTACATTTAATCCATGCCTATTTTGTATCACTTGTTCTTTTGTTTTAATCCTATAGGTGTATTGCAACATGGAAACAGCTGGGGGGGGATGGACGGTGATCCAGCGCAGAGAAGACGGCAGCGTGGACTTCCAAAGGACGTGGAAGGAGTATAAGATCGTAAGACAAGACAAAATCATGCAGCCAGACACTTACCCTACATGTAAACACTCATGTTTCTTAGCTAAAACAAGATGGTGGTGGAAATAAAGGGAGAAAAAACTCTTTTACACAAAAAATGCACACGTGTAAATTCCACTACCAGGGGGCTCTTTGTCAAAACAGTAACAAAATATGACATGCAGAGATGCGCTGTCAGCTCTGCCCACCTCAGCTGCTTACTTGTCATCCCTATTTGAGCAATTGAGCACTGAGTGTATTTACAAAGTTTCAAAAAAAACATTTTTTTGTCAAGTTACTTTTACTTAGTCACCAAGAAAGATTGTTAAAGAGCCCATATCACACATTTTTTACTGTGCTTTACATGTCTCCTTCAGAGAACAGACAACTTCTGTGCGCGAGACAAAAAGTCTGCAGCATCGGGACTCCAGTATTTGACAGTTGATCTTATACGCCCCCCTCCACCCCTCGCCATACACTTCAAAATGTAATTCAATAAACGACAGTCAGTCCCTCCCTTGAGTAGCGAATTTCTATGTTTAAAAATGTATTTCAAACATCCTCTGCAAAGAGTACTGAACATCAGCTTGAAAGTTGCAACCATTAAAAGGAATGCAAATTGTTCAGTGATGTATAGGTAGATGTGCAGGTACCATCCTTTCAGTGAGTAACAGCATGCATTGTTTTGTTATCTAATCTTGCTGTGATACTGGGAGGATTTTCAGAATTTGCTCAACAGCCCCACAGTTGTACCCCGGTAAAGTACACCATAATCGTGCGAGACCACTTCAGCAAGCAGACTTAGGCAAAAACAAATTTCTGTTCAGTCTTATAAAGTGAACTGGACTTTGAAGAACGTTGCAATTGGATCCACATGGGTTGCTTGTGTGAAACCACTTTTTGATGTTACATCCAGCATTTCCACAGCATGATAAAAGTTGCCATGATTTCTTGGACCGTTACAAATCTAATTGTTTTAGTATTTCTCTGGCTCTAAAAACTGTAAGAAATATTTAAAGTAATGCCTGTACTTTATCAAATAGATTGGATTAGTAGTTTGGAAAATATGCAAAAATTATAACTACTTTTCTTTTCAGTCTTAAATAGAAAACTGTGTTAAGCAATATAAAAACACTTCTGTGGGAGGATTTTGACAAACAGCTTGAACTTTTTGGCCTATATGATCATCCTGAAAAATAAGACACAGGACTCAGTGATCCAAGTCCATTTCAGCAAGATGTCGTCCCTCCTTTTTCTCCTTTGGTCATTTCTCTTCTGTGTTAGCAATATTTTCAAGGGTGTCTGAGACTTTCCTGGTTCCTCTTCTGAGGCTTTGTGATAACATTGTTTAAACTCCTTTCTAAAAGGAAATTATTACCTCCGAGTAACACAACACATTTGTTTAGTCTCTTTTTCACTGTGCCAGGTGTTGCATCTGTTTGTCATCAAGGAGAGACTGTTGCATATTTGCATTGGGAGTGTTAACATTTGAAGCCTGCGCTGTGTTTGGAGTATAAATTGGATTTATTATTTTGGGCAGTTGTATTGCTTATGTTTTCTTTAAAAGTCACCTGTGTATACCTTCCACCTGATGACTGTTGATTGTCAGAGGGACTCTGCTCATTTTGTCTCCGGTAATTTACTGTTTGTTCCAGCTGAAATATTTCCTCTTCTTCTATTTTCCTTGATGTCAAAACCAACAAAACAAAGGGAAAGGGATACAAAGGCAAATCTGAAGAGCTTTATCTCTGGATATATTGAAGTAAAAATGGTGTGCCACAAAGCTCACTTTTGAGACCACTGGCATAATGTTCCCATGGAAAGTGTTACTCATATATGCAGATGATACTTCCATTCATTTATCTGTATCTTTAAAGCATCAGGTGCTCTGCCTTTACAAAAGATCCTGTAACACTGTACAGGACAGTCCTAGTGAGCCAAAACTGAGTGGAAGCTGCAGTCTTGGCACTGTGATCCAGACTTATGACTTCCTTTTGCTGTCTGTCCCCAAAGTGCTCCTGGAAATGGGTAAAACAGTTTTATGATCAGGCTCCTTTGGCTCAGAATTTACTGCAGGATAATGTGGCCCGTGGGCTGGTCTCTTTAAATTATTTAGAGTACATTAAGGTGTTTGATAAAGATGCATAAGATTGTAGATACTTTAATGACCCTCTGATCTTTTTATGTTTGTAATCTTTAAAATGCTCCACTTTTGTTTTTAGCCAGGACACTCTTGTAAATGAAATTTTTGATATTAAAGAGGGATTTTCTTTGTTAGATTTCGTTGAAATCAAAAATGATTATGATGAAGGACTTTACTGACTTACTCCTAGTGTAAAGTTTTTATGATTACAAGGAAACAGTGAGGCTTGATTACAGGAGGCTGAAGGTTAAAGAAGACTGACATAATTTGGCACATACAAAGTAAACTCTGATGGGACCTTTATGGCTGTCCTCCAGCTCTGAACAGGTGTTATTGAGAGCATGGAGTGCAATACAGTGCATTAGGGTCCCTTTATGAGCTGAAGTTGACATTAACACCACTGATGCAGCAGTTTATTTTTTACCATTCCTCCCCTTAAAGACTCAAGGTGATCAGTGAAGTTTATAGTTGAATTAATAGCCCCATACTTGGACTTCTGAGGCTCATGTTCACAGATTAAATATACATGAAGGATTTGTAAATCTTTCAGTCAAACATAATTAGCTGTTTTTTGTGGGACAATATAGATATTTCTTGCAGATGGTATGTACTGAACACAGTAAGATGTGATCTAAAGATCTTTTTTAACAGATCATGTGGAGAAATGACCTTACAATGAGTCCACACATCACAGCAGACCTTGTGAGTTTAATTTCTAAAAGATCAATTAGACTATCAGTGCAGGGAGTTTTGAGGGTAGTTTAAAATCTTGGTGAGGGTGTTTGTGTAGTTGAAATTATAATGGTTGTATGGCTGAACAAAATTAAGCTAAAAGAAATACAACAAATGTTTTTTAAAGTTAGCTTAAATTGCTAAGCTGTTAAAAAACTATCTTATGTAGACTTTTATAACGAAATGTTTCAAATTTTCTTTAGCAAATATAAAACATTTTAAATGGTGAATTTGGCTCGATATAGTGGGAAAACATTGTTCATGTAGGCTAGGAAATTGTTACACAGTTAGCTAAATTGACTGCGTAAAGAGCTAGCTTAAGTGAAGAATGAATAGGCTAGTTGTGTTTGCTATAACAGTTAATACAACTGTTAAAAGAATTGTGATACTTTTAAAACATAAGTTAAAAAAAACTAAGAGTTGTGAATAGGAAAAAAAAAAGAAAAATTATTGGTCAAGTGTCTTCATAGCTAGTAAATGTAGGTTTAGAGATGCTAACAGTTTAAATGGCTTAATAAATATACATACTTAACAGTCTAGCTTTTAAATAAAAAAATGGTTTGGTAGTTTAAGCAGTAGATACTCCATAAAGGCTATGTTGAAGAACTAACTAGCAATTAGTCTCATTTAAAATGCTGAAATAGTTAGCCAAAAACCACAAATAACTGTACGAACAACTGGCTAAAAGCAAAGACAACAAAAACCTTAGCAACTAGCAAAAGGCTAAAAGTTAACTAACTAATATTAATAATAAAAAACTAAATAAATCTGATGTTCTTCTGAAGATACCTAGTTTAAGGCATTAACTGACATTAGAGGATCAGGAAATAATTAAAACAATGTAAAAAAGTAAATAATAAGCAAAAAAAACGGGATGAAAACTAGCACAACAGAACAACAACAACAACAAATAGCTGTAAGCCATGTAAGCAGTGACTATTACTTATAAGGTTGAATAATAATATTAGCCTTAGACTTATAAGTTATTACATTAAAGTACATGATTAAGTGCTTCTTGCCTTTATTATTCCAATACTGACACTAAACTTACCAACAAAACCTATGGACCTATGCTAGTCTTGATAAATATCTTATTGTAACTTTTGTATTTTTTATAACATTATGGGTGGAGCTGGTCTGGTTAGCTCATCTTATTTTGCTTCATGTTATGAGAGAAAGGTGGTGAAAACTGTTATCATTATAAACCACTGATCATGTGTGTCTTTGTATGTAGCAGTTAATTTATAATGCTCTAGGTTTACAATTACTTTTCATTTTTGTCAAACAAAGTGATTTTAGCAAGTGTAACTGAAATGCAAAACAAGCACTCAGTCCAACAATATGACTAACCATTTCCTCATCTTTTCTGAGCTGATAGATGTAGATCAGGTTTGCATGTGAAAGATTGTGAAGAACCAGAAACCTGTCAACAGATTTTTATTGAAAGCGTTTTTTAGTCCAGCCTGGGTGCTCAAGATAAAACGAGGGTTGCAGTAGGAGGCATTGGACTGAGCTGGGAGTGAGTCAGAGGGGAACATTTCATCAGGAGTGAATCAATTGTAGAGAAAAGGGAGCGAAATAAGTAGAGAAAGTTCTTAATGGGCCCCAGTCACTTTCTCTTCCACCCACTCGGCAGGACATGCCTAAGACCCGAGGAATGCCCCATATTTACTTTCCCTCCTTCCTATTTCTCATCACCACACACGCTCCGCACAAACACAGACTTCTCCCCAACTTTGCCCCCCAATAGCCCCCTCCTCCTCCCTTCTGTTTCCCAATCTCTAATGGAGCTGTGCAGACAATCCTGTCAGAGCTCTAATGTCATCATGCTTTGTAATATTCTCCTCCGCAATCTGCTGCTCTTGCTGCTGTCAGAAGCACTTTGCCTGTGACCGGGAGCCACTCTGATCAAATCCAAACGTTCTGCAGTTGTTTGAAGGAGGGTTCGCTCATGCAGTGCTTGTTTTAGGAAAGAAGTCTTTAGGTGGTAATGAGTTTAACATGTGTGACTTCAGTGGGAGGCAGAAATGGAAAAGGTGTGGGACTACTTCAGCTGGGACCAATTAAGGTAACTTTTTATAGGTAGGTTAGGATGTGCATGTTGAGGATCGGGCCACAAACATGCACAATCAATAAAGTTTGTTAATATGAAAACAATCGATAATGTTGCACTGCTGTTGGTGGTTAAATTGTTATGCCTCTGCACCACTTATAGCCAAGGCCTTGTGAAGGCTATATTCTGGCAGCACTACAAAGGATTTTCTCAACACTTTGCATAACTGTTTGTTCTGACACTTAGTTATTATGGTAGTTAAACTGAGGTCATAGGTCAAAAGGTCAGAGTCATAGAGCATTATGTTTAAACCCTTGCTTGAACGCCCATGTTGCTAAATTGCTTGGAGTTTTTTGTCAGATTTTCCAAATGTCCACTTTGGCTCAGAGATGATCACTAGATCTCGAGTACATAGGTTAGGACTGGGTCAAAGGGACTCATGAATGTCTCTTGCATTAAAACTTAGCCTCAGTGAAAGAAGGATGACAAAACAGTAGGGTACAGTAGGGTTGGCAGCAATAGGGTTTATAGGGACAAGAAATTAAAGTCTTTGAAAACCTGTTAAAAACATTCAAAATATTGCTGATGTATGATCTTTATGATGATATTTCACATTAACTGTCCACATCTACACATTGATTTATCATTACAGGTAAATATTAGTAAAGAACCAAATATCATTACTATCAACATGTCCTCTTGAACCTTCAAGTAAGGACAAGTGTTCTGTATTAGTTTTGATACTGAAAATAGGATAACAATTTCTTCACAATGCATTCAAAAAGGGTCTTGTGATAAATGTTTTCTGACTGGAGAACCTGGCAACAGTTGCTGTTGGAGGAGTGTCTCTTATTCTGTTTGGATGGTCAATGAACCAATCAAAAAGCCAGCAAACGGCCAGTTGTCCATTTTTACTCAGTGATCAAGTGTCATTTTCATTTGGTCTCTTGTCATTTGGTCTCATGGTCATCCCTGGCTTGCAACCACGATATCTTAAAGAAAGGATTAAGAACTTCCTGTAAAATCTTTGCTAAGTTTTTACATAAACCTTTTAAATGATTGGTTCAGTTGAAGTTTGGCTCAAGGATGAACAGATTTGATTTTGGAGGTCATATGTCAAAGATTGGAATCACACAGCTGCATAATGTTTATCCCTGGTTTGTAAATACTATTCAAAAACCCCATCAGGCTTTTTGTCAGACTTTGTAGATGTGACCAGTGTCGTTTAAGGATGAACTGATTAGAGTTTATAGGCCAAAACTCAAGCTCATGTAGCCTTGCTCGTGGACATAGAAACTAAAGAGAGCTTAAAAGAGTATTTGTCAAGCTATGTGCAAATGTTTACTCTGACTCAAGGATACACTGATTGTATTTTGGAGATCTTGGGTAAAAGTCTTAAAGCCACATGTTTATCTCTGTTTTCAACCTAACATAATAAAACCAACTTTTCCAGATTTTGTCAGACTTTGCTTAAACATCCATGACTCAAGGAAAAACTGAGAAAATTTTGGAGGTGATGGGTTTGATGGCTATGATAGATTTTCCCCCATCTCTTGCACAATTGTTAACTCTGACAGGGATGAGCTGATTAGATTTTGGAGGTACTGGTAAAACCTCTTTGGGCCTTAGGATCCCTTCCTTGTGACCTTGATATCCAAAAACTCATGCAACGATGTCTTTGTCCAACGTTGCACAAAATTCCTTCTGATTCGGGGATGATATGACTAGATCAGAGGTCAGAACTCATGGTCATTGTGTCTAATGCTTTTTTAACTTGATATTCTGTGAAAGCTGTGAGGCTGAAGCTGGGTCAAAGATAAGTTTTTGCATTTTGAAGATTAAAGGTAAAGGTCAGAAGGCCTCATGACCCCCCATTGCCTGTAAACATGATATATAAAGAACGCTTTAAGAGGCTTTTCTTTGCTGCACTAACCACCCCGACAATCTTATTAATTTTGAAGGTAACTTCTTTGAGCCTCATGATTATCTCTTGCTAGTGACCATGACATCTCCAGAAAAGGGGATGTCTTTTTCATATTTTGCACATAAGTTTCAAGAGTAAACAAACTCAAACTCAACTGAGCCAAAGGTCAAATGTCATTAGGACCCATGAGCATCTCTTGCCTGTGTAACTTAATTTCCCAATAACACGTTTATGGATTTCATTTAATCTCTACATGTATGTCTATTGTGAGTAAAGGATGAACTGACTGTTTTGATTTGTTTTGTATGTCAATGGTCAAGGTCATTTTACTTTATGTTCTTGCCTATAAAATGATATCTCAAGAACTTACTCAAAGGAGATTTTTCTTGCAAACTTTGTTCAAATTTTTACTGTCACTTAAGACTAGAGTGATGAGATTCTGGAGTTTTTAGTGTCATATATGTCAAAAAGTGTTTGATTTTTAAGATCCAAGGTCAAGATTATCAGGTCTTATATTTATCTATGCTTTTAAACACAATAATAAGAGAGGTTGGAGGGATTTTCTTGAATTTTCCCTCAAATGTCGACTCTGCTTTAGGGTTAAATTGATTAAATATTAGACTTTAAAGATCAGGGTCTATGAGTCTCATGCTCTCCCCTTGCTTATAAGATTCCTCTGAACCACCCAGCCCTTCCCCCTGCCGGTCACTGTGCTCTCACTGTCTGACGCTTGTATGCCACGTGGAGGCATAGCTGGTAGTTTTGTTGATTCTGTGGGATAATTTGTTCTTATCTAACTACTGATCCTTAAACAAAAAAAATCACCAAATAAATAAAAAAATTCTTTCCCATCCATTCTACAATTCTCTAGTGTTGAGATTTATCTTTCATGGAAAAAGGAGATAGCCATGAGAAAACTTTACTCCATGATGAACCAAAATGATTTACAGTGCTTTTGTTCCACCCCGCTCACATTGTTTCTCTCTTCTCCTTTGTTTGCCAGGGTTTTGGGAGCATTTCTGCAGAGCACTGGTTGGGAAATGAGTATGTTTACCAGTTAACCAGCAACAGGCAGTACGCCCTCCGCGTGGTGTTGACAGACTGGGATGGACACCAGGCCTTCTCCCTATATGACCGCTTCCAGATTGGCAGTGAGAAACAGAACTACAGGTACAACTGCTCATGTTGGTGCAGAACATGGAATAATTGTTTTCTCAGGCCAAGGAGCTGATACAATTTCATATTTGCTGGTATATTGGCAGATCTGTTTTATAGATTTGAACATTTCCAATTTGATATGTAAAATTTCAACAGAGGAGGTGTCAGGTTATATGTGTGAAAGTTAACCTTGGAAGTATGTTTAAGGTGAGGATGATTGTAGGATCGTAGTTGTTAGCACTATCACCTCACAGCTGGGAGGATTTAAGTTTAATCCGGATCTGACAGTCTTATGTGTCTTCTTCAGCATCTTTGCCAATGTATTCACAAGCAACCATTGTTTACTGGCTTTCAGACACTTCTTAATGTCACACTCATACCCCCACCTCTTTCCCCTCAAAGGACACTGATTGGTCAGTGCCTCTGCACTAGCTCCAGCTTGAAGCTTAGAGAAGTAAATCAATTGATCACTGGTAAACATATTTTAATCTTCTGCTATGCACGAAGTGATGGGATGCCAGTATACTTAGCTATCAAATAAAATGTTCTATAATATACTTGCTAGCTGATTGCAGACAATCAGCTAGCAAGTATATCCCCAATAGTAGGAAGAGGCCTTACATTCAATTAAAAAAATATAGTCCTAATACAATTTAAGTTTTAAAAGACGCATTTAATCTTGTAGGAGGTCTTAAACTTGAGTCTGCACTTTAAGATTGTCACTGTCAGATCTTTTTTTTTCGGTTATTTTAAGGACTGCCTGAAAAAAACCCTGTCTCCGCGATATGATTCCAAGATAGCACATTTTAAAATTATCCGTTCAGGTGCATGTCTGCTACCTCCTGTCTGTGTCGCTTTACCTGTTTAGGGTGAGCGCTGGACCTTGATATCCTTTTATTAAGGCCCAAGCACAAAACTGGATTAATGCTCAATTAATGTTCCAATGATTATTATAATCCCTACATTTATATGGACAAACAAATGCATCTCAGGGCCTGAACACGCATAAAACCCAAAAACATGTTCCACTTAGCACCCCAGACTTAAAAAACGTATCCAAAATTCAATGTGAAACTCCAACCAGACATCCACCATTTTTGATAAAGTAAAATTGGGCCAGTTCCAGCCATTAGCTCTGTACTTCAAAAATTCACCTAATTTATCCAAAGTTGTGTCTTAATAAAGTTCTTTTTAAGTCTTTGATTTAATTTTACAGAATGTGTAGAAACCCTGCAATAGGCAAGCTACTCTTAGCATTTTCCTGAGAGTGATTTAAACATGTTACAAAAAATGAGGAAATTGGGTTTTTAAATACTGCTTTGTTGTAACAATGCCTCTTGGCAATACATCTTATCAATAAAAGCTGTTTGGCAATGGCGGAGAAGATCTGGTAATTTTTTCATGGGCGCAACCCACATTCTCAGCTCTGCTGCTCATCCCACAAATGCATGTTCCTGACAAATGTGGCACCATTTAGAAAGAGAAATAAACAGGCTTTTCCAGAGTATAAGAATTATTACCAAGAAACATTTTTACAACAGATGAAAAATCTACCAAACACAACTTTCCTTCCTTTTGTACTTAGTTTATTTGATTGGACAAATATGCATGCAACAATCTTAAGTTAAAATCAGAGGTCTATTTTTGTTTTACCAGTGACTGGTAATGCAGCACCACAGCCAGATGGTCACTGTAGCTCATTAAATAGCTTTTTTGAAAACAACCATTTATTAACAAGAGAAAAGCAAGCATTAGTGCTTGATGCCTGTAAAATGAGTTTGGCAACTGGAGAAACTTGTGTAGCAGCCAAAGTGTTGTGTGAGAACTCCTCAAAAATGAGGTCAAGTGTAAACTTTGGTAAATCTATCTGATCACATGTTTTCAACAAGTTTGAACTTTTAGAGGGTTAATCCACAAAACAACTGTACTGGCAAGCTTTGTCACTACATAGAGTGCGTTGATGGTTTGTATACCCTCTGTTTCAGAGGGTTTTTTGCAGCATGCACTTCCTTGCTTTAAACTCAAGTTGTAGCACTGCTTCTATTGTATGGCAGCCTTTTGATCAACAGATCTCTCCGAAGACATTCAAACAAATCTTGAACATCAAATTTGACAATACTGAGTTGTAGTATTTTACACTCCATGCACACAGCCTGTGTAATGACAGAAGCAGAAGCTAGTGTTCTGTTTGTGTCCACACAGGAAGTTTCTTGAAACAGTATAAATTGTGGGTCACGTTTTGGCCCCGGATAGCGCACATGACCCAAACACTGTAGTGCATGCATAAAACTGAAGAGAATTGGCCTGAGGCATACAAATACATGACTCAGGCTTTTGGTGCTTGTGATGTGCATATAATAAACATAAGCTATCACAATGTCAGTCACCTCGTTGTAACGATGCAGCAGATCGCATGACTGTCTGCTGTTTAGCACAGTAGGAAAGGCTATAGTAATGAAAATATACAGGAAAATGGAAAGATGACACATTTTGTAGTGTAAGTCATAAACATGGCCAGCAACAGTAAACCTTCCAGGATCATCAATCTTGTCAATTCCATTATGTAAGCCTGTGGTGAGGAATTCCTTCCAGACTGAGTATACTCCTGTCATCTTCTACTTATTGCAAACTCTCTCCTTGATTGACACTTTTGTCCTTGTGTCTTGCGGGGGCGAAGGTTTCTATTTTCTTTTTTGGAGGGGTTAATGATAACAGGCCTCAGCAATGGCAGATGCTTGGCCCCTCTCAGATGTGGAAACTACTGCAAATTCCCCCCACTTCCAAGCAATTGTTGGCTTCAGAGGAGAGGGTCTGACATCTCCAATTCTGCAGTTTTCACTTGATGACTGGGTCTTTCTGATAAGAGTTGTGAAATGTCTGGTGTTCAGCACTGAATGATGAAAATGGGAAGGAGAATCTGCTGTTTAAAAGCCTTTACCTTAACATTTCTGCTCCTTCTACCAAACTCCAGAAAGGAATACAAGTGTTTCTCTGCAGCGGGGGGCCGGCCGGCTTGATGCCATATCTAATTTTCAAAATTGTCTCGTGATGACAGGAGGTTTCATTTTACGAGGTTTCCATCTTGGGGTGCTCGTACCTTTAGAAGACTTTGTGGTTTCCTCTGAGGACTTGAAAAATGGATTTCAGTGAAGCGGAAAAGATCAAGTTGTACTTTGTTGAGAACAGATTGAAAATTGACCCCGCTTACCTCAGGTCTTTATTTTTGGCATAAATATTACTGCACACAAACAGCCCTCTGGGCATTGGTTTCACAAAGATGGAGGATGTGTCAGCACTTCTACTCGTTGTGCAAATGTGAAGCCAAAATACCCCCTACCACAGATTCTGACATCGAGCACTGGTGATGCTATTTTGGGGCCAGAATTGGACTGTACACTCTGCCACAATTTTGTCCTGCATCTCCTGAGGACCAAATCATTCATTTATCTTGTTAATTACAGCAGAAGAGATTCTTGTGGTGGTTTTTATTGGGCACACATGATTACCAAAAGTTCAGGTCTCCTGTTGAGGATGTTTGAGGGTGAAGGTGCTGACCTGCTGCACACAGAACTCCCCTTAATCAACAGATCCATTTTAAGCATCAAATAACTGATTATAAGAAAACCTCATAGCAGTGAGCATTCAGGCAAATTGCAACATTATATTAACTAATATATGGACTTAAAGTTATCATTATTTTACTTTTTTGTTAATGCCTAATAAGCGGATAGATATCTGATATTAAGTTTCTGTATCATGGGTCAGGGGGAAAATTTTGTCAGTTTTATGCCATACAGTAGATTTGAGTCAGTGATTCTTATAACACTGTGCTTATAAATATATATGACTGGTTTATTATCATACTCCTTAATTTGTAAACTTTCTAAGTTTTTTTAATTTTAGTTTCGGTCTTTCATTTTGAACATGCAAGGAAATCAAAACATTATGGCAAAACAGGATTGCATGTTGTCATGCAGTTTACATGTCCAAAAATAATACTAAAAACCTCACTAAACTATTATCAGAGACACTTGAATTATAGAAAATTACCTGTAAACCAGCTGTCAGCTAAGCTAGCATGCTGTCTTATGGTCTCTCCAAAATCCACTGTAAAAGTTATTTTCAGAACATTTTGTCACACACTGTGGGCAAAGTGCAATCTAAATGTTGCAGAGGAGAGGGTTTTTTTTAGCCTCATCGGGTATTAAATAAGTCAAAATCCAAGGAAAACGTCTTTACTATTTAGCGTCTGGTGTGCTGAGTAAGCACACTGTCTTGAAGTGTTTGGACTGGCAGAAAAGAAGAGTAATTTTATATATTCAGATTTTCTTGTAAAGTAACATTTACATGAAGTTTCAAGTTCAAGACTAGTTAGCTAATGTTACAGAATTACATTTTCAACATTACAATATGCCAATGTTACAAGCAAAAAAGCTTTAAGTATGGTATTAATTAACAAGACTACTATTGTTTCATCTAGTCAGATTAAGTATCAAGCTGGACATTAAGGACATTGGATGGAAAATTGTCTTGAGTTGTGACATGGATATCTTCAGACGTTCTCCTGAGACACCAAACACATCTTGATCACACTGTGATTAAGTGAAATTAATGCCACTGAAACACACTGAATACACTAAACTCAGGCACAAATGTCTATCTATTACAAGTAGCAATGGGCTAATGAGCTTTCTGACGGGTGAGCCAGCAGACCAGTCACAGAGCAAACAGGGGATCTCTTATCGTTAAGCCAGTGGCAATGCTGGGAAAAATCTTAAAAGAGTATCTTAAAGTGCAGAAACAGAACTTTACCTCATTTTCAAACAAGAACCCAAAACACATGGTTGCTCTCAGATGGTGAGATAATGAGTCAGCATCGAGTGCTGTAGCCTCAGAGTCTATCTAAGATCACCACACATGGACCAAATTATTCAACGCTAGCTTGCTGCTAAATGCTAGCAGTTACTCCCTAGGGTGCTAAGGTGTCTCTGATATTTCTCTTCAGTATTTCTTTTCTCCACTCTGTTGAAATTCCCCTAAGACGGGGTGCTCGTTTGGTGGAGTGGTAAGCAACTGGGCACGACCCATGTACATGCTTGTGCCGGCCCAGGCTTGAATCTAGCCTGTGGCCAGTTCGCAGAGTGTCGTCTGCTACTCCTCTCACCCTTTTTCACAAGCCTATCCACTGTCTCTCTCTCCTATCGATAAAGGCACAAAAATGCCCAAAGAATAATCTAAAAAAAGAAATTCCTCTAAGACACTTTTTAAAGGCTGAGATGCTGTTTTAACAGGATGACAACTTTTTCCTGTATCTTATAGTTCCAACTTGATAGCATCTGTGGTTTGTTTATACTTGTGATTGTCACTCACGCAGAGCTCCCCGTGCTCTCATTGGTCAACGTCTCTGACAGAAAAAGATCAAATTTTAGGAGGCAGGACAGAAATCACTCAATCTAGCCTTTCTGTTGGAAAAGGTAGGAGACTTTCCAAAAGAGGTCTTGATGGTCGCTATGACATACCACAAACCGATTTTAGAGGCAGATGGGTCCCTATTGCACCCTACATTTGTCGGGTTAGGCTATAATTGTGTTTGAATCTTTTAGTCTGATTTTGATTTTAAACAAATGTGACTTCCCGCACAACATACACTGTAGGCACCTGATAGGAGGGAGATTCACTGTAAGCCAGTGTATTCTAATTTAGTGCACTGTCTCGCTGTCTCTCCAAAATCTACTACAAAAGTTAAATATTTTTCCACATACTTCGGCAAATAATGGACCAAATGTTAAGGAGGGGGTCATTTCAAAGGAATGTCAAATATCAGAAAGATCATCATTGACGTGAAAAGACCTGCACTGACTTACCATACAAAAACACAAGGGGACACAGGGTGCAAGACATACTTCATTAAAATCTCAAGAGAATCCACGTTCATCTTCTTCCCTGGCCCTGTTATACACTCAAACACAATTCTATAATTGCTTTGATAAATCCCCTTTCACACATATTTTTGACAGCCCCCTTTGGCCCTCTGTCCTTCAGATTTAGGGAAACAATAACTGTTTTTGTCCCACTAAAGCAGGCAAAAGGGCATCCCTGTCCGCTCCAGCTTGTTTCAGATGAAGGCTCTAACTGTGTAGAACCCCAAACAGCATGCCGACCTCTATAAATAGATTTGTCCTCAAAAAAATAGTTGTGGTATGATAATGACACGTTGCGCCTCTGAATCTGGTGCCAAAAAAACCCAGATGGCCGGGCCTCGGACAGACCAACAATGCCATGCTCTCTGTTCTTTTTGCTCTCCCACCTCTATGATTTTAAATGTCAAACAATCAGTGATAAGTCCTGCGATTTGCATATATATTGCCAGAAATATAAAAAAAACTTATTTATAATGGCTTGTCTTTTAGCTGGTTTTGGATTGTTTTGTGTCACAAGTGGTGATTTGCTAAACACAGCCTGCTTCATTTTAAAAGGACTTTGATTCAATTCCAACTGCACTCTGTCACTGTAAACACATCGTAAACAAAAGCACATAAACAAGCACACAAACAGAAAAAACTCTTTAAAACTATATGAAAGATCCTCACAGTCTTTATCCAACAACGAACACGACTCACCATTTATCAAAAACAATGCAATGCTTCATGAGCCAGAAAACGTTTGTCTCTGTGCCAGCTTCTTAGTTTCATATACAGGCTGGAAATAAAATTACTCAGCCTGCAGAAAGGGAGGGAGGTGTGCAATTATTCCCTTGTGAATTATAGAGTCATAATCCTTAAGAAATGAAATCATGTCAAGAGGAGAAATGTCACATTTATTAGCAGCACTCTGAGAGTTTGGACCTGCCATTCCACTTTATTCAGTCATCTAATCCTTGTTGGCCTTGTCCTTTATTATGAAAAATAATGTCAGTAGATTAATCAAATTATTGAAATACCTACCGTGAACTCTGGTGTAACAGACATATGACTATATTTTCATCTGATCACTGGCTTCATCTTATATACAGATGAGGCCAATTCACCAGCATAGAAAGCTAACAGATGTAGCCTCATTACTACAAAGCGCAGCTGCCACCTTAAGCACACAGTCTGATGTTTTTAACCTTCACCTTTATTTGCTGTGTGCTGCAAGTGGCTGTTACAATGCTTAAAGCATGTTGGGATACAAAAGTTAATGGCACGATTCTTTAGTAGCTTGTTTCCCTGATGAGGTTATAATTATATGCTAACAGAAAAAAGTGTGTTACTGTAAGGTTAAAAAGGTTATATTGTGCCTTAAAGAAACACTCTAACTTTTTTGTTGTTTTCGTGTCTTGCCTCAGTCCCCAGTCCATGACAAGCAGGTAGACACCATTCATTCTGTGAATTGGTTCTCATCGTTCATTTAAAAGAGCTGTTCAAAAGACTTGACTCATTCGCGAACGTCACATCTCTCGCGAAAACCACCACAGAAGTGGGTTAACAAAACAAGCCTCTCTTTAGGAGTAGTAGAAGATAATACGATGATAGTAAAAGATAACGTAACATAAAGGGGTAAAAAACGAGTCACAAGAAGCACACAGGACCATTTAAAGTTGCTGAAGAGTTTATCTGATGACAGTAGGCAGAAGTAGGCTAGCACTACCGGTTGACTCCTAGCGTATGAGCTAAACTAACTAGCGGTAGGCAAGTTTTGTCTGTCTCTTCCTTGTTACTGCGCGCAAAGCTGAAAGATTGGTGTCTACCTGCTTGTCACGGACTCAGAACTGAGGCAAGTTCTGAGTCCTATTTATATATTCATTTCTGATGACTAGCCTACTGGGGTACAATCACAGTCACTAATGTGAAAAAAAATGGTAGGACATCACATTGGTAGGTCAATGCGGGCGGGCTGGGGTAATGAGATATTTAAGACAGCCGCTGGCGCCGCATAAGGGGGGAGAAGAAGAGGCTTTAAGGACAGAGAGGTACTCTATCACATGCAAGAGACATGTTTAATACACCACAGGGCATATGAAACTCAAAAATCATGGTATGGGCTTTTTAAGAAACTTTTGGATTGTTGATTTGATTGAAAAGACCCTTCAATTAAAGATTGCACATTACTTGCAGAGGTGGGCATAGCAAATGTGGGCTGTGGGTCCATACTTCACAACTATCAATGCAGGCTTGGAGGTTTTTTTTGTGATAAATTATCTGAACTTAATCTCAGACTGCCAATATTCGTTCCCCTTTTATTTTGAGGTTAAGTATGGAAACAGTGAGGAGGTTCTGCCTGAAGAGCAGAGAGCTATTCAGATGAAAAAGTCGAGGGCCAAGCCATGATGTGCTTTAACAGGAATCAATAAAACCATAAATCAGCCTGAAGCATATTGAGCTAACAGTATAAGGTCATCAGAGTTATGATTTCTCACTTTTTTGGTTCTAAGTTTATATTAACAGTCTCAGTGATGAATATTCCAGGTTTGGGAGTAGCTAGATTGATTTCTGTTTGGTTTACAACTGATTAACTTTTGCTGAATTGGCTGAGTCTTTGAAGTCCATCATTTTTCTATAAGAGCAATGCTTCCAAAATATGATTGGTAAACTTAAACGAGAAGGAAACTTTGAGGCTGACTCTATTTCTGTGTTTACAGTAAGTGAAAATAACTTGATTAATGTGGCCACAAAACAGTAAAATGGATAAGGAGTCATTTTGGTCAGAGTCAAGCTTTCTTTTGATAGTTTTTTTAACTATTCTTCAAGGGGACCAGAGCCTCTCAGATCTTTTTTTGTGGCGGTTTGTCTTTATACTCATTTGCCACTTACTTTCGTGCACCTTGCTTGTATCGGGTTGGACCCCAAACTGCCTTAATTATTCATGGCATTGATCAAACAAAGTTTTAACTTTGCACTTAATTTTGACCATGAGTTGCTGGCATGTAACAGGCTGATTGCATTTACATGCAATTGAATGATTGTAGCTGTGAATGTGTCCAGAAAGAGTAGAAAATAGTCACACAATTACGAGAATGGATAAGGAGAAGTTTTGGCCATTGTGGGTTCTGTTTTTAACATTTTCAAACCATTTTAAAGGTTTCCAGACCCTCTGGTATCTGTTATTGTTCTGGTTAGATTAGAAACTAAATGTTTGGATTTTGGACCTTTGGTCATATAAATTGACAGATTTGTAGATTTAACCCTTTAATGCCTGAAAACACAAATTATAGCCAGAAGGTTCTAATTTTTTGGAGCTGAAATGTTTATTTCACTTTCTACTGAAATACTAAAAGATCAAAATTTCCATATAATTGAACATATATATATTTTTTTATCTCATTTGATACATTAGGTGTTTTTGGCAACTGATAATCTATTTGAGGACATTTTTATTATTTATCTGATGGTATTCAGATGTTTTTGAGTAATTAGTTGATCATACTGATTAGATAGAAGCATCATAAAACTATGTATCAAATATGAAACAAAAGGGGTTAAAGGGTTAAACTTGGCCTTTGTAAAGTGTGATGGCACTTTCCATTTTGTCAACAAATAACTGATTTATTGTGATGTTAAAGTTTACAGTGATATGAACTGTATAATGGGCCATATGCAGACTTTGTTTAATGAGATGTGTACAGAAAATGCACTTGCCATGTTTGTGTGCTTACTTGTGCAGATCACTGAATTTTAACAAAGCTGTTATTAGTCCATGCACAATATCTACACTATAATGATTATGCTGAAAACACTGTAAAAAGGATCTCCTCATGGGGACTGGGCTACGAGCAGGAGCCTACATAGTCAATTTAGATGAGAACCACATTTGCACAGTGTGGGCTGACATCAGAGTTGTTGTTTAATGCTGAACAATAAAATCCTGTGGACATCACTTCAGGAACAACAATAGATTGACCAACTAAACCACAACCTCAAAAAATGTTGAAACTTGTCTTTTTTTTCTCTCTATTGTGAGTGAGGTCACCATAATTGCAGAGGTTACTGTCTTTATAAACAGCTGAAAAAGACCCCACCATCAGAGCTTGTCTGGCTGCCGGGCTACAGCATGGGTTACAGAAAAGAAAATATTAAAATCAAATTGAATTTAATGACCTGCAAAAATGGTTGTAATGATAGCTACTCGGTTAATCACCATCATTTATCAACATTTATTTACAACAAGAGTGAGTTTGTGCCCGCAAATTACTAAGAAGACACAGATTAAAGCTAACTACTCTTGTATAGAAAGTAAACCATTAAAGAGGCACCAAAAGAGCTAAGCTTTTAATCCAAGAAAATGCTGATGAAATTAAAGCAAATACTGATTAATCTTAGTGAAAGCTTTAGCCCAGAACAAAGAGAAGTGCACATTATGCTATTATGTAATAAGGAAAGACAGAACCACAGACTGAAATGAACAATACACAATACCAGTTTAGATAAATACTGTCAGCAAATAAACTCTTATGACTGATAAAGCTTTTGAGGATACAGGCTATAACTCCTGACTCTGTATGCTGTGAAGTTTATTTTTCTATGATTCTGTTTGCTTGGTGATGTGATGGTTACACAATAAGAGAAAACCCAGGATTTTGCGGTTTTATAACCAGAAGTATCTCCTGAACATAAACTATCCAGTGATGGCCTTTTCAATTAATCCATCCATATAACCGAGTATGAAGTTTAATTCAGTGTCATCTGCATATAGATGTATTAGACAATCATGAGAAAAAACAAAACTTTGCACAGATGGTTAAACTCGATGTCCCTGATACTCAAAGCATTTACACAAACTGAGTATTGGCAGCCCTCCAGTGGATTACTTACATGGAGAACACCACCTCAGCTCAGCCACTAACACTGTCATGATAAGAGCTATAAAATTAATGTGTGTAATCATGTTTTAATGGTAGGCTGGGTCATGGGGCAGAGAAACTTAAGTGCCATTTAGGAAAATTATACTCCTTTCAATGGTGCTGGTTCTTGAGTTAGGTTTGCATCTGAATTTGACATTAGTGTTGGTGCAGTCTTAGGATTTTAAGAACAGAGAGGCTTTCTGTGTGTCATGGGAGAGGTATGGAGAGATAACAAGACAAAGTGAAGCTTTGCATGTAGATTATACAGTATTATATAAAAAGTGCTTTGAAGTGCAAGTTGAATTTCTTCTGCTGTCTATCTAGCTTTGTGTTTGAGATGGTCTCTCTCAGATAGACCAGGGTGTAAATCTCAGCTTAAGTGTCAGAGAGAAAAAGTTTTGGTTTTGCAATTAAAGTTGTACATCAATTTGTAAGTATTACATTATACGTAATCAATTGATCACAGGCAGGATGCTGTGTTTTCTTTCTTCTCTGAGCTTTCTTGAAATGTCACATTCACATGCAAGGGATGACCAGGACACCATATGACCTTGACCTCTGACCTGTGAATTTCAAAATCTAATCTGTTAACCCTGTAAATAGTAGACATTTTATAAATCCCTGAAATCCCCCTCAGCCTTCTTGAGATAAGAGAGACAATATATATTGAGACAACCAAAGAATGTCCGAGAGATTCTGTGATCCTGACCCTTGACTTATGACACGTCGAACATAATCAGTCTATCATTAAAGTGGACATTAATGAGAAGTTTGATGAAAATCACCATTAGCAATCTAATCAACAATAAACTTCACAAGATCATGTTCGTAGGCAAAAGGTAACTGGGAAACTTAGGATCTTGACCTATGACCTGTGGCCTTGATCTATAAGTCAAAGAGCACAAATGTTCAAAGTTTGACAAGTTTCCCTCAAAGCTGTCTTGAGGTATCACATTTACAAATGAGGAGTGTCCAAATGATTTTAAACAAAAAACACCTACTTGTGATTTGCGCTCCTGAGATGGCAGTCAGAGCTGATGGATGAATGAGATCTTCATGACCTTGACCTTTGACCCATGACCTCCAAAATCTGCTCTGTCTATCCCTCAGAATAAGCAGAAATTTGTGGTAAGTTTGATGAAAGTCTCTCTGTTTTGTACAACAGATATCAGGTTCGCAAGCAAAGGATGACCATGAGGCTTTTTGACCTTGAGCTTTGATCCATGACCTTTAAATTGGAGTGACATTGTCTTTGAGTCAGAAAGGACACAAATGTTTCGTCTGAAGAAAACCCCTTGAAGCAAAAGGTAACTATGATTTGAGTTTTAAAGCTGATTTGAGTTCTCTTGATAAATTCTGCACAAGGTCTTTAAAGATTCTTTGGGAAACCGTTCAGTTTTAGTCTGACCAGCCCAACCTGCATTCATTAAGATAAGACGGAAATAGAACTGGAAACTAGATGGGGGTGGGGGATTGATCAATGACATGCAGAACGGGAGTTAGGGGTCAGAGTCTGACCTTGGCCACCCACTTTGTGGACTGCAGCCTTTGTCCATGGGGAGCACAAACTACCTGCGAGGCGAGCCAGTGCCCAGGCTTTTTTCTCCAGGATTAAAGTTACAGAGTTTCATGCACCTGCTTAATAAGAGAAGACTGTGTGTCAGAGAATGTCTGAATATGTTTAATAAACACTAAAATACTAACATGTGTGTGAGTATGTCCTGACAAACATTTCTAAGGTTTTCTGAGGTACAGCAGTTAAACATATGCACAGACACGTAGTGTAGCTTACTGGCAAAACTGTTTTCATGCTCCCAAATCCCCTTTGAAATCTGGGAAAAAATACTTATATGCCCATTTTTAATGAGCTATAACATCTTTATTCAATATTCTACCTTGTTATAAGAGCCAACATTTTAAAGCCAGTGATTTGTCCTCATGCTAATGGACCAATTCTCAGAGGAAAAATCTCTATGTAGATGGTTTTCATGTGAGAACATTTGGCAAAGATCTGGCTTTCAAAACATTGTGACCTTTGTCTTTCCAAGAATCAGTGAAAGATAATCTTACATATCTTGAGTTATATCTAAATTCTTGATTCCTGGAAGCCTAATGCTCCACGATTTCAAATGATACAGAGATGAAGCATCAAAGTTGAAAGCTGCAACACTTCTGTTGGATAGAGAACTATGAGCCATTTTAGGATTTGCTGGGAATGCATAACTGTTGTATATTTAAACTTTATTGGTCACCAAGCTTGTGAGCAGGGAATTTATTACGAAAGTCATCATGACTGTACTGTTATCCATTGCCATTTTGAATTATATTTCAAAAAATCCAAAATGTTGCAATGAGACATAATAAGTTGCTCATAATACACCAAATAAGTTCAACCCCATGCAAAACTACAAGCTTTTTTTCAAGGCATTTGAGCAGATCACATGATATTTATCAGTGGATTAAGTGTACTGTGTTACAAAGAGATATCTTTGTCTCAGAGTTGACATTAGCAGCTGAGCTGACATTTCAACAGATGCGTCCTTGACATGCTGGGAGATGTTATCCGTCAAAAAATTGGGGGAGAAAGCCACTTAGGACCATATTACTTGAATTTATTGTGTACAGTTGCCAAGTCAGGAATGTATTTTCTTGTCTCAAGGGTAGATTGGTATTTTTAAAGTGGGGTTATATGAGGTCCTTGTCAAAAGAGGGTGAACAGTCATGACATGTAAGCCCCTGTAAGGAGAGACAGGCTGAGAGCTTAGCTATACAGGTATGTAGACAAGGCAATTTGTTCACTGTGATTTTGAAAATTTCAAAGGTTATATTTCCTTCTCATTTTCAACAAGTTTTCACTGGTCCTCAAATCCCCTTTTCCCGCCAAAACCCTACTCAGACATTGAGTTTTGGTAAACACCCCATGTTTCAGCCCAGCTCAGAACAGACTGTTCATCAGTCCTCATAAGTCTGACCATGCCTCGCTCAAAAAGTGTATGTGGCTTTGTCTTTCCAGCTGTCCTAATAAAGTGACTTTACATCATTCTACAAAAGTTCGCCTTTCCATTAGTTTGTGCACCCACTGTCCAGAGGCTATTGCCTGGGGTTCAAGTCCAACTCGTGGCTCCTTTCCTTCATGTCAGCCCCTACTCTTTCTCCGGAATTTGTATCCACTATCTTGTAACTTCAGTGAAGGATTACTCGCTTTATTCAAATAAATTTTAAAAGTTAGAAGTTAGAAAAAGTTGAAGTTTTTTCGTTGTAATCAGCATCGCAGAGGAGGGGCACTATGCTGTACTTCAACAAAGTAAAGAAATTGAGACACAAATGTGTATGCATGGTGTGTCAGAAGTTCCAGGACTGGTGTCACAAAAGATTTATTTAGAATCCAAACCACAAACTACAAGTTTTCCCCTTCAAAGTAATCCCCCCTGGAGTCTAATGCACTTTCCCATCCTTCTCTGCCACACTTTCATGCACTCCTGGAAGGAGTCTTACATCCCTCCGCAGCTCCATCGTCACAGCCTTTTTGATGTCGTCCATGTCTTCAAAACGGGTCCCCTTGATGACCCCCTTGAGCTTGGGGAAGAGGAAAAAATCACACGGAGCCAGGTCGGGTGAGTAGGGAGGTTGCTCCAGCACGGCGATGTTCTTCTGGGCTGAACTGTCGGATGCTCAGGGCATTGTGAGCAGGTGTGTTGTCATGGTGAAGCAGCCACATCTTGTCCTGCCACAACTCTCACCTCTTCTCGCGCACCGAATGAATGAAGCAAACAGCGCGGTATGTCTTTGTAGACATGCTGGGATTACTTTGAAGGGGAAAACTCTTAGTTTGGAGGTTGGGTTTGAAATAAATCTTTTGTGACACCAGTCCTGGAACTTTTCTGACACACCTCGTATATATATATATATATATATATATAGATATATATATATACATATATAATGTATTTATTTATTTCTCAGCAAAATAGCAAAAATTTACCAGCACTTAGTGTATTGGTGCTTTGTTTTCTAAACATTAGCTAACTCACATAGAGCAAAAGGCCGTGTCTGCATAACCATACAGCCTAGCTTTTGTGCACACTCCATTAGGTTTTGCCACACAATGTAGAAAAGTATATAGTGTGACATGCCCTTCAAAGCACAGATTTCATTACTGTCAGTCAGTGTTTCTGGATCAGGTTGGTTAGATTTTGTTTTATTAACAAGATAAAGGTGAGGTGGATTATCTGATCTTTGGCAGAGGAAGAAGGGGACTTATTGAATTTGGTTTGTTTTTACCTGGATTAAACCTTAATCCAGGTTCTAAGGCATCGAGAGAGTGACAAAGAGTGTGAAAACCAAATAGAGAACATTTCATTCAAACTTGCAAAGCAGCTTTAGGTGGCTCAGCATTTGACCGCAAAATAATTCTGTCTTTTGTCTGTTGATGCCAAAATCGGTGTTACGGAAAAATAAGGTCATTTTGTTGAGTTATTGTAGGATTCTTGATTTGTTCTTCACTTTAAATAAACTTCATTTGCATCAGAGTGGTTCTTCATCTTCATTTTGAGAGTAAACTCCTGTCTGTGATTTTCTTAATCACATTGAGTTTCTCAGACAGAAGTTACCGTGGTGGGACCAGTGGCCTTGAATAACCACTGGATTGATTTTGCCCTTCTTCTATTATCTCATAACTACAAGAAGATTTCCATTTGACAAGCACAGCTCTTTCTGTCTTTCTGTTTATTCTACCCATGAGTAGACATTAGGCATGAAGTCCTCAACTGCATATTCAGTTGGAAACTTCATATAAGCTAAGATCTATGCATCTGCACATAGTGTTCACATTACCTAAGTCTCAATGGAGCTATATGACACCCAGTGGCAAAAGAGCAGCCAGGCAGGTCTCATTCAGTCCGACACTTCTGCAGACCTTGCGGTAGGAAGCAAGCCATTGGTCAGGGTGATTAACCTCTGCATTGGGCCAATCAGACCGCAGTTCAGGAGGCTAATCACTGCCAGGTGTGCATCAGCACGCGCTGAACCTTCTACTGGCTGGGCTGTTGGCCTTCATGTAGAAGATGAGAGAAAACAAGCACCCTTAGCTTTGGAGCGTCAGTCAAAAGATGAAAAATGACATTTATTTTTTAAAAGTGCTTCAACCTTTTTCACCACAGCCTTTAAAACATTTTGTGAACATTATAGCACTCGTTTACACCATTTGAGAGTTTTATTGCTGTTGTACTTTTATAAGAACCACTTGAACTTTATACAGGGTAACATACATTCCAGAGGACACTTTCGTATATGGCTTTTCCCCATACTTCTCCAGGGAGATTTTTTTATAGTGACTGTATGACAGCAATATCCTCTGTTCAGTGTTACACACTGAGATGTGAAATGGGAAGTGTCAGATTAAAGAAAAATGGCAAACAGGCAACATTATTAACAGATCCAGGGCCAGAATCCAGTCCCAGTGTGTTGATCCAACACATCTCTGTCTGTATGGGGACAAAGGGACACATTAGAGCACTAAGTGTTGTTTGAACTGCATGCATTTCTTCACATATGGAGGCTGATTTATGTTCCCCAGTGTTTTAATTTGCTCTATAAACAGCAGAGCATGATTTGGCTGGTCCTACAAGACTCTACACTCAAATTAAGCTTGGATGTGTTACCATGGTCCATATGTAAGCAGATGATTCACTGATTTATCAAGTGCTAGGGCCAAAAAATACCAGCTCATTTTTCTTTTATTTGCCAAATGATTATGTACCAAACACCCAACGTGCTGCACATATCAGTGTTCTTTGGACAGTGAGGTTTTGGTGGAGACTTGGCTTCAAGTTTTTGTGTTCAAGTGTGTGAATGGAACTATTCAGGTCTTTGACAATGTTGGCACGCACTATATCATTTATCCATTTTTTTGCTGAAATCCTTAGATGCATGCTTTAATGTATGTGTAAAGAACACTAGACATAATTAATTAATATTAATATCTGTGAGCATTAGTTAAAAGATTATCATTATTCCAATTTCCTGTTGTATTAGAGCATTTGAGAATGTGTGGTTCTGCATGTTTTTAGTGTTCATAGATGAATACACACGAAAAAGTGTCCACCTTGGACAGCTTGGAAACAAAGACTCTTATCACATTAAAAATAGTCAGTCCCAGTGAAAACCTAATTTGAAAATTGGCAAATGTACTGATATGAAACTGTGGTGTAGGTGTGGTATGGTGCATCCTGGGTATGTGGAACAAACGTAGGATCTTGCGAATGATTACCCTTCCTCCAACACAGACTCTACATCATAGCAACAAATACATTAGACTTCATGTTAAGTTTAAGAATTTTCAAAAGCAGGACATATGATGAAGTGACAAAAGTGCTCAATACTAAAACGGAACTGTTGGTAGAGAAAATAAGAAATTTCCCAAAAGTAAAAACAAGCAAACAACAACAAGAAATAAAAGGTAATTTACCACAGAACGATGAAAATGTGGTAATTCAAAAACAAAAATAAAAATAGCTATAAATAATAAATAAAAACAAGGCAGGTAAAAGCAAGAATAGAAACGTCCCATCAGTTTAAAGTAAATGATGTAAAGAGATTGTTAAAAAAGTTCAATAAATAAAGGTCAATAAGTAATAGTACTGTGATCCGCCTACATTATGGAGACTAAATGCTATAAGTTGTTGATCTCCCTGTTGGCTGCTGGGACAAAGCTGTTTTTGTATCTGTTTTTTTATATTATAGAATGTATCATATCATATATCATCTCATATGTTGTATCGTGTCATATTGTATTTTAACAATTTTGACCATTAGGTTGATAGATGGCAGTACTTTACAGATTCCCAGCTTTGAAGCCATGGGAATATTGCAGCATACAGTTTGGTATTTATTCACTAATTTCTTGTTTTGTCCCAGTTGGAGGCTTTTTTTGATCTCTCAATTCAAGACAGTTGTATGAATATATGTGAGCACTGGATAATCCCCATAAGATTGAACAGTATCAACGTCCAGACATAAAATGTCTAAAGTTTATGAGCACAGTACCTCAGTGTGAACAGTTTTGAATCATATGTGATTTTTATACCGAGGCAAATTATCCTAATTGAATTGGACACATTTTCTTCAAAAATATGCCGTCTCTCTTTTAAACTCAAACTGAAGATAGAATTTCCTTCACATTCAAAACCACAAAAGTCACTGAACCGCTTAAACCAAAAACTATGTGGTTTATGTGATACCACATGGCTAAATGGAAAATCACTCTTGCCGTTTGAGCTTTCCAAACTCATTGAAAGGTTAAAAACAAGCCAATGTCCCCAGTGGAAATTAAAAGAATTAGATGGCTGTACACCAACCTCCCTCCCATCCTCCCAGGAGGTGTCATTGAGATTCCTCTCACAGCTCAATATTGTGTTAAGTAATGAGCCTTGACCAATCACATTACTAAGTTACTCCAACGGGAACGATCAGATTAGCACGCTTTACCAGTTCAATCCCAGATCTAGCTGATGAGCGGATGTCTGTCCCATGATACATTTCATTAACATCAATTATTGGACGCCATCTCTCTGTCAATCTTTTCATTCTTTTCTTCTGACATTCTTCTCCCGAACAACTGCCTGGCTGTTTTGAGCCTCCACGAGTCTTACTAGAGTTAGACAGTGAAAGTACAATGATGGGTCAAGAATGCCAAGGGTGGTTTTAATGTTATTGTGATTTGTAGAGGAACCATGAACACTGGACCCAAAGACTTGTTCTGTTGAGAGTCGGCATTTGTACAAAGTCTGGTGGAAAAGTTCTGAAAAGCGTTTTTGAATATTGCATCTGCAGTCTAAGGTTCACCACATGGGGCAATGGCCTTGACAACAAGCTAATAAGTTTATCATTAGGTCAAAGTGGACTCAGTGGACTGAGATACTGCAGCTACAGGTAAATATGAGCATGAGACTACATGACCTTTAACTCTGACCTGCAAAATCAAATGACTATTCTTAATTTAGAGTTAAATCTGATCAATTTAATAGAAAATGCTTTCATGTGTTCTTCAGATATAACTAACAGGTAAGGGATCAACAAGATGCCCAATGACCTTGACTGCTGATTGACCAAATCCTATAAGTTCTTCCTTCACTAACCCTTAAAATAACCCTTAAAATCTATTGAGTTCATCTATAAGCCAGTTTTGAAAACTGTGCAAAGTTTGATAAAATTCCTTAAGGTGTTCTTGAGAAGCTGACTTCACAAGAAAGGATGATCACAAGGCCCAGTGACCTTTAACCACAAAATCTACTCAGTGCATCCATTAGCTAGAGTTGACATATGTGGAAATCTCAAAGCATTTCTTGAGCTATTGTATTGAAAGTCCTGAATTGATTTTAGACGCGTCTGCCCAGTTTTTGACAGGGCACCTTTGAACTGCTTTTGAGATATTGTGGTCAAAAGCTTAGGATAAGCATTACGCTACAACATTTAATCTATGTCATCCAAAGTATGATGGCTGTATCCTTGAGCCATAGAGTAGAGTGCACTACCAGACTGAGAGACCATCGCCCTTAAGCTCAGAGCACCTGGTATTCTGATCTGCCATCCAAGTACTAACCAGGCCAGACCGTGCTAAGCTTCCTAGATCGGGCGTGCTCAGGGTAATAAGGCTGTATGGCATTAGTGCAAAGTTAGAAGTACCATGAAAGACCTTAAAGCTTTTTCAAAAGAAATAGCTCACAAGCAGCGGATGAGCATGGCACTCCATGATCCTGACCTCTGAGATATCACCTCCAACATTTCATTGATCCACCACTGGATCGAATGGTCATTAGTACAAAATTTGAAGAAAATCTCTGGCGGTGGTTCAATGACCTCAAAAATCCAACAGAACATCCTTAAGTTAGAGTGTAAAAAGTTGTGACCAAATGGAGTTTCTAAGAAACTGGTTCACATTTTGGGCCTCCGTGCCTTTGACCCTTGGACAGTTGTGCAAAGTTTTAAGAAAATGTCTCAAAGTATTTTTTTAGATAACAAGCCCACAAGCAGGAATAAATGTGAGGATTCATGACCTTGACCTTTACCCATGACCTTCAATGTTTTGCCAGTTAAGCTGACTTTTGTACAAAGTCTAAGCAAAAGCCCTTTTGTTGTTTTTGAAATATTGAATTCACAACATTGGCCGGATTGATGGACAACCTGCTAACGTCATGACATCTGCCGGTGGTTATGCCGTGGCGTAAGAACAGGCGTCAGAGGAGTTGTTTGTTCAACAGAAGCTCTTCATTTTTATTTGTTCTGCACTGTTTAAAACTTCCCAAAAGCTAATATAAAAAACAGTTCCTGGAAAAACCTCCAACCATCTTGTCTTTATTTCCTAGCTCATCATTGTATCACCACCCCTGCTCGAGAGCAGAAATGATCCTAACAGGCAGAGTACACTGGTTAGTCAAAATTGGAAATTTTGGCATGGTAAAAATGCAGCACACTTCATAAACATAACATCAGACTATTGATAGCAGCCCGTCAAAGTGTCACACTGAAAGTTTGTTCTGATGATGTGCTTTTGACGTTTTGTTGGTGCAAAAGACATTGTAAGAGCCTTCAGAAAGTGGAGAGTGAGTGTGCAGCAAAGCCTGTTCTTTATCAGAGCATTAGGCAGCCCTGTCTGTGACACAGTACGGTTTAGTTCTCCAGAATCAGGAGTTAGCTGATAGAAGTCATGCTACCCGTAAGTGCAGCAGGATGTGAGCTTCTCCTTACTGGAAATTTACTTCCCAAGGCATTTGGTCCCTTGTTGCCAACAGTTGATACAACAGCTTGTCTGTAGAAATGAAAATCCCTAAGAAGCAACAGCCAGCAATGAAAAGATGTTCAGAACTTCTTCAGAAATGACTATTCACATAATTACAGTTTGTTGGAGGTGTTGGTTACACATACAAATTTAGACCAGAACAAACTCGGCTTTGAGTTTTGATGTTATTTCTCTTCTCACAGGGGCTTTGCTGATAAGAATTGTTGTGGCTAATGTATTTACTTTTGACATACACCTTACACAACCCCGCTTCAAAAATGTAAAATTTTGATGAATTATTTAAAGGGATTATTTTGTCAAAACTCAAAATACTGAATCGTTTTTAAACTCTTTTTTATGAGGGATTTACTGATTTGAACCTACAGATTACAAGTGAACAAAAGATTTCAGTTAAATTAAGTTTACAAAAATCTAACAGTGGATACTACTACTACTACCACTACTACTACTATTACTACTACTACTACTACTACTACTAACAATAATAATAATAATAATAATAACAACCGTGAATAAAGATACAAATAAGAAAAAGAAAAATAACATAAAGGGTCAAAAGTAAGTAATTACATTCATATATAAATGAATATAGCTTCTGGTAAAGTAGTCTGAACACCAGCCAATAGATTGATAATATGTTAAATATAAATACCAAGTTTGGACATGTATTACATATGTAGATGAAAATATAAAGATATACAAAACTGTAATTATATAGGTGACAGAAAACATAACTTATACGTTTAGATACAAATATAATTATTTTTTTCCTTCCTCACCCCATTAGATAATTAAAAATACATATACTGTACATATATTGACAAATTAAAGGTATAACCACAGACAAGACCTGATTTGAGTTGGGTGCTGGTGCAGTTTTCTTAAAGTATTCTTTGAAGGCTCTCAGGTTTATCATAACACCCTCTCAGAGAGAATTTGATCTTTTCCACTTGCAGGGAGCAGGATGTGTTGATGCTTGTGTGTGTTTCCAGTTTAATGGTATCAGTCTCTGTACCAGAAGGTCTACAGATAATGTCATATAATGCTGTAAGGTGTTCAGAACAGTGACAGAGTTGATCGGCTTCTCAGCACCTCTTGAAACAAAAGACAATGAAAAGGAGTTCTTCCTGGACTCAAATAAAAGTTTGCTTGAGGTGCTTTATGGAATGAGATTTTCAAAGAAAAAAACTCAAGGTACTCTATTTTATTGGCATGGTCGTGTCGACCTGTAAAAACACTTAGAGGTGTTGCAGCAACAAGCCGTCATCAGGCTTGAATTTCTTAATGCTGAAATGCGTCAAAGTGTTTTTACAGGTCTGACCATAACTCATTTCTTCTATTGGTCTTTAGCTCATCGGCTTTTGTTTTTTATCAGGGTTAAAATATTCACTATAAGGGGCATGGTTAACTGTCTGTTGGGCATGTTGTAGTATGTCACCTGGAGGCTTAAGGCCCTTTCAGCTCCACTTCTTTGACTGTATATATGGTCAACGAACGTCTGAGACAACTTTTCCAACATGACGTCTGCTATTGACAAGCTTCTATCACTGAGACTCTTGCCATATTTTGTACCATCTTTGGTGTAACATGCAACTAAGGGTACCAAACTTTGTGTAAATTTAGCGACTTGATAGAAAACATGAGATATTTGTGCCTTAATCAAAAAAAGTAGGTGCGCAGTACAGACACCATTAACCTTGTCAGATCTTTTTTTTTTTAAATGACCCCACAACTCAACTGTGTAAATCAAAGAGCAGCAAACAAAAGCACATCACCAGTTCTTGTAAAATGTTTTAAACATGCTGCACAGCTGTCATTTCATTCCCCAATAGGATATGACTTTGGAGAAATGCTCTCTCATTAGTTAATTTTTTATTTCTTCATAATCAGACTATCAGATCATTAAAAAATCTGTGTTTTGTGACATGGTAGTAGAGTTGTCTAAAGGTTTAAGCCACTTAGAAAAAAGTTAGATGTTCAGACCAAACTTTATAAATAAAATCAGTGTAAAAATATAACTTGGTTCTACTTGGTATAAACAATGCACAATAATCTGCACATTTAGAATACTCAGAGGCCCTTTTCCAAACCTATCATGTCCAGTGGCCATTTGGTGCCACTGATTGGACGCATGACTCAGCCTTACACTGTAGGATTACACGTGTTGATTTTGTGGCATCGTGAATTCCCTTCTGTGACCTGAACTCCATTTACACAGCTGTCCAAATACAGAAGTCATTCACGTTAAATGACTTTCTTTCCTGGAGAAGTCTACATGTCGCTTTCTTTGAGGTGTTCAACCTGTTGCATCGCAGCACTGCATGAGGTGCGTAACTTCTCTTTATAAACATGAAATATTGTTTTTGTATTTTCTACTTTCTCATCGGAAAACTCAAACTATGTGCAGGGTTCACTCCACGCCCATGGTCCCCTGTCTGAGAGAAATGTGTTCAGGAAATTGCCTCCACAGAGACAAACATATTTAACAAAGGAAACCTGATTGGCTTCGTGCTGCGGTCTTGCTTTTAAAATATCCTTCTCATCTGTTGGGAGACACTTGAAGTGAGGGAGCGTGAGAGAACAAAGACTTTACAAGACAAAAGTGCATTGCAGCAGATTAAGAGAAGGTGTGTTCTTGTGGTTCTTATAAAAATGTCAAAGAGATAAAGAAACTGTCAGATCTGAATGCAGGAATCCCTGATCACACCACAAATAATTTCATCACAGGATTCACCCCGGAGACAATCTGCTTCCAAGTCACTTATTAGTTTTCTATTATATGTTAAGTATGGGAAAGAATTCAGCTTGGGAGTGACATTTTATCAGTCCCATAGATATACGCGGAGGGAAAATATGGCAAGAAAGCTCAATACTAACATTCAATTGACTAAAAGGTTGGACAGATAGCTGTCAGATAATGCTCAGCAGCTGTTAAGTGGATCATAGTTTCACTCAATGTATGCCTCTTGGGGCGTTGGTGGCTTAGTCTGGTAGTCTTCCAACAATCTGAAGGTTGCGGGTTCAAGCTGTCACACGTCAGTGTGTCCCTGGGTCATGCACTTAACCTAAGTTGCTCCCACTGCTGCGTCAGTGGTCTTTGAATGGGAATAAAACAGAAAGGATGTGTTAGCAAACGTGATGGACAACTTTCATAGAAACTTCAACCAGTGAGTGAAATGGGGTGAATGAGTAGATTTCGTCCGCAGTGAAAAAACACCTGCCGGATATACTTTTGAAAGGTGCTGCCCTTCCCAAACACTTTCTATGGGCTCTTTCCCAGATGGACTATATATGGACTGTATTTTAAACTCTTCATCTGGTGTGTAAGGTTAGCTAAGCCCAGCCTCCCTCCTCATTTCAACTACTTGTATCCATGACCTCATTCTTTGGATAATTATCAGAGCACATGACCATAGGTGAGGGTTGAAGTGAAGGCAGATCAGTGAATTGAAAGCTTTGTCTCCTGCCTTAGCTTTGCTTTTTACCACAACAGTGTGATCCAAATCCTCAGCACTGCAGATGCTTCCATGATCTGCTTGACTGTCTCTTAGTTAATTTTGCCTTCACAAATATTTTAATGAAAAACAGTTATTAATAAACACAACACTGACATGGTAGCATTTTTTCTTTAGTTATAGTTATTCTGTCTTGTCCCTGCTTGCCTTGAATGAAAAAAAATGTTTATGAAGAAGAATACTGCTTTGATTGAGCCCATTTGTTTACATTTATTGGAGATCACATCCTTGTCATCATAAGCTTTTGCAATGAACTCTAGGTTTGCAGGCATGCAGGCTCAAGAAAAGTTCTTAATTTTTCATTGAAAAGATCACATTAAAGTCCTCATGGACTTGAAAATTTCCCATTAGAGCATCACCTAGCGCTTTCGTGATTACCATGAAGACATCCATAAGTCTTTGAGTGTGGGATTCAATAACAGTCTGTGGAAGCTGATTCCCCTTTCTTATCATCTGGATTGTTGGAAATTTCGCACACTGTATGTTCGTTTGTTTTGCCAAATCTCAAAAATGAGTCTTTGGGATAACTTATTTCTTTATTTTATCCATGTCATTTCTCTTTTAATGTCCCCTTTGTTTTGTTTTAACCCTGAAAAGCACATTAGTATGCTCTGTGTATAAGTAGAGCTTGATAGGTGATATTGCCTTGTCTTGCTTTGATTCCACATAACATGCACGCTTTATCTTCAGCCATACACGCAGCCATAGGATCACTCTTAAGATGGAAAATACTTGAAATTAGATCTGGCAAAGTGTATGTATGAACTGGTGGAAAAAGTGCAGTTGCGTGTATGGTTTTATTAAAGGAATGTAACATCAGGAAGAGAGAAGAAACAGAAGGAAGTATGTACTCAAACACAAGATGACAGACAGTATGTTATATATTTTGATACTAAAGATTTGAGAATTTTCCCTTCCTACGTAGCTATGAATGGATGATGGTTTAAACAGGTTTCCCAATGGACTCAAACTTTCTTGATATTGTTAAAGGGCCAGTATTAAGGGTTAGGTCTGTCGATGCTGTGTAATATATTGCACTGTAGTTGTGCAGATGGAAATGTCATTCCCAAACATTCCTTACACGACATGCTTCCTCCTATCATCGTTTTCTGCCTCTAATTCCTTGATACACTCTTTTTCTACCTTTTTTTCTATCATGTTCTCCCCACCCTGTTAATGTTGTTCCAGGTGTTCTTCATGTACTCAATCAAAACAAAAATAAATATCTCCCCAGAGACGTTTCATGTAGCCTGTTATGTCTTCTTTCTGCTTTTATTGCTCACATCGCTCCCTCCAACACACTCCTCTCCCTGTTTTCTACTCCTGAAGTATTTCCATGTCCTGACCCGCTCCTTTTTTCCCTCTCATGATGCCTTACAGACTGTTTCTGAAGAGCCACAGTGGGACTGCAGGCAGGCAGAGCAGTCTGGTGATCCACGGAGCAGACTTCAGCACCAAGGACATGGACAACGACAACTGCATGTGCAAGTGTGCACTCATGCTGACTGGTGGTAAGTGCAGACCTTAAATGATCATTGACTGCTTGTGTCAGAATCTTGTTGCCATACCTTTAGTGCAAGTATTGACCTTTGCGGGGCTCTCCATTTTAGAGGCAGTCAGCCAAATGGCCAACAGCCAGGGCTTGTGGAAAGCCCTGATTCTGTCAAGTCTTGCCCTCATTCAGTACTGTTAATGAGATAGACAAAATCTCTTGTTGCCAGGATCCCTCCATTGTAAATCAATTACAATTATTTGATAATACACTCACATTTTATTAAGTTTAATAAATCTATTTCTTTTTTTAACTTGGCCTTGATTAAAGAATAAAGCTGAAGATACAGTAGGTTGTATTGTCATGGCTGGAACACTTTTGGCACAAAAAGAACTCAATAAGACAGACGAAGCAAGTCCATGAGGCAAAAGGCAAAGTTTATTTTCAGTCCAAAAATCCAGTACACAAAAGGCAGGCAGAGTCAGGCAAAGATATCCAAAAACGGTAGGCAAAAAGGCAAGGTCTAAACAAAGGAGGTCGTGATCAAACTATGGCTGTGATAAGAACGCTGGAAAGTGACACTATGGTACAAACAATCTGGCAACAAGACAGGGGAAGACCCATGGGTTAAATACATGAGGTGATTGGGGGTGATGAGACACAGCTGAGGAAGCACAATCAGGGATCAGGTGTGACAACGCCAGACAGGAAGTAAAACCTAAGAAGACCAGGAAAGACAGGTGAATTTTCAAAATAAAAAAGGAAACACAAAGACAAGACATAAAACATGAACGAAACGGGGAACTTAACTAAAGCAAAGGCAGGATCATGACATGTATTATGATATGTCAAAATTCCTAAAAACTCTGATGCTCCATTTACCAGAAAATATCAGTAAAATACCATTTTAAAACTTGACTGATTGTTATTGCTCTCTCCAAGTAAATTCATCCAGGTTTCCATCAACTCGGAGAACACAGTGTCAACATATTCGATAAAAATCTTGGGTAAAGTGCTCCTAAAAGACCCAACATGTAATGATTTTACTGCCTTTTTTAGAATTTGTGTATATATGGCAACAGAAAGACAACCAAATAAAGTACAATAAAACAGATTTTATGAGAAAATGTGGACATGATGCAACCACTCAAACATCAATTTTCTCTGATTGGCCCTATGACGAACTCCTCTGTGTTTAAAGCCCAGTCATTAGTTCAGGTCATTATATCTCAGCCTTCTTTTGTAAGACATGCAGTGGGCTTTTGTAGCCACTTATGTGTCTATCTGCACCTATTAGGCCGTACTCCTGGTTACTTTGTGGTTGGGAAAAAGCACAATGTAAAACGCTCTGGGCGCGGCACCAAGTGTCAGAGAGATTTAGAACGACTCTCTTCTCATGCGGAGTAAACGGAGCCCGGTGACCCTCCCTGTCACCTCATGGCAGCTCGATCACTGACCTGGCTCTAATCAAGCATCTCTAAGTGCAGATTTAAAATCAGCATTAGGTCATTCTGGAGGCAGATGGTTTAAAAGGAGCTGGCATCTAATCATTGGTCAGCACCCCCTCCTTAGCTTGATTCATATCCTGCCTACAGCCAGCCGCAAAGAAAAGGCATTACAATATGCAGTCAGCTCAGCTTTGTCATAGTATACACACTATATCATCTGATTTATGCACTGAATTTACAAAAGTAGAGCCGACGTGAAATGATGCAAGTGTCTGGAGAATATACACCGAATACTTCTCTGCTACATTTATGAGTTTGACATGCAGTATGCTGTGTTAGGGATAAGGAGGAGGACTCACACATTCTGTTATGTATATGTTTACCCAGCAACAGAAGTTACAGTATGGATGAAGAGCTGACAGAAAGAGGGAGGGGGATTGTCTGCACACCGAGACTATTTCAAAAAGAAGACATCCCCACTGTTTTTACAAGTCGTGTTAAAATATCTGGCTTATACGGATCGTAAATCTGAAAAGATAGCTGCTGTTGGGCTGAATGTTTATGTGTGCCTGTGGCTGTGTGGTCTGTGGTTTATCATAAAGTGAGGGATAGTCAGGCATACAAAAGCTGTATTCTGCTTTGTGGCAAAAGACAGAAAAACAAACAGTCGATAAATAAAACAGCAGGTTTGCGCAATGAGCACGTTTTAAGATAATGTGAGCAGACACTGCAAAATGTCACCCACAAGAACAGGCTAGAGTTGTGAACTTTCTCCTTTGCAGGAAAACAATTCCTTTTATTAATCCTACAAATTAGGAAAAGCCAGGATCAGACTTATTGTGTGTTCTGAAAAATGATTGACCAACTTTACAGTCATGGAAAACAGACTGAAAATAAGGAAAAAAAAGTGAAATGTCCTGGAAAAGCTTAAATTGTCCTGGAAAATTATTTATCTCCCTTCTACCTTGTTAGTGAACAAAAATCAAACAAAGGAAATGAAGTGAAGATGTTCTTGGTAACTAATGCACACTTAGCCATAAATTATGAGTAGATAAAATAATGCAAGTTAAGGAATAAAATATAAAAACTCAAAACAACGGTGAAATAAATAGTAAAAAAATGGCAAAATAAAATTTAGGCAACTTAAACAGTAAATAAAAAAAAATGTATTTATAAAAAAGCAGAGTAAATAAATTTTAAAAAATACTTAAAGACCATAAATTTATAATAGTGAGACACTACATAAAAAAACAGACTGAAACGATAGCTAGCAGACAATGTTCATGCCCGAGAGTTAGAAATAAATCAATTTTAAGTTTCAATATGAAATGGTGGAGCTAGCTAGAGATATTGGCCATCAACCTTTAATGTTGTTTTTTAGAAGGCTAGATTAACCTGAGAATTACCCATTTAAATTTGCCTGGAAAAGCCCTGGAAATGTCCTGGAAAATGATTTCTAGAAAAGAGTGGGAACCCTGTAGAAAACAACATGTTTACAGCCTGTTTCAAAAACATTATTGTCAGAAGAGCAAATGTCTTCCACGGGTTGAAATTTTTTAACAACTCATTTGTTTTGATAGTATTAGTTTTGGACTTATGAATAATTTAGGGCATGCCTGATATGACAGGGTTGTATTGGAAAACTTAAGAGTTAATTTTGTAACTTAAAGAGGCTCTCTTACCTTAAATCAGGTTCATGTATCAATTTTCAATCACTGATGTTCAAAAATGTTTGCATAAAGAGAGTAACCCTGATGGTACTGTATTTAATCTCCATCTGAGACACTGTTGGAGCTTCTTAAGGCTCCCTTCCCCACGTGGGCTCAGTCTGCTTTGATTGATTGACAGGTCTACTCGGTGGTAATTGGTCAGTTTGCAACCATATTGCCAACAACTCTGCATTGATTATCACTTCTAAACTCCACAATAGACTTGATACCCCATGCCAATCAATCAATCAACCAATCAGCCTTGGTATAGCACTCTTCATACAAAAAAGAATGTTGCACATCTGTCTGTACATGGACAGAAACAACAAAAGTAAAAGATAGACAAACATAAAGTCAGTTAGAAGAAACAAAGCCAAGAAAAGACAGAGCTATCTTAAAGACTTTGTTTAAGAGAACTGTGGGAGTGAGGGACTGAGGAACACCATCATGAGTTCATAATGAGAAAACACTGAAGATGATGTTAAAACACTAAAACTAGAGATAATGTAATGTAATTATTGGCTTAAATTCATTACAGCCTTTGGCAACAGTGGCACTTCTGATGTCCACTGAAGTGAGCGAAGTTCTGTTTGTCAAGTGTCTGCAAAAGGTCTCAAACTTTTTACAACTTCAGGATAATATGAGAAAAATCAAGTTCAGTGATGTTCACAGAAGAGCCATCAAACAAAATTGCCTTTTTAATTAAATTACATGCACAAAGCTTTGCAAAAAAGAAAAACCCTATTAAATTGGACCAAGTTTGATGGCACATATATGTGTTTCCAACTGACCCTCAGCCTTTAGTTTTCAGGATGCAGTTTAGTGGCCTTGCTGGATATATCTGTTCTGATGAAGCAGCAATTAGTGTGAAACTCATCTGAGAGATTCCTGCCAGTGGCTCAGGCAGAGCATCACTCCTGATTACTGACAGGCCTGAAAAGTCACACGCTGGGCCGCGCTGATGTCCGAGTGAAGCAGAGGGGGAAGTGCTGCCATTTGTCAGGGAGAAAGTGACACATGCCATGCCTCGCATTTCCATCAGAGAGGGAGTGTTCACTTGTACACTGATTTAGATTGTCGAGCTGACACATTCATAAGATGATGTATTCAGGAAATCCCATCTGAGTTAAGCTCTGCTTTTAAAGATAAAAATAATTTAACCACACTAGATTTGTATTGCTGTCCAAACAACGGACTAAAGGAGCTTGCTGTTGCCACATAGCAACTCTGGAAAGATGTTTTCATATTCAGTGCTCAATAAATTTATTTGACCACCTGTCATAAAGAACAAGAAAACATAAATACTTTAGAAATCTTTCAAAAACATGTTTTACACTGAAAATGTTATCTTGGGCATACATTTAAACAAGAATGGAGAATTTCAAGCTGAATTTAACTTTTTATCCCCAAATTTGAGCTCACTGGGCCTCTCTGTGAAGTCAGAAATTAATCAAGAATAACATTTAACCACTAAAACTATTTTTTCTTTTTTCATGATAACAATGTGTTATGTTTTTGAGATCTCCAAAAATACAAGTTTGCATGTCTACAAGTCTATTATTCACTCTGTTTTTCCTCAAATGCTACCCCACCTCTATCGTATTTTGCATGTCAATCTTTAATCGTTACCTTCACTGCTTGATTTTGCTTCTGTGATTTCTGGTGGTAATGCAGGCATCACAAAAGGAAAGAGATAAGAATTAAATGAATACAATTGGCTGAGGCCTCTGTTCCCATCATAGAGAACGTAGACCATGAATGAGCCTTGACATCACAGCCTTTAATGACCTCAGTTGAGAGTAAATATGGAAAAACTTTGAATGGATGAGCTAAAGCTGTAAAACTCTGGATAACAAGCAATAAGATTCTAATATACAGATGCAGCCTCTTGATATCTCTGTTGTTTAAGCAGTTACTCTTATAACCAAAGAAAAGGTTGAGGCTATTTAATCTTTTGAGCTAAGAGCCATCTCAGGGAGACAGCCTGCTAATGCACAAGTGAGCATGTTTTCAGTGGAATTGAGGCACTTGGAAGTTTGCTGGTAACTGGCTGGAAGTTGGCAGGCAGCTGGCTGGGAGGGGAAAATTGAAGCAGCTGGGTCTGTATGTTCTGCAGGTGATAAATGTCTGCCATAAATTATGACCCTACAACCCTAGGTCTGTGCACCTTTTCTCCAAATACCAGTTATAACTCAGGGCAATTATGAAATGTGTCACCTGTGGAGTAGAATAAAGGTTTCCATGCCTGCACTGTTCTGACATTACACTGCTGCTCCTGCACATGCACACTGAGCTTTAAATAGAGCAAAGTATCAAAGTGTTCAGCAACAGGTACTCGTATGTTTATGAACCCTGTGGCTGTGACACATTGAGCAGATAGCAGTGAAAGGGTGTCTGAACCAGAGCCATGGCCCTGTTGGAGGGGCCATGGGAAACTTTAGACCTTCAGCACGGACAAAAGCGTCAGTGATATGACTTTCTTTGTAAGGGCCTGAAAAATTCTGTTTATTAGTTGTGTATCAGTTCATCAAGGACATTCTAATACGAGTTATTTCTCTAAATGCAAATATTGATCTCTGGTACTCTGTAAAAGTGTTCACTCGGACTACAAGATTAACTGTTTAGATGTTCATCAGTCAGAGGTCAGGATCACCGTTCTTTATGTTCATCCTTTGCTTTTCAATATGATGTGATAAAGCATTGTTTGATTAGGATGATTCGTTCATCACTTGCATAAGAACATGATATTGAGGTTTTTTTATTGAAAGCTTTCAGCAATGTCCACTTTGACACATGGATTAAATTTTTACATTTTGGATAAAAAAGGTCAAAGTCACAAGACCAAATGATCATTCTTTACTTGTGAAAATGTTGTCTAAAGAACATATTGTGTCCTTCAAACTTTCCCAAACAGCTTCTATGGGTAAAGATAAAAATTGACTAGTTGAGGTCAGAAGTCGAGGTTATCAGGCCCCATGACAATCCCTTATTTGTGTACATGATGTTTTCTAAAAACGTAAAGAGACCTCCTCCAAACTTTGAACAAATACTGACCCTGACTCCAAAATGAAATCAGTAGATTCTGGATGTCAAAGGTCAAGATCATTAGGCTTCATGTTCATCTCTTGCTTGCCAGCATCATATCTCAAGAAAAGTTGAAGGGGTTTTCCCTTATTTATTTTTTTTTAACAGTTCGAAGTTCACTCTGACTTTAGGATGAACCTTTGAAATTGTTGTTATCAAAGGCTAAATGTTAAACTCATTGCGCCTCATGATTATCCCATGCTCATAAAGATAATCCTAGAATATCTTCAGGTGTTTTCTTCAAACTCAACACGAATGGTCACTCTGCACTGAGGATGAACTTATTGATTCAGGAAATTAAATTAATAATAGTTCAAAAATGCATTGGATGACAGGTAGTTTTGAAAACGCTCCTTTCTCTCTGCAGTTAAGGCCTCTGTCCAGCCTGGAAGCACATATTTTGGAAAACTCCTACCAAGGCGAAGATCTTTTAAAACTCTGTTAAGGGTGTTTCTGTGTGGAAACTCTGAGAAAGAAAGTCACACTGTTTATACGTATGTGTTGCAGTACATGTTGCTAAACTGTTGCTGACTGGACTACTTAACTGCTAACACCCTTTCTGTCCCTCCCTCACTATGGTGCTGCTGTAAAAACTCTGAAGATACAAACGCCGCCTATGTTTTGGATGAGACCCAGTGTTATTATTATGCAATTGACCTTGTTGACCGGGACCCCTGGCTGCTTGCGTCTGTGGTTGGCGTGGTCTCAACAGTTATTGAACCCAACAAGAGCACCCTCAGTTTCTATCATGGACATTGTTACATGGTAAAACAGCGTTTAACAGTGCATTTTCAAGTGGGGATGTTTTCAGAAACTTCATGCACAGGAGGAAAACGGAGGAGTAAAACCTCAGTTTTCAAAAAATCCATGTGGACATAGCCTTAGACAAACCCAGTACTTGGATTTGAAGGACTTTATTAGGTTTTGAAGGTCATAGGACATTGCGATCCTCCACACGATGAGGTAGCATCGACCTTGTCCCATGTTCTACCTTTTTTAGGAGCAGCACTATCTTGAAAGCAGGTCTTCTGATGTGGCTGTGTGTTTGTCTATTACCAAAGATAATTCTTTTAAACATGTGACCATTTTCTGTCTCACTTTTTGTGATGTTTATAACTAAATATCTTATTTTACAGACATGCCGCACAATAAAACTTGTCATTGTGTGATTTGTGTATCTCATTCTTTGTATTTCTCTGCCCTTAATCCCTCTCCCAGGTTGGTGGTTTGATGCCTGCGGCCCGTCCAACCTTAACGGCATGTACTTCACCCAAGGGCAACACATAGGCAAGCTGAACGGTATCAAGTGGCACTACTTCAAGGGTCCCAGCTACTCACTACGAGCCACTGTCATGATGATCCGCCCCTTGGACTTCTCCTAGTCCCTCTGAACTTCTGAACTGTGAGCATCCAAGTGGCTGTGTATGTAGCACATTAGAGGGACGCTTCCCAGTTTTAATCCTCATGTCTCATCTCAATTCGCTGGCCACGGGAGTCGTCCTATAAATCATTTTGATCAACGTGGCTCTTCCCCGGAGCAACTGTGCCGCTGCTGCATTACAACCTTTCCCCTCATTGGACTGAAAAGCACTCGTGATGGAGGGGAGAGGAAGACATGAGCAAAGACATGATCCACATGAAGGGAGTCCTGGTCCCATGCAGACTCAAAAAGCTGACTTTCATTGTGGGCATATGGTGCATTTTCTTACATGTGGAATTGAAACTTTGCATTAAGGTCCTCTTGTATGGAGATTTGAGCATGTGTGCCACAATTCAGCTTTTCTGGGGACTTGCGTTGTCGCAATATATGGAAGAGTTGAGCCCCTCTCAGTGGGGAGCGGCTTGCACAGACTCTTTAACTGCAGGACAGAATGTATCTTAAAGGACTAGTATGCTTTTTTTATTGAAATGTTGCTCCCAAAATGCAGCCCATAAATATTCTGATTGTATTATTTTTGTTACGCTAACTGTATATCCAAAGTAAGATGAAACAGTCTTTTGTACTGTACAGCGTGTACTAACTCTGTCTGTTTCAAACTCATACTCCTTGGTTTGAAGGTGACCTTGTAATTGAAGTCATTTGTAATAGTTTGAGGGTCACTCGCAGTATTTGCTGGCATTTACACACTCGCTGTCATGATGGTGTTTGATTATTTTTAGAGTTCAAGATGTGAGGTTGTTATTGGATTACGTTCTGGGCTGTAATTTTTCTTATTGGCTGACAAACAGCGTATGACCAGCCAAGGTTAGGGTTGTGAGCGATCACCTTACTTCTGCTGAGTCTGAAAAACAAAGATATTAACTCAGATGCTAATAGTGAAATTTAACAGTTACAGCTGTAATGGGGGAGGGATTCAGGAAGAAGTAATTGCTTATATAATGATGGTGTTCCAAATTTCAGAAGTATGATGGAAAACAAGGTGGAATGTACTGCAACAGCCAAAAGCTCTGGTTTCCTGCTGTTCTCACAGGATCAATGTGCAACCTGCCCTCTGCCCAGCACACTCGGAAAACTATTAAGACCTCTCGAGTCCACGTTCATGTTTCCACACAATGTGTCACACGCTGTCTTTGGCACATGCCTGAAACTCTGCTTGAAATAAGCACCGAGTCTATTTTCAATGGGGGCTTACTGCCATCAGGTGTCAAACTAAACAGCAGATCAACGAGGACAAGAGACAACGCAGGAACAGAGAGAGCAGGGGTGTCCAAACTTTTTCATCAAGAGCCAGCCTGGGCCACTTTGGTGAACTTTGACTTTAGTGTAATAATTAAGGATGCATGATATTAGTGGTTTGTTATCGTCATCCGCAGATAGTAGCTTAAAAACTACATCATTGTGCCTGCAGATATGAACATTCTGCTGATTATTACATTAAATATATCACCCCCATAAAGCCCCTGCATCGGCTGAAACATCAGCAGAATGTGTAAATATACCATAATTCTCAGAAGAAGACAGAAGACATATTTTAATAATCTCTCACTGGGACATTTAATTCTTTATTTTCTGTTGTTGAGACATGCTACACACATAGGCTGAAATACACATACACATGTACAAACAGCTCCTACTATCATGCACTAATGGAAAGATGTCAGAGTGATGGCTTGCTGCCCCTGAAGAAGCACTACAGAGCAGTTTTAACGACCAGTGCCTTGCTCAAGGGCACTTCAACAGTGCCCAGGTAGTCAGTTGACACCACTTCAGCTACCAAACTGACATCCAAACATGGTTCGGTTAGAACTTGAACAGGCCACCCACCGGTCCCCAACCCAAGTCCGTCTGGACTGAGCAAATGAAGCCCAATACAGTATCATAATGTTGTTTTTCTTGTTTCACATCTCTTTTTTCAACAAGCTGTCACAGTTTGAAGAACTCGTCCATTAAATCAGTATCAGTGTTGGCGCTGTGAGAATGAGTTCAGAAATATTAGCTTATCATCAGCAAAAATCCAGTATCATGCATCCCTAGTTTTAAGCTAATACTGTAGATTTTTAGGCATCCAGGCTACCATTAAAGCTGCAGTATGTGATTTATTTTTGTGTCACTGGCCCAAGAAGCTATTTGAAGCTAAAGGCACACAAACGCAGTGGATTGGTTGTGCATGAGGAAAGGGGCGTTACCAGGAACACAACCATGGGGGAAGGGCAAGTTGCTTTCACTGAAGTCTCATCCAAGTTACATACCCCAGCTTTAAGTCACATTATGGTCTTTAAATTGGTCCGCTGGACCCACGTTATTTGCTGCAAAGATAATTTTTTTTGTTATTTATGTACTTTATGTTTAAATGCAGGCTATATATAATGTTTACCTTTTGGAAAAATTAACTGTGGGATGCCTTTTTGCCCTTGGGTCACAGTTTGGACAACCCTGACATGGAGCATGTGAAAATTCCAAACTAAAATAACATGTGCAGAATCTCACACAATATCAGCACCTCAATTTAAACTGCATTTTTCCTCCACATTTGCAGGGAACCACCTCTCCAGGCAAATGTTACTTTTTGTGTTACATTTTCAAACTTGCAGCATATTTCTGAAGTTGTGTCAGACTCATTTTTGATTGCAACTTGCTTCTTCTTATGTCGTCTTTTTGACTGTTGCACTGTATTTGCCCTTGTTGGTCTCCATACAATCCAACAAATATGGATGGAATTGGCAAGATTTTATTGATACCAATCCCATTAACGATTCTACTTATCAATCCAAATCGATAAGGGAATCCCCTTATCGATTGGATTCGTTCTCTATGTAAGAAAAAGTTGGCCAACATAAGTGTTTTAGTGACAACCATGTCAAACACAGGACACTCCTGATATTCTTTGCCATAATGCAAAGATTCGTGCTTCGGCAAGCTGCCAGTGTTTCCATTTATGTTGAATTTAAGCCAAAGTTTTGACCACTTCTGCCATGAATTTTGACTTCTTTGCTATAATTTCGGCTCACTGCGTAAGTGCAGCGTCTTTAAAAAGGCAGGCAGAACAAAGTGAAAAGAGCTGACAAGGGAACTGATAAGCAGAAAGACTTGTGATATCAATTCTTCGAGGAAGCTGGTTTAGAATTGGTTTTATTTTCACATCCCTACAAATGGTGTGACAGATCTAAAATGTATTTCAGTATCAGTATGATACATCCTAAAACTCTTCATCATAGTTTCATCACATCCTGACATTCACCATCATACAAAGAGCGAATCATTAACAAGAACTACGGCCAAACACTTTTTCTCAGACATCAGCGCTGTTTAGCTTTAATATCAAGCCAGTTTCTGTTTCCCATCAGGGTAGTTTTGAGAGAAAAAAAAGAGCTGAGATCTGATACGAAGCATGAAATTAATGATTCCACTAAGTGATCCGTGTGAACGCATATTTCATAACTTCCATCTTACAACAACAGAATCTACAGTGGTGTATTTACTGAAGGTACATGTGGCAGGAAGATAAAGTGTGTCTGGATCCTGTAAAACTACAATTGACATGTTTATTAGCATAGTTAAAACTGTATAATTTAAAGTGTGTGTATGTGCTGGGGGCTTTCCTGAGGAAAGTTCTTCATTTTTCTGTTTGATTTTTTTATTCTGCCGGGAGTACAATTGTGTTTGAAGTTGAGATTAAAACATGGAGGTTGAGATGATAACCCTGGAGAAATGTGCCTTTGATAACTCTGCTTTTACCTCATTAAATTCCAGATTTGCAGATTTATTTAAACATCTTTTTGTAACATGTGGTCAGTGTTGTGTTGCTAGATTAAATAAAGGAGCATGTGATGCACTCATGTTTTCTATCTGCATTCAGGCCGCGCCTTTTTGAGCCAAAATGATGTGATGATAGACGAGGGTTTCTAGTCAGGCTTCATGAGTTTGGCTCTCATTACGTCCTCCTATAATCCGACATGCTTTCATTTCAGAAAACCTTCCTCCTGTGATAACATCTTCAGCCTTGTATGTGCTGTATGTCACGCACGAGAGCTCATAGCACAGAAAGACGTGAGATAAATCCTACAGATAAACAGACATGATTCAGGACTGAACCAGATGGTGCAGACAAAAAAATCCATTTGTGGACAGACAGTTGAGAAGCTGCAGTGTGAAATTACAAATCTTAATGTGTGTATTTCTCTTGTTTTTGGATAGAAATATCTCTTTGCATACAACAAGCTCATCACAAAATACAAGCAGCAAAAAATAAGGCCTAAATTGCTCGTATTTTGAGAAAAAAGAAGAAAATTTGAAACTAAGACAGGCTAAATTTACTCATTCAGTGTCCTAAAATAATATCTGTTCATGATCAGTGATAAACATTACAGAAGATTTTCTCACTACATTTTTACAACTCACTTGAGATGCTTGAATTGATGGCAGGGTTGTGTGGATTGTTGTTGTATGACTACTTGTTACCAGTAACTGTGATAGCCACGGTAGATTTCAGAAGGTGTGGCCTATGGTGGAAAACCACCCCAAAGATCCCAGAAGAAGCTAGGCTTTAAAGCTATGCAGATGTTTTTTGTTTGTTGTTTGTTTTTTCTCATAATGTAGATCATTCAAAGGGTTGAGAGTTTGACTTTTGACAAACTATTAAAACTCTTTTTTAAGCTAAAATCAACATCAGGGCCTAAAATAGTGTAAAATGCTGAGACATTCAGGTACAGTTGCAACCCCCACAAACTCACAAGACCTGACTCTAATGAAATTAGTCAATTTTAAGGAATTGGCATCACTGTTTTATTAGCTTCTCAGCCACATTAGATATAGTACTTTATAGGATAACACAGGGAAACTCTACGAGCTTCATTAAGTGTTGATTAGACTGAAAACACCTCAGTCAGTAGGACGGCATGTGACCAGTGGAGGAGAGTAGAACAACTTACTCGCTCCAAGTCTGTACAAGCACAAGAGCTCTTTTCTTTATATAAACTCCTGAAAAAAAGTTTGGAAACATTATTTTGGTTGATTATTTCCCTCCTTTAATAATACCAAATGGTGTTGTTTTTTTATAACTTTGGAAATCCTGATCAATCACCTTCTCGTCTTCCCCTAGAGAAGCCTGCAGTTCCTCAGTGAAGCAAGTCTGAGAAACTGGTCCTCTTGGGGTGTTGTCTTCCTGGGACATCAACTTTGCCTGTCTTTGACTTTTCCAGCACTCTAAGGACTCAGATACAGCAGGAGAGCAAACTCCATGAAACTGGTCAAGCTCAAATATTGTTAAAACCTATTGATTTCTCTCTGGGCGAGCCCTAAAAATATTTTAGAACCTTTCATAAATACAGATGCTCTTCACAATTCAGGTTTTATGATTTTTTATGGCACTTATGGCAGCACGGATGTCGACTGTTTAGGTCTATGAGTCATGATACAGAACAAACTCAACCAAACAATTACATCATTACAATTCCTGCAACTCTCAGGATGTTACTTCTTTTCTTGTCTGCATTGCTGTATAGCCAAGCTTTCACGCTAGCTCACATGCTTATTGTATAAGGAGGCCACAATGACAGTCTTTTCCTGTGGGTGATATTGTTAAGTACAGCAGGGTCCAGTCCTCTGAGCAGGTGGCCTGCATTTGGGTCCAACCTGTTCCTCACTTTCTCTCCCTGATTATCTACTTTACCCACTGTCCTACCCAGATAAAGAAAAACCCAAAGATAAGATAAGATATTCCTTTATTAGTCCCACAGGGGGAAATTCCAAGATATACAGCAGCTGCAGGATACAAGAGAAATATAAGAAAGAAGCATTATACTGAAAATAAGGTAATTACAAATCAAATACAGTAATGTAAAAATAGAAATAAAATTTTTAAAAAGTATTAAAAATCATATAATACATAGTAAGTGGCATATTTACAGTCCTTATGTACATGTTTGTTGTTTAGCAGATGGTTATGTACATGTTGATATTTTACAGGTTAAGATTTGAGATATTAAAAATATAAATATGATGGCTATGTACATGTTTGGTATTTTTGCACTGAAACATTTTAGGTATCAAATAAAAATATAAATATTTTTATAAGACAAAAACCTGTCTTATAAAAAGACAGGAGAATAATTTGTTTGCTGCATTGGTAGTTGATATAATCAGTAATTAAGTCCTTATTTGTTACTTTTTATACCTTGAAATAAGAGTTTTTTGACTTGTTAGATCATGGGACGTATATTTACAGTAGTAGGGTGCCATTCATGAGGATAAATTTGACAAGTGAACCCACTGAGATTTGCTTTTGTTGCAGTGTATGGTCTTGGGTTGTGCCTTGCTGTGGCAATGACGGATTGCCAGAGTGTCAAACGGTGCTGTCGGGACCCGTAGTGTCTCTCCATAGCTGACATTCCTGGGCCTAATCAGAGGTTAAACAAATTACTGCAGCCCGCAAACCGCTGTGCGTCCTTCAGCGCCCGCACTGACCCGACACCCCGCCTGGAATGTGTTCTTTAGAGAGTCTGAAGTGTGAAGAGAGTCCACTCAAACCGACAAACACCAATGTGGGTCTTCAGAATTGTCCTTTGTGGGTGTTGGGAGAGGGTGTGCTGAGAACCCCTTCTAAACTTTTGTCTTCATTGGGCTGAAAAAGGGGTTTTTCTTGTCTCCTCAGCATGTCCGTAAACTCTCATCCACAGCCAGGCCACTCTGCTGAAAACGGATCCTTTCCTGTGAACTGAGGAAGAGCTGAGGGAGAGGAGAGCACGATGAGACCCCCTGAGGGACACGGAGGTCCGAGCTGCATGAAGATGGATGGAGTTGGACCCCAACCAAATCAGATATTATCGAGAACAGAACCTGCAGTATGAGGAGTGAGGACCTTTAAAGAGACCACCTGTGCACACTGAAATGAATAAAACCACGGAGAGAGGAAGTCAGAGTAAAAATAAAACATCTGTTCCACTCTTTGTTCATTTTCTCTTTATTATCATCAAACCATAAAACTTTTAAAACATGTTATCAGCAGGAGGCAGTGAGGGGGTAGCATTGCAGAATGGAAGCCCATAATGTGGAGAAAGACAACCTGTTCACAAAACATTATACCACTTATGACCTAGGTGATTAAGAAGTGTATTCATTCGCAAACTACAGGTATAGGAACTGGACACTTTGTTCTTTCACTAAGTCTTTTCGAATTGTCATACCATGTCCCCCTTTTTGGCAAATATCAGAACTGCATTTCCAGCTTATCTCAACATGTTCACACTGTCTTTTTACAAACAGTCTATGTGTGCAACTGCTGTGACATAATGAAGTGGTGGAGTAATGAGTCCAAACATGCAGAAGTGAGTTATCATTTAGCACTTCCAGGTTCTCAAGCCCAAAATATACAGGACTTAAAATACCTGCTTTGGATAAATGTGATGAACACGTGTACATGATTTTAATGTTTAACCATGAATATTAACATGCATCTGTTCATTTAGAAGCATCGTAGGGTGTTTAAAAGGACGGTGGCTGACGGTGTTCAAATATGGACTACAAAAATGGCTGGAGACCCAACTGCAAGCATTTGTGATTGTTTTTTAACAATCCATAGTTCATATTTATAGACCAACTTGATCTGGCCATTTGAATGAAAGGAATTTCTCAAATAAGATGCTACAGCATGACGTTAATCATTGGAAAGATTGTAGTTGTTTCTAAGCTGAACTGCCATGTTGTAGTTCCATAGTAGCTTAATAATTGCTTTTTACTCATCAATTATGTATAAGCTTTAAAAAGTTGTGAAAATTATGTTGAACGAGGAAGATCCATATTTATTTGTTTTGTAAACTATTCCTTCAGTTCTTGAAAATTCTGGCAATTTTATTTCTTATAACATACAACATTCCTACACCAAAAAATTAGTTTGGTTTCCTGTTAATTTATGTCTATAATCTCAAAAAAGCTTTCTCAATAATTTTTTATTTTTTTAAAACCTATTTTTAACCAGACATTTGGAAGAGTGGCCCTAAAGCAACATTGAAAAAAAAAAAAAAAAACAGCCACAATAACATTTAATTTACAGTTTGTGTTATTGATGACATCACTTCCTGTTTGGCTCCATATAAGGTCTGTGGCAGGCTCGCACACAGACAGTAAGAAAAAAATAAAGAGGCAGGTAGGGAGTGGAACTTAAATGGAATTCTGGGTACTGAAGGAGAGGGAGAGGAGATAATGAAGGGGAGGAGGGCGTTACTTGTGTTCCTAAGGGACACAGGGCTGGTAAATAAAATCTAACAGGGTAGTGACATGATGATGCACACTCGTTAACAGTAGGTGGCGGTATGCACCTAAAAGCTGTTTACAACCTGCCACTGAAGAAGAGGAAGAAGAAGAAGAAGAACAGACAGACTTTGACACATCCTACAAGAAATGCTGTGAGTTGTTTTAGTAGCCCAAAGGAGCCATTTTGTGTCCAGAGTGACAGGGGCTTGTATTTAGGCTAACATGCTAAATTCCGCTAAAATTAGCACAATAGCTTTGACAAGTGACTGACATGTCATCAGTTTGCCCTCGCTCATCCCTGTTATTTCTGCTGCTGTGCTTACTTCTATGAATTTGTTGTGTTTTTATTGAATTGTAATACCATCCAAACCTCTGGTGAAAAGGGGGGAAATTACGGGGGCTGATTGATAAGTTGTGAGCCTCATATTTAAGGGATTGACTTTGGCAGACATATTGCATTATTTTTCAACATAATCCCCTTTAGTATCTGCACACTTTTGCCAGCGATGTTTAAGGGCCTCAATGACACTTTTAAAGATGTCCTTTTCTTGACCGTTCAGAAAGTCCTCCACTGCATGTATGACATCATCATCTGACGTAAAGTGGGTACCGGAAATGGCCTTTTTCAATGTTGGAAATAGATGAAAGTCTGATGGAGCGAGATCAGGCGAATAAGGCGGATGCTCAGTCAATTCAAAGCCATAATCTTTAATGGCAGCCATGACAATGACAGACTTGTGAACAGGGGCATTATGTCCATTTGCAAAAGTCACTTACCTTGTTTCCTTTAGAGTGCTACCTCTTCGACATAAACTGACCAAATGACACCAGTCTTTGGGTGCACAGCCTTAAATAGTCAGGGAATAGTAGAGCTGAAAAAGGACATCCCTGCTTATCTTCTTCAATACAAGGCTCACAACTTATCAAACAGCCCTCGTAACTGTTGTTTTCCACGACTGAAACATCTTTTTTTACCTGTGGTTAAAACGAAACCTCCATCTAAAATAGTTTAAAAAATGCTTGGTGAGCTGGAAAACGCAACACTGTGAGAAGCCCTCTGTTCAGTTTAGTGGGTTTGAACGTTTTCTTTTGTGTATTTCTTTCAGCTTGAAGTATTATGCTAACCCCAGGCTCTCGTGGCTCATGCTTTGCTTGTAGATCACTTCATTTTTGTATCAATGGTGTGGGCGTTTATTTTCTTGGCACACTTTAGGCCTCTTGGTACCATGTGTGCATCATAAAACTAAACAGCCAACCTGAATATCACTGCTGACCATGTCCATCCCTTTGATAATGACCATGATAATTAGTTGCACTCCAGTGGCCTCCACAGCTATCATATCTCAATCATATAGAGCACCTTTGGGCTGTGGTTAAACAGGAGACTTGTATCACGGATGTATCTGCAGCAACTGTGTGATGCTATCATGTAAATATGGACTAAAGTCTCTGAGGATTCTTTCCACCTCGTTGAATCTTTGCCGTGAAGAATTAAGGCAGCTCTTGAAGCAAAAGTGTCAACCCAGTACTTAATAAAGTGGCTGGTGTGTTTATTTCCTTACATCCTTACTGACTTAAAATATTAGCATAAGCCTGATATGTAGCCAAACACTGACTAATATGCAAACAGAAAGATCAGCAGAGAAATGTTGATTAAGGGTCTCAGGAGAACTGACTCATGAATTAAACAAATATCAGTCAAAATGAAATCAACACCGAGAACGCTGACATCAGCTCCATTCACTTGAAGTCATTACCATGTGTTACCTCTACAATAAACTCTATAATCCCAAAATATGTGGTCTAACTGTTGAAGCATTATTTCCCTTTAAATATGCAGAGCTTCTGTGTTGTGCTAAGAAGGATTTATAGTTCTTCTGGGCCACTTTAACATAAACCTGATTTCTAAATTCTTCTAAAAACAAATTGTTTTGAAAATATTCTTGACTATGAAATTGATGGAACTGATTGGGATATATTGGTTATCAAAGGTGACATTTTTTATCCAGTTGTTTAGAGGAAAGCCGCCACATCATTGTGCTGGTACAATCAAAAAGCCGTTCTGGTTTGTGTAATGCTGGTTTGGAGCAGAAAAAGATTTATGAAAATAAATGGTGGTCGAATCAGAATGTAAACGTGACTTAGGCTGGGGGGACTCCCTCATTCAGACAAATTGAAAAGGGGGCCTGATGTGATTGATGGTGTGTGGGAGTAAGAATGACACCCGGTGTACACAGAGGGTGTGAGGCACAGACAGGCTGCAGGCCCCAGCAGGAGCCGTTCAAACTGATAATAACATGGAGGGTTTAAAAGTGTCGGCTGTAAATTTACCAATCTCTTTGGATGTAGGTAAAGGCTGAAATTTGCTACTATGGATCCCAGAGAGGCTTTAAATCATGTGGAGACATCCTGGGAAGTTAAGGCGAGAGGGGTTTTATGTCCACACGCTGGGGAAGCAGAGGGTGGAGGAATTTCTGTTTCGGGTTGACCATTTGAGCCATGCCTTGATATACTTTTTCTAATGTCCACGATGGCTCAAAGAAAAGTTATTTTGGCTGAGCTGATGAGATTTTATCAGATTTTAGAGGTACATAGTCCAAGATCATAGGGCCCAAAATCACCATTTGCTCTTAGGCTGCTTTCACAACTTAAGTTTGGCGGAACTTGGTTCGGTTCAGGGGTTAAGTTGCAACATGGTTTCATTTTTCATTGGATTTGGTTTTCTTTCAGGCTTTACCTTGTCAGGAGACCAAAGCCAGTTAAATGATGAATAATATAGCGACCTGCCACTAGTTGTCATTTTACAAAAACACCTGAGAATGGAGTAGAGTTGACGTTGCTGGTGGTGCAGACGAGTGGTCAGGAATGATGAATGGCGAAGTGCCGACCCAGCATGTTCTCTCAAACCTGACCTGACCTCACTCGAGTGGCTGGGGTTGTAGTTGTGGTCTCCTGACATCCAGCTGGAAATGCACAACCAGCTTTGAGTGCTAACATTGTTTAGCATAAAGCACTTCGGAAGTATTCTGTGCCATAAAACGAAGGTAACACTTCATTTAGTCTGTGTCAGGTGGCATTTGCATAATGACTGGAGTGATGTGTAACCATGTTCCGCAAGGATTTGTAGAAGTTAACATTTTTAGTGTACCAGAGGCAGGCTGTGCGAGCAATACTAATGTTAAGCCGCTCTCTGCTTGATATTTTCTTTGAATGCTACTTTAGCTTCCTTGCTGTTGTGGTATTCTTCCGGATTCATCCCACAATGCACTGCTTTTTGTTTACTTGCCTTGTCCTTGTTTGGTTTGTTTGGCTTTCACACCTAACCTGACACACCAGATGCACCATTCAGTTTATTTCACTAGTCTATCTGAGAAAGCGCCCATAGTAAGTGTTTGGGAATGGGCAGAACCTTTCAAATATATACAGAGCAGATGATTAATGATTGTTCCGTCAATCACATTCATTATGGGCCGATTAGATAATGTAGTAGGAGGGCACTACTAATGTGGCATGAAGGACAGAACTTGAGTCACTTTGTAAAACAAACTCTCTGCAAAACATGTCAGAAGTGGAGTGAAAATATCATTTCTACAGAGAAACTTGTAGAGTTTGTTTGTTTGTCATTACCTCCGCCAAGGAGGTTTTGTTTTTGCCGGCATTTATCTGTCTGTCTGTGTGTCTGTTTGTTTGTTTGTGTTCAAAATAACTTGAAAAGTTCTGAACAGATTTGGATGGAATTTTCAGGAATTGTCGGAAATGGGATATGGAAGAACTGATTAAATTTTGGGGGTGATCCGGATCACCGTCTGGATCCAGGAATATTTTAAAGGATTCTTTAACATTGCCAGATAGGACCATTTTCACCAAAGTGGACTGAAGCTGCTTGGTGGAGGTCTGCGCTCTCTGAGTGTTTTTCTTGTTTAATAAAGAAATGCGGTCTAGATCGGATAAAACTCTCTTGGACCAAACAAATTATGATAAGTGTCACAGCATCTTTAAATATTATATCTTAAGAACACTGACAGATTTCTTTCTACGTATAAATGTCCACCTCACTTTAAGCATAATTTAATTAGATTTTATGGATCATACATTAGGTCAGAGGTCACGGTCATTGTATCCCTTATTCATCCCTTGCTTGTAAATGTGATACCTCAAGTAACTTTTGAAACTTTTTCAAAACTTTGCATGAATGGCTGCTTTGAGTCAACAAGGTATTGGTTAGATTTTGAAAGCCAAAAATCAAAGTAGTTAATCTCATGTTCATTCTTTACTTTGGATGAATATGAACATAAACTTAGGGTTGATCTGATTAGGTTTAGGAAGGTCAAGGGCCAAGGTCACTGAGCCCTATGATGTGCTGTTACCTGTAACATCTTTAGAAAGGTTTAGAAATGACGGTCAATTCTTCACAAAGATCTTGTTTGACTGAAGAATAAACTGATCAAAATTTGGAAGTAGAAGTCCAAGTTCACCAGGCCTCATATTCATTGCTTTCTTGAGAAAGTGATATGTCAAGAAATCTTCACTGTTTTTATTTAATCAAAGTTAAAAATACCCCAGCCCTTCTTGACCCATCACTGTACTTTCACCCTCACTTGTTTATCTAGTGGGCGCATAAACTGCCTCTGTGTTATGTATTTAATGAAGTGGCATCTCATATTTGTTTTCCAGTGGCTATTTTTGTATTGGGGACAATGGAAAAAAACCACAAGAAATCAGTACAAATGGCATGTTATGTTGGCTGATGATGGAGTGGAAGAATTAACACGCACGTCCAATTTGGAGCTTTGATTTCCGCGCTCCGTGTCTGTAATATTATAAAAGTTGATGTAACAAGTGAGAAGTGTGTGGCCATTTATTGCTTCAGAGGCTGCAGCGGTCAGGAGTAATGAAGTGTGATTTCTGACTGACACGACGCAGGCCAAGAGAAACATGTTTTCATAAGATCTCTGGTAACAAGATCATGTCTCAAAACAAACAGTGCATGTGTTTGACTAATGCATTCGGTATCACTACAACAGGGGATCAAGCACGTAAATCAAGATGGTTGCTCTTGAATTTGACCTAATTTGTGTTTTTATTGTTCAAATGTGAAACACTTTGGAGCATTGGTCCTGGTCTTTGTTCGTTTTCTGCTTTATTTAGATCTTTTCCTGAAACAGTCGGCATGTTTAAGGCACCCAATTTTAAAAGGTTAGCAGGGTCAGGTCTGGTTAGTACCTGGATTAGAGACCTCCAGGGAGTACCAGGTGCTGTATGGGTTAGATGGTGACCTGGTGGTGCATTTTCAAGCTCTGTTACTGCAGGAAAATAATATATTAAGTTTGAACTTGGTATATCTGAGCCTTTGTGAATTGAAATGAATATTTCCCCGAGCTTATGTTGCTTGTTTCACCCAAAATCCAAACATGAGTAAAGACTTCAACGACCCGCAAATAGTGTTTTAAATTTAAATGTTTTTCTTTTTTTGCAGCGTCGGTCTTGAGGTTTACTAAAGAATTGCTCATGCAATGCCCTGCCGGCTAGCTTACAAGTCAATGTTTTGATTTATACAACTAATCTACTGATTTAGATATGCGTCATTCCAGTTGAGAAACATCTCCAGCATTTTCCTGGGAAAATTTCAGAAGTATTTGTTCAGTACTGTTGTTTGAAGCGGTAAAATGATTAACTGCCTTTTGAAAACAGTAATTTGCATTTTGATAAAAAAAAAGTACCAGGAGTGGAATCAGCTCTGGTCTCTCAGCCATGAACTTCTTATTAAAATTGATGGATTGATGTGTCGATGGATGAAGAATGCAAGGATGTATGAATAATGAGAATGGATGAACAGCAAATGTTACTACAGACGGATGGATGGATGTTATGATAAAGGCATAATTTTGAGATGATGATTGGATGGAGGGATGTTGTATTGATGAATCAATAAAAGAACCAAGAAAATGACAGAAAAACCAACTCATGCACGGCTGCATACATGAATGGATGGACATAAGAATAGTTGGATAGTTGGACTGATAGATGGATGGACAAACAGATGGAATTAGAAATGGTTGGATGGATAGATGTGCAGATAGAATGTGATAATATTTGCTGGATAGATTGACTGATGGATGGATGGATCCATTAATGAATCCAAAAAATGGATTGATAAAATGGTTGATTGATTAAGTTGGATGGACACACAGATGTCATAAATAAAGGATGAAAGAACTGACAGTCAGATGGGAATTAAAGGCATGACGGATGGATGATCAATTATTCAGTGACAATTGGACTGATGGATGGATGAATCAATAGAGCAACAGATGATGAATAGACTGAGTGTATAGGCTACAAGCTGTTAGTAACCATCCTTAATACACTCCTGATCAAAATTTTAAGACCAGTAGAAAAATTGCAAGAATTTACATCTTGCACTGTTGGATCTTAAGAAGGTTCTAAGTAGAGCTTCAAAAGTCAAAACGAAGAAATGGGAGTGAGACAAAAAAAAAAAAAAATTGAGTAAGCAATTTATTGCAAACAACCATTAAACTGAACTAGGCTGTTCATCAGTTGATGAGTTTAAGACCACAGCCTTCAAAAGCCAAAATCTTCTCAAAATGTGGATTCAGTGTCATTTTCTGTCAGGTATTCACACTGTCATGACCTCCTGATGGCAAAGGTAAAACAGCTTTTCCTCTTTGAATGCGGTTGGAGCAACATTCCCACTAGCCTCCTGGAAACACTAGCATCAAGCATGCCGAAATGAGTTTTTGAGTTGATAAACAAGAATGGCACAGCTACTCATTACTGAGTCCTTTTATGAAAATTTTATTTCTATTTTATGGGGGTTTTGGTTGGTTTTTTTTTTTTGGTTTTTTTTTAGCTATGGTCTTAAACTTTTGATCAGCTGATGAACAGCCTAGTTCAGTTTAAAGGTTGTTTGCAATAAAATGTTTACTCAATTTTTTTTGTCTCACTCCCATTTCTTCCTTTTGCATTTTGAAGCTCTACTTAGAACCTTCTTAAGATCCAACAGTGCAAAATGTAAATTCTTGCAATTTTTCAACTGGTCTTAAAACTTTGATCAGGAGTGCAGCAATGTGACAACAAATCTAACTACATTTAGGTACATTTTATGTTTTCCCCCCTTTTTAGACTTTTATTTTAACACTTTAATTTAGACAAATTTAACAAACATGCGTGTACTCTGAGAATACCAGTTGGTCTATATTTGCAATTATACAACTGACGTGATCCTTTCGTACTGGCGCTTCATCAGTCGTGTCATTGTCGTGATGCTTTTCTTTGCATTTGGCTCAAAGAACTGCCTTTGAGAGGACAAGCCCTTGAGCATGCCTGAAGGCTCTCATGGTTACTTAAAGCCATTAGTTCTTATCAGTAGCACAGCAAACATGTTCAACATTAAACAGTCACATTTCCAGCCTCCTCAACTGTAAACACTCACCACTCCAAACACCCTCTGCTCTTGCTTTTATCATATTCCTTCCTCTTCTTCTTCATCATGTAAAACACTCTCATGAGGCCTGTCACATAAATTCAATCCAGGGACCTTCAGTTCTCCTTTTAGCCTGGATTGAGTCTATCTGGGCCCCTCTGCGCTCTCTGTCATCCTGTCGCTTTCTCTGCAGGCGAAGAGGCTTCCTCCCCGGCCTTCCCTGACCTCTGTATTGAACTGCAGCTTTAATTTACTGTCTTTCCCATCTTTATTTATCGGGGCCAAGTGGCGCAGCCAAACAATAACACACAGCGTCCTCAGATGGAAGTGTTTGTGGATTACATCGTGGTTTGCTGAGTGCAAATTTGTGTGGCTGGTCTGCATTGTGTACAAGAAATTGGACCATAGCTGCAGTTTATTGTTGTTATTTTAGACGATTTGTCAAGAGCCATATGTTTGGCAAATACAGATGTTTTTGTAAATTAATGTGGAAATGAGAAGACACCAAATCCATCAAACTCAAGAGAGAAAAAATGAAAAACATCCTCTGAATCTCGGTCACAGATGTTTCATCTCATTTTTCATTGTCCTGTAAATAAACTTGGACTGCATTAAAGCTACCACTACAACAAAAGATGTTAGCTTTGAAATTGTCACATGCCATGGTCTTGTTCTAATTATTGTTGCAACAGAATTCCAGTTATGCGCAAACTCACCCCGAGTGTAACAGAAAGTCAGCATGACACACACCGAGGTCGGAAGAAACAGCTTTAGAGATGCATTCCTGAACAATTAATGTCCAATACTAAGAGCAGCCAAACAAAACAATCCGAGAACAAGCAGCAAAAGGTAAACAAAGCAGCAGTGAGAGTGCAGATGTTGATAAGAAGCAGGACACACAGGTGCATTCACTCCAGATCTGGGCTTCCTCTGTAGTAAGTGGACTTGGCTTCCCGCTCAGTGTGTAGTGTAGAAGTTGGCAGCATTTCGCCAAACAGAGACGGTGAATATAGGATATAATGTTTCTATTTGTATGTAAAGTCCTTCAAAATAGGTGTACAATCATCTCCATAAAACGTTTGTTTTCTTATTATTAAGTCAGAAAAAACTTTTTACTGTTTATGTACCACGGGTCTCCCCTTTGTGGAGGCTGACAAAACGATCCGCAATGTTGTCTACTGGTGGGTTTTGGGGACAAAAAGAGTAAAACGCGATTTTTGAATATGAGTCTGGCCGCCGATCCTGAAATCTACCAGGATGGCATGCGAAGAAGAAGAGAGAAAGCAGGTATTACAAAAGAAGAAGTGGTGTTTGTAACTGCTGTAAATGATGCCCTGTTTTAGTAATGGATGGGCTCATTCCAAATCTGAACACTAGATGTCGCTGAAATGCCAATTTCTACACACTGCACCTTTAAAGGTCAAAAGTGGTGTCAAATGGATCTCATATTAATCTCTTGCTTGTGAACTCAGTATCTCAAGAACACTTGAGTCATTGTCTCAAAATGCTGCAACATCCATTCTGACAAAGGGGTGAACTATATCTTGGAAGTCATAGGTCAAGACCAAGGTCATTGGATTTCATGTTCATCCCTTGCTTGTGAACATGATAACTTACAAAAGCTTCAGAGGATTTCCTTTAAACTTTGCATAGATGTCCATCCTTACCCAGGGATGGTTACATTTTGTAAGTCATAGGTCAAAGATCAAGCTGATTGATAGCCATTTTCACTCCTTGCTTCTTAAGATTTTCTTTGAACTTTGCATAGATATCCATTCTGACTCAAGGATGAAGTGGTTTGATTTCAGAGGTCATACATCAGAGATCAAGGTCATTTCACATCATGTTCATCCCGTGCATGTCAAATTGATATTGAGAGAACACAACAAGGGTTTGAGAAGTTTTAACCTATAAGTAGCTAAGTTACGAGGCTTTCATGTACTGCTATGTACCATCTAGCGTCTGCCCAAAGATATCTCCCCCCAGCGACAAAGCTCGCAACTTCCTTTATTGGCACTCATATTTATTTTTGCCATGGGCGCTAGCAAACCTACTCCACAAAACCCAAACTATCCCTTTAATATCACAATAGATCAGTTATTTCTTGACAAAATGAAAAGTGCTCTGACATTTTCCAAGCCAAACATAAATCTACAAATCCGTCAATAAATATAACCAAAGGTCCAAAATACAGACATTTAGTTTCAATCAAAGCAGTGCAATTATAGATTCAAGAGGCTCTGGGTTCATTTGAAATAATAGCTGGCAAAAGACGAGTACAAAATCTAACAACGGCTAAAACTACTCGAAAAAAGTGACCCCTTAAAGGTCAAAGACCAAGGTGACTGTTTCTCATGACCATCCCGTGCCTCTGAAGTGATTTTAGGAATTCTTTGACATGTTTCTTCAGAAGATGCCAAAGCTTCTACTCTAACATCAGATTTACTTGATAGCTTTTTGTTGTGCACGTTCAGTGACCTCCAATATTGAGGTATAAGTCAAATTTGGCACTAACTTTGGACTTTAAGGGAAAACTGATGAGGTTTATGAAGTCAAAGGTCACTGCAACCTCACACCACCACACATACCACGCCATCCCTTCTTCTTGACCCCACACTGTATTTGATGTAAGGCAGTTGTCTTTCTTTTAAAGTCACCCCACCACCAGTCTGGAGTTTTTGTGAGAAGCTGCAACAAAACAAAGACTGAAGTCAGTGTAGATTACCCAAGAGCATTAATGACAGTGCTCTGCAAATAGGAGTCAGCAGATGGTAAATGGTATTTTTATGGACTAAATCATCACTTTAAGCACTCATAGATCCGGTTTTATTGTTCATTTCTGACAAGCATTGTGTAATTTGTGCTGTTTTGTTCCATTGTTTTATCCTTTGTGATATTAAATGCCTCTGTGAGCTCATAAATCCTTTTTATGAGTATTTGTTCAGGAAGCGTTGCTTAATATAATAAAAAAGCAGTATAGCAAGCATAAACATTCTGATATGAGCCCAGAAGACATGTTTGAGTCCTCGTTGAGCTTTTCAGCTTTCCAACACTGAAATTATAGCAGCCTCTACTGGTGGACCATCTGCCTCACACAACTCCCTCAAATCACTCAAAAATGTCAACAGACTTCTCACGCTCTTGGCTCATCTGCTAAGTCGAACATATTTTTAGAAAGCAAAGTTTAAGATTCCAGATTCCAGTTTAAGCCAATATGCCAATTCTTATTGTGTTTTGCAATCTTTTTTTAGCTGACAGCACAAATGAAAAACAGACCCAGAGGCAGATAGACTCAAGGGCCGGGAACATCTGGAGAGCTCAACTTAATAATCTAATGCCATAACTGCAACCAAACTTTTGTAGTTTCAGTAGGTTTTGGTACACACAGTATGACAATAAAAAGGTTGAATAATAATCACATTTGAGAGAGAAAAAGATTTTTAGAAAAAGCTAAATGTAAGCCATTCATAAAATCTCTGCATTTACAAAAATACTGAATGACTAAATTAAATCACAAGCACAGAAAAAACAGCACCTTGGATTGTTTAATTATTCTGTCTGTATATTTGTATCAGTTTTTTTTAATAAAAATGTGGGTTGTTTTTGTTTGTTTTCATTTTTTGCACTCAAAATGGGTCCAAACCCCAGCAGATGGGCTGTCACTATAAAACACAAGCTGCCTCAGAGGTTTAGTCCAGCCACACATTAAAAAGGCAAAGTAATGAAAAGTCTGTGTTGAGCTGAATCAACAAAACAGTGTCAGAGTGGTAACAGATGGACTAACTACCAACACATTTATTCCAGGTTATGGCTAAAACAGTAACAGCAGTATGATTTTGGTTGTATTGATGATCCTGGTTTTGTGTTTGTACATGTAAATGCAGTATCCAGATTTCAGAAGGCAGGATACTGCAATTTTGTCTGATTTGTAGAAACCAGGTTTTGCTGCCTGAAGTACTCAACAGAAAGCTGGATGCTGTGTCATGTTTACGTCATCTTTTGGTTTTGGACCGCTTTCTGCAACAGAGTGCAAACCTCATAGATACCCTCTGAAATAAGTTACATAGACAGAAACCAGGATTCTAGCATTTATTACGTGCACAGGGAAGTTGACAACAAGGTTTCTCTGTGTATGTTTAGAACTTTTTAATACATCTACACCTAGGCAGTCCCAGAGCTGACACATAGAGACAGTCTTTCACAACCACCCAAACCCAAATGCAAGTAGTGTCACCAACTGATCCTTTATCAAGGCCCGACCTTTACAGGAAGTGATCCTTTATCAAGTAACTTTAACCAGGCTAGACAAATGATGTTGTTTCTAACCTTTCTCCCAGTGGAAACAACTGATAAATAAGTAGTTTTTTGACTTACTTACTTACTTAATACAATACTTTTAAAAAATCTGGCCAGCCTGAAAGAATAACGACAAAACTACAGAAGGGTGTCTCTCTATATATTATTCATATTTTATTTAACCTTTATTAAAGCAGGGAGGACCCACTGAGACTGAGGACTCTTTTCCAGGGGCGCCCTGCAGCAATACAGATAAAAACATGACAAATAAGAAGAAGGCTGTCTTCCCCGATTCAGTTATAAACCTCAGTATCTTTAAAGTAACAGTTTTGAGACCTGATCGTGTGGCTTGAGAGTATCCAGGTAAGGAGTTATTTAACCTGTCAGTGCTTTGTAAATGAACAGAATTATGTGCTGCTTTCTTTTTTGATCCAATGAGAAAGCAGCAATACACATTAAATCACATTCTATGTGTTTTATTGTTTTTAAGTGTTGGGTTGTGTCTGTTGTTTTGTTACTTTTTATGCCCGTGTTGGGAAGGTCCATTGTTTAGTGTGAGTGTACGTATTTTATTCTGTGACCAGTGGGGGGACCATATTATCCGGCACTGTTATTATGGGTATATTAATGGGCTGAAATGTTTGGATATCCCTGCTAAAGAAGCAACTAACTAGCCCTATCATCAGGCTGCAGACACAATTTAATCCACCTCATACTCACCTTTTATATGCTTAACATTGTCTTTTGAATCTTTTGCATCAATTGGCAGGAGTCCAAAGTAAACACTTTGCCATTTGCCACTCCTAAAGGAAGCAACAAACAAAACACTTCTGTTATCTGACACTTCTGACACTAGATGAACAAGGCTGTAAAATGTCAAGAATGTTGTCAGGATGTCTTTCATTTTTTGGTATGTGAAATGTTTCATTGACCACATAGTATTTGTGGTGTTTTATATAATTTTTATACCTGAGATTGCATAAGAAAAACCGTAAGTGATGTAAAACAAGGAAATATTAACCAGGAAGAAACATCAAAATGAGACAACAAAGGGGTAATTTTCTGTTTCATATCTTCATTGATGAGCATACAGATAGAACAAGGCAATTACATTTCAAGGCAGCATTAAGCATGTTTGTATACACCTTTACATTTATATTTGAGTTTTTTCAGAACAAATAACAAACACAAATATAAAACAGAACAGACAATAAATTTGAAAATGAAAATAAAATAAATAAATATATACATATTTTTACCAACAGACACATATACATACATATATACATACATACACGTACAGGCATATTTATATACAGTGCTCAGCATAAATGAGTCCACCCCTTCAGATTTGTCAGAAAACCTTTAGTTTCCTTTCAAAATCAACATTTTCTATGACATACTATACTTCAGAATACTCCCCCACATGTGGGCCATTGTTTGCAAATAAGATTTTTTAAGTTGCACACAAACAAGTATTTTTCTCAATTTAAGATCAGGATGCAAAAATGACTCCACTCTAATCAACGGGGTGAGAGCTAATTTTTGTGACCATGTTACCCTTATTTTCATTTCATGGTAAAAAAAAAAAAGTTATGTTAAACTCAGCTTTGTCAAAACTTTGGAAAATGTAATTTTGTTCATTCAGATATTGAGTAATACATTACTTTTGATAAGGGGTGCACTCATTTATGCTGTGGACTGTATATACACATACCTATATACACACACATCATAAACATAAGAATAAATAAAAATAAGTAAAAGTAAATAGTAACACATTTTAAAAAAGTGGGAAGAAATGGTTACATTGTTGCAAAAAAAATCCATAAAAGGTTGCGATTTATTATAGAGTTTATTGAAGTTACCCCTTTTTGAATGTCTTAGTTTCTCTATGTTTAAAAAGGAAATAGCCTCATTAATCCGTTGTGTGCTGGAAGGAGCTGTTGTGGATTTCCAGTTAAGGAGGAGGTGGCGTTTAGCAATCACGGAGGTGAAAGTTATTACTTCCAATCATACCCGAGTATCAGGTATACTCTTCCAGTAGACTGAAAATACCAATGTGTGGTGAAATTTCAAGAGTTCTTGAGAATACCTTGGACATAGTTTTAAAAAACATTTGCCAAAAATTTGTGAGAGCTGGAAAAGAGAAAAACATAAGCGTAAGATTGCAGGGTGAGCCTCCACATTTGTCACAAACATCTACTGTATTTGGGGAAATCTGTGCCAGCCTTGTCTTTGAATAATGACATCTAAATACAACTTTAAACTGTATCAAGGTCAAACACAAAGGGGCATTTTTAAAGAGGTGCCATGTGCTGGGAAGGTTGGTTTTACGGTGAGACACCAGACTAACACTTCTGTCAGACTGTAGTGAGCTTGTTTGTCCTTGAGGGGGAGCTGTTTTCATCAGACTGCCAGGTGAAGCTGTATTAAATTAATATGCTGACTGGGTTTGAGAAGTTTCCTGAACTGATGCCTGATGAGTCACTTCCTCCTTCACTAACTGACAGCAAACAGCTGCAACTTCATCTGTGGGAGTGTTAGAAGGAGACAGAGAGTGCCAAGATCTATTTATAACACCCACCGTCCTGTGAGACCTGATATCAAACCTCAGCACATAAAAAGTATATGATGCAGATTCACATATAAACAGTTGTTAAAGCAGCAGTAAACACCTCAGTCTGAGGTCAGTTTCACAAAGTCTAAAGTCTTGATTTGTGGGTGTTTATGTAAGGATTAATGTTTCTGTTTGTTCCTGATGTAAGTGAATGATTCGTGATCACACCACAAGTTGTAATGCAAGATTAAACCTCTTCATGCGTGGCCAGTAGATCTGTTTCCTCCAGGTGTTACATTTCTTCCTGGTCAGGAGCTCCAGGGTTTCTTTCTCACCTCAGATGGTGTCTCCTTAAATCTGTAAAACTCTTTGTCCAACCTGCCCAAGCTGATTCCAGCTGATAGTAAAGGTCACAGTGAAGAGTACTCTACTTGGATTTAGTTACTAGAGACCCTGAGTCGACATGATCTGTCACGTTACAGCCTCCACCATGGAGGCTATGGTTTTGCAGGCACTTGTTTGTTAGTTAGTTACTTTGTTTGTGAACAGGATAACTGAGAAAGTTCTGAACAGATTCTGAACAAATTTTCAGTAAATGTTGGTCATGGCATAAGGAAGAAGTGATATGTTTTTTTAGTGGTGATCTGAATCCAGATGAAGATCCAGGAGTTTTTTTTTTTTTTTTTTTTTTTTCTTAACAATGCAACCCATGGCAGATTTTCACATTTTTGCTTATAATTCAATAAGTTCTCAATGGATTTTCATGACATACTTGGTGAATATTGGTCATAGCTCGTGGTGCAACACATTACAAAAGTCAAAGTTTAGACTGGATCACACATTTAAGTCATGGATCAGATATTTTTATGGATTGACAACAAAAATAAAGACGGAAGAGAAAAAAACATGCAGAACTTTGAATTTACCCGAGTTTAACCTTTTAAAAAATGGGATAACTTAAAATAAATTGCAACCAATCACGTGATAATGCTTTTTTTTGACTTTGTTAAATCCTTAGTAGCGCTAAACCCTAAGAATGTTAGTAGTTTTTTGCTTCATCTGTGGTGACTTGGATGTTGCTACTGTATTTGCTCAGTATTGACTTCCTAATACTTATGAGGTATCAAACAGGTAACAGCATTGGTGTGTTTTCTCTGGAATAATTTCAAAGTTTATAATTCTGGTATTGTGAAAGCATTTTGTTGTTCGTGGGAAAAATGTTTGTTTTTCAGCCAAAGATAATCGATGGTCAAGCATCCACTCCACAACTGCCTCTGTTAGCACCTGTACAAGGTTTATGCTTTTTTGACCCTCTTAAAGGGGATAAGTCAGCCACACAGGGCTCCACACCTGTGAGCTGAAGTTCGGTCACTGTCACTTAGCTCTCTGTTGACCCTCTGCTGTGATAGCAACTGAGGATGCTTGTGTTCATAAAGTTTTGGCGGGATGGTGGTGCAGGAGGTAGTGTGTGTCGGTCAGGGCCTTTCTGTGTGGAGTTTGCATGCTCTCCCCATGCATGTGTGGGTTCCCTCTAGGCACTCCGGCTTCCACCCACATGCTCATTAGGTTAATTAGTGACTCCAAATTGCTTTTAAGCATTAGTGTGAGCGTCAATGGTTGTCTGTGTCTCTATAGGTGGCTCTGCGATTGGCTGGTGACTCGTTCAGGGTGTACCCCGCCTCTCGCCCAATGTCAGCTTTGATAGGTTCCACCCACCATGTCCCCAAAAGGATAAGTGGTATAGATAAAGGATGTATGGATGTATGTATGTATGTATGGATGGATAATATTCTGGCACAATGTTCACTGTAAAGTGGATACAGGAGGGGATGTTGTTACATGACTGTGCCTGCTTTAGGACAGAGTCCTGAGGAGACGCGACATTCAAATTCATGCTAGTTTTCCGTGACGACCAGCCCTGCCTTTAAGCCACTTGCTGATTGGTTGAATAGCCTTTACTTGTAAAAGTTTGTCTCGCAGAACAGACACACGGATTCATAAAGGTTTCTCCTTCACCTGCAGCTTTGTACACACATTTTTCCCTCTCTTCTCTTCCTCTCTTCAAATGAAGAAAATAAATGAGTGTGTGTCTGGTTATAGCTTTTGAGAATATTTGCTTATCTGTTACCTGTACTATATGATCGACAAGGCCTGATAAAAAGCAGTAATTATGTAAAAATATTCACGGTAAATGGAATGAAAGACTTTGTCACAGTTCCACTATCTAAATTCACAACTATAAACAATCCCCCATACAACACTAAGACATGACTGCCTGGTAGTCTTCTTCCCTACTGGGTTTCAAGGAGAAGGTTGAGCTATTTCTGTGACATATGTATCCGCATGTTTTGTATCTTTTCTATCTGCAGGAGCTTTTCAGGTTAGTGCAAGATCTTGTGTGTCAACCGGTATGTCTTTGAAGCTCTTTTATATCTCCACACTTGCTAAATGAGCTTATCACCGGCTGCTCCACTGCCCTGTTTACCTCCATTTACAGACTGTGTGATGAAACATGAGGCCAGAAGGGTGACCCGTGTCAGGGAAAGACGATCAGGTCACTAGCCTGGGATGACTTGAATACTTTCCACGGTCATGTTAGGGTTTACTCTACTTTATTTAGAGCCGCAAGCGCTAAGGCAGGAGGCATCAGAGGGGGTAAAAATCACTGAAAAGAAAAGGAAAGCTTACTATGTTTAAGCTAATCAGACAGCTGTTTAAGAGGATCACTTTGCAGGACTGATTGTGCCTACTCTAATAATGTCAGACAAATCGTCCGACCGAGCCTCTCAGAGGAAACCGTCCACCAACAAGAACATCAAGAAGCTCCGCACCATAAGCATGGTGTGCAGCCTAACCAGCGGCTGGCAGCAGTGGGTGTCAGAGAACGAGAAAAAACAGGCCAGTGAACCAAGCGGCTGGTGCCCATCAACACTTGGAGGACCAACAGAGGAACGCAAGTTGAAATGGGTCCCAAAGAAACCCCCTCCACCTCAGCAACAACCAACAGAGGCCCCTCAAAATCATGCCCAAAGCTCTGGAGGAACACAAAAGACAATTATTCCAGAGAAGACCCCAGATGCTCCCAAGCTCGAGGAGGTCAAGGACTCATCTGAGGCAGTGGTTGCACCTCGCATCAAGGTAAAACAAGTGGTGAAGACGGTGACCAGCGGGGTTCAGGAAAAAGGTGCAGGTGTTGGACTCCTAACAGAGAAGATCAAGAAGGAGTCTCTACCATCAAATGAGGAGATCGACCGGCTCCTGAAGAAGAAAAGCTCGCCCACACGGAGAAGAAAATGCTCCAACATGGTTTCATCCCTGACCAAAAGCTGGAAGCAGGTGGAGAAAGAGCAGAAGGGTGGAGGTAAAGAGGACAGTGGACACTCTGAGGCAGAGACGGAGAGAGTGGACACAGAGGAGACTCACACAAGCAGGACAAGCAGTTTAAAAGAAGAAACAGAGGAGGAGTCTGAGTCAGCTGTCAAGATTAAAAGGCCTTCAGTTCCAGTGTGAGTATGATTAATATGTTGAGTCGATGAACACGTGAGGTTTGAAATAGAGAGTAAACAAGGTGAAAAATCCTGGAACAAATGACAAGACAGATTAAGGACTTGTTTTGAACTCATGAAGTGCATTGTCTAAAAGTGACTCACATCTGTGTGTTTGTGGAGAAACAACATTCAATCCAATCATAGTGTCGACTCTCATTTTTCTTCTAAAATGAGAGACCTTTTTAAGGTCCTAGTATCTAGGAAAACTGCCATATTGGCCATAGATGCTGAAGTTGTTGCAACACTTCATGAACAATGTTGTTCATCTAGAGCTAGTTATTTCCTACTTAATTTTATTACAATAGAGTTAGTTCGGCTTAATTAATCTTTTTTGTGTGCAAAAAATTCTTGTACACAAATTAATCTCTGATATGGTGCCTTTTATGTAGGGTGATCATATTCTGAAAACCCAAAAAGCGGACCCTCAGCAGCATGTGTTGTGTCATGACGCATGCTCCGCTTCTCAGCTTTCAGAATCCGTTGGAATTATTTGGATAGCGTGGATACTCGAGGAGTTACGGTAGTTGAATCATGCGCATCTGTTTTTGTCACTGGTGACAGCTTCATCCGTAGAACAAGCTGAGCAAAACCTGGATATTTTAGGTAATTTTATAAAATTCCCAATGACATAATTTTACAACCAAAAGGAGGACATGTCCGGGCAAAAGAGGACGTATGGTCACTCTAGTTTATGCAGTGGCTCCACAATTTAGAAAGAAGTATCCATGGCTTGAATACAGTTTTAAAATCAATGTTGTCTCACATTGCATAACTTTTGACCACCAGAAACTCCACTTGCAACCATATATAAGACACCTAACATAGCATGTATTTTATTGATTTATATATAATTTAACATCCTCCTAGGCACAAAAAGGAAGCTGAAGATGCCAACAAGATCAACGCCCTCTCTAAGAAACACAGCGCTGTGGGAAATCTTAAGAGCCGCTGGCAGAGCTGGGCCTCAGAGCACACCATCAACCAGAAACTAAACCCCTTCAGTGAATACTTCGACTATGACTACTCCATGTCGCTCCGCCTACAGAAGGGACAGGAAGGTTATGGTCGCCCAAAAGAGGGAACCCAAACTGCAGAGAGAGCCAAACGAGCCGAGCAGCACATCCACCGTGAGATCGACGACATGTGTTACGTGATTAGGATGATGGCTGATCCAGACCCAGACGGAAAGACCCGGGTCACGTTTGGACAGCTGTTTGACAGATATGTGAGGATATCGGATAAAGTGGTGGGGATTCTGATGAGAGCCAGGAAACATGGGAAGGTGGCGTTTGAAGGGGAAATGCTGTGGCAAGGCCAGGATGACGGAGTGATTATTACACTGCTGGTGTGATAGACTGCGGGTCAAGGAGGCCCTGGAAATCCTCTTACAGCTACTCAGATGGGGCAATGGAACATGAACCTTGGTCATTGTGAGGCAGGGCTAAGACAGGATTTGAAATACTGTTTGACCTGGCTCTTTTACCGGATACACGCACACTCTTTAAAGGGATAAGGAGGAAACAAAGATGTGTATTTTGAAAATGGTTAGTGGAGTCACTCCACCTCTTATAAGGCTAAAAGGGTCACAGACATCCCAGAAGGGGATTATCAAAAAGCTGTTTATGGTAGTGAAACGCAAAAAGTAAGGTTCTGTCATAGGATTTAATACATCTCTTTTGGAAAACTGGAAATACTAGAATAAGAATCCAAGCTAGCAATACTTAATATGCACTTATATCGTATATATTATGTAGCAGTGCAGAGATACTTAATCAAATACACTTTTATCAATAAGTGTCATTAGTTAAAACTCAGAAAAATCACTGATTCATTTTATATTTGATGCTTTAGAATTAAATAAGAATGAGAAACAACTCATTCCTAAGGGAAAGACAGTAAGTATAAAGAAAGATGAAGACACAGAGTTGTACAGAAATATATAACGGTTATATAAAACAAATACATATATGTAATAGCAGGGGTCAGCTAGTAAGATAATAGAGGGGGACATTTTTCTGAGAAAAAAAAGTTATAATTGGAATTAAATGAAGGACCTTGTATTCGGTGGCACAAGTATATCAGACGATATTACATCCACCCATCCATCCATCCATTATCTATACCACTTATCCCTTTATGGGGTCATGAGCGCTTGGGGCCTATCCCAGCTAACATTAGGCAAGAGGCTGGGTACTCCCTGACCCCGGTCACCAGCCAATCGCAGGGCCCCATTGAGAGACAAACAACCATTCATGCTCACACTCATACTTAGTGGTAATTTGGAGTCACCAATTAGCCTAATGAGCATGTTTTTGGTAGGAAGCTAGAGTGCCTGGAGAGAACCCACCCATGCACGGGGATAACATGCAAACTCCACTGCAGGCCCTGACCAACACTGGAATCAAACAAGCAACAAGCTTCTTGCTGTGAGGCACGTGCACTACCTGCTGCGTCACCATGCCACCCAACTTTATGACACAAAGCCTTTATTTAAATAAATTGTTTAGCAGAAAAAGATTGCACCCAATCATCTGCTCACCTCTGCAGAGCAGTCTGCTTTGGTGATGTGTCCACCATCTTATATCACATCATGTCATTACAGCGTACAGCTGTCACTTTCCCCATAAATCAAATCTGATCGGATTTTGAGCATTCAAGCTAATAACAGAAGATAATTGGTTATTAGCATGTATGCTCTTCAACCCACCCCACCCCCACCCCCCAACACACACAAGTTGGAATATGTCCGCTGGTTCAGTAGACTTACTGTGTTTTCTTGTTTAGGGGTTTCCCCATTATTTTGTGCCCTACAAGTCAGATGCAATGCATTCTCTTTCATTTTAATGTTGGCAAGTACTTTTTAGTACAGTATATAGTGTGGTATTTTATTTTGTTTGTGTGTCATGAGTTGCTAACATTATTATGGCTGCAGACCAAATTGTCCACACCAGGGCCTGTTTAGGACTGCTTGTCTCTGAAAGTGATGCTAGCAGAATGCTAGCTAGTTTGTTTGACAAAGTGGAGATTGTGTGGCAATCATCTATATCTTTCGACAAAATGCTTTTCTATCACTTTGAACAACAAGGGAGAAATCTTCTTTTGGCTTACATCGAGCTGCGGACCAACAGGCCTTCGAGTCAAACACTCGCCAATACGAAACACTACACATCTGTTTCTTTAACCGTACAATAAAGCACCTTGACATTCACAAAGAGAACACTGAGCATAAGTGGTCAGCGAGCTTGCATAACTGCACTATTTGGGGTGACAACTGATGCTCCCATTTAGTTAGGACATGGTTAAGTGTATTCGTATTAAATAGGAATACCTTAAAACAAGGTTGATACAATACCAACAAAAGTTTATTTTACAGGAGTATAAAGCATTCTTTCACACTAGGGCAGCACAGTTTATTAAGATTTTATCATCGTTGTGATTGGAGCCTTTTCAAAGAAGACAAAGCTACAGTCTGAATTTACTGCAATGAAGTGCAAAGAACTTTTTCAGTGTAGTCAAGCAAACTTTTATGGTATAACAGCCCTGCTTTCACACTTTTAGTGTAGTCAGATGATGCTAAAGGTGACTTTATAGTCACATTTTTGAATGAATTTGTTTGTGCCAGTTTTTGAGAAAAAGTTTATTGTATTTACTTTAGATTCAGAAAAAAAAACATGTTGCAGCTTCAGGTGTTGTGAATGAGTAGAAGAAAAGCATATGCCAGAACAATGTATATTAGAGCTTATCAGCAGTCTCTGTCTTTTGTTAAACTATCAGTTCATGTTGTCATTGCATTGGTGAACAATGTTATCTCACATCACATGTTTTGCCCATATTGTGAGGGCCTATTTCTCACTCAGGTAGCTTGTTTTGACTTGTATTCAGATGTTAATGACACTTTCACCAATAATCACACAGCAGGAGCATAAAGTGTGTGATGCTATGGCTGATAGGTGAGGACATGGTGGAGTAAGTAAGCATGTCCCGACCACCCTCCACCCTTATGATGTTTTCAAGGCTTTGTTTAAAATTCCAGGGTAGATGCAACTCTGCCACAAACTCAGAGTTGTGTTACCTTTTATTATGAATATGGTACTTTTAGTGAGTTAACTTTCAAAAGTTGTATCTGAAATGCCCCTAAAAAGCCAGAGGTCCTACTGGGAAACTCAAACAACCCTCACAGACCCCAAGTTCATCGATAAACATGTCTGCTCAGTGTTTAAACAGGAAGTAAAAGCAATGCATTATTACCTAAAACAACCTCTTAGGGTTGTTCTTATGCATTGAAATCAGTCACATCTGTTGTATTGTGCACCATCTACATTTGGACATAAATTGATGTTTGCACAAAATTGTCTTAGCGTGCTGTTTACGTTGGTTATGAACTAAGAATGCTAACTGTAGCTAGAGCTCCAATGGGTTGGTGTTGATCTATTGAAAGTGCCACAAAATGTGAAAACTTTATCAAAGTCCCACTGTATATAATGTTAGAAAAAAGTGTTTAAGAAGTGAAGTCCCAGGAATGGTTGTTATTTCATAAGGTAAGTTTATATCAACATGCGAGTGTTTTCTGACTGCTGCTTAACGGTGTTAATTTTGTTGACTAATTATTTTCGCCATAGTTTTCATCAACAACCTTTTTCCCCTGATGAAAACTAGACTATAACTAAAAAAAAACAAGTGCACATGGACAAAAACTAAAACTAAATTAACTGACATTTTTGTCAACTGATAAAAACTAGACTAAAATGTTTGACAGAGACTGAATCCGATCAGACCTAATTTCGTCATGTAGAAAGTAGAGACAAGTTAGGAATCACAGCAACTTTGGTTGTGTGGAAAGGTTGGATGAGTTAAGAGGGACATCCAATTACAACTGCCTTAGCTTCATGGTGGCAGGATCCAAGTGTAAAACATGACTTCAGAAATTCAAGGAAACATAAAAAAGTACCTTACACTTTACACTTCAGATTTTAGTCGACTAAATTTACAGTAGATTTCGTGGACTAACATGTTGTGAAATTTCGTCAACTAAAACTAGACTAAAATAAAGCAATTTAGATGACTAAATTATGACTAAAACTAAAAGATATTTTAGGCAAAAGACTAAAACTAAAACTAAATTAAAAAGTGCTGTCAAAATTAACACTGCTGCTTACAGGTGAAACTGGCATGTGCTCCAACTCGGATATGAAGTCAGTTTCAGCTCCCCAGTCAGGTCGCAGCATTTTTATTACAATTCTCAAGCAAAAAAGTGGCCTTCACATTGGGATGCCAACAGAAAAAAAAACTTTAACTTCAACAAATCAAGATTAGTGTCAGTGGAAAGTTCTTTGAATCCTTGAATAAAGACCTAGAACAGGAAGTAAGAGCCTAATTGATTAAAAGTATCAACAAATGCAAAATAAAAGAAAACACATTTTATGGAGGAATCCCTTTTATTCGTTTTAAATAGGGATTGTGTCTTTTACAATTTTGTTGCCATTTTTGATACATAAAACCCCTTTCTGTCAATTTTGTGGATGTTTGATTGTATAAATCACTCACAAACTTTAAAAGAATTGTATGCTGGTGTTACAAATGATCAGATATGCAGACAAAAGAGATATATGAAAGTTGTGTCAGATCAAGTTTCCATTCAGATTTACTAACTGCTTCTCATACGTCTTTTTTGCACTTATTTATGACTTACATGAATGAAGCACTTGACTCTGTTTGTTAATATGTGGTATGAGAAGATGCTTTGCAGTAAACAGAAGCTCAGTCATTTAAACAGGGGTTGGGTTTCATTGCCTGAATACCTGCAGCTCAGCACTCATTATACTGTAGCAGGCACAATGCAGAGGAACAGAGCAGACCACAGCACTTTTAGCTCCTGCAGCCTCTTAGACTCAGACTTTTATGAGTAATGTAAAGAGTCTCTAAGACTGTCAGGGGAAAAAGGGAAATTTTCCCCTCTCACACTCTTTTGTATGAGTAGAGTTATTTTTTGTTTTTTGTGGAGCTGTTGAGTAGAAAATAGAAGTTATTTTTTGGCAATTGAAAAATAAAGTTAATACAAATGCTACCATCTTGTACAAATATGAATCTAGATTTAACAATGCTCTCAAGTACAAACTATGTTTAATAATACTGTGTTTGAATTATGAACCAATCACAGTTTTCAATGTGTTAGAATTTCTCACAAAGATATCAGAGTAAAATATTTGTCATGCCTCTGCGTTGCTGACAGTCAAAGCCTGAGGTGTTGTTTTCCGGGTTGTCTTTCAAGTCCTTTGTGACATAATAACTCAGAGCGTCTCTAAGGATTATGCTTTAAACTTTGGCCACATATCTACCCAGACTCAAGGATGGACTAATCCAGTTTTGGGGTCACTGGTCCAAGGTCAAGGTCATAGAGTCTTGGTTACCCCAAGATCATGAATGTGATCTCCAGAAGAGACTTCCATCAAACTTGACTCAAATGTCTGTTGTGACTCGAGGATGAATTGATTGGTTTTTGGAGGTTAGAGGTCAAAGGTTGAAGTTCCAGATCCTTATATTTTAAGGTCAAATGTCAAAAAGCCAAGGTTAAAGAGCCTTAGTCAACCTGTGATTTTGTGAACACAATATCTTAAGCAGAGTACAACTCAGAATAGTTCCCATTAAACTTTGCACAGGAGTCCAATCTGACCAGGAGCCCAACTTATTGTATTTGGAAGTAAATATGTAGACATAAAGCTGAACAATATTGGTAAAACAAACAAACAAACAAAAAACATTTTATTGCAATATTCTTTGATTTTATGATATCTCTTATGTTTTTTTTGTTGGGACTCTTTAAAGGAGAATTCTGTTTCTATTAATGTTCAACAATTCAAACTCTGTCTTACACTAAAGTTTCTACACCTTAATTTATATATACTTTACTAATAAACTCTTGGCTTGCATTCGCGTTACTTGTAGCTTACATCAACCATTTCCAAAGATATTTTAAGTGTGTGTTCCTGTTCCTCCTGTTCCTTGCATGTTCCTGCGAGACAGGTCCACACCCTGATAGAAGAACCCCCAGGAAACCTTTTTGTAAAAGGCTTTGCAGGTGTGGTTTCATTGCTGTCACTCATCAGTTGTGTTCCAAATATTTTGGCACCCAAGGACCACAAAAGATACAACAATAAAATACATCAAAATATTCACAAAGTGCAGCGTTGCACAATTCATTCACATTTTAAAATGCTCTTTGCAGTGTGGTATATGCTGGTCAGACAAAACATCGCCTTTAAGTTGGCATCACAGAGCTCAAAGCAGCCTTACACAATAAAATATAGACTATGCAATTGCAAGACACTAACCAAAAGCAACTCACAGCTCTGCTGCAACACTCTGATTTTAGTACACTTGAAAAACTCCTGAAGAAGGATGCTTTTTTCTGATTTTACATGCTTAATATTGTTAAACCATTTGGACTTAATGAGGAATTGAGCATTTCATGTTATGTTTGAGTTCTTGCTACTCTTAAATCTCCTGTCACATTTATATTATTATACATAAGTAGTCAGTAGCACAACTTTCACGGTATTAGAGGGCTGTGTGTGCGTGTTGTCATTAGGGATGAAGCCATTCCAAACCTGTCAAGTTTTGGATTTGAAAATAAGGGAAATTTTCCAGCACCCTAACCAAGCTCCATTATCCTTACCTTTTAAGACAGGTGTACAAGAAATCTAAAGTAACCACTTTTTTTTTCTTTGTTGTTCCCGCTGTTGGCACTAACCTCGTGACGACTGCCACCCAGGCTCTTCTCGTGAGGCTTTTTCTTCTTCTTTGTTTTTACGGTGGTTGGCATCCCTCATTTGGTGCATTACCGCCCCATTCTTGCAAGGCTAGTGGCAGAGTTCAGTTTGGAGATCGGTATCACGTCCATGGTTGAAAACACACATCTGAATTTGTATTGTTTTGGGGGGTTTTCCTTTCACTCATAGTGCCCTTCTCTCTCCATATTTGCTCTGCTGGTTCCTGTAAGTCAGTGCAAAGGATGAGTATCTCCTGCCACGAATATCAATGCACTCAAGTTTCGCCAGGATGTCACACTTTACTTTGAGTAGAGGGGCTGCAATATGTGTGTCATCTGTTGTGTGTGTAGGGAGGAAGATAGCTCAACATTTGCAAAACCTGAAATTCTATGACGTTCAAGCTCATCAATGCAGCTATCAAGTCTCATGAATGCTGTGACAAGGCCTCTGTTTATTAAATCACTTGGACACGGACATTTATAACTTCTTGTATGGAGGTACATAAACTCCAAACGCATCAGCATTGTGCATCAAATAGAACATTATATGTCCACTGTGGCCTTGGATGAGTCTGATGTGACCTCCACAACAGTTTCATATCATACTGGCTTCTGAAGCAGCAAAATTCATGATGTGTTCAGTGGCTGATCAGAAAAATGACAGATGAAATAAATATGTATGTCATCATGATGTGCTCAAATACAGTTAATTTGAAATTGTGGTTAAACTTTGAATAATTACGTTTTTTGGAGGTTAAATCTGTTTATTTTGCTTTATAGAAAAGATATAATAAAGGTAAAAACATGGCAGTGTGTTTTTTAATGTTTATTTTTCTATTTTATATCATAAACATGCATCAAGCATATTTAATGAGAGGGGCTTTAAGCTTAAAAAAATTGTTGTTGGGGAATAAGAAAGAGCTTTTTCCTCTCAATAAGATCCTGCTGTTCTCTTAAATTTTGCCTGTCACACCTCAGAACGGCACAACAAAAAATCACTTAAATGACCAAGGCTGTCAAAATTGAACCAAAACAACGAACCATGAAAAAAAAAAATGAGGTACATGTGTAGTGTTACATCCCTAGTTGATAGAGTAGAGGTTAATGTCACATATGAGCAGGGCATTTAAATCTTTCAGATCATGTCAGGACTTCACTTTGATGAAGACACAGGAACATTTGAACTTTACACCTGAATAAATGTTCAAAGTTGCTCATGCGCTGTGGTTGTGTTTTTGGAATTGCTTTTCTTAGGGAATCTATGAATTGTTTATGTACAATTCATTGCTCCTACACTTCAACACATAGAATTTTTCTTTACTATGTTATTCAGGTTCATATGTATAAAAATAAATAAATCAAACTCAAACGTTTTTTTCAGGTTTACTTTTGAATTCCCAGCAGTTATGCACGAGGTGAGACACTGAGCCTCCCGTGAGGTACTGAGCATTCTTCCTCTAGTAACAAAAAGAGTTTTGGTTCCTTACAGACTAAATCAGTCTACATTTATTTGGTTGAACTGCTGAAACTGGAGTTACCAGATCTGCTGTTCCGAGCAGACCTGAGGCGTTTTGTAAGGCTGTTGTTTCTATAAACAGAAGTTTGTCGGAGGTTTCCAGCAAATGTTCCTTTATTTCTGAAAACTTCCTCCTGGTTTATCTAACATGAGAGATTCAAAAGATATAAATATTTTTAAATCACATTTTGCAGTTCTTAATATTTTAATCAATTGTTTAAAAAAAGTCAACAAGAATTATCAAGTATCAGTTTTATGTCTTGTAAACATTGCCAGAGATTTGAAGCAGAGTGGTAAAGCACTTAGCCTCTGTCTGGTTACCGCCCAAATTTAACAGATTATTGTCATGATGGTATCTAATCAGTTTATCTTCAGACATTGCAGGTATTTGTGTGATGTATAATGCAATTCCCTTAAAGCATTCTGGAGATATCAGGTTCACACGCACAGGATGACCAAAATGATTCACAGACTTAGAGGTGCAGTGTGTAGAATTTGGCAGCATTTTGCCGAACAGAAACGGTGAATATAGGATATAATATTTCTATTTCTATGTAAAGTCCGTCAAAATAGGAGTACAATCATCCCCATAAAATGTTTGTTTTATTTTTATTTAGTTAGAAAAAGCTTCAAAAAATGTACATTACCGCGGGCCGTGTTCATGTAGGCCGACATAACGATCCGCCGTGTTGTCTACGGGTGGATTTTAAGGACAAAAAGAACAAAACGCGAATCTGTCCGCCAGTTCTGAAATCTACCTGGAATGCAGGCAAAGAAGAGGAGAGAGGATAACAACTGACCTATAATCTATAAAAATAATGGTTACAAACCTTGTCACTTTAGTAAATGATGCTGTGTTCACGATCCCTTTTGGTCTTCACAGGCTTCTGTTGCTCAGCGATGTGACGTTTTGGTTACGGTTGGGCTCATTCTAGAATCTGAAAGACAGATGTCACTCAAATGCCAAATTCTACACACTGCACCTTTAACCCATGACCTTCAGTATCTTATCGGTTCATTGATGTGCCATAGCAGACATGGTGCAAGGCTTAAAGAAAACACCTCAAAGTTTTTGTTTGACCTCATGCTCATAAAATTGCTCTCACAGCAATAGGTTAACATGAGGCTTCGTGACTTTGACTGTGGACCTGAAACCCTTAAAATTGGATGATATCATCTTTAGCCAGAATGGACATGTGTGCAAAGGTTAACGATGAATTGATGATCTTGACCTCTGGTCAGCTCACTCTTGAATCTAGGTGGACACGTGGTTAAAAGTTTCAGGAAAATCCCTTAGAAGTTGCATTTAGAGCAGTGGTCCCCAACCTTTTTTGGTCGATGACCCCATTTTGGCATCACAAATTTCTGGGGACCCCAGGGACACTTTTTTTTCTAGAATTAGTTTTTCATCATGTTTTCTATACAAAACATGGAGGTTTGTTATGCTGTCTTTTCCTACTGACTGCAAGTTTGTGTGTTAAGTTGAAGCGAGGGAACTGAAGCACCAGTAACTGTAAAGTCACATGATCACAGCCTTCAATCAAGTTGCGCCAGCTCAGGTATTTTTAAATGCTGCATTTTATTTGAACTACATTTATATTTGAGAAAGTAAAAGTATAAAATACAGTTGTTTAAGATTGTGTGTGGTGTTTTCATTTTAAAAAGTAATAATTATTAGTTAAAAAAAATACTTTTATCAGTAGCCTAATTTTTTTTTATCAATTACTAGACATTTCAGGCGACCCCATTTGAATTCTAGGCGACCCCACGTGGGGTCCCGACCCCAAGGTTGAAAGACACTGATGTAGAGGATTTGACCCTGTGTGTCCCATACAGACAGATGGATGTCTTGCAGACATTATGCCATCTGCCTCGCAGGCGCCACTGCAGAGGCATTTACAGAAACCCTTTTGATGGGTTTGTATATAAGGAACTTTTTGTCCAGGACGTTTCCAGAAGAGCCTTAAAGGATGAAAAACTATGATTAGAATTTGCTTCCCCGAGTGGACAAAGTCTTTTTTTTTTTTTTTTTTTTTATCTTCTGCAGATTGTTCAGTGTATGAAATCAGGTTATCCCTGAGTCCTGGTGGACATTTTTGTTAAGTTTGGAGAAAATGCCCAAAAATATCCATGTGATTTGTTTATACAATATCTCTCTCATGAGCTAAATATGAGGCTCCATGCAGGGGCACAGACAGAAATTTTTGACTCTATGAAACGATGTCACATTGGGCCACATCCCAGAGCAGCTCTGCGCAGTTTCTTGAACCAAGTATCAATCAAATAAAAACATATGATGAAACAAATGGTTGTTCTGTTTAAGCTTCAAACAGTGGAGCAAACACTCTTGATAATGATAAAATAATGCTAAATTAAACTATATTTTATAAGACATTTTCTTGCAATCGTATCATTTTAAACATTCACACTGGTTAAACATTTGTCTTAAATTCAATCTGTTATTTTAACATGTCAATCAATCAAACAAATTTATAACAAGTGTTATCTCAAGACATTATACAATAGAGCAGGTTGAAGCCATACTTTTTGTTTTATAGATACACTTTTATGCATATACAAATTTAAAATACACAGCTCCCAAAAACCCACCCCAGCCCTTCCTCTTAACTCATCACTTCATTGTTTCTGTCCTGCACTTGAATCCCCCGTCAGAGCACAGAACAACCAGGCATTAATTCTTGTTTGAGCTAATTTAGAGTATTTTTAGTTGCTTTAGATATCCCTCTTAGAATGACTTTTTTTTTTCCAATAACAGGGTTACATAATTGTTATTCCTGATTATGAAACAAGTGTTCCAGTAGGTAAATAGATCTGGAGCTTAACCTGTGCCAATAACATGATTATTTCACAAATAAAACATTTGTAAAAATGATTTTTGACAGTGAGGCTCTGCTCCATTATTTTGAGTCACTGCTGTCATTTAAAAGCATACTTTGTGTCTTTAATCACTTCTATTATGTTTAATTAATCTTGACACACCTGTAACGCTCGGTAAAGCTTGCTCAATGACAAAAAAGGAAATCACTGTATTTACTGGAAAGACTATTTCCTGACGACACTTTCCTGACTCAAGAATGTGCTCAGGAATGCATCCTGAAGGTATAAAAACAGTTGATGCTGCACCGGTTCAATCAGAGGCTCAAGCTCAAGCAAGGAAGCTGAAGACTGGAAATATCAGTGCGCTACAAGCTGATGTGTGAGTATTCATGCTTATTTTTCTGTATTTAGAAACACTTATGTGGCCATACTTGCATTAAATGGAGGAAGCTTTGAGGTTGTATTTTAGTGATTTACTCAGTAAATACTTTTTGAACTTTATTTTGATAAACTGCTATATTGACTTCTTTCCCCTCAACATTCTAAATCAGTTTTGTAGACCTATTTCTAAATGTATCTCCTTGCAAATCAAGTAGAGTTTTCACCAGCACAGCGAAACAAGCCTCTCTCTTCTTTCTGTTTGCAAGTTTAGCGGGAATGTCTCATTACTGCAGAAACATCACCGTGATGCTAACATACTAATTGACATTGCAAATAATTGCCGTTGGGAGCAAAATGTCACAAAAAAAAATGGAGGTATGAGGTTTGTGCGCCACAGGATTAAAAATATATAAGCTGTTTATCTTTTATTTTAGTGTTTAATATCAACTCACATTATGTAGACTTCCAGACAGGGATGGGCATCTTTGGTAACCACAGGGGCCACATTAAAGTTATTTTTAGTTTCAGAGGGCCAAGTCATTACGAATAATAATAATATTTTGGAATTTCCCCCTGTGGGACTAATAAAGGATATCCTATCTCAACCTATCTTATCTTAAGAGGATATTGTTAAGAAAATCCAAAATACTTGTAGATTAAACAAAAAATATGCAGCTTTTATCAGAATTTGTCTTCAATTTTAACTCAAAACTACACAGTAAATAGATGAGCTTAATAAAGCCAATCAAAGGTATATTTTCAGTTTGCACATTTTATATAAATTGGCATATTTTACCTTTATTTTACCAGCTGGCTAAGTTGGCCTATGGGATATTTTTTAAAAACAAGTATCCTGGTCTGGGTAGCAGCCCTAAAAATCTTGGTGACGTTAATAAAACTTGCAATTCATGTTGTATCATGCTTTGCTTGTGTACATTATGTAATATTGGCATATCAAGTTTTCTCATCTTTGTATTTAAAATATTCTGAAATTCAGAAATGATAGGCAGGTTGAATTAAATGAACATGAGGGCCGCATGCCCACTTCTTTATTTGGTGCACAGCAGGCAGAAACAGATCCTGAAATACGCACCTTTGTAAAACAAATACGTATTTTGAATTGATTTTGAAATAACAAGACTTTATCGTTTACAGGCATCTCTTGGTCATTGTGCAAGTGAATGAAAAGCCAGGTGAGCATTTGTCTATCTCACGTCTCCAAGTAGAGCACAAAGTCTACAGACTTAACTGACATTGTCTTTGGTTTTTGTTTCTTTACCCTCTCATTTTAATCTCTCTCAGAATGAAGTGCATCATCCTCTTTGCTGTTCTCTTGGCCTGTGTGTTGGCTGACAATTCAGGTGTGTTTTTTAATAAGCTGAAAAATAATTCATACAAAAATGTAAAAATGAATATGCTTCATACAAATGATCTCAAAAAGTTGACAATAATGAAACATATTTTTCACATATTGTACAAGAGTTTAAACTTGATCATCAGATTGTAATGGGAATATTTAACAGTGAACGCCTAAGATAAAACTTAACTGTTTTTTAATGCAATTATAGTAAATTTGTTTAAGGTAAATGTTTGATTTTTGCCTCTTTGAGAGCATTTTCACTCATGTCTTTATCTTCTGTCCACAGCCCAACCTCAGTACTACTCATACTCGTCTGCAGTGGGGTCAGGCAGTGGCAGCCCCTACAGTCTGGAGGGAGAGGGTCACATAACGGCAGTCAGAGTGTGGGACAGATACGGCAACTACATCTACGGGTAATTATTAAACACGCTAAGATTTATATTTTGACAATTTGAATAATCGAAACTTGTGTTGTATACAGTTAGTGTTGGGTAGTGTCATGCTCCAAAGAAATCTGTCATGCTATTGCATCACACACTAAGGGGAGTGTCTTGTGTTGTGACTAGGAGAATAAAAGTGTTGATATTTGTACTTTATCATTTTGCTCAGAGCCATTTGTTCTGGCACAAATTACACTTCAGAAAACTATACTGACCAAACATGCACCACCAGCAGTTTTTGATCAGGTGTCATTATTTTAACTCATATGATACTCAGCTCACATGTGTGCTTCCCTCCTTCAGGTTTCAGTTCCGGTATGGAGACATCTGGTCTAAGGTTGTGGGTTTTCAAAATGAAGAGGCCCACGAGATAGAGCTGTTTGATGATGAGGTCATCGTCCAGGTCTCTGGGAAGTATAGCCACTACGTGCAGTCGGTGGTGTTTGTCACCTCTAGAGGCCGCATGCTGCAAGCAGGTCAGCCATCAGGGAGATCTTTTAACATGTACACTTCAAACAGCAAGGCTGAACTGCGCTTCATCAGCGGGCGTTACCACGGGGGTATCACCTCCATTGGAGCTCACTGGGCGGTTGTTGCTGAGCCATACAAAAACTCCACCGCTCCGCTCTGAGAAGGAGAGAGGTCTCAGTGCTGATTTATAGCTTGGTGAAATGTAATCATAAGAAATAAGAAAAAAGATTATTGTTTTAAATTATTTGTGTTTGCTTAAAACTGCAATGTACATGTTTAAAAAGGCAACTTTAATCAAAGACCTCTGTCTAATCTGTTAAACAAAATTATGAATCAGACATTTTTAAAATGCACAAAAATGCACTTAGGCCATTTATTGTTTGTATGTATAATACATTAGCTGTGATCTGCCATATTTCTGTCTTTTGCTTTATAAGAGTTTTTTCTGAAATAAAATGCTTTTGCAAACAGATGCACTCTGCTCTTATTCATGTCATAATTTACTTCCCTTTGAGGTAGCATTTTTCACAGTGTTGTAGTTATAAAATGTGAGGAGTTTTCCATCGTATGTTTCTTAGATAATTTCCACATTTCCTTCAACTTTTTGTTTTGCTAAATCATGGTTATGCCTGATTTATGACTCATAATGTTTGCCTCTTTATTCATAATGACCAATGGAAGGAAGCCACACAAACACAAACAGATACCTTCTTGTCAGGAAAATCCCTGAGAGAGACACAACATCATTCAAAGCAATAAAAGAAAAGGAAATAAGACAAAGAAAACAATAAGGGTTTCCTACCAAAAGCCAAATCTGTTTCATAATTCAAGTGCAGGCATGTGGTTATGTCAGAAACAACACAGGACGTTTCCTCATACTGCTGCAGATATTGCGCAATGAAAAAGCCAAAAACCGATGCCTGACACATCTGTTTAACCTGCACTACCTGTGCCACATGTCTGTCTTCATAGATGTTGTTACCTAGCTTGTGCTGCATTGACATCATATCCAAAGTTGAGCATCAGTTTAGCATCAGTGGGCTCCATCCTTTGCAACATTACCTTTATAAACAAACCCCCACCCTCACAAGAGCACATCTTTCAACTGAACAGTCATAAAGCTTCAGAACCTCTGTGTTTGTCCTGTCACCTGAACATCAAATCAGTTTGACCTTAAACCAACTTTAACCTCAGCCAATTACATTTTACTCATGCTTCAAATATCATGAATGTAGAGTTTATTTGTAAAGACTATCATGATAAACCAGAGGGGAGAAGAGAGTGAGCAGACTGAGCCAGCACAGCTCGATGCCACCCAGCCAGCCGCAGCTACTCAGCTATCAGTTTGGGGGAGGTGTCTTTCAGGTAGGCACAACTCAGCCTCAAAACCACCAGAGGGCCCTCTACTCTGGAACAGAAAAGGAGAGAGGCAGCACCAAATAGCTCAAAATTATGCCATCAGATGGGGCCAAAGTTCACCTACAAACAGAAGACTGAAAATGGATACAATGGGAAACTACTCAAGGCCATCACACTTTTTAGTTATAGGTGTTTGTTGAGGTTCAACAGAAATTACAAACCAAAACCTGCCCAACACATTCTAAGCTGAGCTTGATCACCATCCTCCACGACTGATGACCTTATTCAGATAGAGCGTGTCCAGAACTGGCAGACAGTAGGTGCCTAAGCTGAAATTTGAAAAATCCACGATGAATCGGGGAATATATCCTTTCCAGAATGTTGTTGGTTTTGCAATTGTTCATTGAGAAAAGCTTTTTTTTTCTCACATAGTTATTCACAAGGTGGTGAACATCGCCCATCCTTGCTTCTGAATGACTGAACCTATCTGGCATGCTTCTTTTATATCCACTTATACCTGTTTCCAAATCTTTTCATTTCCGAAATGCTCCAAACAGAGTGAATATTCGCAAAAAAAAAAAGAAAAGAAAAGAAAAGAAGTTTATCAGTCATTAAAGGTCCTATGTATAATCCTTACAGGATTTGCTTTTTAGTTTCTGTATTCAAGCCTTTTTTATATTTATATTGGTAGTATAGTGTACATACTGCTATTTTTCATGCTATTTTTATACAATTTTTATACTTATTTTTTATCAACGCTGTCCCCTATGCTGCTGTAACGTTGCAAATTTCCCCGAGTGGGACGAAAAAAGGTTTATTCTATTCTATTCTATGTCCTTGTGTCTTTGACCATTTACATCATGTATTGAGTGGCTATTAAGAAAAGATTTGATTTATGTTGAAAAAAGAGAAAAAAATAATCTCTGTAGAGAATCAGCAGCAGCTCTTTTCCCCTCCCCTTTGGAAATGCTTAGGCTATGAAAATGAGCCCTGCCTATTGGCTGGTCAAACTATGTCTGATGGGGGTCAGGGGGTTACAGGCTGGTTTTTAAAACAGCCATGGTGTCTGCCTGTGACAAGCGGAAACACATGTAAGTAGAGGCTGTATAGCTATTACATAGTGGCATTTTTTTAAAGAGGCAAAGCACATTTTTCCATGATCTGAGAGTTTAGTTAAAGGCTCCTCAAGCCCCTTTGAACAACATTAAAAGAAAAGAACATTTATTTTGCAGGACATGGGACCTTAAGTGTCCTGTCTTTTAATGTGTTCTATTGAATACAGGTCAAAAAGGATTTGCAAGGATATTGTATTCTGTTTTATTTACATTTTACCAAATGTCCCAACTTATTTGGAATTGGGACTTGCATATTGCTGTTTAATTTAACTTTATGTTTTTAACAAAATGAGAGAGAACAGTAAACTGATAGCTCATCAGATGTAAATAAACCACAACAAGTCTCAGAGCAACACACAGGCTGTGATTTGTATATGGCATGGGCAAGTAGTCACCGTTGTAGATCATCTGTGTGCCAAAAACTTGGACAGATTTCAGTGTGAGGTGGGTTGGCTCTGCCCTAATAGCTGGAGAGAGAGGGGTACACTGGAAAGAAGCATGTATTGGACATGTTTAAGCCCCTGAGTGAAATGTTGAAATGAAGACAGGAGCACCATCCTATCAGTGTAAACACAGACCCAAGAAAAATAATAGCCTATTTAATAGGAAGTCATTGCCTAAAATAGAGTATATATCATTGATTTGCTTTATTAATAATGAGAACTTTACATGTTGGACAGGAAAAAAAGCTTGTTGTTCAAATTACTCATTGTCTCACTTTTAACACATTGTACCACTGTTCCTCTGCTTTTAACAATGAGCTGGGAAACAAGTTGAAAGTGCCTCATTAGCATCCAAAGAGGATTTACGAGCCTTTACCGCAACACTCAGTTTTAAGAGCTGATATTTATACTATGCAGAGTTAGACAGAGACATATTAAAGTGAGTTTCTATCTGAAGCTAGCAGCAGGGGGGAGTAGAAAGACTGCTTTGTGAGAGTATGGATGTGTTGACAGACAGGCTGTTAAGCCTCACATTCTGGCCAGTGGAGAGTCAAACAAAGAATCACCATGAATTTTTTTAACTCCATTATAACCCAGACAGGAGTGACGAGCTTGTTAAAGCCCGACTATGTAAGATTCAGGTTTGTCTGCTCTCGAGGGGCCTCTCTGGTCGTTGGCTGTAATTGCACTGTCGTAACACAGCGCCTCACAGCAACGTGCATTTGTTGACATACAGAGCCGGGAGAAGCGAGTCGACAGGACATCCGAAGACATAGAAGAAATAGTGAAATAGCGAATGACCGAGCATCGCGGCGCCATGAATATCTCCAACAATCTGAGAAACTCGCTGGCAAATAACCGCTGGAAGCATTTAGTGACAAAGCAACGTCCGCCAAGTTACACAAAGCATGCTATGCTACGGAGCAACCACCGACTGAAACCAAGTGTTGAACGTGGGAAAACCCGACGAAAACATAACTTACCTCTCCAGCAGTAACTTTGCAAGCTTGGCGTCCGACGCTCTTGCCACCGAGCAAAGTGGGCTCCAATGTTAATTCTAGTTTTGTTCCTTGTGTTGTCCGATAGTCTCTTTTTGGCCCTTGAATCTGGAGAAAGAGTCCTCCTCACACACTTTGCGGATGCCATGGCTGCTACTACTACATGCAAAACACCGGCTTCTTTAGCTGGAAGCCAAATCTCGCGTAGTGCTGTAAAACAGTTTGCACTTCTCGCAGCATCTTGCGATATGTGTCCCTGTCACAGGAGCAAAAGTGCAGGGAAGCGCTGTGGGGGGAAGGGGGCAGGGGCATTCTCTCTGTTACAGCGCCGAGCTCCACTGAACAGACTTTGGAGAGAATATTTGAAGGCTCAAAAGATCTGCAGTGCTGCTTTAAATAGTTAGTTTCATTTTTTAGGCTTAGAATTAAATACATCATGAAAAAATATAAGGATAAAACTGACATTTCAATTAGACTGAAATAATCAATTAAAACCCATTTTAAATCTGGCCCTTATGAGTACTGTATGGAAAAACAATGACCCTTAATCTTTATCTAAAGTCTCCTAAATGACAGTACCCAGGTCCACATGCTGTGTCCTTGGGCCCCCTATTACTCCTTAAGGCATAACCAGTAGTTTGTGAATGCATGTCCTTTACTTGGTTCTCATGGGGTTCTTTCCGGAAAATATATGGCGTAGTCATGAAAGTACGTTTTCACAGTTCTTACTCACCAATCTCCCAACAGTGTCAAAAAATATATACAGGTGCCAGTGAGAAAAAAAAACTACTTACAAAAGCTATGTACAAAAAAAATCAGCAGTGGTTGCACTGGGTTCTTCAACAACCTCCAAAGTCAGCAAAAACAAAAAAACAGCAACACAGACCATATCAAAAACACTCACAATCAACGGTTCTCTGTGCTCATGTACCTGCCTTGTACTCCCAACTCTCCTCAAACAAGGCCAAAATGGCTGCCGTTTTAAATCATAAGCCCCTCCTAGTGGGCGTTGACAAAAAGAATAATCAAGCACAAAATAAGCATTTCTTTCACATATAAACATTCAAAATGCCTTTAAACCCATTCATTAAATAAGAAATATTCCCATTATCTTTTCCCCCAATTCAAATGTTTTTTGTCAGCCTCCCTTACTGCAGAAAAACACATAATTAGGTTAAACACATGTGGGGGCCATTTTCCCGCCAAGTGCCCTTTAAAACCCCGGAAGTAGGTGCGCCTCTGTTTGGCTGACGGTGCATCTGACAGGGGCAGCGGGGAGGACATCTCAGCGTCTGTGGTGAGTGTTTATGTAGTTTGTATGTATGAATTTGTGTGTAGTATGGCGAGTGTGCACCATCGTGCGTACTACAAAACCTGTAGGATGGTGAATCCAACTGACAAAAAGTGACCGCTGCGGTGGACCCGAGAGGAACAGGGAAAGTTCGACGTGTGGTGCGTAGCGTGTAGCGTGTGCCGGTCGCATATAGTGTGTGTGTGGGTGTGTGTGTGTGGCGTGTAGCGTGTAGCGTGTGTGTGCGCACTCTATCTTCACTCCATGACGGGGCCGCTCCGTCACGTTGGTATCCCAGCATTGTGTGTCCACGTTAACAGATTAATCAGCTGCTCGTGAATCTTTTCCTCTGGCCTCCATTGCTATTAAAAAACAAATTAGTAAAAAAAAGTACTGAAGCTAAAAATTGAAATAGTCTGAATGTATTTTTTGGCCTCTCTTGGATACCATTGTTTGGGTTCAGAGGTTATCTCCATTATTCATTGTTACACAGATGATACACTTCTATTTTGAAAAGTTGCCTCTACCAATCAGGCATATGAAATTACATCCCTTTGGTAATCCATTTTGCCATTTTAAACTGGAAAATTAACGATATGATAAAAAAAAGCAAACTATGATAAGTTAGTAGACAGGTGCTTCGTTGTTGTCTCTTTGTCAAGTGTAGCTTTAATAATGAACCATTTTCCCACAATAGTAGATTATGTGCTGCTGCCTCTGAATATACTAACGATAATTTTTCATTTTCCCATTAGGTTTATTACTCCACATAATAACACTCACTGCTGTATTATGTGAGATAGCTTGACTCCCCACACAGAATGACACTAGTACTTATTTATTTACAATGCCCTTATTGCCCTGCCCTATTTCATCTGGCACCACAGCCCATAATAAACACACTCCAGTGATTGGTTAATGCTCTAGAAACACTGAGCCAGAACTGATTCAGGCAAAAAATGCCCTTGCTGTGAGTGCAGCAATAACCGGGAATAGTCTGTGGTGTCAAATTAAAAATACAAACACTTTCACCTCTCGCGAACTTCCAGAGCATTCTCCTTTATCTTCACGTCTGTATTTTATTTCACTGAGCCTGCACACCGAGGATGCACTGACTGCTTTTTTTTGTGTTGTTAATTTCTCCAATTAAATTGATCTTGCATCAGGGTCTTGCTTTAAGGGAACATCTGCTTACCCGACATGTTTACATGTAGGTGAAAAATGCAGCGCAATATTCAAAAAAGCAGAATTGTAGCTGGTAATGCTCATGACCTGCTGCCATAGACCTGTTGGACTCCAAGTGCCTTATACTGCATCAATCATCAACAAAAACATATAATTTAACAGTATTTGCAAAAATGCCAAACAAAGAAAAACAGCTTTTTGTGTTTTTTATTCATCAAGTGTAAACATGAAAACATAACTACCAAGTGTATGATTTATTAGATTAAAGGGAAGGGAATTTAATGATTATTGTATATTGACATTCATGCTAAATTTAGCAATTTTATAGGCTATACTGCACTTTGCCTTTGTTTTACTGCAGTATAATTACATGGCCATACAATGATGCACTGCATGCAGTATGCAGTAAGTAAGGCCATTACACTTATTTTTAAAAAAAATAATATTTGGCAATATTAATTTTTAATATTGATATATTATTTTTCACTGCACACTACTGCCAACACTGAATATGTAATTATCTCCTTTTAATGATTATAAAAAGCAACAACAGAACGATAGACTTATCTGTGAATGTATTGTTTGGTTTTTGTTATCAGAACAGTGTTTATCTCTCAAGCATTTCATGTGTGACTTCACACTAACACAAAATAAAACATAAAATCAGACATCAGACATAACAACATTCTACATTCAGCTCTAATACATAAAATGCTCTAATACAGAGCTGTTCAACAAATGAACACTATAATGTAAATGTTCTACAGCAACAGGTTAACTTTTAACTCCAGTCTGAGAGGAGATGGCCGAAATGCTGCTATATTAATCAACATCATTCCTCTCCAGTTTATAATGATTGTGAATGTTAATGTTAACATTTATTTACTGTAATTGTGTTTTTTTACTAATCCTGGAAGCATGGTTGGAATGTGTTGAATGTGTTGACCATGTAACAGACCCCTCTATCCAAGACAAATTTCTCCAAAGGGAGATAATAAAGATACTTGTGATAGTGTGAGTTGTATTAGAAAGACCTGATTATACCTCCATAATAAAAACCTTTAGCTTTGTGTTGATACTACTTCACTACTCAGCAGTTAATCTCTGTCACAGTGACTTTTATTCAGGCTAATGTCTTCCTCATACAACCTACCTCAAATTATCCAAACAATCCCATTAAGCTTCCACCCAGCTAATGATTTTTGTGCCATGGAGGTAATGTTTTTGTTAACAGGATAACTCAAAGAGTTTTAAGTGGAATTTGATTAAATTTTGGAGAAATACTGGCCATGGCACAAGGAAAAACTGATTTGAATTTGGTGGTGATCCAATAATTGATGTGGATCCTTGAATTAACACTCTAAGATAAGACAGTTTTCCCCATTCAATTTTTTCAATTCAGTTTTATTTGTATAGCACATTTCATACAAGTGTAAGCTCAATGTGCTTCACAGAAGATAACAACAGGCACAGAAAAAATAAAACAAATAATACAAATGTTACAAAAAATTACAATAATAATAACAACAGTAATAATAATAAGCAAAATAAAACAAAACAAAACTAACAGCCACAAGCATGTGAGAAAAGCAGTGTTCACTAATAACTCAAAAAGTTCTTGATGCATTTTAATGACATTTTCAGGGAATGTTGGTCATGACACAAGGGAGAAGTAAATATTTTGGCAGTGAACTGAATATGGATTAAGATCCAGATCGTTTTTTTTTAAAGGATTTGTTAAAAGAGCAAGATAAAGCGATTTTCAATGTTTCTTAAAAAGGACTGGCTCGACTATGTTGAAAATGCCTTGGCAGAAGTTTGTGCTCGGAGTACTTTTAGTTTTGTCTGTAGGCTGCAGGCCCAGGCGGGTAAACAGTCTTTTTTTTTTATATTAGTTAATTAATTTGTTTACATTTTAACCCAATATTGAAACACATTGCCAAAAGAATAAGCTCTTGCAGGGCTGATTAGCATGATTACTGCAAACTGGGAGGCTAGCAGGATTATTTAAGTCTTTCTGATAAATTAAGCCAAGCAGCTTTAGGTCCTTACAATGAGAAATAATAGGAATAAGCTGTTTTATCACGTTGACACTGAGACCCTTCAAACTGTGTGGTCCACAAAATCAATTCGTCCTTCTTCCTCTCGTGTTCCAGTTAAAGCACTGAGCCTACACTTCCCAGGATCCTGTGAGGCGAGGCAGCAGCTGTGCGCTCCAGCTCGCCCGCAGCAAAGTGATGATAACACGCCAAACAAGGTACAATGAGAGCGCGTTGACTTTTTTCCTGCTTACATTTCGTCTGCTCTCTCCAACGAGTGATGCCCGAATCTGCGGAGTAACACCATGGCTGTCGAAGGTAAGCCGCCTCACGCTCTCTAACCTGTTCACTGTGGCGTCTCCGTCTCATGACTCATTGTAAAGGTAACAGAGCGAATAGTTACATGATGTGAGGAGGTGTTTGCTGCTTCATGGCTCAACCCCAGACGCAGCCGGGTCAGCTACTGGAGTCAGTGATTGTGTGGATGTGGCAGCCCTTTGGCTCGCTCCGCATTACGTGCACTAGTCCTGGGCAGCTCCTGTTATCACTCTTGACATTTGAGTTACACACCGCCGCGTTTGTAGCCTACATGCTCATATACCATAAAGACTCGTGTTGACGCGCAAGCCTTATTTCTGTGTTTTTGTTGTTGCGGTGCGCGCGCTCGGTCGTGAGCTCTGCGCGTGGAGACTGGTTAACAGGTTTTCTTTTGCATTATCATCCCAAGTGTGTCCCCCCAAGGGTGCTCATACTCCCTTATTTCTGTCAGTTTTCACATTATTTTTCTGTTTTGTGGCGCAACAGTCGGTCTGTGCGCTCATCCTGCTCCACGAGACCATTCAGGTTTAGGCTGCTCAGCTGGCAGCAGGTGGAGCGACATGTGGATGGAGATGCGTCCCAGTGGTTGTCAATAAAACACGCTCACTCCCTCCGGACGTGACAGAGGCAGGCAGGGTGACTCGGGATGCTCGGCCAATCTCCTCACCTTATCGGAGGCATTTTGTGGATACAGAATCCAATGAGAGGTATGTTAAATAACGAGGAGGGGGAGAAAGAGGTGGGGGTGGTCATGTAATGCATGCAGTGGGACTTGCTTTCTCTTTCTTACAAAGGCTTTCTCAGTTCAGTCCAGCTATGCGTGCAGGTATGACTGGTATGAGGTTGTGGCACTTTTGCATACCTGCCTTAGATCAGGTTATGTTCCTCTGACAGCGTTACAGAGCACTTTATCTACATTGCCTGACTCTTAGGCTACTCCTGATCATCATTTAAATTTTAGAAAAGTTGAATTATTGTCTCAAGTGTGTCATGTGTTTGCCCTGTATGTGGTGTATTTTAACCACGACCCCATGTTTTGATTTTTTTCTGTTAATAACAAGGGTGCCTTCATGGTCCCTGTAGAGAAAGAATAGCAATAACTAAGAATGTGCAATACCAGAGCCTAAACCTCTGCCAAGGCATTTCCAACATTTTTTGGGTGAGTTATCGTCAAAAATGTGGAAGACTTGCCTGCCTAGTACTTTTGGCAAATCTTGGAAAAATTCCTGAACCAACATCCAGATTTAGAACACTACTAAAATCTAACCACTTCTTCCTTGCACTATGACCAACAAATCCATGAAAATGTCATTAAATACCTTGACAACTTATGGAGTTATTGGCAAAAATGTGGAAAATTGCCTTATTTTGCAATGTTGACAAAGCATTTAAAAAAAATCCAAGATTAGCATTTGTATTCAGAGTATCAGTATTCTGTTGTCCTGTTTAAAATCTAACAAACAAAATAACAAACGCTGGCAAAAACATAACCTCCTTGGTGGTGGTGATAATATTTATTTATGTTGTGGGATTGCTGATAATGCTCCCCATGTAGGGTTGAACGATGACATTTCCACAAGTGCAAGTATAATGCATGCGGGATTTGCAGTGTCAGTCATATGACTGGTAGTATGTTCTGTTTCCATATGTGCGCTGGTTGATAGAGGCCTCATTTTTGTTTCCTAATCTATCTTCTATAGAATTCTGTCTGATATCACCACCAGTGTGCTTACTCAAAAACAGATTGGTGTATGTAAAATCTTTGTTACCTGCACCTTAAATCTTCATAGAATAGAATAGAATAGAATAGAACTTTATTTTTCATTGCAACAAGTACAACGAAATTGCAAAAGCCCTTCAGTCAGTGCAAAACAGTGTAATACGATAAAGTATGGTGCAAAATAAAAATAAAATTATAAGATAAAACTATAATAAAATAATAAAGGTAAGGTGCAAAATAGAATAACAGAGTATGATACCATAAGTAATGAGAATAAGGTGCAAAAGGGAATGATAAAGGTGCAAAATAGCTGCCATGTTCTGTTGCAGTAAATGACATGAGGTAATTATTGACACGAGGGAGTGATATTAGCCTTTGTTCAGGACCCTTACTGCTGTTGGGTAGAAACTATCTCTGAGCCGGTTTGTCCTTGTAGTGATTGACCTGTACCGCCTGCCTGACGGTAGCAGATTAAACATGTTGTGTCCAGGGTGAGAGGGGTCCTGGGTATTTTTCCCGCCTTTCGGAGGCAGCGGGAGTGGTGCAGTTCTTCGAGTGTGAGTAGAGGGCAGCTGGTGATTTTTTGGGCTGTGTTGATGATCCTTTGCAGCGACGTCCTCTGAGCCACCGTGCAGCTGGTGTACCACACGCACAGACAGTACACCAGGATGCTCTCGATGGTGCACCTGTAGAAAGACACCAGCAGTCTCTGGGGGATGTTGTTCTTCCTGAGCACCCTCAGGAAGTGCAGTCTCTGCTGGGCCTTCTTCAGTAGCTCCGAGATGCTCACAGATGCAGTGGTGTACCAGCTGTACCAGAGACTTTACTTTTTTATGTGTGGCTTCTGATCAAAACAACTTTTACACTCACCAAGGCAGAATTTAAAGTTTCTTGCCTAAAATTCCATTAAAATATTTGACGATGGCATGCATGTGAACCACCCTGTTTTAGACCTGCATAGCACAGGCTGTTTTAAGTCCCGATAGACTTTTTCTGATTGCAGCCCTTTCAAAGAGTGAATGTGGCCTCAGCTTTTTAGTGCTGTGTTCTAATGTTTACTGTGGCTGCACAGATATACCTCGACATATGACTGGCATTTCTGCAGTTATTTTTCTGAAGTTATTTATTATTATGAAACTTAAATGTTGAATTTTTTCAGCACAACTGCACACAGGTACAGATGCTTTAAAATCAATGACTGTGTGTGTTTAGTAAATGTGACCTCGGTATCACACAAAGTAATTGTGATTAAGATTTCAGCCGTAATTCTTGTAGACCTTATTCTTTGCAAAAAATGCTAGCTGCATCTGTTTCATTTAAACTGTCTGAATTATTTGTCATTCACTTGAAAAAAGAAAAAAGTAAGGAAAATGTACTTAAATAACCAGTAAATACTTTGTTGAAAGCATTGATAAGCACTAGGGATGTACCATATTAGATATACCCCAATAATAAATATACCAGTGTTTCCAAACTCATTGTTGCCAATGCCGATGTCATTACTGATATTTTGGGTAAAGAACTCGAGGGTTCTACTTAACATGAACCCGTTTCTTTCATGGGTACTGTCCATTTGTTTTAGAAACAGATATGAAGCAAGAAAACAAAGTTTTATATTCAAATAAATGATAATTTAGATTTATTAAAGTGGACATTCAGTCATGATGAGGCAAACCTTCATGATAAATTTGTACATTCTGCAAACTTTACAGCAATACATGGTATATTTATGACCAACTTGTATGTAGAGTACCTTAAATTAGCCCAAATTTTGTGTTTGGATTATGAAATAAAGCCTCATTGCTTGCACCCAAGTTTAAAACAGTGAATTATGTTTTGACAGATTTTAAAATTGTTCATTTTGTTAATGTTTAGTATATATAGTTTTTGACAAGAATGAAATCAATTTATCCCTCTGAGTAACTGAAGTGGCTTACCCTTGATCTACATTATTGAGCTCTTCAGCTTCTCTTGTTCCTCTTTTGGGATTTAATAGCTGACTTTTGTAATGGAGTGTGTTGTGTTATGTTTGCAAGTCGTTATTTATTTGTTCTGGCATTGAAAGAAAAGTTTAAACATCAGAAAGAGCAGCGTGCAGAACAGATTTCGTCATTCTGCAGCATGACTTTTCACATTTTCCCATGTTAAGGAGTCTATTTTTAACTTCAACCTCATGTTTTGCAAAAAAAAAAAAATCCTCCTTCTAATTCAGATTTGAGAGCAGGATTTGTAGTCAGGATATGGATGAAAAGCTGAGCCTCGAACACTTAAAATGCAGCCTTCATTCTTCTCCTACCAGGCTATAAATCACAGTAAAGAAAGATAAGGGAAATTGGAGTCTTGTAAGCTTCCCTATAGCTCCAAAGCCCTAACTTTAACAGAGAAAATCTCTCTTTGAGCTCAAATAATGTTTTGTACATCCTGTCCTTGCCCTTTCTGTGTTTTGTGTATCATCTTTGTGTTGCTGTCAGCAGACCTACAGGTGTAGAGATGTAAAGGCAGCTGTTTTGTAGCTTTATATATGTCTTAAATGATATACATCGAGCTTTCAGTAGGAGCTATAAAACTGTCAGCCTTCCAACATATCTGCCCTTACAGTTTCATTCATGCGTCTCCTGAGATTTGTGCCGTAAAGCAGTAAATTTGAGGATGAATGTTGAAGCTGGCTGCATTTGCACACTTTGTTTCAGAGCTGGATGATTTTTGTTTCTCAGTTTAGCATTTTTCATCTTTTGTCCTTTTTTTTTGCAAAGAATTAAAATGTTCTACAGAATGTTAGATCTATGACAGTGTGATTACAGTGTTTGTAATATTAATTAGAAAGAAGAGTCTTTAAACCTCTGCAGCCACTAAAATTTGGCATTGTGAGAATCCATTTCTCAAACAGAAACTTTCAAGATTCATATTCTCACCTTCAAGAACGATCACAGAATAGTAATAGTGAAGAATTTCACTCTCCGCAAGTGTGACTGTGACAAAAAACAAACGTCACATTTTCTGGGTAGAAATACCTGGTTATGGTTGAATTATTTTTACTAATTTGCATAATCTAAATCCATTTGACAAAAACTTGTCACATTATTATTTTTTAGCCGTCAGGGTTAAGTAAGACACTATCATTGCCACTTTTATAAAGCCAAATATGTGTATAAGTGGCTATTCATCCTTTGAATCCAAAGTACTACTTAAATTTAAAATGAATTGAAGGGTATCATCTGCATAAAGACCTAACCTCAGCAAGGCATAACATAAATAAGCTCAATTATAATTGTAACAAAGACAGGCCCCAAAATTATTCCCCGCAGCGCCTACCGGAAACAGAGAATAAACATTTGCCTTTTTCTTGTTAAAAAGTGAAATAACAATCTTAAAGTTTATAAATTGACTTTTGGTATGCACATGTTTTAGTTTTGCCAATCTTGAAGATTCAAACAAGGCAACTGGACTGTGTTGAGTTTGTTGGGAAAGTTGCCTTGTTTGAATCTTCAAGATAACCATGACCTGGATGAATGAGAATCTACACAGAGTTTTGCCAATATTCAGTACTTTCAAACTAACTTACTTTTGATGATACAGACACATTTTTCTTTTTGCAGAATTTCATAATTTTCCTTTTAAGGTGATTCAACATACAGAATACATGCCCTATTTGTTATAAAAAAAAGTGAATATGTCAGGATCTGCTTCTGCCTGCAGTGCATTAAGAGGCTGCATAATGTGATTTGACACAAAAATGAATATTCTGAAGTGATCAACAAGAACGGTGGAGCTACTTATTCATGGGTCCTTTTTGACACTTTTATTTCTGTTTTGAGAGGTTTTCTTTTTTTTTTTGAGCTATGGTCTTAAACTTTTGATCAGCTGATGAAAAGCCTACTTCAGTTTAATTGGTGTTTTCAACAAACTTCTAACTCAATTTTTTTTGTCTCTCACTCCCATTTCTTTTTTTTTTGCATTTTGAAATTTCACTTAGAACCTTCTTAAGATCCAGCTGTCCAAAATGCAAATTCTTGCAATTTTTCAACTGGTCTTGAGATTTTGATTGTGAGCATATTTAAATGTACAGTCAATAAGCCCTGTTCTTTACCTGTTTCAGGGTTTTTTTTAACCTTCAGCTTGTTAGCTTACAATTATATCCTCACAATTCTCTTTTATACATCAATATCCAAGCGTTGCTGTATCCTTTTGTGGTCTACATATCATGCAATGTACTGTATTGCAAGTTACCCTGTGATTACTACCTTGAATATGCAGTGTGCAAGTGGAAATTCTAATAGCACAGTTCATTGAAAATATGATTGTGCTTATAATTATAACTTTAGAAGCTTAAAATCCTTTTTGCAGTTACTGCAACAGAAACAGCATTAGTATTTTAGCTGAGTGGAGCAGCTCGAGCAGCCATAAGACGACTCAGTGCACTCACTCGTGATTCACTGACTTGTGTCATTGAGAGACATGAGTTATGAGTCACATCCCCATCTACTGAAGCTGCTATAACTAATGTGTCTGCCAGGATTAAGGAGAAAAAAGCGATGAAAATACCGCTCGTCTAAATATTCAAGGTCGGATCAGATTCTGCAGGAGGAGACAAAACATCTAGAAGAGCTCGATACTGAGAGTGAAATTCAATCCTGGCTTTCACCTTGAAGACTCAGACAAAAGTGGAATAAAGTTTGATGGGATTCTTGGTGGAAAGTTCATTCACTGAATAACTGATATGTACGTTTTTTTTTTGTTCTGCTTGAGTTTCCATTTTTGTCTAACTCTGCTTATGCATCTGTACACTGGAGGGACACTATTATTCTTTGTGTGTTATTTTTGTCTTTTGTGATGGAAAAGTATAGATTATATTGGTTTTAAGACTCACAATGCAAAGGCTGGTAGTTGGTAAAATAATGAAATGTCACCTCCCTCGGTTGAATACAGCAAGACAGTACAAATCACTTTACTGCCAGGATATAAACCAGCACAGTCAAAGGATGGTATCTTGTTGAATGAACGTGGTTTGGTAGGATATTAATCAAGCTCTGGAGATACAGTAAAGTTCTATGTCTGTTGTGTCGTGAGTAAAACTTATCCAGATAAGACAGGCATGTGGATGATAATAAGGGACAGTTCTGAAGTAGGACTGAAAAATATACTTGACTAGCTATGATAAATGTCTGTCCTATGTCACCAGCAGCAAGTCTACTTAAACAACAGTGCATGGGGAGTTTGTGTATCACCACTGCACATAAAATTAAAAATCCATATACACTTACAGTTACAGAAGTGTTTCAGCTCAAAGTGTGACTGTGTTAAATGAAGGCTTTTAACAGCAGTTTCTTTCTTTCGCTATCTTTTGACTGTTGTAGTAAAGGTACTCATAAGTGTTTTAGTGAACATCTCTACAAAGGGACATTGATTTGGGCACTTTAAAACAGATGCTTGGAAGCACAAAGCAGTGAGCTTTTAGAGGTCCAAACTCTGGGCTGCTCATGGAGATTTAACTTTATACATCATTAAAATGGTTAATTCCATAGGCTACAACAATGGAATTCCAAGCCACAATTTTATTTGTGATGTCTGTAAAGTGACTTGTCTCTGCAGTGCTTCTCTTTGCATAATATGTTTTTAACTATGGTTAAATGCTCTTATTGTGGACAAACCAGGACATGGTAGTTTTTATTTAGCAGCAAAACATTTTGCTATTGCATAAACAATTACAATGCATAAAAAATTACATTTTGACTTAATAAAACATCATCGATGCACAGACATGAGTTGCTTATCAAACCAGGCTTGTTTAAAGACGCACTATGTAACATTCCGGCTTTCAGCTCTCTAGGGGCCTCTGTGGTCGTTGAGTGTAACTGCACTGTCGTAAAACAGAGCGCCTCACACCAACATGCATTTGTTGACATACAGAGGGAGGAGACGCGAGCCGACAGGACGTCCCAAGAGACAAATAAACCATGTGGACTGATAAGGTACAGTCTGATCATGTTTCTTTTCGAAGAAATCATCATGTACTTACAAGCCCAACAGTATCAGGGCCAAATCAGCATTAGTCAGACATCCCTCCTTGTCTTTCAGCTCACGCCAGTGAGTGAATGTTTATCCTTGTCCAGGCATTTAGCTTGTTACTCTCGCGCTGTCTTTTTTTTCGTCTCCTTCGATAAAACTTTCTTTTTTTTTAGGTTTTTCGCTGCTTCCACAATGATAACAACTCTATGTTTAGCTTTCTTCTTCTTCTTCTTCTTCTTTAACGGCGGGCATTACCGCCACCTACTATGCAGGAGTATGAGCCAGAGGTCCCTATTTCCGTTAGGAAAATAAGTGCAGATTTACTTTAAACTAAATTCTGTTCATTAAATCTGTTTTAAAAATTCAAAAACTGCTTTATATTCTCCTTTTCCCAAAGTTTAGCTTTCACCTCGATGGGGAAGTGATGTATGCCGTAAAGCAGTCAAAGCAGTAAACATTTGTAGTTTTTTAGTGTGGAAGTGTTCCTACCATCCACATCGAATTTACATTGTGCCAGTGAAGGCGATACAGACCCCCTCAGACCATGACAGAGGTGTCATTCAACCTGTTGTAAGGTGATGTACCATCACAATGACTCTAGAAATATTATATTAGGATGGAAAAATGACATAGTGTTGGTTTAAGGATGGATACTATTATACTATAATTCAGTTTTAAATTAGACGCAACAGTGAACTTGTACAGTGATTAATTGGTACTTTTATATCACGAAAGGAACTGCATGTATCTCCCCAATATCAGCAACTTAATGTCAGTTATTTTGTTCTGTAATAGAGTTATTATCAGTATAATTGAGTCCAGACAAATTTCTAAAACACACTTTTTGTCGCCGCTTCTTTAAATTTAGTTGTTAACAGATTATCATCAGTAACTAATGACCAGAATCCCTCACCGTTTGCAGACAGAGAAATTGATTGCAGCCTCATTGCATTACCATGAAAGCATTTCAAGTATCATCCTTCTGTTTTATTTCCATCCTCTCCCCTCCCGGATGATGCTCTCTAATTGCCGTGCTTGATGCATATTATCACCATTTTAAAATTTGCCTCAGCAAGCTAAAAAGTCCTGAATCTAATTAAAAGTGCTTTTGTTTACCCTCCCTGCAGTAAAAGCAGATGTGTCCCTGCGGCTCGGACAAACGCTCACTGCAGCTCCATCACTTTTTATTTCGGATGCGAGCTCTGAGAGAAATCACAACAAAGCCTGCAGAGTCACTGTTTTCTGTTCCACTGCTCCACCAAACCCTCTAAGACACAGAATATGGGTCAAGTATTTAAGAATTTATAACACATGAGAGGACAATAAGCTCTTTGAGAGAGTAGCACTTTGGAGGGTGTCAAGCTCCATAAGAGCTTTATTTGAGACGTGTTCCCAAATTCAGACTGTGAAAAATGACGGGAGACTCAATGGGTGTCTGCAAAGCTGTGTGCTGATAATACTAAAATGTGGCAAAATGCAGAAAACAGGTTCAGTAGCTGCTTATATTTTGAATTTCAGGAATAATCTGTGAGTCTGTGCAAGAGGATCTTTAAGTCTGTGTTTTTCATACTGGGATTTTTTTAAGGCGGACAATGGTCAGAATCTGAAAAAGGGATGAGACAGGGCAATGATAAGAGGCAAGGGACCACATGAACCTTGGACATCCACTTGAAAGATGCTCTCTGTCGTACATGGGATGCAACCACACTGTAAGGACCATCAGTGATTTTTGATTTCTAATTCATGGTTATCTTTTTTTGTAATGTTCTGCCTTTTAAAAACCAAGCTTGGAAACAAAATGCTTTATGCCATAATTAATCAAAGAAAAGAGGCTTTTACCTGACACAGTATCTTTCAGACAGGGTATATCTTATTGTTTACCAAGGCCATAAAATTCCTAGCCACTGCCTCATTGGACTATGTTACTATACTGCAGTGTTTTATTGGAAAATAGTGGTTTTTACCTGCCATATTCTGGCTGGGAAACAAAATGTTTTAATGACATTGAATCAGTAAAAAGAGGCTTTTAACTGACACATTGGTTGCAATGATGTATGTACCAAGACCATAACTCCTCACTGGTGTCCCATAAGGCATTGTTTTTTGCCACCATGCTGTCACACTAGTGTCATTGGTCTTTTGTGCATGAAGCTTGTTGTTTTTTCCTCAGATTTTTGAAGAACTGGTTGGTGATCAGGGTCAGAGACAGGAATCAGAGAGCAAGGAATAATATGGAAGAATAAGCTGCAGGTATACTTTAACCTGGGTTACACACTTTGAAGATGATGAGCCTCCGTACATGTTCAACTGGACCATTACTTCTCATCTGCTGTCCCATTAATCTGTGGGGACCCCTCTCCAGTCCCATTTCAGGCTCCATTTACTTGTCTTTTTCTTTACTTTTCCTTCCCCTGGGGTCTATTTAAAGAAATAACAACAAAACAATATTTTTGTATTGTTTTCATGACCATACGTTTCCCACAGATGTGAGAGTGACTGCTTCTTGTTTTCTACATGTTGAAGCTAAAAATGCCAAGGTAGAACTTTTGGTCCCTAGTCAATTAGACGTATGTCCTTGGCTCAGAAAAAAAAAACATTTGAATGTAGTTTAAAACGTACAGATAGCAGTCATTGTTATACTTATTATGGAAATATTCAGATACAAACCCTCATTCAAGTCCTTGCAGATGAGTAAGAAAGGGATGTCAGAGTTATTTTCACTATTGGACAGACTCCTTAGACATCAATACATTCTACGTTTGTGACCATATCAGCAAAAGCATTTGTTTAGTAAAATAGCATCATTGTTAATTTCAGTAAGGAACACCACATTAGCACAGCAGGTACATTAAAAGGCAGGATCACTGGGAAAGTTGAGTCTGGCTTAATTTCTTTCACAGCACAATCCAAAGTCATCTGTCACAGCACTCAGTGGGAGTGCAATGCAAGCAGATTACCTTCCTGCATGAATAGTGTAGCATTATGCTAATTCTTGTATTTACTTTGAAAATGTCAGGATGGAGGGAACAAATTATTCCTGCTGTGATAACTTTTCAGAGCAGCCTCTAAAGGCAAATTAACTGTTGAGAAGCTTTTGCATCTGATAAACCTTCAAACTTGACCTTTACATTTGTATTGATCTGCGAGTTGGCTGAGGCGGCATGGTGGTGCAGCAGGTTGGTGCACTTGCCTCACAACTAGAAGGTTGCTGGTTCAACTCCTTGTGTCAGTCAGGGTCTTTCTGTGTGGGGTTTGCATGTTCTTGCTTGCCTATCTCTGGGTACTCCAGCTTCCTCCCACATATCATAAACCATGCTCATTGGGTTAGCTGGTTACTCTAACTTGCTCTAATGTGTGAATGTGTGTGCATGGTTCTCTATCTCTCTACGTGACCCTGCAATCAGCTGGTGACTGGTTCAGAGCGTACCCTGCCTCTCACCCAGTGTCAGCTGGGATAGGCTCAAGCCCCCTACGATCCTAATAGGAAGAAGCTGTATGATAATGAATGGACGGATGCAAGTTAGTTCCTGTTATAACATACCCCAAAAAACAAACATGCATCTTTATTATAAAAAAGTGTTTCTGTAAATCTCTCTCTTGAGCCATGTTTACATTTACACTACTCTAGAAATGTTCACATAACAGCAGGGCTGGCTATGGACCACTGACCTTATCCAGAGTCAACAACTATATCTGTGACAGTAGTTGTGGCATATGTTAAAAACTCCCTTGCAAATACCTCCTTAAATTAGTTTTTTTTATATATATATATATTTCTAATAGACATATTTTGACATTTCTTATAACAGTTTGTCAAAAGTCATCAGTTAACACAATCACCCATCAAACTAAAATGCTGAGAGAAGATAATTAAGACTTTTAAAACAATGTGGCTTTAACGGATGGGCCCCTGGTCAAAATGAGAATGACCATCTGTGCGGCAAAGAGGAGAAGCTGGGGACTCAACTCCACCTTCAGACTAAAGAAGAAGAGTAACCTGCACAAAGCTGACCAACTTTAGAGGAGCGTTGTAGGTGCTTGAAGATGACATCATAATATGCTTTGTGCTTTACTTTGAGATGTAGACGATAGCCAAGCTAATGACAGCATGTATGTTCTTGCTGCTTCTTAGTGTTGTAACCTGTTTGTCTTTATTCATCAGTCAAGCACAAGCATTAAGATCTAATGTGGGCCAAGTTTCCATCACTTTTGGAACTTGCTGTGGGCCAAATAAAAGTGGACCCTGGGCTACAGTTGGCCCCCTGGACCATGGTTTGGACATCCCTACTATTATATTATTATACTGTACTACTGCTGCATTTGTAATCTACAAATCAAACAAGAGAAATTCAAGATTGAGGTAGATGAATCTAGTGATCCTGATCCTTAATCAAGCCCTGCCCTTTACAGCATGGTGTCCTCTATCAAGCCCCACCCTCCTTACTTACCATTACTAGGTTAGACAAAATGTGTTGTCCTGACTCCCATTTGAAACAATTGAAAATAACTTGCCTTTTGACTAACTTCTGTTAATGTTTAATTAATATGATCATTTTCAAAATTTTGCCAAAGTGAGAGAATAAAGACAGGACTACAGTAGGAAGTATAAAGAAAATTCAAGTTCTTTATTCATCTGTTGAAGTAATTAAAAGCATAATAAAACTGGTGAATGATCTCAGTGTTGTCATCTGACATTTGCTGTTTCTGTCAACAAAAGACTTTTATTATTATACAAGTTTTCTTTGTGATTTTCAATGCTAAAGTAACAAAGGTATGATAATTTCAGCATAATGCATTAAAATAGTCTCTGCCAGCACAGGACTTGTATGACTGGGTAACCCAGAATTGACTGCTTTTAGAAGGGGCCCTCTGAGAGCTAGCAAAGGGTAAATTCTGACAATCAGGTTAAATGCCAATAGCGATGTTTAAAATAATAATTGTAGCCAATACAGATGCCTATAACGTTGTTTTCAAGTTAGTCCTACTATGATTCTCCTACAGCCTCGACATTGCCTCTTCTATTTGATCATGAAAACAGATCACAGTTTGTTTAACAGACGAGCATTAAGTTGGCAGGAAGAGAAAAGATATCTGTCACCCTACATTCATTTAACCATGGTTGATTTTTGTATAAAGGGCCAATATATCAGATGATACTGATCTTTAACCGATGCTGATGTACATCCCTAGTAGAATGTGTTCTTCCTCCAGCACCCTCAACCCAGGCTGGCTCTTGATCTTAAACAAGAGGAATTTTGATGCATCCATCCTCTACACTTTGATATCCAGGTGTGGAAGGACAAGCCACAAATCATCAGTATGTGATCGTCTAAAAAAAGTAGCAAAATATTATTCAGGATACATGACTGGAAGAGATTTTAGATTGAGCAGTTGACCACACAGAGACAAGCTTGACTGAAGAGGAAAATAGACACACGATCCCTCAGGAATCAGACAGGACATGTTGTCTGAACCGCAGGGTCACCAGCTCTCAGTGTTGTTGTCAGTCTGAATGAATTCTGTTGCCATTTTTCTTAATACTAAACCACTTTAAAATGGGGACAGAACCCCAGGACAATCAAGAGGGTCTAGATTTTGTTTAAGCTCTCATAAATATGCGACAGAACATCGCCAAGTAGTGGACCTCATGTCTGACCACAGCAGTGTTTACCCCCCTGGCAGAGGTTGTTCACTTTACTCCTCCTTCCTTTTCTCTGTGCGTCAAGCCTCCTCGATGTGTCCTACCCTGCTCGTTCAGCCTGTGCATCCATTCAGAAAACTCCCATCAAATCCATTCCCAGGATCAAACTCAGGAATAGAATTAGTGGAATAAGCCTGTTTGTGTGAGGTGGTGGAACAGGATTATATCTTTTGTAAAGATAATCGGGCATATGTGACGTGAGGTAGCATCTTCTCCCTTGGCCTCACTCAGCAGGATGTGGGGTTAAGACGCAGAAGATGGCAAATGTCAAAGGAGAGTGGTGTTGTGTAATCCTCCCATGGGTGGACCTATAGCTGCCTTTGATGTTCCCACTAAAGTGCTGCCGCTGCTGCTGCCTGGAATATAGAACGAAAGCCAAGCAGAAAATAAAAATCGAAAAAGAAGATGTGAAAATAATTTGTACCGGGCACAGAAATGTCAATATCCAGCACAATGGACTCTCGTCAAAGGACTTTGAGAGGCTATATTGGGAATTTCTCCGACAAATGTCAGGAGTTCATTCATTACAATTCCATTTGATCTGTCTTTGGCCCGAGGCCTTCAGTTGGCTTAGGTTGCATCATCATGACAGTCAGCAAGAAAGTAAAGAGTCCAAATGAAAGGGAGAGCCAATGGATTTCTGATGCCTTGTCACATAAACCTGACCGAAACATTATCTGGCAGCTCCATCTTATTTTCTCATAGTTTAACCAGTGTGAATTGTAAGTGACTTGCACAGTTCCACTTTAAGAGCAATTTGCATGTTAGATTTATTTTGACATTAATACAATCAAAACTTGTTCCCACTGGTGCAGCAGTGGCTGTGGTGGGAGTGGCATTTTCAATAACACTTGTGAGATTAATGCTGGGGTTCAGGCTATGCAATTTTTTCGTTGGTAACGACAGTCTGAATGTCAGTTTAGGCGACCATAGAGCCATATATTTGTGCTGTTGCTTGCCCAGCGAGCATGAAAGACGACGCAAATGAAACCGATTTCATATAATGACAGATGTGATGACAGAGGGGCGACACTGAGGATGGCAAACAAACATACTGTATTTAGAGTACTATACTTTTGTTAATCTCCAAATGTTATGTTGAATGATATGTTAGTTTACTGATAAATGCAAGCAGTCTCTCCACTTGTTAAATTTGCTGTTTCTCTCCAATATTTCTCCTTTGACGGTCTGGAGGTAGCTCCTCTACAACGTATTACAAGGGCAAGGTTCCTGTTCCTCAGAACTTTGTCAGACCTTTCCTCTGTCTCTTAGTTCTCAAGCATCCCTCAAGGCATAAACTTTGGTTTGTTTACAACTGTGATGTTGCACATGCAGAGCTTTCTCTGCTTTCATTGGTTAATGACTCTGCAAGGAGGAACAAATCGTAGGAGGCAGGACAAAAATCAAACTTCCTAGACTTTCTGATGCAGAGTTGGGAGGCGTCCCAGACTGGTTTGTTGTTGTCGGTCATTATGACACACTAAATGAGACAGAACAACTTTTCGCTCACATACTAAAAGAGACCAGCATTGTCATCGGACACTGTGAAGCACATCCTAAAATGACTTGATAGCCAGCATTGGCAATGTCCTCCATTTAAACCCCATTACCAAAAATTATATTCTTTACAAACACAAAAATGGGGTATAGTTTGTCAGCCATGCTAGGCTAACTGACTGTTGCCTATAGCTTCATGTAAGCTACCTTGAGAAACACTTGACAAACAGGTGAACATGTACTTTAATGGATGTCTGGTGTAGTAGTTAGGGATGGGAAGAAATATCGATTCATCAATGCATTGCAATTTTTCCCCTCCCAATTCAATATCGATTCAGCAAATCTTCTGAATCGATTCACCTCCGGGCCAGTGGGAGGGCGCTGTGCACTTTTTCAGTGCGTATCCAGCTGCTGCCGGTCGCAGAAGAAGACATGCTTAGCCGAACATGAGAGTGATTTAATGGTGGGTTATCAGTATTTTCTGTGTACATAATGTAAAACATTAAACACAACGGCATTAGTATCATTCTGGAGTGTTTTCTTTTCGTTCTTTTGCCGTGTTTTCTGTGTTTTGCCGTAATTTTTTTTGGACACTAATGCTGTTGTCAAACATAAACGTTTGAGTTTGTGTAAAATATGTTAAGTTTATGTTTGGTCATCTCTGAAAATTTCTACATGTTCATTTACGGTTGTTTATGAAGAGAATCCTGTTAAAAATTCAAATCTTTTTTTATTCTTGTCTTGTAATTACACACTGTTTTAAGCATTTATAACATAATATTGACAAATACTTGCAAGAATTGTTTTCTTTTATTTCTCGAGAAAAAAGGGTGAAAAATGTACTCAAAGGACAATTCCTGAAACATTTATTGATAAAAAAAAAACAGGTGGACATTTATAATTATAGTGTTAACTGTCATATTTTTACTTTTGTAGTCCATATGCACAAATAAGTTATTACTGTGCAAATTTTTATTTTCAGTTGTTTGCTCAAAAATATGTGGTGGCATACCACATGTTCACATTGGCATCAAAATAAAAAGTCAAAAATTGTCAACAAGTACCCTAATTATTTGTGTATTTCTACTTCTTAATCGATACTGAATCGAATCGCCACCTAAAGAATCGAAATCGAATCGAATCGTGAGGTTCTTAACAATGCCCAGCCCTAGTAGTAGTGCTTATACTGCTGAAATAGATCAGTCAAGACAAGTTACTTTGAGGCTAATTGTTACAAGAACATTGTCTTGTTTTATCAAGCAGTACTACTGATACAAGATTTCCATCATATCATCTTACATAACCACAGCCAAGAACACTTTGTACAGACCAGTGGAGAAGGAACAGGCAATAGTCGTCATTTTCATATTCATATCACACCTGCTCTCTCTAAAGTGTCACCTGTAGCCTTAGGATGCTAATGTACTGTTTCAATCCACTTGAGCACTAAGCTGAGTGAAGAAAAAGTGAAAGGATGTAGATTAGATCGGATGAATATGTAGCTGGAAGAAGGCTTTATGGGAGATAGGCGTAGATTTAGGTTGTCCTTCTTGTATGCAAATTTCCTGCTTTACCTGACCTCTGTATCTGAGTTTTTTTTTATTGTGCTGCAACATTTCCTCGGTTGACAGGGTCCTTGTCTATGTCATCTAACAGGGCAGAACAAAATCTACTGTACACAGTCGCTTTATCGACCCCTTTAAAAACTATAAGCATCAGGCAGATTGAGCTCAGGGGAAGAGATAAATACAGCCAAATGTTCCTGTCATTTATCAACCTTTTCTCCATCATACACCACTCCCACCCTTTTGTGTAGCTTTCTTTCTTTTTAATGACGACCTTTGTGCTTTTGTAGATATTCTGCAGCACTTGGCACCCTGTTGTGTACAGAGACTTGGCTGCGTTTCAGCTCTCGCTCCCTGATGACCGTGGAGTTCTCAGGGCCCCGTTCTGCTGACTGATTGAAGCTGCTGATCTGAGGCCACTCATGTGTCACTGAGTGGGTACAGATGGGGAGCAGTCAATGTCAGGTGAAGATGGTCATTATGGTGAAGGAGGGCGAAAGAGCGGAGGCTTTTGGCATCTTCAAAGGTGGAAATCATCCAGGATCTATTTTTAGATTGCAATTATGCCTATAGACTTTATATACTGTATAGCAGTGCCTCAAGGAAGTGTTTGTGCTGTTTGTGCTGATTTAGGGTTATGCAGTCTAAAGGCAATGTCTTACAGGAAGTCTATTATCCTATAGTCCTACTTTACCTTACATAAAAGGAGGTTGGCATAAAAAGTTGAAGATTTTCTCTGCTGTAGGCAGACTGGGATTAACTTGAAGTACATAAAAGGTCTAATAGCTTCCTTTTTTCAGCTGGTTTACAGTGGTCCCTAGAACACATTTTCAGTGTTTCTTGTCTTTCAGTCCTCATACTTATTGATTTTTGGCATGCCTATAAACCCCTCAGTTTCAGCCCAGCTCAGAACAGGCTGTTGAAGTGTGAGCTGTGAAGCTGTGACTGACAGAGACCCACTCAAGAAGAGAATGCTGCTTTGTCTTTTCAGTGTTGTGCTCTGTTTACTGTGGCTGCAAAGACATGTTACCTCCATTGGTGCAGACTGTGGGCTGCTTTTAAATGTAATATTTTAGCGGCTCAATTTCCAAAAGATGGATTATGGGGGGTAGTGCAAGTACCTCTCAGCAAGAAGGTTGCTACATTGTTCTCTTGTCGGTCAGGGCCTTCCTCTGTTTGCATATTCTCCCCCTGCATATGTGGGTACTCTCCAGGCACTCTGGGTTTTTCCCACAGACCAAAAACATACTCATTAGGTTCATTGGTGACTCCAAAGTGCCCTTAGCTAAATGAGTTAACTCGTCAGGGCCCATTTTATTCTCACTCCAAACAAACCACTCAAGGGGTTGAATGGAGGCGAGCTGAGACCACCTCTTTCAGGCGTGCTTGGCGCTGTTGTTTGTACTGAAACATGCATCGGAAAAACTCTTACAATGATCTAGGTGTAAAAACAACAAAAATTTTCAAAGGCTGCAAATATTAAATAGTAAACCTAAATGGCCTTTAATAGCATTTGTCTAGTCTTCTTATTGGTACATGTTTGCACATTGAATGTAACACTCACCCTTTCTAACCTCATTCTGAGGCAGGGGATGCAATGAAATGGCCTCAAGTGATAACTTAGACACACATTTACTCACTGTTAGGTGCAAGTGGGACACAAGAATACTTAAACTTGTGGCAAGGAAAGGATCAAATCCTAAACCTGTTAACCTAATACCCACAGCCACCTCAAACGTCAGAGGATTTTTTTTTTTTTTTAATAAAAAGGACCAGAATATGCTTTAACATCAAATCTTATTCATATTTTTTTGTTTAGTAGCACAGCAGTACTAAATGGGGGTAGTAATTACTCTGGTGTCCATACTCAGTCCATGGAGTATTTTTCTGGTGACACTTCAACTGAAAGTGGAGTTACTGAATTAAAACATGGCTGAGCTGGATGACTCACAGGCCAAACGTGCACTAAAGAAGTAGAGTTTACTGTGTCAGTGGGCAAAACAATTACTCACAGGTAGTCAGGAGAGCAGAGGCAGAACAAAAAGGTTAAGACAGGCTGGCAGAAAGTCCACAGAGATACACAGAAAGGTTATGACAAGTCAGGCAGTCAGGTACAAGACTGCAGAACTGCTAATGCAGGAGGGCATAATGGACAAGCCGGCAGGGGAAGGAGGAATTGATTTTACACAGAATCTGAACTTTTGGATGTCATTGAAGGCTTAGACTCAGGGAGAGAGTCCATTAAAATACAGTAAAATAAAATACTGTAAAATACAGTGCATGAGAAAGTCCTTCAATACCATATTTTTGATTTAATCCAAATGTTGACTGGGTCTCTTGTTATGATTCTTGTTACCAATATGGCAAGGACATTTGAGCTGTCAACTCGGGAAGTAGAAAATAACTGGCACTTCAAAAAATTGATCCCCACTCACTGAGTTTCTTAGGCATCCTTTTTAAGATATGTTCAAATGGCAGTGCAGAGTAGCCCAGAGCACCACTTTTTTAGCAGCTTTTCTACCTTATTTTGTCATAATCCTGAACTTAAAAAATGGATGGTGTACTTGTAAGTAAATAACTCAAGTAAGGTGCTGATTTGATTGAAAAGACTCTTGAGGTAATCACAAAAAGAGACCAGCAAAGTTTGTGGGTCTCTTCCTTACTACTACCCATGTTTCCTTTGTTTGACAGCTCAACTATTATGTTAAAGCTATATACATGGCAGCAACTATGTTCACAGGCAAATTATTTCAGATCTATATAAAAACAAGTGTGGCCCTAGATGAGCACTGTTAAAAGCACCTGTTATTTATATTCTCAAATACTGGGTGTAATTTTCCTGCAATGCCAACATTGTCCTGCATGTGTTAGCATGAAAACACAGCAGAGTTAATCCAGTAAAATATTCTGCCTAATAAAAACTTCTCCGAATCATCTGTTAGGTATGAGGATTATGTTAAATTATTACAACATGAAACTAGTGATTGGATGATTATATTCTGTCACAATCAAAATACAGAATGTTTTTTTTAATTTTGGGTGTCATGCAACCTTCACACACAACACACAAGATGACACAGGGTGTCAACACTGAAAAGTGTGTCACAGTAGAAATTTTTTTTTTTGCTTCACTTTGACGTGTTTGGGCGGGGATGTTCTACGTAGTGACCTATGTTTTGTATTTTACACCACTGCAGCAGGGCCCGCCTGCCTCATTATCTGATTGGCCTGTAATGAATGCAGCTGACTGAACGATTGTGCAATCACCAGATATGCTTTTGAAAGTTTTGCCCTCCTCAAACACTTTTTATGGGCAGGTGCCCAGATGGACTTGTGAAACATATTGAACGGCTCACATCAACATTTTAAGGCTTGCATTTGTTTTTAAATGAGCTTAAATACTAATAAGATAATTCCAAGTCTATATGTATTGTGAAATAGGGCAGCTTTCAGTCTTAATGTAGACAAGCTCGCTTACCTCCAAACTGCACTGTTGTACCTTTTATAACTAAACAACTGCATGCACTTTCATTTTAAGATGAATATTGTCTTTACTTTGTGACATATTTTGATAACATGAAGGCAAAACTTGTCATCAGTAATTTCTGTGTCATATACAAGTTTTTTTTCTTTGGGATTTTATTTTAGGCCACATTTTCCCTGGATGCAAAGAAAACCTGAAATGCCCATGCTGAAAGATTTGGGTTTAACAGTGAAAATCTGCATGAATTGCCAAACCACACAATAGTTAAAGGCAATCATACAAACACTGCAGGGGGTTGAAAGCAGACCAGATCCAGAGAAATCTTAAACTTTCACTCCACCTGCAGTCGCTAGTTTTGCAGTCTCCAAATTGAGGAAGTTTGTGCCTCTTTTCAAATATTTATAGCAGTTACTCAGCTCTAAATTAAGAGAGCATCTATTTTAGTCGTCCCTTTATACTGTCTGCCTTTGAAGTCAGGAGCGTTAGCAGCTTTGTGGCTGAGAAATATACACGGCGAGCCAAAGTGAACAGCAGTTATATTTAGCTCATATGTTTGAACCTTAAAGTGGGTCATTTCACTCTTTTTTTACTGCTTTGGCTCTGTCTCACTGACTCATTTTGTCTGCCTTAAACATTCTCAATTTCTGTCTTTTTCTACAAATTTTTTCATTCCATCCTCTCTCACTTCATCTTAAAGCCTCCCTTGCTCTCCACAGCTGAGAAATGTTCAAAGCTGAGCCCATCTGCAGCTGCTTGACTCTGAACCAGCCAATCACAATGGATCTAGCCTTGGGGTTGGAGAGGGCAGGCTGTGAAGTTGGAGCTCTGTTAACTTCTGATAGGATGTCAGGGTGGATTAAAAGCCCCATTGAGAGTTTAGGTAGCTCGATAACTCTGTTCCAAGACTCCACTTTGATAGTTAGCCAAACAGGCAACCCTCAGTGTCTCAGCTGGATGTTGTGTAATGTCATATGTTTAAAAAGGACACATACTGTGGTCAAAGTATTATTAGTCTTATTTCAGTATGCCTCTTATAATAATATAATAATGATCATATTATTTTTTCTTGTTATTATTATTATTATTTCTATCGCACTTTTAAACACTTAGGTCTACAAAGTTCTTTTACAAGCAGATAGAAACATACAGATGATGAAGCACAAGAGTTAAAGAAAAAAGGAACTAGTCAGATAAAAAGCACAATTTTAATCGAAAAACCCTCACAAACAAAAACAAACAGAAGAATAAACCCTAGCACAGTAAGAACTTAAGCGAGAGAGAGCAGGAGGACTTCTATTGTCTCTCAGACCAGCAGGGCACATGAAAGTAAAGGTGAAATACTTCAAGGAAAGTGAGAACCTAACACCCAGAAAGCAGGCATAAACAACCCAGGCCCAGGCACCCGACATGTTAAAAAAGAGACGCAAAGAGCTCCCGATCCATAGGGCCAGAAACACAGGCACAGTCTAAAGGTGTGTTCACACTGAAAGCGACTTGGGCTACCAAGATCACATCGCCCACTCAAGTTGCACTGCCTGTCCATAAAATAGCTAGTTTTGTCACTGTCGCATGGTTAAGTAACGTCATGCCTGCTTGAGTTTCACCACGATCATATCATAGATCATATATTTGTATGTATTATCTGACATTATTCCACCTGTATCCTTGTCTCTCATCTACCAACAGTAAAACACTGCAGCTGATGCAGATGAGGAAGGACAGGACTGCAGAGAACTGCCACTTCTGTTGTATACGGCGGAGCTAATGTACTCACTAACTAATGTTTCCACACGGACATGGATTGTCTCTCTGTGAACCAGAACAAAAACAGTTGTTGTGGGTGTCATCACACACCCACACAATGCTGATTTGCTGTTGTGGCCGCACCACACATGATGTCACCTGAAAAGTTCAAATTTTTCAACTTTGGCGATCCGAGCAACGTGTCCTGGTCGCGCGTCTAAAGCAACCCAGTTGCGTGACCAAGTCGCCCAGATCGCATCCGACGCTTTGTGGGAGGGCTGGTCGCGCCTGACTGTGCCTGATCGTGGCTGTACATTGACTTTGCATGGAGAGTGCTTGCCCAGGTCGTCCAAGTTGCCAAAGTCGTGTTTGGTGTGAACGCACCTTAAGTCAGTGCCCAAGCCCAGATCCAGCATGCCCCTTCCCTGGGCCCCCAGGTCCCCCAACCCTCCTCACAATAAGAACCAGTTCACACAGAGAGAATCCAGACAGTACAAGAACCCAGCAACATAAAATGAGACAATGAGGACCAACATAAAAGGTAAAGGTATCAAAACAATAAGAAAAGAAAAGGTAATAAATGGGAAAAAAGCAGAAGATGGGAGAATAAAAAGAAAATGAGATGAAGAGCAAGAAAAAGAAAGAAAAGCCATAAAACTAAGTAAAAAAATCATAACAGAGAGATAACAGGGGAGATGAAACAATACAAGAGCTAAAAGTCGTCCATATAAAGAGTTAAGATACAACATAATATGAACAGATGAAACTATAGGAAGACTGTAAAGAAGCCCAGCATAAAATAAATAAGATAGGAATTTAAATAAAGTAGGTAGGAGGTGAAGGTGAGGTCTGAATCAAATATTACTCCTAAATTGGTGGCTGTAGGTCTGCTGATTTTTGGAAGGGAATCAGGGTTGGACTGTGTGAAGGGGGTGGAGTTTTGTGAGTTAAAAAGTATGATTTCTAATTGAAGTTGTTCAGTGGGAAAAAATTCTGTGCCATCCAACAGTTAAATGTCATTGAGACAGTTTTTTGACAGCAGCCAGGCTTTTTGGGTCCTCAGGTCTCAAAGGCAGGTATATTTGTGTGTTTTCTGCGTAGCAGTGGGAGGAAGTTTACAGATATATCGGGCCAGTATTTATGGCTGAAATACTGTATCTGCTGTAAATGGCAGAAACTGTAATATCTGTCAACACTGAAAATCAGCATTTAAAGCTAATATCTGCTGATTCCAGTATCTTGCCATTAATACTGTGCATCCCTAAAAATGATATGCTCATTAAAACAAGATCATCTGTTTTAAATGTTCTTAATGCCAAACAATCATTTTATCTGATGTAGTCTTATTAAGGAAGCAATTTTTATGAGTAAAAAAAAGTAAAATGATACTTGTTCCTGAAACCATGGCAAGAAAAACAGGTCCTAGTACATTTCTGCCATCTATCCATGGCAGGCTTTAGACAACAGCTGATAAAAATAATGTTTCTAACAGCAGGCTAATATTCAGCCGTCTGAAGAATATAATCAATAATTGCCTAATTCAAGGTTTTCCGATTTGGTTCCTCCAAGGAAAAGCTGTTACTTCACATGCAGCCTTGAGGCATTTCATCTGAACACTGCCCTGTGATAATAAAACAGGAACTCATTTGCATGGTGGTTTTGTCATGCAGTCTAATACCAGACAGACGGATCTTGTGTCTGTCAGTTCAGACCAGTTCTTGTGTTTGTTTTGCATGCACCAGTGAGTGCCCTAAAGCAGTAAGAGTAAAAGAGCCCTAATAAGAATTCCTACAGATGTCATGTCTTATTAGTGATGAATCATTACATATCTATTACCAGGCTGCACTTATGCAACAGTGTTTCGTTTAACCCTCACAGATTAAACTTATGAGACAGCTCATTCATGTTTATCCCAGTCATACACCCAGGGATAGCAAAGTTGACCCGCTGAATGCCTAAAATCTCAGGTCTATTACTGGCTCCTGGATCCTTTGGGTTAACAGACCGATGCCCTACTTTCTTTAACATTTGAAACAAAAACACCCAAAGCATGAGTGGCTTGAGGTAAAATACTTGCTTAGCTTACATAACCATGTGCTCTCATTCCACTAAAAGCAGCAACATGCTCGGTCCGACTCTTCACATCAGCTCCGAGTGAACTGGATACAGAAGCAATATGGTGTTTAAAAGGTTTTATAACAAAGCAGGAATCTCTTTTTACACAGCTCATTTCTGTGATTAGAGGAGAATGTTAACTTGTTTCGTTCTACCCGTTGTATTGAGCTCCACTTATCTCAATGTCTATTGCTAAGCTGTTTTTGAGCAGCACAATTCACTCTTTAGTGCTCCTCTGATGCTGCGTAATAGCCAACACATGAAAACTGTCAATGGTTGCTTTAATTTGGAGGTAGAGGATGTTAACACCCTGATACAAAAATGTAGGGGTGCCAGAACATTTGTGACAGAAAGCTCTTGATGTGTTTTGTGTCTTGGTAGATCCCTAATGAAATAAAACTGGCCTGATGAAACTTAGCACTTGGGGGAGGGAGCCATTAGCAAAAACATTTTTATTTTACATAAAGGACAAATCAGACTCAAATGATATAAACCATTTTGTCATGGTAACCTCTCATTTATTGTCAGAGTAATTAGATAACACAAGTTGTGACAGCCTACCATTTTGTTAAAATCATCTGAACTAATGTCGATTTATTAAAACCTTGAAACATAAAAAAATAGGAGTGATCCCATCTGTGTGTTTTTGTTATTTGCTTATACCTGAAGGAGCTAGTTTAGGAGGTTTTTTTTCAGCAAATTACACTTTTGGTAGTTTATGTAAGGTGTTTTCTTCATTTAAGATAAATCTAATTATATATTTTTTTGCTAATTATTTGCTTAGCATAAAAAAGGTGTCTTTCTCTTGAAACCATAAATGATTCAAAACAGAGGACCCTGGTAACAGAAGGCTCTACCTCCCATACTACATTGAGACATAATATCTATTGTGTGGTAATGTCCTTTTTTGTTAAAAACTGTTACATAAACTTTGAACTTTTACATAAATCCCACCTTCAACATGGCAAATAGCCAATCACAGAATTGCAGAGTTTTGGATCGGCATCTAAAGGCGGCTAATCAAAATTCCAGGGGTGCACCAACGCCCCCTTAGGGTGCCGCGCCCCACTTTTTGAGAAACACTGTGTTATATCAAGAAATATATTGAAATCAGCTTTGTTAATATTGTAAATTTCCCATATTCTACATTGAGCCAACACATTTTGCTTTAAATTAGACTGACTGAACTTTTTCCAAAGTGCCCTCCAAACTTATGATGTTACACATTAGTGCTTCAGGATTTTAGAGTCAACTTGCATTAAAATGATGCAGAATAAAAGCTTCTTTTCAGTTGCTAAAAAAAGTCAAACTTCATGAAATGATCTTGCAGATTCAGCCATGGGAGGACTTTGGCTGTCAAACTGTGCAGAATTAGCAGCATTTATTCCAGTAGAGAATGATCTCATTAAGAAATAATTAAAGCAAGATCACAGAAATAAACAGACTTTTGTTGCCAGCTTTTGGCACTTAGGGCCCACAGTTTTCATCAAATGTTCATTTCAGCCAGTCCATATTTAGAAACATTTTGTTATGTAGTACAGTGGAAATATGTGTGTGAGTGTGCACTTTTCTAGATCAGTTATTTGACTCAGACTAAAGCTGGATGAGAGTTATATTCAGTGTAGCTTCAAAGAGAGAAAGAGAGACGATCTTCTTTATAAATCACCTCTTACTCTTGAACTTAATCTTACTGAGCAGAGAGCTCTCCTTCAGGCCTCTGTCCTAGAAAGAATCATCTCCTGCAGGCTCTGCTCCTCTCTCTGTCTCTCTCCGCCCTTCAAAGATATTCTAATTAGTACTTTTGTAGGCATTTAACAGCGATCTGGCTGTGTCCTTTGTCCCCCACTGACAGAGACAACCTCTCCCGGGTCCTGAGGGTAGACAGACGAGCAGACTTCCTCACACATGTACATTCTTCTCACAGTGTTTTCTAATTTGGTAGAATGACTCAATTGACACCCTGTTTCAATTTGGACAGTGTGTCAACAATTTTTTGTCGCGCAGTCTCGAAGTTTTTTAATCTGCTGTTTTTTGTTTAAACATAGGGTCAGTCAGTATATCAGGTCTTAAGAGTTATCTTTTAAATGAGACAAAGGCTCTGACTATTAATCAAATTTAACATGACATGAAAGGCTTCTTCTCCTGGACTTCATCTTTTCATGTGTTTGTCCAATGTTGATAAAACTTTATTAGAAAATAGATATCAGTAAAAAGTTAATTTACAAACCTCTATCATTAATATGTTTGTGAAATAATCTATTTGAAGGAATCTTATATTATATAAATTATTTGATTTAGCAACACTTTTAATGTAAGTAATGACAAACTTATATTTATATCTCTGATACTACAGCAACAAATAAAGAAGTCTTTAACACCCAATGTTGAGTGTTTCAACATCTCATTGTTATGGAACATTGTAAACAAACTTCTGCTCCTTGATTAAAATACACACACAGGTTGGCAACAGTAAGATAAGAAGGTAAAACTGATGGAGGCGAGAGAAACTCTTTCAGTATTGGATCGTATTGTTTTAGCATTGTTAAAAAAATGCAGACTAACCCTTGCACACAGTCCTAATTGACCAAATAATAAGCAATATTTGGAAAATTAGGAAAGCTCTTCCAATATCAGGCTTTTTTTGTTTTTAATTATTAGAAACTGTAGAATATCCCCAACATGCTGTGTAGCATTTGGAAAAGCGGAAAATTCCCTTGCAATGTAAGCCTAAAGCCTCTTTAATCACCTTTCTTCTCCGTCTTAAAGCTTGTTTTGAGCTACAGCAGATTGTCTTGATGATGTCTGCATGCCTAAATGCACTGAGTTGTTGCCATATGCTTATCTTGTCTGATTAGCTTTTCGTGAATAAAAGTTAAATGGATGAACCTAATAAAATGAATTAACATGGCCTGCTGTTATGACAAAAATGTGTAAGATTTTGGTCTACATTTCTCACCCCCTGCATGCAGTGGTGATTACATGTTTGGTCAGCTGCACCCTGATTGGATGAAAATGTCTCTTGGAAAAAGCTGACCACCTCTGTGGAGATTGTTCTGCACTGCTCAGTCATTTTGTGTGTTTGGACTGATTTGTTACTCAGCTCTGGGCCACTGTTAGCATATGAAAAGAGTAACAGCTGTGTGCATGACTGAAATGTCATTTTCGCAGAGATCCTTCTAGTTCTGATGCCAGACCACTTCATCAGACTCCCAAGAGCATCTTTTGGCATGCTTGGTTTTCCTTTATTTGGGGTAATGAATGCACCCTCATCCTTCCTGTCCTATGTACGCACCTATTACCCGACTGTGATTAGCTCTATTCCGCTAAACATCCTGAAGGCTAAATGTGAAAAGAGCAGAGGTCTCATAGCCTCAGTGGCTCTAATCTCTCCAGTCATCTGTCCCGGCTTACCCCCGCCTCTGTCTCCAGGCTTTGTTTCTGGGTCATACAGTTGATTCTGTTCACAAACAATTCATTCTGCTCCACTTTGAGAGTCGGCCAAAGAGAAGGAGATCAGTATGAGCTTGAGCACCCACACAGAGCAAACTTCACTCTTGATTATGGACTCACTACTGGTTTCACTTTGAACCAGCTCGGCCTGTGAAGCTAGGCCTCTGCAGAGTTAGCAGAGAGAGAACAGTGTTTGGCTTTACACATTGGTGTGGTTTGAACCCTGGGCTTTCCTGTTGGCTGGGGTTTTGCCAAAAGTTTGATTTTGTGTGAAGAATGGGTGACATGTCAGCCCTGATGATAGTTAATGAATAAGTTCCTCCCCTCTTAACTCTGCTGAGCCCTGAGTTAAAAGACTTCACCTTGTGTTTCTGTCATCTGAGTTCAAAGCCTTAAAGAATAGAGATATTCTGATTTAAGACTGCAAACATTTGGCTGCAGCTTATTAATTGGGCGAGAATATGAATATACTCTATTGTAAACCCATGAAATCTAACAGCAACATAATCATTTTTTCTGATTTTTGTTTGATAAATATTATGTTATTTGACTTATCCTCATTTCTCCTGTTTTGTGAAGTAAATAAGAACAAACAGGCTAACAGCTAAGTACATTTATCACTAAATTTATTATTATGAAAGATTTGAGTTGGGTGAAAGCTGAGCTAGCCCAGATAGTCCTCATAGCTGGTTCAGTTTGAAGGAATAACAGTGAGTTTCGAAGAGCCAATGTAATGCTTTTTCAAGCTTTATAAGCCCCTTGATGTGTTCAGCATACCTCCCCTTTGAGTGATAGTGAACTTCAATGCACAAAAAAACAAGTGTAGCATCACAACCTCTCTCCTCCCCACTGTTTTTCAGCGTCAGTAGCTGCCTAAAATAGTTTGTTACCCCAGCCTCCATCAATAGATCTAACAGTATAATGTCATACCTTTGTTTTGTCTGTAGTTCAAGCCCATTGGCCTGGGCTGGCAAGTGCAGAGCAGAGACTGTAGAACTGATAGAGCCCTATAAAACCTGTGGTCACAGAATCGTTGACGGAATCACGGAATTAGACACTGAACGTGGAATTCAATATAAACACGGAATATCACGGAAATTGACGACATTTTATGCAAAAGCGTTTTTTTCTGACTAAAAAGGAACGTATCTCTCAGGAAAGTGCCCCAAGGGGGTCACTAAGGCTGCGGACACCCCTCCTCCCTCCCTCATAAACAATGTCAACATGTCACAGCGGCCGTTTGAGACACTGACCCTGCGTTCACGCCAAAAGCAATCTGTGCGTCCTTGGCGTCCAGCTGCCATTCATTTTCAATGATCACTGGTATCGAGGGGCGACGAGCGGTGCAATGCGAGTGACATAAGCGACCAGAGCGACATCGAGCGGTGCGTAAGTCGGTAAAGAAGCTACGAAACTCCTGGCTAACTCCAGGGTACAGGGCAGAAAAGTTTGCAAATGGTTATTATGTGTGAGGTTATCAAATGTTCTGCAAATTTTTGTGAACATGCTGTTGACTGGACCCGTAAAGATGCATGTGAGGACCACCTGAAGAGTGAGTGATTATATTTCATCACTTTATACAGTGTCTCGGGGTTACATTTGCGTAAAATACTAAAAACCAAATTCTCAAAAATTAACGGAAATATGGATTTTATGGGACCCTAAACTGATGTAAAGTCATTGACAACATGGCACCGAGCAGTTCTGAAATAACCAAACACCACAGAGCAGACCTGTCGACCAGTCAGAGCAGACTGGGCTCGAACAGCGTCTCAGAGTGAGAATACAGCTGGTTCAGGTGTACTCAGTGTATGAAAACTAGAAGGTTTTTTGATCATTAGTGATTGTAAATATACTTAAGCAGTCATGGAAATTGAATATATGAATCTGAGTTAAGGGAAAATATGATAATAAATTTTCATCTGCACATTTTCAGCGTGTCTCAAGTGGTGCAGAGTACTGGTGTTGAAATGCTAATTAAAAATCCGTAACTAGTAAATCTTTATATTCCATGCTGCAGATCACACATCTTTTCTGTACACTGTGTTCTCATCATCTATTAATGTTTTCATTAATGTGCTCTGTAATGGCTCCATGTAGTAAAGCATGCACATTAAGAGAGTTATATAAGACTAATCCAATCCTTCAGTTATCACTCTCTCTGTAATAAGAAAGCATTTGGCCGTGCAGCCATGGCCCTCTTATCATCCATGCGTGCTCCATTCATTTTCTCCCTCTTGTTTCACAGGATCTCATTGAGAAAAAAAGGCAGAGTGAGGGGGAGAGGAGGCAGACACCCTCCCTCTTCCCTCATCCCTCTTTCTCTCTCTTTTCCCTCGCCACGCTCACCTCGCACAGCGCATGTCCAGGACAAGAGCAGAATGTAACGCTTCTATTTATAGTAACTGTTGCCGTAAAAAAAGAGCACTTCTGTATCCCATAGCCCCCCTTTTTTTCCCACCCACCCTTCCTCCCCTTTAAAGGATGGAAACACTGCTCCCTGTGTGTTCTGCTGCTCCTCTTCCCTAACCCCTCTTATCGTCCTGTCATCCATCCCTCCCTTTATCCTTTTAGCCTGCTTGTACCATTGTTTAGATGCTTTTAGCAGAGGATGTTTTATTTATTTCTGCTGTTGTAGTTGTGGCACAGCAGACATGGACTGAGTCAGAGATGGGGAGGAGGAGGAGGAGGAGGAGGGGAGAGAAAGGAGGGAAGGGAGGAAATAAAGAGGCAGTGAGAGGGAGCGGCGCTTCGTGCCGTGCATCTCAAGTCAGCTTTGTTTTAAACATGGATCACTCATGTCTATTCTGTCTGTTTAAAAGAGGCACATCCAGACTTTTGCCTTTGATTAAGGATCAAGATCAGAAAACCATGCAGTGTTTATGATGATACTTTGGCCAGATATATTTGTGTCATCTTTTTGTCCTTAATTAAACCTGGATGCGAGTCTGCCACCTCCTATTTACCTCCAGAAAACAAACTTTCCCTTCAATTATTTATGCTTCCCGCACCTCTCAGAGGAAAGTACATCGGTTAGGACATTTTGTACGGAGGTGGGAGAAGGATTCACATCTTTTATTTAGGTGAAAGTGCTTGTTAGACACTCGATTTCATGCAAAATCCTGCAGTCAAGTAGAAGTGCAGTGATATTAGTGTTGAATGAAACAGATAAATGTGACTAAATAAAGGCAAGACAAGTTAACTTGTGAAGCACCCTGTAATACACTAAACAGTTTAATATGCTTTACATTAGGGATTCATGATATTTACTGAAAAGTATTATTATTGGTAGGTAATTGCCAAAGAGTTGACTTTTGGTGTCTGCAGATACGAACACTTCCCCAAATATTTACAGTAGGGCTGTCACTTTTCCCAAAAATCAATCTAGATCAGTTTTGAAGCATACATGCTAATAACTTTTATATTATTTAGTTATAAGCCTGATTCTCATTCACCATGATGGCTGCTGAGGAGGATGTGGAAACACTGGCCTGAGCACTTAACCACTTGACTGCTGTGGCTGAAAGGCCAGCAAATGGCCCTGTGGATTTGTCATAGTGGGCCAGTTTTTTTTGCAAATAATCGACACACAGTAGAGCCTAAAGTGCATCCACACAGCCCTCATCAAATGTTTAGATGTTGTTTTGGTCCACTTAGATTGTCTTTGACTGTCCTCCATTTCCTTGAGATATGTCCCACATATTGGCTGTAATTTTGGCAGAGTATACAAATGTACCATAATGCTTTACCTCATCATCACTTGATGGCCACTTTTTATAAATCAAAAGTATCAATTATTAAAGAATATTTTGTTTTTATCTTGCTTCACATCTGTTTGTGTCACACGTAGACTCACTGTAAGATGAACAGGGCATTTTTGTGAAGTGGAGGCTTTGTGCTCTTGACAAAAAATATTGATAGAGGCAATGATAAGTCCAGAAATAATGGTGTATCAAAACCCAATATCATGCGTCCCTACTTAATATTCTCAATGTAGAACAAGCTGAGACATTTTAGGGATTAAAATAACTGTCATACTTAGTAAAGAAGACATTAGAATGATAAATATGTCAATAAAGACCTTAACAACTGCTGGTGCTTATGTGTTTCACAATGTATGTAGTTGCCAAACAGTGAAAGTGAAATAGCTGCTTTAAAAGACAGGCTTGTAGGGCTTTTAAGGTGATGTGAGTGTAACAGATCTTGGAGGGAGTGATCTTTGACCTTTGTGAGATGTGGCATCCACAAGCAAGACTTTATTTAGCAGTAATAATTATGTGTATTTATTTTCTGAGTTCATACATTCAGTAATATGTTGTTTATGCTTTAGAGACATATAACTGTTGTGCTTGGCTGAGATGTGGGTATTTCATTTAAGCATATTACCCCATATCTTCTAGTCGAGTGGCTTCTAGTCTAACCTGACCAGTGTTGGGAATAAAGTCGTTAAAAATAACGGCGTTACTTACGCAACAAGCCATATAAACTCAATTCAGAAGTTATACCAATTATTTTATCCCACTCTAAACACAAATGTAAATTTTACTGTAAAAAGAGGGGCAAGAATGATGTTTTCACTTTAAAGAAATCTTTATAGCCAGAATTAAGTTAATTTCTAATGTAGCTATTACTTTTTCAAAAAAGTAAAGCATCAACTACTTCCCTGGAAACTAATTACGTTTATGGAGGAGTAATTCTGTTAGTAATTCAATTACTTTTTGGGGAAAGTAGCTAGTAACTATAACCAAATACTTTTTAAGTAATTTGCCCAACACTGAGCCTGACCCAACCAAGAATCCCCTTAATTGGATCACAAGATAAACTTAGAAGGACATGATGAATATGTTAGTATCAAATAAATCACAGAGAATATCCTCACTTTATTCTGTTTCTTACATTTTTGATTCGTTTGTAAATTATTTAAGTTTCTCCTTTCTGAGCCTCAAAGAGAATTTAAATGATACACCCTCAATAGTTAAAATGGGAAGTCTTTCTATTTTACTGAGCTGCTTTTTGTATTATTGACTTCTGAAAAAACAACTCAGTTTGATGTTACTTTGTTTTTTGATTTACCTTTCGGAAAGATTGAAAAGATCATGTTCAATCCGTCATATATTTCAAAGGCACATCACAAATTCATGTCAGAGAGGATATGTAGTTGGTCAAAAAACATTTTTATTTCCTTGAAATTTTTCAGAATATAGCCTAAAATACGGATGTACATATTAAACCATAAACCCGTATTTACAGTGTAGTTAATAGTTGGTTAAATGCATTTTTATTACTATTTTATGTTATCAATTAATTTCAGTCAAATGTCTCATATTTAATCTTTAGCATAATTTACTAGCTGGAGCTGGAGCTATGGGTAATAGGCCGTCTCTTATGGCTCTGTTACCTGGACGTAAACAAGCACAGTAAGTGATGGCATCGTGTTTGCCAGCATTTTTCTTTTTGTCTTGAACTGAAACCAAAATCTGATGGATTGTGTCAGTTCAAACTGGCAAACCAATCAAAACCACCTAAGGCACAGGTGCCAGGATGGGACCCTCAATATCAGACGATGATTGTCGTCGTGCTCCCAACACTCAGTTGAAAACATTTCAACTTCTGAGAGAGCACCCGGCTCATCAGTGACCAATCAAAATTAAGAAGTGGCAGGACTTCTGGCATTCACTTTATAAACATTAATGGTTGAAGAGAAAACAAGCTGCCTGAAATTTCAGTGGAACTTTCTAGTAGGCTTTAGCTTCTATCAGTGGTAGGACATGATATCTTGACTTTGTATTCAGTGTATTCTGGGTGGTATTTCAGTGAATAAAAGAAAAAAGGCTGCACATGAAGCAATTTTAAATAGCCTCACAGGTGTTACAGAGAAAGATGTCACGATTGGGTAAAAATCTGCCTGGACAGGTATAGTCTGATTTGGCTTGAGGTGGTTCATTGGGGGTGCAGTGGGTGGTGCTGTTGCAGAATTGACAGTTTGCATGATCTCTTCATACATGTGTGGGTTTTCTCTGGCTACTCTGATTTCCCCACACAGACCAAAAACATGCTTTGAATTAATGGGTGATTGTTAGTTGCACCAACAGCCCTGTGTGAGTGTGTCGGCCCTGTGATTGGCTGGTGACAGGTACCCTGCTTCTTACCCAGTGTCAGATAAGAAAGGCTACAACTTACCCTCAGAGTTGGCAATAAATGTAGGCAATAAATGGATGCCCCTCTGCACCAATCCTACCATCAGATCACTGTTACATGGACTCACTGGCCTGGAAAAATACATATAATACATTTTTCTTTCCTGCAGCCATCACCACCTTGAACAGTTTAAAATGAACAAACACTTCAGCCCCACCCAGATACATCATCCATCCATCTATCCCTCCCAGATCTATTTATTTAACAGAAATAACAGTTCATCTTGTGCAGCAGTTGTTTTATTATATTGTTACTGTCTTCCTATGGTCTATCTATCTATCTATCTTGAAAGTATAGCTGTTTTCTTTCTCAGATTTATTTATTTGCCTCTAATAGCAAAACCCACAATAAATAAAGACAAATACATCCCTGAACTTCTTATTTGAGTCAGCTCTTACAATGAAAGTGCAGAGAAGGGATTTTAAAAGAAGGCTGAGAACATTTTCAACGCTCCTCTGAACAAATGGATAAATTAGTGTCACAGGGGAGGATGTTTTTCTCTGAATAGATGCTGTATGATGTTCATTTTCTCACAGTGAGTGCTCACTTTTGTGTTCTGAGATGTGCAGCATGTCATTAGACAAGAACAGAACCACCTACGTTATTCCTGTTCCTCTCTGACAGATTGACGGCACAGATGTTGTTGTCTCGTTCTAATCACCCTGAATTGCGTGAGAGTTGCTGTAACTGCCCAATGACAGCGTCCTGACATAAGTGTCTAATTGGCTGTTATTCTTAGCTTATTAGGCGCCCTGAAAAAAAGGCTGAAACTTTGTTTGGTGAAAGTCAGATTTTAATGCCAGTCATAATGTATTCATCTTTATTTAAAAATTTATTTAACCAGCAATTATTAGGTGGATGCTTTGCAAATCCATTTGTCTCTTGATGGGGACAACATCACAACTTTAACTCTTCACAATTTGCTGTGTTCACAGTGGTGCAGCAGGTAGTGCTGGTGCCTCACTGCAGGAAGGTCTTGGGATTAACTCCAAAGTGGGATGGGGTCTCTGTGTGTGGGGTTAACGTGTTCTCCCCATGAATGTGCAGGTTTTCTCTGGGTGCTCCGGTTTCCCTCCACATTTGTCTGGTTAATTTATGACTCTAAATTTCCTGAAGGTGTGAGGTTGTATGATTGTCACTTTGTCTCTGTGTATCAGCCCTGTGAATGGCTGGTGACCAGTCCAGGGTGTACATGTGTTCTTGTTTTTTTTAATACTGTTCTTGATTATGAGACAAATTATAATCCCAATAATTTCAAAAGATAATGAGATGTTATAAAACAGGATTAGTCATTGATGTTACAGCATACACAACATCCAATTATTGAACACCGGCAGCACTGTTAACACTGTTAGTCATACCACTGACAAACAAGTAATGAATAGTACTGTATGTAAACAAAAAATGTCTTTAAATCATGGTGTATGGGCAAATAAAACAAACAAGTGCAATATGTCATGTGGCACAGTGATCTTTTTCTTTTAATAGCTTTGCTGTCATAATTGTGGGATGCAGTAATTGTGATTGAAATGGAAACTCTATTAAGTACCCAGCTCTAGTTAGTATGGTGATTAAGGCATGTAATTAGGATGGCCTCTGGTCGCCTTCTCGTAGAGGGTCCTCTGCAGGAGCCTCTCTCTCCGGCGTACCCAGTGAAAAGCCACACATGCTAGGGAGAGACCATGCAAACTCCACAGAAAGGCCCTCTCTGACCCTCTCGCTGTTTAACTCTAAGCCTGGACCTAAGAAGAGGGGATTACATCACATCCCACTGACAGGCATTCCAGTTATGAGCTGGTTAAGTCAAGGTAGCTGAAACTGTCCGAATTCCCAGTAGGAAACTCTGACCAAAGGGGGCGTTGTAGCGATGTGTCCAATTTGCAACTCGTAGAATCCGACTTAGATCAACTGGAACACACCATAATGCAAATCAGCCTCACTCTGGGTGTCATCTGGACATGTCCAGCCGGGTGAGAGACCCCAGGACAGAATCAAAACTTTCATGAGGGTTACGTAGTCCTTCTGGCTTCGGGATGCCTTATGATCCCCCTGGACAAGCTGGAAAGCATGGATGGAAGATGTCCTTGTAAACTTGCTTAGCCTGCTGAAAACTGATGTATGGATGTTTATATCAACTTGTAAAGTTGTTATAATTTGATTTTTGACACAGATTAGTATAAATACCACTACCATTTTATAGGGTGTCCATGCCACCCAAAGCCACCTCTCTGAAAACACCTCTGTTTCTTCGCCTGTATTGCACAACAACTCTCCATCCAACACTTTCAGCTTCGCTTTCTGTGTTTTTCTAAGGCTATTAGCGTCTGTCAGTGTGTCTTAAGTCGAGTATGTTTTCCTGCAGATCCTCTGTTTTGCTGTCAGGTTTGTTCTCACGCTCCTTCAACCATGAAGCAAAGCAGGATTTTTAGCCTTTTGAAAAATATTTTTCTCTGACCTTTTTAAGCCTCAGCTGCTGCGGAAGCGAAAGTCTCAGGTGTGATGAAAAGAGTCCTGAGCTCCATTTCAGCACTCATGATCTGAGTGTTTATTCCAACATGTGGGCAGATTGCGTGTTGACAAATGGCCTCATTTAATGACAGCTAACAAACTCACTGCTGCTTTCTCCTCTGTGCTGAATCACTGCCTGATGAGACTAAAATAGTGCTGGAGCCTGACATTGCCTTTGGAGAAACAAATTAAAGATATTCACTCGGCAGAGGAATTAGAAAGGTAGCACCATGCACATTTTTATTAGAGGGAATTTAAGCCTTCTGCTGTGATGAAACTTTTGTCCTTCATCTGCTGAAGCTGAAGACTGCCTCCTCTGAAACATAAGAGCCTGCACTTGAACTGGAGTAGATTGAGTGGATTTAAAGTCTAAGTTGATATTCAAGTTGCCTGCCTGTGGCTTGAATTGGAATGCAGCCCTTTTATTATGGATTTAAAGTTTTGAAAAGTTGATCTCTTACCAGTCACTTCACATACATCAACTTCATTTAAAGAAGAATTCACTTGCTCACAAATCAAACCTGAAGTTTTGTGTCTAAATCTGAATCCTTAGTTACTATGACAGAGAAGATAAATTGATTATGCAAGCTAAACATTCAGAAAATCAGTGTAAACATGCTGTGTTTAATTTGTGTTAGTGTAATCTGCTTTTGAAATTCATGCATGTCTGATGTGGAGGTAAACATCATCTCCTCTCATGCTCATTCTGGTTTAAGAGAGTGAGCAAGCCAAACAAACATTTTCAGGGTAGGTCACCATAAAATTGAAAACAAAATGGCTTAAGTATTGCACTACAGTGGTCCCCCCTCCATTGCTGGGGTTAGGTTCCAGACCCACCCGTGATAACTGAAAATTTGCGAAATAGAAGTGCCATATTTAAATATACCTTAGACATGTTTTTATGACACTTTTAAAAGAATTTTCGGTCTTTAAACACACTTTTGAATGAATAGAAATACATTTGAGCACATAAAAAGACATTGATAGAACAACAGCAATAGAAAACACAAAAATATTTTTCAAACAGTATAAAAAAATAAAAGATTAAAACTCATAAACAATGCTGCAGAATGCGAAATGGCAAAAATGTACACAATATCAAAGTTAATAGGTCTTACAGAAGAAAACGTGAAATACTGGGACTGCGAAAACTAAACCATGATATCACAGGGGTTTACTGTACATAGCACATTGTAAAATACTAAGAATCACAGTTAAAATCCAATCAGAACTCAAGTATTGTGATAATATTGCATCGTGGGGCCACTGACGATTCCTTAAAATATGTTAAAAAAATTTTAACTGCTTTGTTTTCAATTTTAGGGCAACCTATCCTGAAAATGTCCCCGCTGACTTGCTCGCTCTCGTCTCTCTCAGCAACAACTTTACTTTAGTTCTCTTATCAGGCAATAGAGGGGTGGAGGGTCCAGAGTCTCATTCACACATGCAAAAGTAACCTTTCCTGAATTTCCTTTATTCGTCTGGGTAATGTTCATGTGTGTGAATTTAAACAGCAGGATTATTCACCCAGACATTGACCTGTCCTCTATGCATGTATCAGTTACACCCAGAGACACGACCAGAAATTTTGGGCCCCATGGAAAGATATTTAATAGGGCCATATGCCAAACCAGCCCTGCACAGTTTGCAATTTGATTAATACATTCAATAATATATCTGCTTTAAATGGATAACTTCTAATTGTTAAATCCAAGATGTTGTGTTTAAAGACACAAAAAAGCTTCAAACATTGGAGAAAATACTCTTTAGCTAGAGTTATAGAATAAATAAGGAATTAAACCAAGTACCATAGAGAGCTTTATGGAGTTTGGACTGTATTAAGTATTTAACATGTTTTTATTTTCTCGTATTGACAGAAGTCACAAGTCTCTGGTTATCTAACTCCAGACTTGTACATTTGTGTGGCTCTGAAACCTGTTTTTTCCCTAAAGATCCAAGCATTTCATTTTACATAGTACAGCAAAAGCATAACCGAGGCTAATGTCCTTTAAAAAAAAATTAAAATGTTATGTTAGGGGAGTGAACTGATGAAAATATGCCTGAATTTACGTTTTTGCATTTATAAACAAGAACGCTTGGTATTCTTTATAAATGAAGAGAAAATAGATTTGAAAACATGTGGTAAAAAGTTAATACTATTGCTATTATAATAATTTTAGGGGATTCTAAGGTTCATGGGGCCCCTAGAATCTTCCTAACATTTCCCCCTTTTACTGCCCTCCTGGTTACACCAAAGATAATTCAAACATTTTTGGGTCAGTGAGGGTTTTAACAGATGATCTGTTAACATGTGTTGATGCAGCAATTCATGATAAATGCAAGCAGTCATAAATCATTCACTAATCATTGGTAAAGTATTTTGTAACCTCATCTAAATTTGAAACGATATACATTTATAAAAACGAAAAATAAATACAGAACTTATCAGTATGTGGTTTTACACAAGTTGGTACTAAATGTCTGCTCTCCCCTTAACAAAGTAGGTCAGCAGTACTTTCACAGAGGCACTGCCAGATTAGACACAATGACGGGATAAGTAAAAAATTTAGTACAGCAGAAGGAAAGAGGAGTCATAATGCCTTAAAAGCTTCAATGTGTCAAAAGTTTTCAGACAGCCATACTGCATCTTAGTTGGAGCAGCTGTCTGATGACTAATCAAAAATATTACCTTATTACTTTTATTACTAAATAACCTACTGACCGACAAGTCTGTATAAACATCTTACTTTGAATTATTACCAGTAAAAATACAGCCTGAAGTGCTTGTTATCAGTGAAATATCTGCCAGTGCAGCAAGAAGATACTGTCCTAAAATCAAATGTCCTCACTAACTTGAGAAAGAACGTCTCTTTTTAAAACGCTTTGGTCAAATTTATGTGCTGCACTGGCAGATATTCATACTGACCTCGGCTATTGTGACAGCCTTTTCGCCTTCCTGAGCCAGAAATCAATAGATCAACTCCAGACAGTGCAGCATTCAGCCAACAGGCTTTTAGGAAGAACTAGAAAACAGCACTCCTGTTTAAGCATCTTTAGACGGGCATTCCTGTATGTTTGAGAATTGATTTTAAGATTCTTTTGATTACTTTTAAAGCCCTCATTGGTCTTTCTGCAAGCTACAGCTCGGAGTCAGTTATCTCTCTTAAATGTCCTCTGAAGACAAACCATTATCGACGAGCCTTTACTGATTTTACAGATGAGTTTAAGTTTATAGAGTGACTTTAAAAAATGATAAGTCTCTTGAAGTTCTTTTCAAAGCACTTTTTTATTTTTAAGTGTTTATCTGTTGTTTTTGTTGTGTTGTGTGTTGGGTAGCAGCAGGTAGGGCGCGTGCCTCACAGCAAGAAGTTTGCTGGTTCAAATCCCATGTTGACCAGGGCCTTTCTGTGCAGAGTTTGTAAGTTCTCCCTGTGCAAGAATAGATTCTGTCCGGGTACTTTGCCCTCCTCCCACAGAAAAAAAGGCTAATTGGTTAATCTAAATTGCCCTTAGGTGTGGGTGACTATTTAAATGGCTGTCTGTCCCTCTAAGGCTGAATGATTTCAGGAAAAGATCTAATTGCGATTTTTCTTGCAGATATTGCGATTTCAATTCGATTCACGATTTTCTTCAAATCAAGCTTCAGTGCAATATTCACTATGTTTACAGTATAGACAACAGTAAGGAAATCAATGATCAAAAGCACATAACACAATATTCATCATCTAATATTAATGACGAATAATCTGTTATCATTATTTAAGGGATACTTATCTGTTCAAACTCTCCCACTTCCTCTGATCTTTTGCACTGTCTTTGTATTATATTGTTTGCTTTTATACCTGTTTTATGCACTTTTTGCACTTTTTGTAAGGTGACCTTGAGTGTCATGAAAGGCGCCTTTAAATAAAATGTTTTATTATTAGTATTACTTGTATTCCTAAACAGAGTCTTTGTATTGTTGACCTGCTTACCAGAACTTCAGTAAATGCAGATTACCTGCAAATGTGTAAAATAGTATGTGTAAAACAGTTGACACAACAGATCCTGGGTCAGTCAGGAGGGCTGCAAGAAATTGCAGCTTTGGCGATCACAAAATTGCCTTGTCTGAAATTGTGATTTCGATCTGAAAACGATAAATCGTTCAGCCCTACGTCCCTCTATGTGGCCCTGTGATTGGCTGGTTCAGGGTACACCCAGCTTCTCACCTAATGTCAGCTGGGATAGGCTTCAGCCTCCCTGCAACCTGAAAGGGATATGCTGTATAGAAAATGTATGTGTATATAAATACATATACATACAAAGATTTATTAATTTTATTATTATTATTACATCAAGCAATTCAGGGTTTATATTTTGTCTTTGACATTTTAAACAAGATATTTGTGTGCACTTGTCAAGTTTATGTAGCTAATGTTTAGTCTTTTTAAAAAAATAATCAACTAAAATGTGAAGGAATAAGAAAATTGAAGTGTTTGCAGTGTAACATGAGCTACTAATGGTTTCAGTTGACATTAACTGCAGCACATTAACAGTCAGTGTAAGACTTGTATCCTTGATGTGATAAGCTGGTAAACTGGCTTTTTACTTTTACATTTTGATTTGTATTGTGTACAGAAAAAGCTTTCCTGTGTTCATGAGATCAGGGCGTAACGGCTGACTCGCAGCCCTGCCCTGAGGCTTCTCACCCCTCTGTAAAGTGATCTGCTTCCATCTAGTGGACGTTTTTCAGTCCAGCATTCAGTTCAAGAGAACCTTTAAGAAATTATGCCCACAGATTTACACATTTGTTATAGATGTTGCTTTTAGAGGGGACTGGTGGTACACTTTAGTGCATTAAATATTAAGATGTTCCTAATATTTTGCTCTTTTATTTATACAACTAAGGAAATACCAAGATCACCTCTCTTTATTTTGCACTTTGGTTCATCATCCACCCACGAAGACTCTAGTGAGAAATACAAAGTACAGTGAACACATTGTTATCCATAAAAGAATAAAGGTACCTTTTAAAATATAGAAATATGGTCATTTTTTTCTGAGTCTGAGTGATGACAGTAGATAGGAGAGATTGGTCCCAGTGTTACTGCTGATTTATTTATTTATCTAAATTGGATCACCATTAGTTGTCACCGTGGTAATAACCATTTTTCTGGGATCCATACAGAAAAAGCAGTGCTGAACATGCAAGATTTATCAAATACACAAATATCAGAAGGTAAAAAATGATAAAAAATAGGAATACTATCATAGCACACCAACAGTTATAATGACATTCATAGATGGTTTAAACTGTTTAGTTAAAAAAATATGAAACTGGACTTTATTTATTTTGGAAGTTTTTTACATTCATACAAGCTGTGACATGCAGACCAAATAATTTCTATTCTAATGACTGCGTTCCTCAATTTATTTTTCAAACCCATCTTACTAGTTCTCTGGATTAAATGTAGTGCTAGTTGATTCCAGTTAATCACTGACAGTCCTCTTTAAAGCATTGCATTTTGGCAGTGGCAATATGAAAGGCTTGTCTTGTCTCATAGTTCTGATTATCATTTGTGTATGTAAGCTGGAAGTGTAGGTATGAAGGTTTCTTAGAGATGTATATGTTTGATTTATGTTTATATAACCAGCATGAATATAACATGCATTTGCAGGGATTGATAAAGTTGAAATGGAAGTCCTATTTGATGTGTGTCTGAACTGACCGATTAAAAGTGCCATGTCCTGGTGTATTTGACCGTTTACATCATGTCTTGGGTGTCTTTTAAGCAAGGATTGATTTAAGTTGACAGGACAGACTTTCAGAACAGTCATGGTGTCTGCCTGTATTGAGGAGAAAACACAAGTGGGCTTAGGCTATATAGCTACGACATCATAAACCCCAGGAAGTAAAAAACTGAGATTTTAAGGGGCATTTTCTGATGGAAAAAAAAAAAGGCATAGCACATTTCTATGTGACCTGAAAGTTTAGTAAAAGGTATCATGTTCTTCTGCTCCCCAAACCCCTTCTAACAATATTAAAAGCAAGACAACTGATTTTGCAGGACTTTGGACCTTTAAATAGTTCTCGTAGATCATACCTTATGGTTCACACAAAACAATGTAAAAACTAGAAGTGCGTTTCCAGCGCTATCAAGCAAGTTATTGTTGAAAATGTGTGAAACTGTCCTGTCTCAGAATTTTAACAAATCTTTGAAAAACCTCCTGGATTCACATCCAGATTCAGATTTCCATAATAATGTAATCACTTCTTCCATGTGCCATGACCAACATTCATTCATCAGTTTTTGAGTTATCTTGTTGACGAACTAACAAATAAACACTTACAAAAACAGAACCCACTTGGCGGTAGCACTGCTTTAGTTAAGAAAATGTTCTTGAGTGATCTTTTCCAGCCCTCTGTATTACTCACCCACTGATTAATTTTTTCTTTCTGCACGCACAGCTGTTCACTGCAACCTGAGCCAAAATGGCATAGACCACCAGATGTGCCCAGAGGACCTAACATCACAGCTGGAGGAGGAGGAGGAGTCCGTGGACGCGGGGGCTGTACTGCTGGACGATGACAGCCCTACCTACCAGGACATCAGCCCACCTATGTACCATCGCCGCTCGCCGCCACATCGCTCTGTCTCAGAGTCTGAGCTGACTCGGGTAAGAGACTGTAATAAGAAAAGATTTATAGGAAAAAGTGCATCAGTGGAGTGAATTGTACAGATGTGAATCTTTCCCTATGTCATGATACTGTTTGTTTAGACTTCAATTCTGAAGGTGACAATTCATTTTAGAGATGGTTTTCAGATCAGACTGATTCACAGATATTTGTGAAAGCTCTTTTTGTTACACCAGCATGAAAGGTGACCAAAAGCTCTGTTTTATAAAGCAAAAAAGAAAATCATAAAAAGTGGAGATTGGAGGCTTGTGCCCATTGGTGATGATATGTGGAACAGGCTGATGAGGTGCTACAACGACATTATATGAATATGATTAAGGAGTGCGTTGTGATTTTGGCTTGGTGTATATAAGTTGTGCCTTTAGCAAAATAGTCTGAAAACCACTGGTCTATGGTATGGCCCAAACAGCCCAGTTTGAAATGTACTATGTCTACTGTGTCTACAATTGGTCTGATGGTCACCAGAAGAGCTGATGCCCGCTCTTTTTAGGTTTCCAGGGTGCTTTAGTTTGTGATGTCGTTTGTGTATGTAAGGACTCTTGGATTATTATCATGCTCTTAGTGAGTTACAGTTGTTCCTTTATTGTTTAAGCTCTTGTGCTTTGTCTTCTGCATGTTCCTGTCTGTTTGTCAAAGCACTTTGTAAGCCTATCAGTTTAAGTGCTATACAAATAAATGTATTATTTTTTATAACTTTGAATGCAATCCCCAAAACAATTGAAATTGAAACAGTGCTATTTGGGATGAAATCATGTTTGATCTGACCCCTGAAAGCCAATTTTAGCTACAGTCAAAACATGATGGAAAACACGCCAGCCCCGGAAAGCAGAAGGCTAAATATCTTTCCTGCCCCATGTCACTGACATTGGTGCATGTGATATGGACTGATCTTTTTAAGGTAAAACAAGGAATTTAGAGGTGTGGGTTAGCTGGTAATTGGCTAGTGTTTGGTTGACACTTGGCTGGAAGAGAAAAAGTAAAATGGCCACATCTGCATGTTAGTCAGACCTAAATATTTATATTACTACCTTGTTTTAAAATCTGGCCCTTGTAAAAATGTAGTCGATGACCTCTGGTGTAGGGGATTGCATAACTGTAGACAATTTTTACGTACAGTACTTGATACAGTACTTAATAAAGTTAAAATTAACAATTGGGAATGCACACTATTATTAGTGAAATATAGATATTGGTTGATTGGTAAATCAGTTGAGTATCAGTATCGGCAGTCATCAAAAAGTTTGCAGTTATTTATAGCTGATATGTTGGCCATACAATCTGCTATGAATACCACCTATAATGAAATCACCTGTAATACTGGCAGAATGTACAATGTACCATAATGGTTTACCTACATATCGTCCACTTTTATAAATCAAAAGTGTCATTTCAAGAATAAAACGTTTTTTTTCTTCATTTATTGACTTTGGGAATACTGGCATATCAGTCATCGGCAAAAGTCCAATATAGTGCATCCCTATTTATAATGATTTCAGAGTTGATTATTGTTACATTATTATTCTTGTATTTTCTCTTGTTATAACCAACAAATGCGAGCATGCCCACTATAGTTTGTTACTTATGTTCAAACCAGGAAGTCACTTGAAGGGCCTGTTCGTATTTTCTTACCTGAAGAAGACTTTCACTCTGACCTGAACTGATTCTTTCTGTGGTCGAGTGGCAGTCTGAGTACAGACACTTCTCGTCACAAGCTTCAGTTGAGACCCTGTCTTGCAGAAACAAATCAACCACCCACCTAACGTGAAATAATCCTCCATATTTAACTTTATCTTTTAGGAACAAAGAAAGTTTTGTGGGAGTAAACAAAAGAGATGTGCTGTCGTTTGAGGCTGTTTCTGCTCCTCTTCACTGTTGCTGATGAAAGATCAAAGAAACCGTCAGCAGCCATGCAGAGAAGACTTCCTCTCCAGAAATAGACCAGGGGTAGGACAGTGGGAGGGGTGATGTTTCCTGACACACACTCACGCTTTCATATTCTCTCTTCTCGGCATAAAATCACTGGTAATCAGCTGTCAGTCAAACGTGTACTTTGAGTCAGACAGTCCTCTGTGTAAACTCGGGATGAGCTTTTGATATACCAGACAGACAAGCAGGGCCCAGTTAACACAAACACACACTCACAGTCCACATGCACGCAGAGGGGGGGATTTTAGTCATTTGGAGGTCCCTTGCAAAGACCAACATGAGGCCCTCCCCATTTGGCCAACAGCATGTAAACTACATAGTTTGGAGTCTTTTAAGGAACTGTTGAAATACCAAAACTTAAAGTTATGCAGTCTTGATTTAACCACAACAGCAAGAACACTGATGACATAGCACAAACACAGTGGTGGACAAAAGTTTTCAGACACCTTTAAAATTTCACACAATGCCAAATACTATCATAAAATATTCACAGAAAAATCTTTTTTGTGTCTCTAAAGGTGTGGTTGCATCAGACAGAAACAAGCAAATACATTTTTTTTTTTATTGTTAACAAGAAAAGATAAAAGTAAAATCCCTGATCTTCTCAAAAAATACGAGAGGATGTGTTCAAAACTGATCAAAAAACAAATAAACCACTACATCATCAAATTAATATTTAATATTCCTGCCATTAGCACACTCACAGAAAAAAACTCAGATCTAAGTGAGAGTATTTTTCCAATTTTAAGACAAAAAATATCTCAAAAATCTCATGTCTGAATTAAGATCTTATTTGAAGATATAAAAACTAAAAATAAGACCTGAGTTGCTTGTAATAATAAGTAAAATCATCAGCCAAGAAGACCAAATAAATTTAACATGAGCAGATATTGAACCTTTATTTATACCCTCACTGAGTCATTTTTGCCTTTCATTCCTTAAAGTAAGACATTTATCTTGACTGGTTGAGTGAATGTGGATTAGAGAAAATGTTTTGGATATTGGACATTTGGATATTGACTTGAAAATAGACAGACACACTTGCCTAGATCTGAGTTTTTGCAGTTCTGTAGAGCTCTTATCCTGGCTGGCATGTTCTCCATAAGCCTTCCACACTGTTGAGGGGTAACCTTTTCCCATTCTTCCTAAATTACTCCTTTAATTCTTCCAAATTCTTTGGTTTACACTTTACAACAGACTTTTTGACCCTGTCTAAGTTGTTAAGATGGGTGGTGAAGTGATGTTCACAGCTTTCAAAACATTTTCTTTGGTTGACTTCAAATTATCCAAGAAATAAAGACAGTAGTTTACATATTAGCAAATACACCTGATGGAGTGTAGCTTTTGTCTGAACGTGCTCCCTGACTCAAATAAGAAAGTTTGCACTGAGGCAGGTAGACCATAGCGATGCTTCATGTCTCGGGAGAAGTGGGTTGGGGCTGCACTGTAAAACCACAGAAGAGTTGGCAATGGTGGACAAGTGGCTGAGTCAGGTCGGGAACTTGACCTACCTGTCCAATCATTCCTGACTTCTTTCTGAATTTGGCTGCTCACCTATATTGACTTTATCATGAGGCCCTATTCGCCTGATGGTAAAGCCACTTTTGCATACTCACAATTAGAGGAAAAAGATGCTCTCTGCTCAGCCTGTATTGACTTATACTGTAACTTCCTGTGGTTTCAAATTCCCTCAAGTATCTGTAACATAGCCGTCTATCTTTGCTGTGTGGTTTTTGCAAACACCATCATGTAACCTTACACCACATCATCGCTCTGTTTGAAGCAGCAGTTTGGTCTGAATTGCATTAGAGACCTGGAGGTAGTTCTGTACTCAATGAAATAATCAAACAGACTGAAATAATTTAAGCTCTTTGTTAGTGTGTTGTCTCTGGATTGCAGTTGAGGGGAAGTTTTTCTTTGTAGGGGAATATTCTGAAGATCAAGAGGAAAAATACTTCACATGGATGGAGCGGTAATGTGTCTTATAATGAAACGCAGCTATGAAAGAGATGGTAACTTTCATTAGTGATTGAACTTCAAGACCTGGAGGTTATGCTTACAGAATCAGAAAATTCAGCTCGAGTGTTAAGAGTTAAAAGAACCAAAGAGTTACAGGGTGTACAGTTATTTTTTTCTCATTTTAACAAGTCAGAACTAATTTGTACAGCAGATATTATCTTCACCATCAACTTTATACAAAGACGGAGGGAGCAAAAGCTGCCTGGAAGCAAAGAGCTCAAGATTTAGGTAGAACTCCCTGTGCCGATCAGCCAAAGTATAATTTGTCAACCCCACACCCACCATGTTAACAGATGGAACATGAGACAAAGTATAGCGAAAAGGTGCAGGTTATTTTATTATTATTTTTTTCCCTATGGATTCTGCTGTCAAAGTTGGTTATTATCATGCTGATTTATGTCCAAAATTTCCTGTGATCATGGGAAATGATCCAAATTTCCTTGTATATAAGCTCCATCTCCGTGATTTTTTGGCTTAACGTTTCTTTTGTTGGGAGGAGGTTTGGGCATTTCTTTCATCTAGTTGATTACAACAGTTATTCCCCTTAAACTGATATGGAGTAAAGGCCCCTGCTCACATACAACCTCCCACCATTCCAAAATAAAGGCACAAAATACAAAATGTATTATTACAGAAGAGGCCATGTAGTGTATGCCTGGCACAAAATATTTTGTCGCGATGCACAAAAGTCTTCTCTAATTTCCACCTGACGCAGGTGTCATTTATAAGCCCCATGCTCATGCTGTTTGAATAGCAAACGATTGTGCGTGATATATGTAGTTTAAACAAATGAATGTCAGCTATAATTTTGCTCACAGGCAATAATAAAGACAATCCTGTGTTTTACATGTGCTGTAGAGAACAGAGCAAATGAGAAAATGCATTGCTTAAAGCCAACAGTAATCTAATGTACATAAACATGTCTATAACATAAACCTGCCTGATCCTGTGGTTTTAAATTTAGGTTTTAATGATTGACGTTTTGCTGTTGTGCTCATATGGAGGATTTGACTCGTCTTTTTGATCATTTCAGTTTGATCTGAGCATTTCTATATTTTGTACAGTGTTCTGTGTGATCTTTGAGTTGAGCTGCATAATTTATGACAAGAAATGTAAAAATTCATCCAAGTTCAGACCAAACAATGAAACCCACTGTGATTAAAAAGAACAAGAGCTGACACTCAGTTATTTTCTGTTATGCCCAAAACACACCCATGTATAATCTAGGCACATAGTCTGTTCTCTTTGCTCCCTGCAACTGGCTTTGTGCTGAGAATTTGCATCATCAAAATAGTAAAATATAGACGCCCCACGCCCAAACCACTGTGTGCCACCACATGCTTTTAGACAATGCATTTCTCAGTGTCAGAATTGGGCCTGAGGTCTGAAATGACCAGTGTTCACTTGCTAAATGGGTTTAAAAGTATAATTTTGTATTTTAAACATATTCTAACTGGGTGACCACATTTTATTTCTCAGTGACTCTGTATGTCAAGAGAACTTTTAGTAATAATCTGCAGGCAAATTGTCCAAATAGATAAATCTAGGGCTTAGTCTATGATTGTTAGTAAGAGAGACAAGCTAACCTTTAGCAATGTGGGGAGAGTTTTTTCAGTCATACTCTTTTTCAGTTCACTGGGTTAACCATCCAACTAAATGGACAAAGTTACAGTGAATGGACAAGCTCAAGGGAAATAAAGTAATTGATGTATATTCATTTGTACAAGTCATGTTCAGGACATTGATCGCTGGGATTTTTCAGATGTTTTTGTATAAAGGACTGACATAATGCCCAGTGTAATGGTTTTAAAAGTAACTTAACTTCAGGCTCTCATTTGTGTGGTTCTGTTTTTTCATTGTCCCTTGAGATGTTTAAAATGTTAAATGTCTTCGTAATTAAAAGGTCAAAAATACACATCAGATGCAGTGTTAATGATAACCTAATGAAACATATGGTATGAAATTTTCTGTCTTTAACATCAGTCCTAATTATAACAACTATACACTTATCCTACATTCCATTAACCTCTGAACTCAGATGTGAGAAGTGGGAATTACGTCACATCCCAGCAACGGGCTGGAAACAAGAGGGGTGTTCCCAGCGGTCTATCTAAAGTACAACTCAAACAATCCGACTTCCAAGATACAATGTAATGCATCATTAACCCTGATATACTCTGTATCTGCATCATGGGGCCCATGTCGTCTTGAGCGTTTAAACTCGTGCACTGGTGTGTTCATGTTGTTCTGCAATACTCTTCCGAAATGCTAGTCAGCTTTGTGATTTGTCTGCTGGTTTTGACAAAAGAAACTATGTCGACGGCAGCAGGGGAACTAATGTCAGAGTAAAGAGTAAAAAAATGCAGCAGTTCACAACAATGCAGTTATTGCAGAAAAGAAAAGAGATAAGACATCTGAGGAATTGAAGATCATGACAGCTGAATCAACAAGGGCAGAGAACAGGGATTTTACACTTATTTGGCCACTGAATGAGGACACACACGTCTTATGTGTAGGCATGTACACTTAATTAGTTTGGTCAGCCTTTGCAGCCATTTAATAATTTTATAATACACAAAATTATGCCTGAGACTGATGGTAACCTGATGGTGTGCAGCAGTTCAGTCACAGGGCTTGTGATCTGTGTTGATTTAAAGGCAAGTCACATTTTGGGGGATGTACATATCAAGCTATGAGCACAGTCCTCTGTGTCAGGGTAGGACTAAGAAGACCTAAAGTGAAGGTTTGAAGCAGAAGCATAAATCACCCTTTTACAGACACCAGTTAACACAGTCACTCTTTACACCATAACACCAAGCCAGCAGAAAAGTCATTAAACACAGCTTTACAAGCCATGGGCTACCATAAACAACTATATTCTCACAGTGAACTGAACTCTTATTGCTGGATGAGCATAAACTCTTTGTTAATTATTCAACAAAGTGTTTAATTAGTGTTATAAGAATGTAAATCACCATAAGCACTGCTTCTGCCTCTATTTAAACAGCCATAAAGGCCGATGTGTTGCTTTAAGGAGTTTCTTGAGTGACGATAATTTATTGGATGTTTTGCGTTCCTATACTGCATCCTACGTTAAAATGAGAAAGTTTCTCCCTTTGTTAGGTACCTAAATCACACCTAAACACCATATACTTAGAAGGGACGGGAGTTTATTGTAAAATCAGAACCTGAGCACTTTTGTTTCTTTATGACCGAGTAGTCATGGCTCAATTTGATGCCTATGGTTGCTTGCCAGTACCCGCTTTATGACATATTGTAACCTAAAACGATGTGTGTGTGGTGCATATGCAGTAAAATATTAATAAATCAAGGAGTCTTGAACAAGTACTCAAGTCCTCGTACCCGTCCCTAACATCTACAGCATCTTTTTGCCACTAGTATGTGTGTGCAACTGCTATGTTGTATTTGTTACATCTACACAAAACTGGCTTGTGTTTAAGTCAAATATTGGTGGAAATCAACAGATGAAAGCAACTGAATAATCTCTTACTACTTCATAAATTAACTTTATTTTGAGATGATTGTTTGTGACATGCGTAGACTTTTATTCCAGGCTAAACAGGCTTGGGGCCATTTTCAACTCAAAGAGAGCACAGAATAAAAGTAGAAAAAAATAAAAATGATTTTATTTTGGCTCGGTATGGTATCAGTCACACTCACATCACTAAGCCTAAAAAATGTGCTTAAAATCAGGCTATAAAAGTATTATACTTTGGTAATATATCCTGCTTTCATTGAATTAATTTGTTTACTTACATCTGACCTAATTATTGATATCATATTCTAAATATTTAAAAGATATTTAAGAGATTTAAAAGTTTACAGATGAAAAAAACAAAACAATTATTTCAGTATAAATGGAAAGTAGTTTTATTTGTCTTTGAAATTGGTACAAGCTGTGATATGGCAATGGTGAGCAGCAACACTGATTTTTATGCATTACTTTTTTCTGCACATTGTCAAATACTCACAATCAAATTAATGAGCACAAACAAAAATTTGCTTTTCATAATGTAGCCATAAAAGTAACATATCAAATAACATTGATATTATTCACAACTTTTTTATTCTTGAGAATTAAACCAACATTAGTTCCAATCATACACATCAAATATTCATGGTTTTCTAATCATTAAATATAATTTAAATCAAATATTTTTGTCATTATGTCACTGTGTTTTTAGATTAAAAACAAAAGATTTTTTTTCTCAGTATACTACATGCAAAGTAGATTTTTTATGTTAAGTTATCATAGTCTGAGATATGTCAGCAATTAATAGCAACACTGGTTTTAATGCATTATTATGTTTTGTGCAGCATCAAATACTCACACTCATTTTAATGTGGTTAAAATAACACCATCTGGTGGAGAGAAGAGAAAATGCTTAATTCTGAGGCAAAACCCCAGACTGATACCCAGATATAACAAATGCACAGTTTTTGCTTTAATGGAATCAGACCAAAAATTGCATTTTTACTGAGTGTCCTTGCACATTTTTGTGCTCAACAGCCTGTGTAACACTTGTTTGTACACAGTGTAGCTTAGACTTACCGTAGGGCTCGAGCTGGAGACGACAAGATCAAATAAACAAAGCTTGTCATAATTCATGCCATATGCATGAACAAAGCCAATATGATAAAAAACAGAGATGGAGAAGCATCTAAACTGTGCACAACCATCCCCAAGGGTTTAAATAAACTAAATATTGTGATGTTTAGTTTCAGCTTCAAATAGAATAGTCAACTTTTAAGCATTTATTTGAAACATTTGTTTCCTGCTATTGTCATCAGAGAACCAAACATTCAGAGATTTTCAGTGTTTTTCTAAATGGTAAATTGGAGTATACAAAAGAAAATGAAGGCTGTTTTTATAACGACACAAAAAAATATACACAAGTTCAGACTCTTTATTTGATAATTGACCAATTAAAAAGTTTAAGGACCTGCTGTAGAAAGCTTTCTCTTGTTCATGTCAGCCAGTGTGTCTATTTTTGGATTACAGCTTAGTCTTCAGGGCAATATTTAAAACATGAGGCATGAAACAGCCATTTAGACTCAGTGGGTGACTGTAATGACCGTGAAAATTCTTTAATTTCAGCCGTAATCAATACCGTGCCCAAAGTGAATATGTCTTATTTGGCGTTAATGCACCCTGCAGTGCATTATGGACTGTTCTGAACCCCGGGGTCAGGGTCTGTTTAAGGGTCTAATGTACTGTGTTTGATGTGCCTGAGTGAAGTTCACAGAGGCTCTTTAATGTGATGGCCTATTAATTTAACCAACATGGCATGTTACTCTGTCAGGAGATACATGACTCTGTGGAATCACACAAGCGCATTAATCTTAGTTCCAGCTCTATTCCTGGATGTACAGATTAATTAATACGGGGAATTTCATCTCCTGCCAGCTCGGGCACACTGAGGAAGTCAGGAAGAGGGAGAGGGATACTGGGGTAAAGAAAAGAGAGAGGAGGTGAGACAGAGTGGAAGAAGAAAGCATGAAGTGGTAAGGCAAAAGTAAAGAAAGCAAGGTAACATGAGGAAGGAAGAAAGGAGGGAATGAAGAAGGTAGCAAAGACAAAGAGGAAGACGCTGTAACTCCACCAACTTGACATTAATGATGGAAGTCCTCCTCACAGCACTTTTCTGTCCAGTCACACTTGCTCAAAAAGTGGCTGCAGTATTTGATTCAGACACTAGAGATCAGTATATAACAGCAAATCTGACTGCAGAAGGTAAGGTCAACAAGCTCAATGTAAAGTGAAAATCTCTATGAATGCATCCTGTGGTGAAAAAACAATCAATCTGGTTTTGGTGCCAAAATTCCTATGGGATCAAAATGTTTAGAGTGGTGCATTTTTAGAAAAAAAGAAATGTTTTGTGGGGATAATGAACTTGAGCATGAAGAATTGCTCTAGGTTTAAAGCTCAATCAATCAATCAATCAGCCAGCCTTTATTTGTATTGCACTTTTAATGCAAGTAAGAACGAAGTACAAAGTGCAGAACATGGCCAGAAACGACAAGAGAACATGCAAGACAAACATAAATTGAATTAATGCAAACAAACCCATATTTAATAAAAAAAAGAAGGAAAATAACTTTACTAAATACCTTGATTAAACAGAAGTGCAGGAGTTGAAGACTTCCATCATGAGGTCATAATGAGAAAACACTGGAGATAATGTTTAAATACCAAAGCTATAAAAAAAAATAAGAGCTATAATTAAACAAAAATAATAGTAATAACCAACACATTAATAAGAAAGTAAAGTAAATGAAAAGAGGAAGAGGAATGTTCAATCTGATAAACCACATCATTTAAGCATTGAAAAGAATAGAAAACCATGTAATTGCTCCAAGATATCAACATTTGTCTTAAGTTTGGGAAAACGTTCTTTCTCTTTTAATCTTTAACTGAAAAACCAAAAGTAAATATTAAAGAAAATCCCAAAGACATACTAAAGCAACTTCTAAAACTGTATTCAGACAGAAGTTTTTTGATCTCCTTTTATCTTTTGAAACCAGGACAGAAATGCTTCAGATTGTCAGAATATTGTCTCATAAAGATAGATGACACATCTAGCTTCTTTGAAATTACCCTGTCTCCATCTCATATCTATATAACAACTGAGCGTGTCTCTTCCTTGAACTCATATTGTCTGAAATTTCAAAACATGATTGAACAATGAATATGTGAGGCATGTTTTCTTCAACAAACAATACAGCAGCTAATGAAGGCTGCATGCTCGACAGCTGTAATGGCTCCGAACAAAAGCTTACTGCTCTTGTGCTGTCAAAGACCTATTGAATATTTGTTCCGCCCTTGCTCTTATTTCTTCTCAATAGATGAACTCTGCGCACTTCTTTTTGTCTGGGGAAATATGTGGAGGTAGAGGTTTAATTTTGGTTGTTTCTGTGGAGTAAACAAAAGCCTGAAAAACTGTGAAAACTGTTTTGTTACATCAGAAAGTTTTTGTGGACACATCTGATACAAGACTCACCTATTCAGGATTCTAGGCTTTTCAAGAGCAATTATCATCATTATTCCCATTATTATGTCTCTTCATTGAGTTTGCATTTCATCATGTTTTCATTTTGGTGTAAGGTTTAAGATGTTTCTTTTATAGACTTTGTCTTGTGTCATTAGTGATTGGATTTTTCGGTCTATGTGGGAATAACAGCCTGAAAGAGAAGACCAGATTCCCTAAGGACAGGTTGTGGCGTTCCTCAGGGCTCAGTTCGAGGGCCCATTGTTGTTAATATTTACAAGGCAACACAAGCTCAGATTCCAAAATTATACATAATCTTTAAACTCACTGCACACATTTGCACATATTTACAAGAGCTGTTGCCTCGCTGCAAGAAGGCTGCTGGACTCCCCAGGTAAGAGTTTGCATGTTTTCCCTGTGCATGTGCGGGGTTTCTCCAGGTATTGTAGGTTTTATCCCACAGACACATGCTCTTTAGGTTGCTGCCTGACTCTAATCCCTAAGGTGTCGGGGTATGTGTGAATTGTTGTTTGTGTGTCAGCCCTGTGATTGGCTGGCAACCTGTCCAGGGCATACCTTGCTTGATGCCCGATGTCAGCTGGAGATGCTAAGCCCTCTGCCCTGCCCCAAAGGGCCTGGAGTTATCGATAGATGGATAGGCGGCCATTGCACTGAAGCTGCCTGAAGATGGACTGTCAGTTGTTGCTATCATAGTTGTTACATCTATGGATGGACTATTTCAGTCTGGATTAATTTTTTGATTAAACTGTCTTTAAAGTGGACATGTAGGGGCCTAGCGGTTATGTATGTCTTGAGCTGAGGTTGCTTTGGTTCAGGTTTGGCTAGTGACCCCCCAACCCCTTATTAGAAGAGTAACAAAATATTAATACACCAATATATTACGGTATCTTGTGGCACAATTCTGTGCAATATTGTGATATTTTATCATTCAATAATTTGAAGAAATTCAGGACATTTGTTTTGTATATTTCAGTTCATCCTCTAGTTCGTGGCAGAAATTTGACTCCCAGTCTCTGTGTCACATATATACTTATTATTTCTGTCAAGGGACACACAAAGATTTAAAGTGCTGCAGGGACCTACTTATATATATCACTGATTAGAAACTGTGTTTTAATGCACACAACACTGTAGGTTCTTAATGCTATTAAAATTAAATGAAAATACTTTTTAGTGAAAAATCAGGACGATTGCCCTGGTTATAGAGTTGCAATACACTATGATATATTTCAATTTATTGTCTGGGATGCTACAGTACACTTAGCCCTGGGTTCAGTATGTAACTCACTTTTTGCTCACAATTTTTGGTTTGGTCTTGGCAACTTGGCCTATTTTCCATTTTGGGGTGTTTTATTCATTTTTTTCCCAAGACTTGCAAGGGCTTATAATTTTATTTTTATGCCTAATTTGTCTTCCAAAAAAACATTTTCATAAACATCCTTGATACAAGTTTATAACATAAAAATAAAAAAAATGTTGAAAAAAAAAACCTTTCAAGAGCTTTTTATTCCCAGGTAATTAATAACAAAAAAGGACCTACTGTAATAAATAAAGTTATCAGACGAACACATAATTTTATTGATTTTATATTTGAACACGCCATGATGACGTCTGTCTTAATTGTCTAATTGCCATTTTTGTATGCCGTCACCGAACACATCAAAATATAACAATCAATTCCCGTTTGTTAAGGATCTTAAAGTTTGTGTCCAGTTGTCATTCTGGGGACTTCAGCAAAGATTTAAAAATGGCTTACAAGTTTTAACCAACATGATTTTGGACAAAGTCTGGATGTGCTTTTCATGGCAGTTTCCAGCAGATAAAGATAGATTATGTAGCTGCAGGGCCTAGGTAGTATAATTGAATGCACAATGCTGATGTGCTTGGAGTTTTTGTTTCCCTCCTGCAAAAACGTGAGGAAAGTTTTTGTATCAGTAGTTCAAGACTGCTGTCATGTAACAGGGCCCACGAGGCTCCATTGCCACATTGATGAGCTCAAACTTTATGATTTTAGATTGTTTGTATTTCAAATCTTGTCTCCTACTTGACCATGGAGAAGAAAATAGAAGGTCCCTCATATTTCAAGTCAAACCACAATTCACGCGGGCGTATTGAACCGTGAGCGTTGCACTAAACAGTTCATTATGAGAACTGTTGCATCTCTAATATCATGATATATGGTATTGTCACTCATGCATCACGATACATGTCAAATTAAGATATTCTTGCCAATACATCCCTACCCCTTGTCTTACCTAATTATCTCTTCCCTCCAGTTTCTGGTTCTATTTGCTGTCCCAAAGCTGTAATAAAGGCATGAAAGTCAAAAGTAAATCTAGAGAAAAAAAGTCCTGAGAAAATGATATTGGTTGTGTGGACCTTCCCAATAAATGTGAAATGTCATACCAGTTTCTTTCCTATTGCACTGGGGCTGTTTTGTGGCTAGTTTGGAAATAAATACAGGAAATTATCGGAAAAGCGCTGTCGTTATACATGCTAATTGCTGCTGCAGTTAACATTTTAATTGAGTGTGAAGCTATTTGACCCTGCAATCAGACTATAAAAATGAAAATCTGAACACATTTCTCCTCAGGAAAAAACCCCCAAAACAACTCCATGCTGACAAATCTGCTCCCTCAGTCACTTGGCGTATGCTCTCGAACACCTCATGGTGCTTTTAATTCCCAGCTCTTTTTGTATTCCAATATTGTCTCCACAAAGGAGGGGTTGTCTTGAGGGGGGGGTCATGTGATTGCCTCTTGATTAATTTAGCCGAGTGCATTCACATTGGATCTTTAAATGCTTATCAGTGTTGGTGTGATTACATGCTTCATTATGTAAGTAATAGTTTTCCACTGTGAGCTGTTAATGCCCGAGTGCAAGAATGTTTATTTCCTACTCTGGTTCATGCTTCGATTGTGCATTTTCTCCCCCTCATGGGTTGTATGCTTTAGCGTTTTAATTTTTGAGGTCGTCCTTGCTCTGTTGCTAAGGTAACATGGAGGATACAAGGGGTTGGGGGGCTGTGGTGGGCTTTCAGTTATCAATTAAAGCCAAGGACGACTGTGCTTATATAGAATTGGCACACATGATGATCGGATGCTTTGTGTGTGATCATACTTGTATGTTTCTGCAGGAAAATGTATGCGACTATGCTTCTATTTTATCCCTCGTAGAAATAAACTAGGCTTCTCCTCGCCTCTCACCCCCTCCGCTGTCACTCAAATCTCTTAATTGGCCCGGAGTCTCTCTGCGCAGCTCTTTGAGCATGATTCTGCTCCTGTTTTTCCTCCTCTCTGCTGTTTTTCTTTCTCTTCCTGCCGCCCTTTTTGGCTTCGGAGAGGGCACCAACTCACCTACTGTGCCAGATCCTTGGAAACACAGCAACAGGGGTTAAATCAGTGGCGAATGTAAAACACAGATGGTCATTGACTCACAAATGGGTTCATGGAAAACGCGGGTCCACACTGTCTGGATCTTATTTTTCCTCCTTCTCTCCCTTGTTATTCTGCTGCCTCATCTGTCAGTGCAGCTAGTTCTTCACTCCTAAACTCTTCTCCTCGATCCAGGCCTCCCTCTTGCTCTCTTTCGTCGCCTCGGGCTCCCAGTCGGGCTCCCAGTCGGGGTTAATTAGCATCGAGCCGAGCTGTGGTTAATGGTTAATGTGTCTTCTCTTTTTGCGATACCTCTCCCTCCTCTCCCTGCAGATTGAGAGCCTCACCTACCTTGCCTATACCCGCACCTCTTCTGGCTGTCACTTTGCCTACCAGCCAACAACACCAAAAAAAAATACAGGATCTACATCTGTCTGAATGTCTCCTCCCTCTCCAAGATGGTAGAAATGAGTGGGAGGGAGCGAGCGAGGTAGTGCTGGGTAATAAGAAACAGGTGATAGAGTGAGGGGGGGGACGGAGATAGTGAAGATGAGATGTGAGGGTAGGAAGTGAGAAAGACAATGTGATAGATCTGACAGGAGCCGGTGCAAGATTGAATACGAGGGAGCGATGAGAGATGATGGTGGAGTGAGGGGGAGGGAAAGAAGAGGAGAAAAATCTGCCACTACCTGTTATTTTTCTGGTGGTAAGAGAGGTAGTAGAGGCCTCCATTGCTATGCCAAACCACACGGCAGCAAGACAGGAGAGAGGAGAGGGGAGCAGCAGGCTGGAGTGGAGGGAGTGGACGTGAAATTTTAATCACCTCTCTCTGTGTTTGTAATTTTAGTAGCCCCTCAATCAAAATCAAAAGCGTTGCCAGCACTTTCAAGAGGGATACTTTGGCAGGCAATTGAGCTGCCTGCCGCTGAAGGATTTGAAGAAGAGCAGAATCTTACAACCATAGTACAGTATAATACAGATGTGTGTGCTCAAGTATTCTCACTGTAAAGGTAGGCCTTTAACTCACTGAGTTTTATCATGAGTTCCACCTAGCTGTTGGTAGTCACTCTTTGTACACGTTCATGCACAACACCGAACTCTGTAAAGGCCCCTTTTAGCCCTTTTTAGACTGCTTACTCAGTGTGGGATATTTTTGCAAATCTGTTAATTAGTTTGTTTTATTTTCCCCTGTAGGGAAATTGGGATGTGGCAGGAATCACAGACATTTGGCAACAAAATACAATGTCAAGATCATTAAGTAACAGCACGTGAACGTCACTAGAAACTCAAACACTGCACTCACACAGAGGAAAAAGGCAAAGGAAACCTTGTAGTGATGGACAGGCAGGTGGGTCTAGACCAGCTAGACCTATTTAACTGTTTCTCATTGTTCATTTAAAAATGTGACCGCTTGTGGAACAAAAGAAAATTGGATCTGTTTTTGGTGAACAGAGGTGCACAATAACGCTGCCTGGAGGGCAACAGTGTAAATGAAGGGGCAACGGGCTGTCTCTGATCACCATCACCATCACCATCATTCACACAATGCTGAATGCCTTTTTTCATGATCTCTGTTTATAAATGCAGTCCATATTTGCAAATGGGACAGTTGACAGTTTACTGTACATCATTGCAATTTTTATGCTTATTTCACAAGTAAAAAACAATTCAATACAGATGTTTCAGGATGGATATTACTTATGGTAACAAAAGGGTTGTAAGTCATACTCAGCTGTCCTTGTTGCTTATTTTTCTGCTCCCAACACCAAACTCATTATGGGCTGCTTGAGCCCCTTTTACATTGTCTAAACAGAACACGATATCCCATTAGGTCCTATTGGCGTTGTAAAACACTGTATAATGCAAATGTTAATGTTCAGTTTTACACAAAGTAATAGTAGGGTAGTGACTTTTTCTGATTTTTGTCATTAGAACCATAATTGGCATTTCATAGTGACTTATGTTTCACTTTCACGAAACTCCTTATATAAGCCTATTAAGCCCATTTCAAATTGCGTGCCCATCAGGATGCTAACACCTATTGAGCCTTGTCTGCCCCGTAAGAAACTCTACAATCCGAATGTTTATGAACATGTACACATAGTAGTGGAGGTACTGTGGTTTCATTGAATGTTGACATTATAATCTTACTTGGCATCTTATTGTTACTTCTTTTTATTGTACAACATGAAGCTCCTTATATTAGCCTGTTCAGCCCCTTTTACATTTCATGCTGTGATCAGGATATTATCACGTGGCTATGTAAAACACTGTACAGTTAAATTTTTGCTTTTACACACAGTAATGGTAGGGCTGTAACTTCCTCTATTTTCTTTTTTTTATTTTAAATCATACAGCACTTAGCTGTTTTTTATCATTTTGTTTCTTTTCATAAGCAACACCAAACTCCTTCTGGGCCCCTTTAGCCCCTTTTACATTGTCTGCTCAATGTAAAAGGGGCTAAAGATGACATTTTAAATTAAGGAAGTATTAAGCCACACATTGAGCATAGCTAGTCAAGTAAAACACTTAACAATTCAAATGTGAATGTTCAGTTCTGCACAAAGTGATGGTAGCACCAATCTCAGCACCAGCGCCTTTTACAATGTCTTCTCAAATCAGTACAGTTATGCCCATTGAGCCTTGCCCATCATATAAAATGCAAAGGTGTATGCTCAGATTTACACACAGTTTTAGTAGGACTGTAACTTTTCTTTTCTTTTGTTACAGCACTGGAACAAACCTGTAATGTAAAAGGGGCTTTTGAATCTCATGTTTTCATGTTTTATCTGAAAGAAGTTTCCAGTGCAGACAAGCAGGATGTACAGTGAATAGTTTTTTCTTTCTTTTTGCTAGAGGTTGTGACTGCTTTATCTTTAAATTTACCATATAGAATAGGCTTTTCTTGAGCTAGCCACAGAAATCAACACCTCAGCTTGCAGTTTAGTGCACAAAGATGCAAAACCTACATCCCAAGGCTCTGGCGGCAAGGGGTGCAAACACTTTCAGCTGCGTTACCAACTGCCATCACTAGTGGCAGTGCCCCAGGAATCATCTTGCATCTCCCCAGCTGCCAAACCAACTTCCAAGCATTGTTTGGTCAGGATTTAAACTGTCTACCCTCTGGTCCCCAGCTCAAAATCAGGTGGTGTAAGCATCAACTGAGTTGGTAGACCCCTATTACCTTAAGTTTTTTTGGAAAGGCTACTATATGTCTTTTAGGCCATCGTTTGAAACCAGCTCTTCTTGAAAAGCTTCATATTTTAAAGGCTCTACTGTCTTTCAAATGAGTTCCTTTACATTTTTGCTCAGTAATTGTCTTTTTAAAGTGCAGAACAGCTTTTCTTTGGTTTGGAGAGTTTGTTAGTTCTCCTTTTGTTGTGCCACTATGCAACGCAACATCATTATACACATGGACGCAGCATCCCCGAGTGGGCCATGCCATTTCTTTTCCTCAGTGTGGTGGCAGAGCTGATGGTAAGAGAGTTTAGAGTTCACTACTAAAAGACTTAATAAATAACATGAAAAATGTCTGAGCTTTGGAGCATAATATGAAGAAGACTAAAAAAGCAGTGCTCCATCATTGTGAACAAAGAGCTGACAACAACAAACCCAACGGCAGTTTGACTTTATTGTGTCAGAATCAAGTCACTACTCCACTATTTATTCACAAAGAGTCTGTTTAAATTATGATAAATCAATTTTCAGAATGTTGGTCATCATACTTTTAGACATCCAGATTTCAAAAAGAGAAGTGCTTATGTTTCCATGTCGGAAAGCTTTGTGCATAAAAACATAGTGACATGGTCACTTTCAACTAGACTGTGGATAGCTTTGCTCTGCTCAAGGTAAGACAATAAAGGTCATGTATAGAAGCTTGATCTTTATATGGACCAAAGTGTATGAAGAATTTGCACAATCTTTTTTGCAAGTATTCATGAGTGACCCATTTGTTTGACAAAGTATGAGTTGTCACTTTACACTCTGAAAAACTGCAATGCCTTCCTATATTTTTTGTAACAACAACTGCAAAGCTCCAACCCTGAAAACAAATCAGTCACAACAGCCGCAGTCTACTGGCCTCCACTAAAGCAGAACTCTATTCTTGTCTTGTTTTTATCATGTTTTTTGTTGTGTTTGCACTGCTGGCTGTGTGTTGTTAAACCTGTCAGCAAAAGCTGGTATAAATGTTGCAAGAGACTTTGGAAATGGCTTTCTTTCCCCAGAGAGGAAATTCTTTCTGCTGTTATGATAAGTGCAATTTGCAGAGAAAAAGTAGACAAGGCATTTAAGCAAAATAGCTCTTTCCAATTTGTAATGTTAAATACATCATCCATAATAGTTCCATGAGAGTGTTTGCCCAGACTAACTTCAGAAACATGTTAGTGTGTGACTTACCACAGCATAAGTGTATGAAAATATAGTGTTAGCCTGGAGTTAGACGGTATAAATAACTCATTATTGACCTTCCTGACTTGGACTTATGTTTCTTCCTTCTTAGAAGGATGAATACTTTATCAATCCTTGAAGGAAAACATCAAACAGCAGCCTGTAAATATAATGTGGCAAAATCAGCCAGGTGGAAGGTGTCACATGAATGCACTTTGACCAGTGGGCTGTGCAGTCCTGACTATATATTCTGAGACTGAAAAGTGAAAAGTGGTCGTCCATTAACAGCTTTTACGGACTAATAATACATGTATTACAATTTATTACAATGGTTTGGCAATACATGTAATGGTAATGTGAACAACACAGTGTGGGACTTAAATATATTTCAAAGGTGCATATTGTGAGCAGAAGCATCATGATGATTGGTTGTGTCTCTAAATCAGGTTTTTTGTTTTCTTTCAGCCAGGTTATGTGAAGCTGTCTAAGCCGGTGGCTCTGTGGACCCAGCAGGACGTGTGCAAATGGCTGAAGAAACACTGTCCCAACCAGCACCAGATCTACAGCGACTCTTTCAAACAGCACGACATCACAGGTATACATCTTTACTGATCTATTCTGAGGCCGCTGTAGAAGATGGTCTTCAAACATTCATCTTCATTACAGCTAAACTGTTTGTTTTAACCATTCAATCAGGAAATTGAAGCTCATTAGTACTCAGGGTTTAGCCTCCTCCTGGTTTTGATCTTCTTCCAGATATACTTCTACCTCAAACTTGAGAATACTGGCTGTTCATGATCCTATATGCTTTGAATAGATGATCAATGCTGCAGCAGGTTTCTATTCATGCCTGTTAAAATGTTGTCCTCATTTTTCTTATTATCTCAGTAGCCATGTTCTGGACATGCAGGGAATAAACAAGCAGTCAAAATAAAAAATTGGACTTATCTGTAAAGCCCTTTTAAAATACACTATAGAAACTTCCTCACAAAGGAAACAAATACTGTATTATTGAGCAGGTCATAGAATTATGAACAAAGAAATGGATTGTTTCATACACTTTAGTGGCTATGCAGTGCTATGGTAACTAATTTGATGTCTGTGATCAGGCAGATTCATCTTGTCAATCTCTAATCTACAACGGTTGTGCATGGTCAACACGGGACGGCACACTCTGAGAAGTCACTTCCTGCTGTGTCATGCTGGCATAGAGATTAGCACAGACGCTAACAGCTTCAATAGCAGTTTTGTCAGATCTGGACCACATTCCTGTATTAAATGAAAAACAAATAATAGCTCTGGAAGCATTTCTTGATAGAAAGGATATTATTATATATTATATATTATTATCTGATAATAATATGATGTATGGAGCAATCATCCTGTCACCTGTCAGATATACTTTTGAAAGGTTCAGCCCACACTCATTTTCTTTGGGCTGTTGCCCTTATGGATAAGTGAAATATATCGAAAGGTCCATCTGGTGTGACAGGTTGGTGCTCTGGTTGAGTTGAACTTGACAAAGTTAAAGTTTATTTTAACTAAATCTTAATTTTTAAATTACAATCTGCTAGTATTCTACACTTTTACCAGAATAACTGGCCTAGAGTTATAGAAATAGGGAAAAATGGTAAAGATGTGTATTTTGGTGCTGACTAGAGAGGGCGCTAACTTGAAATGTTTAGGTGTGAATTTGTGCACTTCCCAGGAATCTACTGTACCTTCCTTAAAGGCATGGTTGGTAATCATGGAAAACTAGCATGAAATTGAATGTAGCATCTCCGTCCAGCCCCCCCAGCTCCTCCTAAGCAACACCCCCGCTCACATGCACGAGCGCTGCTGATTCTCGACCGTGTGACTGATTCAACTCAAAAGCAGTCCTCAGCACATTGTTTTTGTTTTGCACTACGTCAAGTCATGTCTCACTCAGCAGTAAGAAAACACTAAAACGTTATTATAGTAAAGTTAAAAATACAAACAAACAAACATGACAAGTGAGTTAGTACTCACAACCCGATGTTGACTCTCGTTTTTGCCCTGGCTTCGTCCAAATTCTTTTGTGTTTCGGCCTTCTCTGCATCAGTCTTTCTTTTCTTGCTCTGTTTAGCAGGAGGAGCAGTTACCACTAATGGGGGTATAGGTAGTTTAGTTTTAAGAACACATTATGCATTGATTGCCATCGGGACATAACGATCGTTTTAATCAGTATAACAAAAAGTGTATCTAAATCTGATTACCAATCCTGCCTTTAAATGTACATTTTTATTCATTTTAAAAACTTGGATCAAGGTCACCTGGTGAGATACTGCATGTGGTTGTTTTCTTTTAGGTTTTTATGGAGTTTGAATAGTTTTGTGAGTTATTCTTCAGATAACTTTGTGCACATACAAAGATAAAGTGTTGCATCCTTTTGGACAAACCAGATTTACAAGATGTGGTTCAAAGTAAAACGTGAATCAATACACGTCCTCTCCTCACTAAGATCTCTCTCACATCCGTCATTTCTCAACCCGATGAAGCCAGATCCCATTTATAACATCCCAGGTGCTGCTCTGCACCCACTGCCTACCACCTGCAGCCCTGCCATCCGGCCTACCCGTCTGTCCATCCCTCCCTTCCCACTGTCAAGCGTCACCCATGACAACAGTCGCCACGTCAATCATTCCCCTAACGAGACTCCTCAAGGTCACCCTCAGCGCTAACGACACACTCCGATTGGCGTAGTAACAGTCGAGCATTAATTGCTGCTCTCTGCCTCTCAGAGCACGACTGATCACATTAATATGTTTGTTTGTTGCCTGTCGAGGACCTTCTCGACTTGCTGACTGTCTGGTCGGCGAGATAAATTGCTCTGCGTTCATGATGAGCGGCGGTATGACTCACAGCTCCCTGTTCCCCCCTCTGATGTATTTGGCCATTATATATTTGTGCTTGGTTCTTTTTTCCCTGGATTTAGCATTCCCTGTTTAATGACCTGAAAATATGATTCTAGTAGCTCTGCAGGTCAAACTGCACATATATCTGTTCAGCAGCACGCAGGTCCTGGAAATCACCCATAGTTTATGCATGTCTTCTGAATTGCTGCAAAATTCCTATATTTTTTTGTCTGATTTTTATCAACATGTAACATTCGATATTGGCTGCAGAATTACATTTTTGAACTTCACTAACTTAAAAACAACACAGAAATATGATTTCTGATGTCATAAAAAATGAATGATTAAAAAGTGTTGGGTAAAAATAACAAAATTAAAACAGTTTTATATGGAAGTAGGACAAAAATTACAATAATACTCTCAAAAGACAAATTATTCCCATAGAGGTAAGATTAAAAACATACCATAAACAGTACTGCATATCCTTATGAAGAGATGTTTAGATCTGTCTCTAATTTAAGTATTAATTAAGTGGTAAATATTGATGGACAACGTAACGTAACAAAGTTAAAAGCAACAAAATGACAAACCACCTGTGAATCACAAACACCTTTAGGGGTGTGTATATCTTACAATATGCTGAGCAAGGTGCTAGTGTATATTACATTTATTTTGTGTACTGTATAGTTAGTTTTTATTTAATAATATTAAGAGCCAACAATGTTACATGCATACAAAATACAGTTTGTCATTAGTGTTTTTTTTAAAGCATGGTTCACGCAACGCTGAAAACATCTACTGTGTTTCTAATAACAGAAATAATAACAACTACAAATGTTTCAAGAGCATAAACCTCTGCCAAGGCATTTCTGGCCAACATTTCCGACAAATTCATCAAAAATTGTTGTAACTTCTTGAGTTAACTTGCTACAGACGGACAGACAAAGAAACAGACAAACACAGGCACAAACTTGTGTAATCTGGAAATAAATGTCCTGAATTTTAATGAATTAATTTAATATTTATATTAGGCTATGCATATCTATACAGCACTGGGATGCAAGATATCAGAATGTGCTGGTTTATAGATATTTTGGACCATAATAACAAACACAGGTTGTTAAGTTAATAGACCATTAGGAAGCCTAATTCAAATGGTTTAATTACAGCAGGACTAACAAGGGAAAATATCATTCATTTACAGGCTAAAACTACAGCATCCAGCTTGTTGAAATAAGAGAAATCCTGTTTTTAAAGGTAGACAGATAGATATGTCAACTTTGATTGAGCCGGACCTCATCATGATAAAAATCTTACCAAATGGTCTACATGATATAGTTCTTGTATAAAAACAACTACTACAGATACAAGGCAAAATAAAGTTTATTTATTTTCAAACTTATTACTGTGACAAACTTTTTTTTTTTTCATCTAATACACAAAATTTATTACAAAAGTATTTTGGATGTTCAAATATCTATCTGTCTATCTTTAAAAACATGATTTCTCTTATTTCAACAAGCTGGATGCTGTAGTTTTAGCCTGTAAATGAATGATATTTTCCCTTGTTAGTCCTGCTGTAATTAAACCATTTGAATTAAGCTTCCTAATGGTCTATTAACTTAACGACCTGTGTTTGTTATTATGGTTTAATTATTTTTGCAGGAACATTCAAAAGAGGGAAGGGTTAACCAAATACGTCTGAGCATACATTACCCACATACACACATGCTCTCCTACCGGCTCAATTAGGTGATAATGACGTGCGAAAAACCTGCGAGTAATTCAGTTTGTCTTCACATGGAGCATTAATTAACAGAAGCCAATTAAAACGGGCAGAGCCGCAGCCATTGGGCTCACAAGGCAATTTGCATCCCAATCAATCTTTGAAATATTATGCAGATATTTTTCTCTGTTCCTACAGCCTATTAGAATAAACAAGCTGGGAAACAAATGATGAATGGAATAATGTAGTGCAACAATCATCCAAAGACAAACAAACAGTGGGCATGAATACATTTATAAGAGTGTGCATGAGAAGATCTGTTTGTTCTGTCTGTTTCATCACAACTCTGACCCTCGAAGATTGGAAATGTAATTATTTAAGCAGGAAAGGGCCTGATTTTGAGGATTTGTGGCTGTGCGATTGATTGAATCTTTAAGATATAATAAAACACGTCCAAACAAGTTATAAGGGTAGGACAAAAGGCTTTATTTATTCATTTATTTTATTAACATTGGTGCTTATTTAATTTAATAAATGCAACCCCTAACACTGAGGAAATTATAGCTTTACAATACGAAACACCCACAGAAATATGCTTTCTTAAATACGTTGTTTGAAATATTTAGTCTGGATGGGGAATTGTTTGTTCCCTTTTTTTGCTGAGATTTCACTAAAATCTGTTCAAAACCCAGAACATTTAGAATAATAGAGATGTTAAGTTACATCATCATCGCTAATATCTTTTTGTACTTTCCTCACCCCTCACCACCCACAAAGTTAATAAAAGGGCAAAGTTAAGATTTTTCTGAATACAAACAGGTGAAAACTAGTGTCTTCAATAAGTATTAGTGTAAAAACAAAGAAATTAGTAGTATATACTGTGTATTTGCCATTGCTATATCCACAAATAATGTAATTAATATTCTAACTCGCATTCTAAGGCTGGCTAATATGGCCTAAAAATCTGCCAGATTTTTCCTTACAAAAGTCAATTTTTCATTTTAATAATTTGATTTCCTCTCAAAAAAACGTAACAACTGTAGCTTTAATTTGAACAAAACATCTTACGAAACTGGACAGAATTTTCCTCTTAGAGTTAGAGTGTGGGCTGTTACTTTGTAATTAAATGTACATTATGTAGTTTGGATGTAGGCAGGCTCATCTACATCAACAATGAAAGTAGAACCATATTCACAAAGCTTGAACAGGGCAAAATGAGTGCCTGATTAAGTCAGGGTAAAATAAATCTTAAATTTTATGTTTTTAATCGCCTTCAACAGAAAAAGTTGAATTAGACAATTAAATCAATATGTTGTCTAGCCCTACCCCATTCAATCATAAAATGATAAAAAAAACAACTTAATTAAATGGCAACTCGTATACCTCTTTCTTTAAGAACTCAAATAAAAGAATTAAGTCCAAAGTGACAGTTTTAAGGTCTAGCAACTTAAAATTTTCTACATTAAACACATTTAACAACACTTACCATAAAAGCCCCCCTGCCCCCCAAAAAAGGCAAAAGCTACCAAAAAAAATAAAGAAACTGTTGTTACACAGCCCACATTAAATTTTTCATTCCTCCCACCTCTGACAGGGAAAGTAGTCAAGCATAGTGCAGAGTTTTGGATTGGCACATACTATGGTCCATCTAGGAGCTCCATGCCATGATTTGGCCAAGACCCTGCCCAGTCAAAAGGCGCCCCCCTTGGGAGTTGCTCTGAACTATTTGGCAAAGACTGGTGCTCACCAGTCTTTGAAATATTAAAGATTTCCAGTTTAACCCAATTTTTCAGTGCTCTCTCTCGCTCTCTTTTGGAGAAATGTTTTTGAGATCATAGAGTTTCTGTATTTTCAACAACACCCATCATTGATATGATGGAGAGTTTAGATTAAGGGTGCTTTCACACCTAACATGATCAAATGAACTCTGGTTCACTCCTTTGGAAAGTTTGGTTTGGGCTGGTGTGAAAGCTCACATGAATTCTGGTGTGAACCAAAGAACCAAACTCTGGTCCTTAAAAAATTGAGGACTTGGTTTGCTTCCATGTGGAACAAACAAGGACCAAGTTAATTGTTGCTTGGATTTGGCTGAATGTCACATCAGAAAAGCTAACGCAAGCATTTTGTGCACGACTGGCCTATGGTCCTCTTGACAGGCTAACGTTTACAAATCCACAGGGGATATATTTATACATCACTCCAGTTAATATGCAAGTGCTACCAAATGCCAGCTAAATGCAGCTTTATCTTAATTTTATGGCTTCTGAATTGCTTCCAGCTGAACAATGTTGTTACTCGATTCCAGTTGTGTATTTTCAGCTCATAATTCAAAGATGGGGGCGGGAGGCTTGATCACACAACATTTGACAGACCTTGGTCCACCTGAATGACCTCAGCGTGAAACCAAACCAGACCAAGTGAAAAGTGAAATAATATTGCAAATTCCCTCCCGAGCCAAATTTTAGGTTTTAAAGCAACCTGTACTCAAGAGGAAGAAATGTATGTTGCCATGTTTTAATACTATAAAGAGAGAGTGTGGAAGTTTGTTTGTGCTGTTTGATTACTTAAAATGAAAAAATACCCGATATTGCTTGTCCAGGATTTGTTTTTGATACCATGGTATAATGCAGGTAATAGAAATGTTTCGATTGTTAAAAGATTTCTGTGTTCTTCAAAGCTTAAAGAAATCAAGTTTTGAGTTTTTGACTATTCCTCCCAACCCTACTTGAGACTACAGTGTTCCTGTGTTGTATTTTCCATCTAACACATCACTTTGAACGCTCGCAACTCTTTTCACCTGCCAGTGGTACTCAATCTCACTTGTCTCTGCGATGTAGTCATCTCTTCATAAACTAGCAAATCAATAAACGCTGTTTATTCCAGATCATAATTCAAACAGGCGTTTGCGTCCTCCCTCCTTTGACATAAAACAGCAGCAAGGGAAATGCATTTTTACTGCGTCTCAGGCCTGCTGCAACATTTTTAATGCAGAATGACTTCAGTATGCAGCAGCTGGCTCCCTGCGAGGCTCCTGAAACATCAGCCAAAGAAATCAATGTTTTCCCATCCTCCCCTTCAGCTGATACTGCCAAGAAAGCCGTACGCTCCCTCAATCTTCACCTCCTACCCCCAGCAGACACAGCGCCCACTTTGACTTTAACACCCAGCTGCCATTAAAAATGCATTAAAGCATATTAGGGCATAATTAGATATTAGTCCCTAATCCGTTGTAATTACAAAGACTGAGCACTTTTGTTGGAAATGTAGCTCAGTGAGATAAATTAGTTAAACACACAATTTCAGATACCTTAGATGTAATCAGTGCATGAGGTGTGATGACATAGGTAATCAAAATCAAGAGGGTGGAGAAGGGAGAGAGATAAAAAGGCTGAGTCGCTATTATGTTATATTTTCTGTCATTACATCACAGCGTGGAAATGCAGATACTCTCCAAAGGCACACTAACAGTAAATTACTTACAGATGTAGAGGCTGGCAGCAGGAGTGGGTTTAAATGAACAGAGCAAGTAAAAATGTGCAAGGACTCACATTTAAAGCCTTTTATGACACTACACAGTGACTAGTCAATATATACAAGCCTCTGTTTTCTATTTTTGATTCCAGTCTTATAGTATAACTTAATTACTTTTAATGACAAAAATCCCACATCAAAAGTTCAGTTAACTGTAAAACTCAATAAGTATCAAGTTAAAAACTGAGACTTCCTCCGGTGATGGTACACCTCTGCGCTGTTTCCAATTCCCAGATGGTCAGAACAGTGATGGGTCCAGAAGAAGAGCTGGGATGGCTTTTGTGGCAGTAAGTTTTTTCAAAGTTCTGTGACAAAGAAAGGCACAGTTACGTTCAAACTAACATTAGTGCCAAATATGGAGAATATTTCTCCTGGCATTCTTCAGATGTAACATTATCAAGTGTGGGATGAACATTAGGCTCCATGACCTTGAGAAACCTGATGGACAAAAAATTATTCTGAAACCCAGTGACCTTTGACTTAAACCCTCCATATCTGAATCAGTTCACAAGACTCACAAGACTCATGGGATGAACATGAAACTCAAAGATCTTGACATTTGAACTCTAATCCTGATTGGTCCATCTTTTAGTTCCAGTGGACATTTGTGCATACTAGTTTGAACAGAATCCCATAAAAAAGTATTGTTTTTACAAGCAAAGGGTAATCTAAGGCCCAAATCTAGTCAGTTAATTCTTGAGCTGGGTTAGACATTTGTGCAAAGATGGAAGAAAATCCACAGAAGCCTTCTTGGACATTTGTGCTAAGGTTATAAAAATCACTGAAAACCTTCCTAAGGTTTTGTGTTTGGAAGCATTGGTTACAAATACCTTTGAAATTTAGTATTTAGATGGGAATGGCCCACATGTTCAGAAAACTGATTGTACATCTGGACATAGGAACCTACAGTTGGACACCCTGGAAGTTAACTGTCAAGAAGCATTATGAGGGTTAAGAAGAAAGGTAAAAATTCTTAAAGGTCCCATGTCCTGCTGTGTTTGACCATTTACATCATATCTTGGTGTCTTTTAAGCAATGATTTGATTTAAATTAGGTAAAATTAATAAAATTTCTTCTCTGTAGAGGATTAAATGCAGCTCTTTTTCCCTCCTCTTTGGAAATGCTCTGATCTAAGGCTATGATAATAAGCTCTGTGCTGACTGACTGCCCAAATGATCGTAGATGGGAGAGGCGAGGAGGGACTACAGGCAACTGAGTAGAAAAAACACATGTAGGTGAGGGCTGTACAGCTATTATGTAAGGAATTAAAAAATGGAGAATTTCAACCGTGTTTTTCTTTGAAGAGGCATAACACTTTTCTCCATGATCTGAGAGTTAGTTTTCCCCAATTTATTTCACAAATGTTTTGGAAAAAAATAATTAAATTTACCCCTTTATATATTTTTGTTATTAAGACTCAAATGGCACACTTTTTTATTCCAAAACCCCCACAAGAGTGTCCTTTTGCCTTTTTCATCATAGTCTTATTAAGTTCTTTTTTGGATATTTTATCAAAAGAAACTTTCCTGCTAGCAAACCCCTTTGTTTTAGTGTTTTGCCATTGGCTTTCTGGGTCTTTGGCATTTGATCAAAAAAGTATTGAAACTCTCAATCCTGTCTGCTTTTACTGGTCATAATAATACATGAATAATTACAATAACCTATTTCAGAAGCAGATCAATATTTCTCACAGAACTGACAGAACAAGAAAACATCCATATTTAAAAAGCTGTTTGGAAAAATTTGCTAATTTTGTCACTTTGAAAAAAGACACTGGTGTAAGTTTGTGTTGTGAACTGAGCAAGAAGAACACTTCCTCTGCCATCCATCGATTAGGCGTTTTTCCCTCACACAGGAATACTGAGATAGATTGATAACCAGGCTCATCATATCTATTGATGTATGGTGTCATAAGGCCTTAGTGTGAATAATTAATAGCCTGTAATATTAGCGGTTTAATGAGGGGTGGCCTGTATCGAGCAGCTCATACTAAACCATTCCAGTCCTTTTTAAATGGCACCTGTTCAGCCACCTCTGCTCCTCTGATCCATCATCATCCCTCTACTTTGAAAATAACAGCAGCTCGTGTCTGCCACTCATCCACTGGAAGGCCTCATGCTGCGGACAAAATGTAGATTTGATGAGCGGCAGCATGGCATGAAAGGTGACAAATGCTATTTTGAAATCAGATGAGGACACCCAGCAACAGGCTTGAGCAGCACTAGAGTGATGAGAAAATGTATTCTGCAGGCGCCACAGACTGCTGTCATAAAAGCACTGCTGTGTGATAGAGGAACAGACGTGTAGTAAACCAGGGAAGAGGGCTAACATGGCTGCATATCAACTTACGCAGCAAAAAATGGCTCCACTGGTGACCGTTGTTTTGTGTCATTTGCAAAGAGTAAATTTGAACAGCTCACTGCTGATGAGAGTTATATGTTTTGGGGATGGTTTTAATCCATAGACATAAGAATCATGGGTAATGATGCCATTGACAACATGAGTATGCAGCAATGGGTAATATAAACTTCATTACTGTTCCGCCTTTTGCATGTTTTGATAACATCCGGCAACCATCTTGTCATTTAAGAGTAAGTTAACCCCAGAGTTTCAATAGAGGGGCCTTCACATGAACTGGTCTAGGTGGAAGGAAGAGAGAGTCTGTTTTCGAAACTGCCAATTACAGACTACGTATGACAGCAGTATACAGAATTTACTAAATACTACATACTGCAACTGTATTTGGTAGTAGTGAGTAGTGTGAAAGCCAAACGACTGTTTGTAGTAGGCTAAACCCAACCAAGCTGATTCTTCTTATTACTTTTGTTTTCTGGCGGGTGGTGTATATCGTATAACGCTCATTACTGCTATCTACTGGGCTTAAGTTCTGATAAGAGCAACTATTTCTACAATAAAGAAATGTGCTTTTCCTCCCCAGTCCAATAGTGAAACTGATTTTTGTTTCTGGGCATAAAAGTACAAGTAAATAATAACTTTGCTAATGGCAATTAATGTAGTCTAATGAAGGATGTATTTGTTATTTTTTATGAATTCCACCACTGATCACACATGGAAAATGTGTAACATCCATGTAACAACTCAAAAAACAATAATTTACTGAGTTTTGTTGGTATATTGATATATAAATGTAACAGAATTAATGCTAATCCAAATATTGCTGAGGCTGGTTGTCTGCCATTTTGACCCCTGACCCGTCTGTCCTTTGCATTGTGAGTAGACTGGTCCAATGCATACTGCATTTGCTTGTATAGCATGCAGTTTTGAAAATGGTCACAGACTTGCTGTTATACTGACACACCAACACCTAGCTAAAGAGTGCAGCCTGACTTTAGGACCTGTTACTAAGAGTCTCGTCGTCCATGTTGTATACATGGTCAAAGTGTAACTTGAGTCTCACTGAATGAGTGTGAAACTCTTGTAGCTGCAGGGTTTGTATATGTAGATAGCTCACCCCAAATTTTTGCTTTCATGCTGCAGCTAGCTTGCCATCCCGCAAACTAGAGACAGAACAGATTTGATTGTTGGCTGCTTAGGTTAAGAGGGTCAAGCAAAACCCTGTGGAGTGGAGTGGTGATGTGTCAAAAAAAAAACCTGTAACATTAACCCAGTCTTTTGTTTGTCTCCAGTTTCTTGTGTCATCTGGCGGTCTTGTCATATGACCTACATTTCACTCTCTAGTCTGCCTGACTACAAGTCCAACTCAGGTGACACATGTGCAATATGGTCTCAGACAATGTCAAAGCACATGCAGGCTTCCAGGGCATGTTCATTACTCTTCCAGTATGGCAAACCACAAGCACAATGGTGGATCCAAGAACCCTGTTTGTGCATCTAACTCTTTTGGATCTCACAGGTCTTCTACAGTTAAATCTGGATTTGCTGTACTATAACTTCACTCAACAACCCTTGTTTATTGTTTGTTCACAAAGATATGAGCATATGTGTGTTGAGTTATGGAAAAAGTCACACTGCCAACTACTGGCCTGGCATACTACATTGTTTTGGTCATTTGAGTGACCCTGTTTGCACCCTTTAATACAGCGACCTGACCAAGGTTGTCCTCATGACTGTGGCAATAATGTATGAATAACTGATTATCAACGAACTATCAGAAATGCTTGCCATCAGGTCACCAGACATTTTTGTTTTATTTGTTAGCAGTTAGTTAGCAACCGTCCTTTTAAACACAACAACAAAAGATTTAAAAGAGAGCACTATCAGATACATTTTATTATTTCTGATTAAAATTTAAAATCTTGTGTTCATGTGTTAATAATGACCCGTCATTTCGGGTATATATCAAAAACGGTATTCTGAATCCCATTTACTATCAAGCGTAGGAACCGGGGAATGCTAAATGCTAGCTCATGTCTGGTCTCATTTCTGCAGTACTTTATCATGAACCTATTACATAGACATCAGCGAAAGAGTATAGCCTGACTCTTGAGCAGGGGAGAATAGCATGTGAGAGCGTTACCTAAGCTTCCCTGAACTAATGCAAAAGTCTCCTGGCTGTGGAGGTTTGTGTGTGTGGATGACTCACCACCAGGTTTCTTTTTTAACGGTGCCACCAGCCTTTGCTCAGTCATTGGTCTTTCATGTAAAGGTGATTAGCCCAGTAGCATGGTCATTTATAAAAAAAACAAACAAACCCTAATATTAAGTCAGTCCTTCATTTGTCTCCAGTGTTTTGCATAATTTGGAGTCCTACTCATGTGGCCTACCCTCCACGTCCAACAAACTACATCTCTCATCACAGAACATCTGCCCAACATGAATCCACTTATGCAAATACAGTGCAAATGTCTTCAGCTAAGAAAATGTGATTTAAGGGTTTAGCTGCACAAATACTTGGATACTTGGATACTGTGTCGTAGTCATTTTTATCCTCTTTAATTCCCACCACTTTTTGTCTTTGTAATCTCATTTAGAAAGAAGAAAGTTGACCTAAAAATAGAAAAATGGACCCCTGATATTCAACTCATTACAGCTTACGTGGCCTCTTAGCTTGCTGTAATGATCATGGCAAGAAAATTAGAGATCCAGCTAAAGACGGCCTGTCTCATCACCACTCTGAGGCCATGTGATTACCGTCATGATTACAGTAATCTTCTCACATCATGCTCAGTGCGCTCCACTCGCCCTTTCACTGGAACAAGTTCAACTGTGGCTCAATGCCTGGCCTTGAAGAGTTCATTTTGCAGCTTAAGAACTTCATGATCAGACAATGAAACTTAATGTAGGTGTATTTTTCAATACAAATAAGTTCTGACAGCCTGCAGGACAGTCATCCTTTTAAATAATGAACTCTAGCCGTATGTGTTTATTCAGCTTACATTAAGGCTGAGATGACGAGTTACCGCATGATGTGCGTATACTAAAGTAATGTGATTATAATTGATTTCATGTCAGTGAAATTTACTTGTGTTTTGTCACTTTAATGATGTCAGCTTTGGCTTGAGGACCTGAATTTTTTATTATGGAGACTGTGTGAGAACTTGAGTTTTGAATGACACTTCGGCAGCAGATTTGGTCCCTGAAAAGACATTGCCATTTATAGACTGAGTTGGACTAAAGAAAGTTTCGATAGCATTGAATACACAAGGGACCAAAGTCAAGATATTTTCTTTTGCTGTAAGATAAGGACACATCATAATACTTTAAAGATAAAATGAGCACTGCATTCAGCCTTGTGCTATTTCTATGCTAATAATATTATCAGTTTTAGATTCTGCCACAATCATTTCTTGTATAATCTTTATATCAGCAGCATTCAGTTGATTCTGGATGCAGATCTAGGGTGTTAACGTTGCAAGATAGGGCAGTTTAACATATTTTCTGCAGTAACTCAATAATTTCTCAACAGATTCAGATCACATTTTTAGGGACTGTTGGTCATGGCAAAAGGAGAAGTGATGTGATTTTGGTGCTGATCTGAATCTGGATTTGGATCCAGGAATTCTTCAAGAATTTAACAGTGCAGTTAAAACAGTTTTCCCCAATTTTGACAATAACTTGCCAGACAACGTTGGAATTGCCTTGGTAAAGGTTTGTGCCCTCTGTGCACCTCTAATTTATTATATTGAATGGAAGAATGTGTTTTTTGTCAGTACTTTAAAATTCGAGGCTACCTTCACTTATTGTAAAAAACACTTCAAAACAGATACATTCCTTATATATTGTGGGGGAGTAAAGCAGAGAAACTAAAAACTGCAGTCATTTAAAATCAGTTTTACAGAGGAAATTGAATTTGCAGAGTTAATCGCTGTTTTGCTTAGAAGTCAAAAATGTTCTCTTATCAAGGAGTATTTTCAACAAAATCTGCTCTATAACATTTTACAGTGGCATTGTTTTATTGTTTTAATGTCTTAGTGTTAATGAGAGAGAAATGCAGTGCAGCCTGGTCTATGCTGTTGGAAGAAAGTGGGAGCAAGGAGCAAATGGGAGTGGTTTCATATGGAGATGGAGAGGAAAATCTGAACTTGATTTTTTGCTGTAGTGTTACACAGTTTAACAGTGAATTCTGGAACAACACTGCAGTCTGTTGTTTCAGTCCAATAGTTTTTCTAACAGTCCCAATGTGCATTCAACACTCATTGATAACTAATCCATCTAATGGGCCCTTGCTAAAGATGCAAGTAACAATATTCCTAAACTTTCAGAATGATTATTTAATTGCGCTGAAAAAAGTCATTGATTGTTGAATGAGTTGGTCAAAGCCATGCAGTGTCAGTGGTTTGATTGTCTAAGGAGCTTTTGGAACATTATTGAAGATGATCCATGGACGTTGCCATATTGTACACACCCTCAACCAAACTTTGGATCAACCTGCTCAAAGACAGAGAGATCGAGCTGAGGCAGGACTTAAAGCCATCTGACCATTGGTGACTCCACACATACTTCAGTTATGTCCCTCACTTTGCTTCCTCAGAGAAATAAGGGGTCAGTTAGGGACCAGTCTTTGTGGGGTGTTATATCCCTGGGACGCCCACTTTGCAATCTGTCTTTGACTTTACCAGACTGACGGAACTTGGTCCTAAGTTTGGAAATGGTACAAGGCCTGACACCAAATAATGCTGTTACTCTGAGTACCAGAACACTGGCTTCCAGTTGCAGGAGATTTTGGCACATTTTGGGGGTTGCTACCCACACTTTTACATGTGTTGATCATTCCACAAATGCACAATCCTTACAAGTTGTACCTCGTTGTAAAGATCAGGCTTTCCATTGATTTAAAATAGAATACTAGTTATTCTTATAAAAGGGGGAAAAAAATCAACCCAAATAATATTTGATATTTTTTGAGGAGTATAGAAAAGCAATAACAATAGATATAAATAAAAGGGAATCAATGAAGATATAGTAGTAACAGTTTCAATTGTTGTTGCAGTGATGTGTTACAAAGTTTTGTTTTATTCACTCTGTCTCAAAACCATCCTGACAATCTCCAGATAAATAAAAAGGACAGACAGTTTGGATATGTTCCCCTGAAAGTTATTTCTTCTTTTTCTTAATGTCAGTAGTAAGCAATATCCCATGTGATTGCTTAGCCAACAGTGCACACAATTACCAGCTTGCATAACCGAGTCACTGTGTCACTTTAGTTGTAACCCAAGTCATCAGAAAAACTATTTCACATTACAATTGCATATGAACTCTGGGTGAACTCATTAATGACAGAAAGTCTACACAAGCAGCAGTCTTTCTTTAATGACCTCACAAACTCCAGAAAGTTAGTTAGCCCTGTAATAAACCTAACACTGATTTTAGTCATTATTACAGATCCACAGCGTCAGAATACCGGTGAGCCGTCTGCAGGTTGTTAGCTGTGGCTAACCAGCAGCAGTGCCAGATAATGATCAGCAAACTGAAATAGATCAGTGGTGGTAAAATCAGCGTGAGTCTACCGCTGCTGTGACAAGTGCAGGAGTGAAGCGGCTTATTATCCTTGTGGTTGTGTGTGTGTCAGGGGGGTTGAGTTGTGTCTCCTTTCTCTGGCTGGCTGGACGGGTTTAATTACTGAGACTGTAGGATCTGTAGGATCACAACTGGCCTCTTTGCTGCGGTCAGGGATAGCATTAGCATTGGATCACAGGTGCTTAGTGGCTGCAGTATCCCTTTAGCTGCAGGGCTACACACAACTCTGTGACTGTGAAAATCACTTACAATTTACTTTAAGGACTTCAAGCTGCGTGTTACCACAGTGAAGACTCTGCTGAGTGCTGCTGCAGTCTATGATTTTCTGTCGACAGCTGGTTGAATCCAAAGCTATTAGCTCTTTTTTATCCCTCCACAGTGGCAACGGGCAAGGCCAAGGATCTTGTTTTCATGTTGTCCATCTGTCTGTCTTTTCAGTCCATTTTTGTGGACAGTTATCGGAAGAAATCATTGAGAAAAGTTTGTTAGCTTTGCAAAATATCTTCTCTGTACATAGACGCTAGGACAAACTGATTAGATTTTTGAGGTCACTGTTCATTGACCTCTTATTCCTCCCTTGTTTGTGAATGTATATTTCAAGAGACTGTGAGAGATTTCCTCCCACTTTTGCCCAAATGTCCACTGTAAGCCAAGGTTAATGGCTTAAGACCAGAATGCTTCCTGATCAACTCTAGCTTGTGAATATGATATCTCCAGTCCTATGAAGTAGTTTATTCACACTCCAAACACCTGTTTACTCTGACTTGATGATGAACTAGTGGGATTTTTGAAGCAATTTCAGGCCCAAATGTTACACAAGAACACATTAAATGACTCTCACTTTATTTTAAATTCTTTGAGGCACTGACAGGTAAATACCTTTTCTTTTGCTGACCTTAAAGGTCTTCTGATTGGACACCACCATAAAAAAAAACAGAGATAGAAGTTGTAAGCATCTGATTGCTTAATAGACGAACTTGAAGTTTTTGCTTTATCGAATGGCCAAAATGGAAATCTAATAATATGACTGCTATGTTTTCTTTTTGTCAAAAAAATGCAACAAAAAATCACTAATTACAGATTCATTGCTTTAAATCCTCAAAAACAAAACTACTGCAATCCATGGCAGGATTAAAATCCTCCCTGACTTAATGTCCTTAAAAGATTGACAAAAGTGAGCTCTCAAACACAGTTTTCCCATAAAGATCTGTTGCATGGTTTCAGGGATGTCAGTGAAACAGGTGTTACTTCTTGGGGCCACAAGTGATCCTGTTGAGTTGGTAGGGTTAAAGGAGTTTCTTTAAACTTTTCTTAAACTTCCTCTTGAACTCTTTGGTGGACTTTCAGAATTTGAAAGTCAAAAGTCGAGGTAAATGAATCTCTTGTTCACCGCTACCTGTACACATGCTCAGACATAGCTCAGAGGGACTTCCATCAAATCCTGAATAAATGTTCAATGTCAGTCATTGACAAAACTGATTGAATTTTGAAGTCAAAGGTCAACACCTTTGACCACCTCTTTATCCCCAAATTGTGGCTAGAAACAGCTCATGAATGCTTTTGGGGATTTATTTCAAACTTGCATGTTTCCACTCTGACTCGAGTTTGAAGGCCAGAGATCAAGGTGAGCGAGCCTCATGTTTGTCACCTGCTTGTTGAAGCAATTACTAAAGAAACATTTGAAGGATTTTCCGTCACAGAAAGGTTCACTACAAGGCAAAGATAAACTAATAATATTTTTTAAGTCAAGGGTAAATTCTGTTGGGCTTTATGTTCATCCCCTGCTTGTGGACATGATACTTAGGAGTACTTAAAGGAGTTTCTTAAACTGCACAATTTTCACTCTTACTTTGGAAAGCTGGCTGGACTTTTGTGGTCAAAGGACAAAATAATTCACCTCAGGTTCATCTCTTTCTGTTAAAATCTTTTTTTTTAACTTAATGCACCACTACAGAAAAACCAGCCATCCCTTTCTTTGTCCCACCATTGTTCTTCATGGGCCCTTCAATTTTTCTTTTACCTTGCTTAGGCATTTTTAGTGATTCAAATTATTTCTAGTTCACAGAAAACCTGAAAAAGCATGCTTAATGTGAACACTCATTGCTTACATTGCTTGTTATTGTGCCTGATAGAGTGTCGTGCAGGTTTGGAGTGCAGTTGGCCAAATGTAGCAGGGTGACATTCATCCCTAGAGGACACACATATGGGCGCACAGCTGGGCGGGAGATTTGAGAAATATGTGTGACCGGTTTGGGAGATTTACCTGAGGAGAAGCAGTCACAGAATACATTCTTGCACCGGAGCGCCAGCTTTCTGAGCAGCTGCCAAAACATGTCAGGGCCAAAAAGAAGGATTTTTGAAATGAGAGCGAGAGGAAGGTTAATTTGCTGCCATTGTGCTCCTGTCCATACCCCCTAATTAGCATAGCGTTTCAGCTCCATGGGGAAATGAAGTGGCTTCCTGCAGCAAAAATGACATGTCCTGTAGATGCATGTGCAAATGTGACCAGTACTCCCCAGAATGCACAGGCTTTTATATGTGACATATTAGTGTGTGATTGTGTGTTTGTGTGTTTGTGTGTGTATTTAAATGCACTATAAACGCCCATTAATCAAAGCTGTGGTTGGACTGTCAGCCTATATGGTAGATTAATCTGCTACAGCCCAACACCGCTGCTCAACCAACACTCATTTATCTAATATCAGGGGACAATGGGTTTGTGTGTACTCACATCAGTGTGTTTCTGTAAAGCATGTGTGTTTACATGTGTGCTAATATTTGGTTTTTGTATCATGGGGCTGATCATATTTATCATGTGACAAAGAAATGTGGAATCAGCAGTAACATTAATGCCCACCCATTCATAATATATTCCCATTTTAGCTGCATTTGAACTGCCAGAACTAGTCTTGAATACTGAGATTTAGCTGTGTAAGACCTCTAAAGAAGCAGCCACAGCTGATCTGGACTTCAGGACCCACAGCCACATCCCTCCTTAAAAATTGGGACCAGAATCAGAACTGGTGTTTACTGCCAAACACATTTACACACACTAGAAATTTGACTTGGTTAATTGGTGCAAAAGACAATCAACATACAGTGAGAACACATAAAAATGGCAAGTGGAATAAAATACAAATAAAAACAGCTGGAAGATAAATGGCAAATAAAAAGTTGTGTGTCTTAATGTGCCCCGAGAAGTCCAATTTAAGATCACACAGCCATGTCTCTGGGAAGCACAAAACACAAGATGTAGAAAAGTCTCTGTTTCTTCCCATCAGCGGCTGAAGTTTGTCCATTTTGTCTTAAAGTGAGTGCACATTTGAGAGAAATAATGCTGGTAGTGCGGTGCGGTAATCCTTTCCAGCAGAGACCCACAAGCACTCTGACCTTTTTCCCTTTCAAAGGAGATATTGAAATAATGGATGGAGTGGAAAGGGTCCTTGTTGCTTACAAAGCAGTGAGTTTCCTACATTTTCAAAACTAGATTTCTGCTCAGCATCCCCATCCTGTCACCATGAAGTGCGAAACAAATTTATTAGACCACCTGTCATAAAAATGAGAAAATGCAGATACTTTAGAAATCTTTCAAAAAGATGTTTAAAACCAAAAACGTTATTATTTATTTGACAAATATGAATTAGGTATGAGGAATTTCAAACTGACTTCACCTTTGCATGCCCAGATTTGAGCAGCTCACTGGGCTTCTCTAAGAAGTCAGAAAATAATCAAGAACAACATTCAACCACAAACACTAATTTGCTGTTCAGAAATACAATTCTATAAGTATCAATTGAACTTCCTAATCAAGAATTAATAATGTGCTTTACATTTTTTCTGGTTTTGTGTAAAGCAGTACATTTAAATATTCATGGATAACAATAATATTGACAATTAAGCATTAACAGCACCATTTTGATCAAATAGATTCTACATTCTGCTGTATAAACATTACAGAAACATAAAAAATGATTTTGGAAATCATCAGTGCTGTCAATTTAGGGCAGCTGTGGTATAACCTTACATTAGGTGGTGGTTTAATACAGTTGTTAAGCACTGTCCAGAGTAAATGATCTTCTTTTTGAAGACTTTATTTATATGTCTTCAGTTTAATACAGACCTACCAAAATTGCATGAATCAGAGTGTCAAGTGTATCAGGTAACAGTAACAAGTCGTGCCAAACAGTGGTGTGCAAAACACACTTAAATAAGTATATAGTTTACTAAAATAATTAATAAAAACACCCCTCCTCAAAAAAAAAACAAAGCTGCAGTGTACACATAATGTCATGTATGCATAGGAGTTCACATCCCAGTAAATGGCAATTTGTCAACATATTCAATGAAGGATGCCCATGTCTTATGCTATCTTTTTTGAGAGCCCTGTAAACTATACCTTAAGTTCTCCATCTGTAAGCACATCACCACTTCTCTCACCCACTGAATGAAAGAAGGGGGCTGCGCATCTTTCCATTTCAAGAGTATCAACCTTCGGGCCAAAAGAGATAAAAAGTCAACTGCACTTGCCTGGTATGAAGTTATGCCATGCTGGTTTGGGAGAACACCAAATACTGCCATTATTGGATTAGAGTCTATTCTTTTGTTGCACACATAGGAGAGGGCTTCAAAAATTGAATTCGAGGACCTGCTGAGGCCACTGCAGGCCAAAACATATGGCTCATTGTGGCGGGAGACTATTTACACCTCGGGCAACCATCATCAGAGGTACTTGCCAATTTAGCTTTGGTTAAATAAGAGTGGTGAAAGACTTTCATTTGTATTAGACAGCGCTGAATGCAAATGGATGTTGAGTGAATGCGGCCGATACTAAGATCCCACACATCATCTGGGATCTGCAAGTTCAAGTCTAGTTCCCAAACGTCTTCAAGCTTAGCCAGAGATTCAGGTCTTATATGATGTAATAGGTTGTATATTTGAGATATTTTCCCTCTGGTAATAGGTCGAGAGTGCAAGCAATCCTTAAGAGGAAAAGAGGGTGGTAGACTTGGATAAGTACTGAAGTGCTTTACTGCAAAGCTGCGGGCCTGTAGGTACCTGAAAAAGTGAGATTTGGGAATTTCAAAATTTTTCGTAAGCATTTCAAATGACAAAAATGATCCTTTAACAAACAAATCAGAGAAAAATACAGTTCCCTTATTATTCCAACTTTTAAAGCCAGAATCACTCAGAGCTGGTAGAAAAAATGGATTCGATGTGATAGGGGAACAGGCAAGTGACTGTTTAAAGATGAAATTTTGGTGACATTGAGACCAGATATTTAGAGAATTCTTAACCACAGGATTTTTAAAACTTAAAGTTATTGGTAATTGGTAAGGCAGAGCACATAATTGCAACAGGCGATGCAGGGAGGCTAGAGTTTCGTTCCGTGGTGGACCAGAGTGGGCCAGTGCCTTTTTCACAATATTTGCGGACCAATAGTAATACATAAAATTTGGTTAACTAATCCCCCCTCAGCTTTAGAACACTGTTACAAAGATTTACAAATTCTTGGGACTTTCTTGTTCTAAATAAAGGAAGGGACAATTTTATCTAATTTGTTAAAAATGTTTTAGGAAGAAAAAGGGGTTCATTTGGAATAAATACATGAATCTGGGCAAAACAACCATTTTAATTGTGTTAACACACCCAGCAGGAGAAGTAGGTAATACTGACCATCGTTCCAAATCTCACAATTTTTGTTTAAAAAGGTCTTTAGAGGTTTTAGAAGTTTGGACATCCAAAAAAGTAAATTAAAGATGCTCAGTATTGTATGGGAAGTTTGAATAGTCTGAATCTTTGGCCAGTTGGTTGATGGGAAAAAGTATGCTTTACCCAGATCTAGTCTGTATCCAGATAGACGTCCAAAGGACTCAAGGAGTTCCCGTGCTCTAGGAATGGATGTCTCTGGGTCTGTAATATACAAAAGGAGATCATCTGCGTACAGTGATAATTTGTGAGTAGTACTCCCCCCGTTGATCCCCTTAACCTCTGGATCTGCTCTCAGTGCTACTGCTAGCAGTTCTATCACAAGGTTGAACAGTAAGGGACTTCAGGGGCACCCCTGATGAGTGCCTCTATGTATTGAGAAATAATTTGAGGTACTTTTGTTAGTAAGTGATCTTCTGAGGAAATTCTCTCTTATTTCAGCTTTCTAATATTAACATCAACAAAAATATCCACTGGCACAATATTGAGTTTGTACCAAAACATGTCTCAGAAATGTGTGGCTTTAGAGCTGATTTCCTTTTTCTTTCACACTTCTGCTTCTTTCCAAGTTTCCTTACCTCATTTACTTCTTCCTCACCAATTTACTCCTCTGTCCTCATCCTCTTCCTCTGCCTTTCCTCATGGCCATGGTACACTGCTCAGTGTATTAATTGTGGTTTGAAATATCCCCAGCTGAGGCATGGTGGGATTGTCGAAGCCAATGGCTCAGAACTGCAGGGCAGGGGAGTGAAAGCTTGGATTTTTTTTCAGAGGCTGTTCCACCCTGCTGATACTGCTTGGCCGAGCGGAAGGAAGAGGCGCATTGGCAACCAGCGGCGTGAACTGGCAGTTGGTTTGCAGTCGTCAGCGCGCTCATATTCCAGGCTCCCACAGTACGGCACCTGCCTACATTAATACACTCTACACTGTGAGAGGATATCAAGCTTGATCTATCCAAACAACCACAGAAATACTTTTTACCATTTCTGCATGATTCTTCAAATGAACCATTATGTTATACCTGAGGTGTAATAAGCCCTACCTGACAGTTATGCTGACTTTTTGTCTACTGTCCAGTGACTACAGTGAGTAAGAGTACATAAAACTGAGGTGAAAAGAATTTCTATTGCTGAAACATATGTGACGAAGGTGCTGTTAACAGCATTCTAATTCAACCCAGCATTAAAGTGAAAAAGAAGGTGGGGCGACTTGTCTGGTTCTTTCAGGTATCGTGTATTTTGTACTTGAATTTCAATGATAATGATTATTTTTTAACAAAAACTCCACTGTAAAAAATGAACAGCATATTATGCAAAGTGTTATTTCTTGGCCGGTAGCAGTATTTTGCTGATGTCTGCCCTGATTGTTTAGCATTTGGTCTTGGTATTTGTGGTGCCTCCAAATGAGGTAGTGTTTGTCATGAGTGAGAGATGAGCCCATTTTAGCCCCCTGCACATCCTGTATTCACAACTTAAAACTTTTCTGGAAGCTCTGAGTTTGTGACTTCACAACATGACTGACTGAGAATACAGCTGGATCAGGCGTACTTAGTATATAAAAACTAGAAGAGTTTTTTTGAAGATGATTGGGAAATACTCAAAAAGAAATCTATATGGAACAGAGTTAAGGCAAAATAGGGGCTCTTTGTTTTTATTCATCTTTATCTATTTCTGTCTTCAAATTTTATACTGTTATTGTCTGCAGGCTATCTTGCCTTGTGGTGCTGTAACACTTAAATTTTCTCTCAGGGGATAAAAAAGGATTATGTGTCTTATCTTGTCTTCCAATGGTGAATGACGAAAAATAGAATTGTGTCTATTTTAGACAGGAAATAGCCCATTTCTTGTCTTGTGATAACATTTTTATGGCACATATGTTGGTAATAGACCAAAGATGATCTCCTTTTGTCAGGGTAATTTCTATGATAGAGTAGCTTGTTTATAACATCCTGATAAAGTGAGACAAATGCAACCATTTTTGGCCTATGTCAAAATAAAGCAATGCAACTGAACAATGATCAAAGCATGCTATCCTTGTCAATGTCAATGCCTGGACAAATACAAATCCCATAAGTAATTACTGTGATGATGCTATCTATATCCTGATCAGATGGCTATGCTAGTGTGGTAAATGGTTAGTCAACATTTATAGTCCTATAACAGTGTGTTTTATATGCACAGGTTTTTCTCCTGCCAATGTATATGTCCCCCTCATCACCCCGAACCCCCGCCCTCCACTCCCCCTTGGATTCATCCGTGAACTTTCTCTTTCCACCTCACTAATCTTTGTCTTCCCATCTTCCTCATTTAATATGCTCCTCTCACCTCCAAGCCTTTACGACTGTACTTGGCTCCCCAGTGTTTATGTAATGGGTTCTTCCAGCAGCCATTTTGTGATAAAGTGTCTTAACTTTGTTTGACATTTAACCCTCACATAGCCTCACCACCAAGTACAGCTTTTGTTAAGACAGGATGAAAATTGACCCAAGACAGTCAATGTTATATCTATCACCCACACCTCAATACTTAGACTTTGTAACTACTCCCTTATGTGATGTGGTGGCAAAGTGGCAGCTGGGCTGTGAATGTCTTAATGATAAATGATAGGTCGTCAAAACAAAGTCATAAAAATCGCATTATAAAGTCTGCCTTTCACTCATTGTAATTTGTTAAAAAGAGATGTTCAGACAGCAATAGTTCTCTCTAATTTCAATAACTCAATTGAATGTTAGAAGAAACCAAGTAAACTCAGATGCTAGTGCAGTTAAACAAATTAGGCCCCGCCTTTTTAGCACAGTGTTGCTATTTGTTCGAAACACACGCACAATTTCATAGCAACCAGTTATTTTTGACTCATCTCTATCCAGCACTGCATTTAGAAGGCCAGGTTGTGGAAACTGAATGACCTTTGTCGTTTCTTTGCTTAGACTTTTGTGCCATACATATTTTTATTTCGCATGTGCTGTACATTAAAAAGGGTCAGCAATGAACCTTTTATTTTTGAATTTTAACAGCATGTAAATCTGCACATCATCTGCAAAACAATGAAACCAGACTTATAAAGTGAAAATAAATCATAGGATCAAGATTTATGATGCAAATAGGAAGGGTCCCAAAACGTAACCTTGTGGGACACCACTCAAAAGTGGAGCCATCTAATGGTGTTCCAATTGCCTCAGATTTCTGACATGAGAAGTGGTAATTATGTTACGTTCTTCTTGAAAGTCAGAGTAGCTTAAGGTCGTCTGAGTACCCAGTAGTAAATTCAAACTAAAGGGGGCTTACCAGTGCTGTGTTTAATCAGCAACACATATAATCCAACCTCTGAGATCTACTGGAACATGCCATAAGGAACGGTCCTCCAAGTGGACAGAAAAGCTGCCAGTACTAATAGAACTGCTTAAGTATGTGACTCTTAATTGCCACCATTTTCTAACCATTAACCAAAGGATTAAGTGGTTAAAACAGTTTTTAAATCTCAAAAGTCTAGCTTTATTTCTGTCTCAGTATTGTAGTGACTACTACTATGATCTGACTGTAAACAGATAGATACAATAAGATGAAAAGACAAGAAATGAAGCAAGAAAGCAGGTTGTGATGTATTTCTGTCCATGGGCTACAGGACAGATCTTTCACCCTGCTTCCAGTCAAATCTTGTTTCTTTCCAGTCTTTTATCAGAGCAACAGAAGCCAAGACAGATTCTCGTGGTTCAACCTAATGCCTCATAATTACCCTGAGTTATCATCCTATCTGCTTACAGCCCCTCATGTTACAAAAGCACTCTTAACAAGCGTTAATAATTACACCATACTCCACTCTCTGTACTAGCAGCCCAAATCCCCACTCATAGAAACTGATTGGATGATTAAATTATGGATTTTATACAAGGATTTGCAATTAGGGAGGGAGCTGTGAGAGATTCTTGCCCGTGGGAGATACGGTTCTCCTATTAGTAAAAACTATGAGTGTTGTTTGAGAAGAATGTGCTTCAAATTAAATGCTGCTGATAACTGATAACAAAACGAGAGCTGCTGCCAGGAGATTTCTTTATTTTGGAAAGTATACAATAGCCAAATTTTGAAAGTACAGTGGTGGGTCAAGTAAAGGGCGAAGGCGGCTTTTATGGACGTTTGAGTTGTAGAAATCTAATGAGGAAGAGATGATCATGAGGCCCAAAGACTTGACACCTTGAACATCCTAAATTTATTCATGATGGACCCCAACCATCGAATCTTGAGCTTTGGAGAAAATTTGTTGAGGGTGTAATGAGGGACCCATTAAGCATCCTGGAGACATCACAATTACAAGCAAGAAATGGACATCAGGGAGATAACTTTGACCTTAGACCTCCAAAAATCAAGTGTATTTTTTGAATAATAAAAAAAGATTGAATGAAAAGGCATTCTTGTGCTCATCCCATGATCTGCAAAATCTGATTAATCAGTTCTTGACTTTAAGAGGTTATTTATTTAAAATCAACTTTAACAACTTTCAGCAGTGACATATGGACATGAGACCCAGTGCCTTTTTAATTTCACCTCTGAAATTTTAAAATTATTTCCTCATTCAGGGTGGCAATTTTTGCAAAACTGATTTAAACCCTAAAATATTTTTGATTCCTCACAAATACAAGCAAGGGATAACCATAGGGGCCATGACCTCAATCCTGCTTCCTATTACCTCAGAAGTATCCTATATTTTTGGAGTGGACCTTTGCATGAAGTGTGAGGGAGCTACCTTGAAGCATTCTGAGGATATTGTGTTCTCAAGAAATGTTTAATCATGAGACCTTGACCTTTTAAGTATGGCCTTCAAAAATCTATTGGTTTATCCTTTAGCTTGAGCAGATGCTTATGAAAAGCTTGCAGAAAAAGTCAAAGAACTCTCTAGAAGTAACATCCTTACGCAAATGATGAACATGAGGCCTCATTTCCCTAATATATTACCTTTGCCCTCCATAATCTAATTAGTTCATCCTTGAGTCAGTGTGGACATTTATTCAGAGGCTGACTGAAATAACTCAAAGCATGCTTGAGATATCTGTTCAAGATCAAGGGAGGAACATGAGTCTGCCTGTCCTTGACCGATGACCAATGACCCCCAAGAGTCAACCACAAACTTTGTTAGATATTGTAAAAAGTTCACTAAATTCAATTGATTAATTAAAATCCTTCAGAGCACTCTTAAGATAATTCTTTCACAAGCAAATGGTGAACACAAGGCTTAGTGATACCTACATTTGACCTATGACTTCTATGATCATCCTCATGCCACACTCTTTCTAACATCACTTAGAATTGCGCAGCATCACATCCATACTGGATCCTTTAAAAATGTAATTCTGTGCCCTGTGTTTCCCCTTGTAAACAATACATCAAGTGCTTTAACTGTACATATGGAGAAATGGGGGTGAGGTACTTTGTATTGACGAGGGATGATCACAAAGGCTTGTCAATACACGACTCTCTGTGAACCTAACAAAGTTTCTCACTAAAAGTGAAAGTAAATCATTTAACTCATCAAAATAGATGAATGTTCCACCATCTCTGCTATGTTAAACAGATAAAGCTCTGCTGAGTGAGAAAAGTCAGAGAAAACCAGGGAAATCCCTTTTGCACCTCATAAAAATCCCTCTTTTCTCGCCAGAGATGGGCATCAAGGAAAAAGACTTCACTCGCAGGTTAGGTCACTCACAATGTTATCCTCTTGACTTTGTTGCTGACACTTGCTGGTGTCGAGCTTAGTTAGTAATCAATGCAAGAGTTGACATTTGTGCAATCCTCCTGAGATACTGTGTTCACAGGAATGGCATAGACGGTCAAATGTACGGACAAATATCACTAATACATCTTGTCCCCTGTTGCATTTGCTGCCTGCATGAAGGTATAAAAATCAAACAATTTTTAGGAAACAGAAAAGCCTCTGAGAAACCTTTTATTTTTCATGTCAGAATCAGCGCCACCTTAAGAGCTGTCTTCTACGAACAGCCTTAATTGTTTATATGTTTTCTACAAGGACATAAATGCTTAATCTGAACCCTTTTACGGCATCTCCAGCAGATTAAATTCTAAATGGCTTCCTTCTCCTCCTGTCCCTTTACCTTTATCCTGATTTCCTTTTTCTCTCTGCAGGGCGGGCTCTGATGAGACTGACAGACAGAAAGCTGGAACGAATGGGCATCATGCAGGAAGCCCAGAGGCAGCACATCCTGCAGCAGGTCCTGCAGCTCCGCGTCCGGGAGGAAGTCAGGACCCTTCAACTTCTCACACAAGGTAGAATTACCCAGATTTTTCTCATATCACCCTAAAACATAAAAATGTACTATACAAATCTAACTAAAAATATATTAATCCCCTAAAGCATTCAACAAACAGATTTTCTACAACACATGCTGTATCTGTGTCTCTCTGAGGAGAGATTATTCACAAGAAAGCCAACATCTCCCATTCTGTTAAATATTCAGATCGTTTATTGTGCAGTATCTATGTCCCTGCCATCTGTAGCTATGGCAATCACTGCATGTTTTAAAGCTCACAGGAAGTGATGAATCAATAAAGATTATGCAACAACAAGAGTCAGGCACACATTTTTATCAGTGGTGTTTTTTGGCATTCAGTGATCACAGGAAGGTTTGTGACCTAAAAACACTTTGTTTGAAATCTTAGAATTAGTTCATTTCAATAGAACAAACACAGTGAACACATCCTTGTGACTTGATAAAAGAAAATGTTTCTTAAGGAGCTACGGTGGATAGTGAAATGAAGTTTGCACAATCAGCCTTGTAGGGCTGTCACCTGTTACTTGGATACCAGTTAGAGCACTGGGGTTAAAATCCGGAAGCAAACTGTAAAGAAACATTTGAATAGAAAATTCAGATGTACATTGGGGCGCCTGGAGCCCGAACCGAACAGAGGGCACTCCCAGTGCAACCTGAACATCTACTTCTGTCTTTACCATAACAACAAAAAGCACACCTCAAGAATCCTAATGTGGGCAGCAACATGCCTTGTGAATGGAAGAACCGGAGGCAACCACAAAATCTCCATGTATGAGTTGTGTAGGGCAGCAATGTGCCTCGGTCTCTAGCATGCCTCTAAGTCTGTCAGAGATCAACAGAAGAAGAAGACTCCTTGAGAAAATGGAGGACAGGCAGAGCCACTCTGTAGAAGTATTTAGGACTCCTCACAATATAAACAGGACCAGGCTGTGTATTGATAATGTGCAAAGCAGCTGGCTCACACCTCATCCACAACAAATTCACAAGCCCATTTGTCAGCTTTCCACCAAACTGCAGCAGAGGACTGTGTCCTCCTTGGCAGGCCCCCCGCCAGAGGCAAGTAAAAAAGACAATTACAGACTGAGTAATTTGGGATATTGGTGTATCTGCTTTCAAACTGGCTTGAGTTTTGGGAGAAGTGACTGCCCTACCACCTTGGCACTTCACAGTATTTTTATTTTACTTATTGAATTTATTTTTAAATAAAACATGTCACAACTCCAGAAGTATTGAAGCCTCAGATTCCGTTGTTCTCCATCCTTCCCTCTCTTCTCCCTTTCTTGCTCTGTAATTATCAGCTTCTTCAGCAGTAAGCAGCTGTTTCTCCTCCTCCATTTCTATAGGAGCAGTTTTCAACATTAGCACCACAGCCTCCATCAGCTGCTGTCTACCCACTGACTTCCAAACAGGACTTTTGCCTCAGGGTCCAAAAAATAGTTGGAGGATCTTTGTCACAGTGGGACTTTCTTGAGAAACATTTGGGGTGTAATAAAGCCTCTCCTCTCCTCTCCTGTCCTCTGTATTGATGATATTTGGAGTGACAGTCAGACAGCCTCAGTGTTAACTGGCCACTAGCTGTCTGCAGAGCCTTTTGGCCCTGGGGAAGGCTGGACAGAAGGACAAAAAGTCAGCAGTTTGGTGAAAGTAGAATTTTGTTAAAGTGAGAAAACAGAGGACAGATATTGTCCTGTCTTTATGTTTACATCCTTGTTTCTCCTTGTTTCTGTATGCAGGGATTATAGATCTCTGTGACCCCATCTGATTTCCATCATTTTCATATTTGTAATGATATTTTGATATTTTAGGTCATTGTCAAATTTGGATGTGAAAGAAAATCAAATAGCCTTTTTATTGATGGCTTACAATCTAACATTTATCCTGAAGTGCAACTGTAATCTTGTACTCTGTGGCATTTAAATGACCTTAATGTAAAGGTTTCCACATCAACTACATGATGTCCAGTAAATATATCCCTCTGCCTTTGCACAAGAGACAGTAACCTTGCATTTGTGCTGTGGCCAAAGTCGTGTTTTGATACCGAGCATTGACATGCACCGCTATGTCATGTTCTAGCTCGCACATTGTTTGCAGGGCTTTGTTTGTTAGGATCAAGTGAAATACAGGAGAATGATAAACCATGAGTGTTTGCCATAACTCGAACTACCTACAAACAGAATAAGAACAGAGAGCCATGCTACAGTATGAGGAACACAACAGGTGATTGAACGCATAAACATCAACCTAAAGAAAAAAAACCTTGTAGTGGCACAGAGTCTGCAAAAGACAAGTTTTACCCCAATGTTAGCAAAATGTATTTCAATACTGAGATGAATTTGCCTATTATACTTTAAGTGGATGTTGTTATTTTGTCATCAAATTTTGATCTTGTAGTTTAGGCGTAGGCAGACTTGTCTTTATTAACATTGAAAGCTACATCTTAATAGTATAAAACTAAACTAAACAATGGCAAAACCTGACAGGGCCTGCCATCATGTAAACAGTGTAAACTTTCAGTATTTATATTTTCAAACAGTGCCTCAACTTACAAGTGGAGCAAGGGTAAGACAAGGAAAAAAATCTCAATATTTATTTTTTAAATCTTCCTCAAAAAATAATTTGAGTTCATTAATTTGTACGATACATCTTCCAGCTCTGCTGGAGGTAGTCATCAGAGGATGGGTACACATGGTCAGTAGCAATGCTCAGGGAGGTTTAGGCGTTAAAACAATGCTAAGTCGTTACAGAAGGTAAAAGAGTGCCAAGAAAATATCCCCCTTACAATAACATCACCAGAATCAGCCTGAACTGGAAATTTTCACGTTTTTGGACCATTCTCTGTAAGCCCTATAGTCGTGTGAAAATCCCAGTAGATCAGCAGTTTTTAAGATACTCAGACCAGCCCGTCTGGCACCATCAACCATGCCATGTTCATAGTCACTTATGTCACCTTTTCTTTACCATTCTCAGTTTAACCTATATAATATCTACACACCTACATGCTTTGAGTTGCTTCCATGTGATTGGTTCATTAGATATTTCTATTTACAAACAATTGAAGAAGTATATCTTGTAATGTGGCTGGTGAGTGTATATAACAAAAACCTCCCTTCACATTTTTTGCTCTACAAATCAAAACCATGTTGAACAAGTTTGTCAAAATGTCCATTTAGTTAAAAGGCTTAACTGATGCATCCACGTTGTGGTGGCAGAACATACTCAGAAGTGATGAAAAACTTATATATAAGTGTTATAATAATTCACAGTGTCACAACATTCATTCTGTACATTGAACATAAACCAGAGTGTTGAAGAACGAGATGCCATCTACCCAGCCACACAGGTGTGCTGTCAGCATGATGTTTGACTTGTTTATGACAGTTCATGTCTGCTGTGTTCTGTAGCCTTGTGACCAGGCAGTGCATCATTCTCAATTCATAAAAACTATCAGAGGAATCTTTGTGGTTGTTGTTCTGGACATAACTGCAAAGTACAGTATTGTATGCAGCAGGAGTATGGTATGCCTTGCTTTTTTCTCTTGCATGAATGGTGAGCTTCTAGGCAACAGTACAAAGTGTCCGTCCACTGAAACTTAAGCTATTTACTTGGATTGTTGAGGTAGCAATGATAATAGATCTGCAAATTTCAATATATTTGTTAGGGTTAGCTTGTCGCTGTAAGACAACTTGGCTTCAAAATAGCTAGAATAATGGTAGAGGCGATTCATAACTGTCTGTGAATAAAGCACAAGCTGGGCTAACTCTCCGCCACCATTATAGCTTCACTTAAAACATGCTATCACTACAAACCCCAAGTTGCTCTATAGGGATTCCTTGGCTTTTGGCGCCCAAGTAAACACTCACCAAGCTGCATTGTATTATGATCTGGCCCTGATTTGCATAGCATTCACCAAAGGTCCCACAAATTAAATTAAATCAAATACACTTTTATTAGTGAACCCTACCTGAGCTTGCTTGCTGTTGAGATATTCAACCAAATTCAAACCACATTTCACTACTTTTTGGTTTGCTTGTCTTGATTGGTCCTGTTTGGTTCATATGACTTTCAGACCTAGCATACTGTGAACCAAACTCTGGTCTGTCTGGAAGTGCACTGAGACCCCCAGTTTTTTCTGCATGTGAACTTTCACACCAGCTAAAATCAACTGAAAGTGACCAAGAGTTGTGAAGAGGTGTAAAAGCACCCTAAAACAGCCTATTCTGAGCAAGGCTAAAATCTAATATCTGAGTAGATTTCAGGCAAGAAGCTTCAAAAATATGTTTTGGGGACTTCAGAGCCAGTTTGGGCTTGTTGGAAAGAAGCATACTATGTGTTCTTAACACTTCTCTATTAAGTAATCATATCCGTCTAAACTTTGGCCTGTAATAAAATGTGAATAATTTAGTTGTAATTCTCCAGAGACTCAAGAGTTTTATGTTTTGACAGAATAGTTTCGGCCACATTTGGATGTAAGAAAATCTTCACTCAGGAGCACTAACGATATCTCGGCGGGCTCATTCTACTTGAGGCCGCCCCATGATACATCTCTGCTGTTTATTAAGCTCACTCCGAAATTTAATGCATGTGACTTAAATTTGAGAAAGTGAAGTGAGAAAAAGAAGAGGGATCCAGGAGTATTAAAAGTCACCTGAGCTGTCGCCTTTGGAGATGCTTTTGGCAAGAACTGAAGACACTGGAAGAAGAAGAAGAGATGGAGGAGTATTTATACGCCAATGGCGCAATTCCTTGAGTGATTGCTAGAGGGAAATACAACATTAAGAAACTGAGCCAGAGAGAGAGAGATAGAGTAAGAAAGAAAGTGTGAAGTTGAGAGTGATGATGAGATACTGAAGAGAAATAAAGGAGGGGGAATAGTCATGTGAGTCGAGAGAGAGAGAGAAAGAGAGGGAGACAGTAAGGTGGTAAGATGTTAGGATAAAAGAAATAGAGAGTGAGGAGAAGTAAATAGAAAAAGTGAGAAAGGGAAATCCTCCTTCCTGTGAGATCTGTCAGAATATGACTCTCTAATGGCAGAAAATAAATTGCTGAAATACAGCACTTCAAACAACGAGGTTAGGATATTATGTGAAATGTAGATAACAGAATACAATGATTTCCGAAGTCCTTTTTTACTCTTATTCAATTGACTACATTACAAAAACAAGATACATTCTTTAATGCTAAATCTGAAGAACTTCATTGATTTTTTTAGGGCAAAAATATTTATTAATTTCAGATTTGATGCCTGCAACATGTTGCACGTGGCAACAGCAGACTGGGAAAGTTCACAAACGCACAAAAACACCTGTTTGGAACTTTCCACAGGTGGACAGGTTAGTTGGATACAGGTAAGTGTCATAAATGGGTTTAAAAGCATCCCCAAAAGACTCAACTGATCACAAGCAAGAGTGTGAGCATGTAATGCAATAGTTTAAGAACAATGCTTCTCACTGTACAATTACAAGGAATTTAGGGATTAATCATCCACAGTTCATAATATCATCAAAAGACTCAGAGAATCTGGAAAAATCTCTGCACGTGTGTGGCAAGGCCAAAAAAACAACATTGAATGCCAGTGACCTTTGATTGCTCCGGAGGCTCTGCATAAAAAATCATTCTGTATAGGATGTTACCATGAGGTCTTAGGATCACTTCAGAAAACCATTGTCAGTTAACACAGTTCGTTGCTATATCTACTACCTTACAAATTGAAAGCCATACTGTATATCAACGAGTGCCGCCTGCTTCTCTGGGTCCAAACTCTTTGTAGATGGACTGATGCAAAATGGAAAAGTGTGCTGTGGTCTGATGAGTTCACATTTCAGATTGTTTTTGAAAATCACGGTCGTCATGTCCTTTGGGGTAAAGAGGAAAAGGACCATTTGGATTGTTATCAGTGCAAGTTCATAAGCCAGCATCTGTGATGGTATGGGGGTATGTTAGTACCCACGACATGGGTAACTTGTACATCTGTGAAGGCACCAAAGGTACTTACAGGTTTCAAGCTACACTGCCATCCAAGCAACTTCTTTTCCAGGGATGTCCCTGCTTATTTCCGAAAGGCAATGCCAAGCCACATTCTACGTGTTACAACACATTGGTTTCATAGTTAAAGAGTGAGGGTACTAGATTAGCCTGCCTACGGTCCAGGCTGTCTCCCACTGAAAGTGTATGCCAAATTATGAAATGCAAAATATAGAGACACCAGACTGTTAAATCTGAAGTTGTACATCAAGCAAGAATGGCAAAATTCCACCAACAAAGCCTCAACAATTAGTGTCCTCAGTTCTCAAACACTTATTGAGTGTTGTTTAAAGGAAAGGTGAGGTAACACAATGGTAAACTGTCTCACATTTTTGGTGGTGCAGTCATCAGATTAAAAACAACTGAATATTTACCAAAAAAAGTCAATGAAGTCTATCAGTTTGAACATTAAATGTCTTGTCTTAGTAGTGTATTTGATCGAATAAAGATCAAAAAGTATTTGCAAATTTACACAATGTCCCAACTTCATTGGAATTTTTTTTTTATAAGCAGACACCATATATTTAATACACAATCCTTTGATAAATCATCATCCAGCTGCTAAACTCAAAGTTAATAACAGATCAGATCTCCATTATACACAAACACTTGCTTTATTCTGTGATGTTATTATAAGAATACTTGTGAAACATATAAGGATGAACAAAGAGGACAAAAAGGCATCTAAACAGTTGAACAAGCATAATAGAGCACAAGAGACAAAGAGAGAGAGTATAGAGGAGAGCACCAGAGCAAGCAAGGTACACAATAGAGAAGAGGATGAGGGAGCAGGAGAGAGAGAGAGAGAGAGGTGTTGTAATTACTGCAGTATACCCAGACAGAATTAGCTCGACGGACAGTGATTAACCTTTAAGGCTTGCTGGGCCATGGGAGGGAAATAATTAGATTTCCCCCCTCTCTCTCTGTCTTTACCATGGGGACTTTGAGAGACAAGGCTCATCACTTATTGCTTACAGTCAACAGAGACGGACCAATGCTCTCCAAACAGAAAGTGATATTCAAACAACAGCAGCTTTAGAGTGTGGAGTGGACGGCCTGATAGGGACACTTTGGAGGCAGGGCAGGGTGCAGAACGAGGATGCTTAGCTCATTCATTCCCTTCTCTAATGCTATAGCCCTTTGCTGTGATAATCCAAAATGGCACAAGGACTGTAGCTGTGTGAAGAGAAGGAAAGCTAAAACTTGCTATGTATATTGTGATTTTGTTGATAAGCTTACAAGCTATTATCTGACAGTTTTGGGTGCTATTATGTGGGGCTCCCAAATTTTCAAAAACTAAACTTTGAAGTGTTTCCCTCTCAGTTACAATGTGCCAAGAACATCCAGGGTTTGAGGCATCATGTGTTTGGGTTGTCTGTCCATTTATCCTAGACATAATTGTAAGCATACTATTGCAAGACTGCTTTGCAAGCTTTCACAAATGTCCATTTTTAAACAAGATAAACGCATTTGAGTTTCCAGGTCAAAGGCTGAGGCCATTGATCCAGTGTTTTTCTCTTGCTTATGAAAGCAAGAAAAGTGGTGCAGGAATGAGTCCAAAAACAGAAAAGGGAGTTAGCATTTAGCACTTCCTTGTTCCCAAGGCTGAAACTAGATGAGATTTAGAACACTGGTTTCAGATACATGCCTGGAATAAGGGTTATGATGAACACATCACAAATGGAATTGGGTTTCAGTTCCTAATCCTAATCACAAAATATTTCCTTAATACTTCCACTTGACCGATCTGTGCTTTTACTTTCTGGCAATCTCACTTCTTGGAGGAAGGTGGTTCATTTTAAACTTATCCTAAAATAGATGGAACTACAATTCCTTTATTAATAATCACATGATGCTGTAAATAGACAAATACAGTCTATAACACCTTTAAAATAAATGACTACAAAATACATAAGCCCTCACAGTGTTTATTTTGGTGCACTAAAGAGAAGAAAATAGAGAATCTTAATGCTCCTGGTGACAGCATAACAACAAATCTTGTTTTTGACAGCTAAACATTAAAATGTTGTTGTGAAGTTCTTGTCAACCACAGCTGTGTTTCAATGGGAGGAAATGAAAAACAAGATAAAATCACCAAACGTCAACACATATAAAATAAAACTGGAATAATAAGAAAATAGAGGACATCAAGGATCAATACATGAGAGAAAACCAATAAAGCCGAGGTTTTATGAGGTGATTTCAAAACATGATACAGGTTTACTGCTCCTGCCTGTCAGATTGTTGCCTTTTTTAATGCCTGCTTCTTTGTACTTTTATATTTAGCTCTAATCAGTGTATCCATAGAAACAAAAAGAGATTGTTCTGCACCTGAGATGGAACACAAAGGGCATGGATCTTACCAAACCAAAAGTGGTGACTCAAGGTGTTATTTTAATTCATTTCATACTTGAAATAAAGATTTAAAAAGCAATAAAGAAGCAGGAATGAGAATGTCTGGATTAATAACGTTGTTTTCCTCTTAATGCCATTGAAGCACTCAAATAGCGACTGCAGTGAATCCCTCTAAATAAACTCTAATACAAAGATTCGGAAGGCACTAAGCCGTCCTGTCTCTTCCCTCCTAAAAAAAGAATCTCATTTTGCTCTTCTTCTATATTCAATTTCATGCTTATAGCCATTTCAGACTTTTCAATAACATTCCTGTGCCAGTAAATATGCTATTACTGGCTTGTGAAATCATCAGTCTTTCAAGAAAGTCAAATTACACAGCAGACAGAGCTCTATGAAAGTGCTTTTCTGAGTACATGGTGCTAATCTGTGAATGTAGACACAGACTCGCTGTTTACGCTTCATTTGTTGTTGCAGAGTCGTATTTCAAAGAAAGGAGCAAGTCAGCTTTGAGAGACATTAGGCATAGATGCTCCTCAGCCTCACATTTTCACTTTAGCTCATCTGTGGCTGTCATTGCCCTCTCAAAGTTACTAGTTGTTGTTATAAAATGCTGTAAGTCAGATGTCTTTCTTCCTTAAGTCTATGGTTTGCTTTTCATTGACTTTGAAACCCACCTAAATTAAAAATCTGAACTGTTTTCATGTACTTGTACCAGAAAGTACCCAAGTCATTGGTAAAGTAGTTTGATGGGACTTTCAAACTTTTGGCCCATCTGATGTCTCCATATGGCATATAGCTATTGATGGTTCCGGTTCTGCTCATGGTTGATTGCTGTGAAGAGACAGTTTGGTCGATTTATAACTGTAGTCTTTTGTTGTGTTACAACAAAATAACTTTATTTATAATGCACCATTCATGCAAAAAGCATTTCTTTGGACTTTACAGGGTTAAAAACAAAGAATTAAGGACATAAAACTAGCAAACGAGGACGATACAATGTAAAACATTTGGAGAATATCAAAGTTAAATTGAGAAATACAGTTAAAAGAAATAATTATATATTTAAGTAAAAGAACATCCATCTATTTTGTACACTGCTTATCCCTTCCAGGGTTGTGGGGGGCTGGAGCCTATCCCGGCTGACATTGGACAAGAGGCGGGGTACACCCTGGACTTGTTGCCAGCCGATTGCTGGGCCACATAGCAAGACAAACAACCATTCACACTCACACTCATACTAAAGAGCAAAGTAGAGTCACCAGTTAACTTAATGAACATGTTTTTAGTCTGCGGGAGGAAGCCAGAGTGCCCAGAGACCCATGCATGCACAGGGAGAACATACAAACTCCACACAAAAAGGCCCTGACTGACACGGGGACCGAGCCCGCAGCCCTCTTGCTGTGAGGCACGTGCACTACCTGCTGAAATTATGAGAGGGCAGTGATAAATGAAATGCTTTCAGACCTGTTTTAAAAGGGTTCACATATGCAGAAAAAGCCTCTCTGGTTCTCTGGTAGTCTGTTCCACAGGTGAGGAGCATAGAAACTAAAAGCTGCTTCGCTCTGTTTCTTCCTGATTTTGGGAACAGTAAGTAAACCTGTCCCACAGGACCTGAGGGGGCTCAAAGATCTCAAAGGTATTGAAGCCCAAGACCATTTAGAACTTTATAAACCAGGGAATAATTTTAAAATCTATACGTTAACTCACAGAAAGCCAGTGTGACAGTAAAAGGACGGTATAATGCGATTTACTTTCTTGGTGTTGGTGAGGACTTGATCAGCAGCAATCTGGATGAGCTGCAGCTTTGAGGATTTTAAGTTAGACCTGAATAAACACTGTTAATAAATCTGGAAATGCAAGCATGAAGAACTTTCTCTCTGTCTTCCTTAGACAGAAATCTTTTGATTCTTGCAGTATTTTTAGGAGGGTAAGGGCTGATTTTGTAAACACTTTAATGTGGCTGTTAAAGTTAATGCCTGAGTCCATAATTATACCACGATTTCAGGTGTCCAAGTGCTGTAGTGAGATAATGATTGAGAAGTTGCATGTTGAATCAACACCAGTTAGAACATGACAATGATTCTGTTTATCGGACTTTGTAAGTTATAAAAAGTTCACATGTAAGTTAAAACTTTTGGCTGTTTTGGCAGTGGTGTGTTCTGGGACTGTAAAGATGTAATTTACTGTAAGATAATTTAAAACGCAGTCATAATTATGCTCATGGTTTTAATTTATTGCAACCAAACTCCCACACCCAACTGCAGCACCTTCATGGCCCTCCAGTGTGCCCTGGTCGACGATTTGGGAAGCAGTGGTGTTGAACATGTCTCACAGTTAATGTTGAAGTTTTTCTTTGTCTGCTTGCTCTCAAAGGGATAGTGTTAAGTGATTCCAATGGCACAGTAAGAAAGATTTATTGTTTGATGAACTTTTTAGTGAACAGAAATATAATACAGTGTTAGTGTTTTGTACTGTATGTTGATGGTGAGAAATGTGAGAACTGGTGATTACTCGGAGCATTAATCACAGACACAAAAGTCTGAATTTCTTTTTTTTGTTCCGATGTTCCAAACAGAGTTTGTGGCCCAGGGGCTGTAAACGAGAGAAGCTTTCCTGTTGTGCTTTAGCAGAGCTCAGTTCCCCTGCTCCAGGCCCCCCTAATGAATTATCTGTCTCTGCTTCATGGCTTCATAAAGGAAATCTCTTCACTTAGAGAGCTTCACTGAGCAGGATATCCCTAGTGTCTGTTTTCGGAGGTTTTAACTACTTCAACATGCAAAAGTCTGCTGACATGGAGATCTGTAATGACTAGAGAGTCTTTTCTGAGCTAAGCACAAATAAAAGCAAGAACTGCGTACCCGTTGGTTCAACGTTTTCCCCAGCTGGTAGATTAACACCTCATTTTACAGTCCAATGATTGTGGGATAACAAGCAGCCAAATCAATAAGTTTTAACGGGCCTGAAGAGATTGACAGCATTAGCTCGCCTCAGATGTATTAAGGTGCAGAGTGAGCATGCAGATGTCTGCTGACTGAGCCTTTTAAATCTGCCTCCATTTTTTTAACTTGTCGACACACTCAAACTCCTTATTGTGCAGATCTTCAACACCACTGTGGTTTCAAATTTGACTTTTTTTCCCACTGCACTGGGTGTCTAATTGCATCAACATAAACTCAGAAATAAAGCTTACAAGTTGGACATGGCAAAAATATCTATCAATTTTTATCCTTAACCCCCATCTAAGCCTAGCATCCAAGCTGCTCCAACAGTTTTATACCCTTGATCTTGAACTTTTGGATTCCCTCGTGGCCCCAGTTTAGCTTGAGAGCACTGAGACTTCATTCTACCTTGTGAAAAAATAGAAACTTATGGGAATGATGGTGCACCAATGCACGTACTGAGGGACTCAAACTGGTGACTAAAGAACACTGTATTACACAATTTACAAGTGTGATAAATACTGTGGGTCCTACCTACACCTTTAACTGTGTTGCTTATTCCAAGATTGCAAGATCTTTACAAGTTGTACCTTGCTGTAAAGGTGACTAATCAATAGGGTTTCAAAATTATGTGAATTTTTGAAGTTGGAAACTTTCCATGGGAATTAACAGGAATAAACCTGGAATTTACAAATTTGAAGGTGGGTTTTAAATGTTGTTGGGAAAAATATAATTTAGCATGATCTTGACTATAAAAAACAGATTTATTGCAAGTATACTTAAGAATATCTATACTTTTCCTCAATCACAGGCACATAACACACTTCAGGGATATTGAGGCCATGACCCCACATGCACTGTTCATTTTGTATTATGCACAGATGATTATTGAACCCTGGACTATTGAGGTCACACATGTGCCTGTGGACTACATAAAGTGAAGCTGAAATCTACTGTTTAATAAAATAATTAAAACTCCATAAAGTTCTACTTACAAATAAATCTGTTAAAATGTAAGATTTTTACTTGCATTATTTTGCATGGATGTTTGCCTATGATAAAACAAAACGTTTATATTTATGTTTGAATTTGAAACAGTACATTAAATTACCTCCAATTTCCAGCTGATTCCCATGAAATCTCACAATTCCCATGGAAAGTTTCCAATTTGGAATCTTCCCAAAATGCCTCAGCTTATATTCCAGTGGAAAGTTTCTGAAAAGTTTATGGAAATTTACCTGAAATGTACCATTCCTTTGCAACCCTACTAATCAGGCTTTCAACCAGTATAAAATACAATATCAACTGTTATTATTAAGGCAGGGAAATAACTGACCAAAATAATGTGTCAGAGCTTTTTTGAAGAGTGTATATAGGCTGTTGAAAATGTGCAGACTGTGTCCAATCTGTTGCTCAATGTACCGTCAGTTTCATCATAGCAGAAGTCTTTTTGGCTCACAAACTCTAAACAAGCCAGCTGAAGTGTGTCTGCTAGATATCATGGTTGAAGAGAGTATCTTTACTCCAAAGTCTTTATTGTAACTCTCTGAAGACTTGTGGAGCTCCGGGTGACTACTACTGTCCTTCCTCTGGGCTTTTCATTGAACCAGACGTCTAGCTCTGGTCTGCTCGCAGAGAGCTGAATACTCTCATTATCCAAAGCTCTCTCCTCAGGATCGTGCCCTCTGTGGAGACTCTCCCTTCTTAAACCTCCCTTGACTCCCTCCCCTCTATCTCCTCTCCCTTTTCCTTGCTGCAAGCGAAGGTCAAATTAATTCCTTTTCATAATTTCCTGTCAGCGAGATTCCTCCCTAAGAGACCCCTTGTCTATGGCTCAGTGCCTGAAAGATGTGATTAAGGCGGAGCAAAACGAATACCTGTGTCTGATAAAGTGAATAATGTTTCTTTTCCCCTCTTTATCCATGTAGATATGGAAAGTATATAGTAATGTTGCACTTAATAAAGTCTCCCAAAGTTTTATTTCGACCCTTCCTTCCTTGAATATGAATGCGAGAGCGGATGCCTTGGGGTGATTCTTGGAATTAGGAGCTAATGTGGGCTCACATGCACAAAGGAAATGTAATTCAGGAGCAAATAGCTGTCGCTGCACAGGCGACAGAGTGAGCTCTCACCTTGTTCATTAACACTGCGGGTCTGCAAGGGTCTCAGAGCCTAAACGCCATCCACGTTGCAGCTACACACCTCACATGGTAATAATGTTTTGAAATACAGAGAGTAATTGCATCTCCTGTTGTGAAAGCAAAGGCTCCCTTCATTAAGCTTGAATTGAAACTGGGTTTAGTAATGAATGTGGAGCAGACACCCCACATTGCTGGCATGGCGTTCATTCAATCAGCAAATGGAGTCCGGTTGTATTTCCAAGTGAAAGAAAGGAGGGTGGAGAGAAGAAAATGAGCCTGACTAATACAGCATATTGAATAGAACCCCCTCCCCTCGTCATGTCAAAAATACCACTCCATAACCCCAAGCTGTAATTCTCCTTGACACAGCGGTGAAGACTTCCCGCTCAGGGCCACCCAATTACAGCCTTGCTCTCATCGCTTCACACTGGACTACCGGGCGGCCATTTTTCTGCAGAAAAAATAAAGCAGAGAGGGAGTTAGGGAACGTCAAGGTTACGTTGTGCACATTTCATCCATCCAGGGAGAAGCGGGAATACAACCGAGCCGCTCCTCTTTCCTCTCAAGGACAGGAAAGCGGGGTGCACTCGGGTATGAACACCACGTGCGAGTGTCTTAATGAAGCTGAGGCAAAGAGGGTACATTTAAAAGTGTATGAAGAAGACAAATGTGTGAGAATTTCCAAGATATTGTGTTCATTAATTAAGGGAAGAACACAAGGCCTGATAACCTGCGGATGCAAATTTCAAAGAAATCATTCACAAGCAAAGAGTGAACATGACGCTCTATTACTTTGACCGTAGGCCTATGACCTCCAAAATGTACTCACTCCATCCTTTTGTCATAGATAGCATTTGGGCAAAGTTGAAAAAAAATCTCATAAAAGTTTTTGAAAATTTTGCATTCCGGATGGATAGACGGAAGGAAGGACGGCCTTGCCTCTTGCAGACGTGAAGACCTAAAAGGAGGTAAATAAGAAGTACAGAAAGGAAGGTGATAAAGCTGGAGGCATGGCATCAGCTCTAGAGTTGGGTTTTATGTGCAGTTCTGTGACCTTTGGCCTGTGGCAGGGGAAAACAGATTGCTTTGACAGGTCCACTGACACTGCAGGAGATGTTCCTGCTCTTTTGCCAGAGTCTCTGGAGAGTCCTTGGGAGCCAGATGTCCACTTGGATTTCAAGCATTATTGCGTTGTTCACACCATAATGTTCATCTGCTGCTAAAGGGAAATTTACAGAGCGCTTAGTCATCAGTGGAATCAGGGAGTGCAGAGCATTCACAGGGAGATCTAATATGTTTAACAGTTGTCACAATACCAGAATTGTACATTTAACAATGGTGCTAATAATATATATTGGTACTGACACTTGTTTTGATACTACAGCATCAGTATCTATTTCTTAGCTGTCAAAAATTGCAGGAAAACTCCTAAACAGGGTCCAAATTGCACAACTACAGTGGCCATAACACAGGTGTTTTCTCCACTATGATGAATTTATAGCTTTAACAAGCTTTAACCGACCAGCCTGTCTTGTGAAATACATAAAAGTCTTTTAAGCTTTGGCACATTTTATTATGGGGCACATAGGCTGTGGCTGTGGTAGAGTCGTCGCAGATTCTGTTTAATCCCCAGCTCCTTCAGACACATACTGGGGTGTCCATAGGAAATAAGATTTACCCAAACTTGCTTCTACCGCTGCATCAGAACTTTTTAAATACACATCCAGAATGTGATTGGATGATTGCTCTGTCAGTCAGATTCAATACAGGCTAACCAGATGATGTACTTAGGCCCTTACCACAAAACGTGAGCCAATTTATACAGGAAACTCATCTCAAAACCTGTCGAGAGGGGTCAAAATGGCTTTTCCATCGCCAGAGTTTTCAGTGTTGTTCTTCCCTTTAAGAGAAATGTTGCCCAGTTCTGATAAAACTGCTACTAAAGCAGGCAGCATCCATGCTAATCTCTTTATGGGTAGCATCTACAGGCTTGCAGATGCTACTCACTGTTGTCACTAGGGATTGGAATCGAAAGCCAATTCCACTCGAGAATCAATAACAAATAGCATAAAGAATCAATATCATTGTCCTTTTACTTAACAAGTTCCTTATCAGTTCTTTCAACCATGTTCAGGGTGCCCTCTGGAGACAGAAAGAGTCAACAGTGTGGCTAAATTTTGCACAGTATGACACTAATTGCACTAAGTCAAGAGACCTCCTAAAAGCATTTCTCCAAGCAGAACAGACTTAAATACCAGGAGTGCCAGGTTTGAAATTATGACTATAAATAGCTGTGTAGGCCTGCTGCTTTCCATACAGAAAATACACAGGAATTAATAAAGGGATCAATGAAGTATAGAATCAATCAGTAGAATCAGTAATGGCATTTGTATCAATAAAATCCTATCCATTCCCATCCCTAGTTGTCATGCTCGTAGCTCTTGCTTCTTTCTTCTCAAAGGACGCTGATTGGGCTGTGCCTCTGCAGACCGAGCTCAATCGTTCAGACTTGTGTGCATTTTTCTTCTCACACTAAGAGCTCTGATTAGATTTTAGTTGTCTTAGGTCAAAGGTTATTAGGCATTAGGGGTGCCAAAAAAATATTTTAATTGTAAATCATGAGGTGGACATAGATGAAGATGCATCCATACAGAGGCAGTCAGTAATTGTTTAATCTAGACTGTAATACCAGTTTTGTTTCTGACTATTGAAATTTATTTATTTTTGTTTACCATGAAAGACATTTTTTCTTTGGTTGATGTCAAAAACCAATTCTAGTTAATAAAAAGGAGTTCATTTTTTTTTTTGGACTGTTTTATTTTTTATCTAAAAAGTAGCCTGGTGCAGTAAAATGGACAATCAAGGATGCTACTCATTGCATTGCATCTTGATGCATTGTGATATTTTCATCGAATTGAGTCGTTAACTTAGACTAGTGAAGGTGCACAGCTCTATCAGACATCATCTCCATGGCCCCTTGTGAGCACAATATCTTGAAACCAGTAAGAGGTTATCTGACTTTTCCTTCTTTCTTTCTTTCTTTTTTTGGCAACTAAAGAAGCATGAAAACTAATTACCTAATAATGCCAATTGCAGAAAGTAACATGCTTATTTGTCAAAAAAAAAACCTTACTCTGAGTACTTATCCCCTTAAACTGACAACCCTGCTAGCCCTGATCTAGAATAACTTTGATAAATCTGGAATAAGGAGGACAAACAACATGTTACTTTGTCTATCCAACGTTGATTTGATGTCTGTTTGGCACTTGTTTGACTGTTTTGATATGGTGATAGAGTAGATTCCCTGCAGTCTGTACGCGCTGTTTTTATTGAAAATGCCCACTGATAAAGAATAGTTAACTCAAAGTGCATAATTATTATGTGGGCTTGCCTTATACTCTTTTGGCCAGTATTGATCACAAAGTATTCTCCTCTTTTGTGTGTTGATTGTTGATTCCTTTCCTCCCTAAGTCTAGCAAAGGAAGTCTAGTAGCAAAGTCCTATGGGTCATTTTTTGGTGATTTATACATCTAAGAGTATATCACATGACACTTAGTCTTTTACAATGTTTAGGTTTTGTTGTGATGGCCGTTTTCAAGAAAAGATTTACTTAGAAATAAACATATTTCTCTAGGCACTGCAACATCACTGAATGTATTGCTTGTAAATGTGATCTTGTGCCACCTTAGTGCAAGCCCTCACAAACTCTGGATATCCTCAGTCATGCAATCTCAATAGTCGTCATTTTAGCAGACCAACTGTATAAATGGTATATTGGTGTGAAATCACAATCTGGTTTCATGATATAAAAGCAACCCTGCCAGTCAATGAAACCCAAACGCTCAATAGTTTTACATTTTTATGCCTTTTTAAACTAGAAGCAGTAGGTTAGGTTTCACCGCGCAGATCCTCATTCATTAGTTTACAGTGAAATGAGAAGCCATTAAAAAGTCGTTGTATCGGTGGCCTGGCGGAGCGGCTGGTTCCACTCAGTCTGCTGCAGCCTGACCACCTCCGGACATCCAGGAGCCCAGACGGCACGGGCGCACCAGACTCCCAAAGACTCGCTGCAGCTTCCCAGCACTTGCTCATGATCTTACCAACCCCGGATCAATATCTGCAGGACACTTACTGTACTCTGAGACTGGCCATTACCCCATAAACATGCCTGAGCACTGGCTCCAGACTTACTGAGCTCACGAGTAATGGAGAAAGGGGAAATGGCATTTAAGAAGTTGTTTGCTGGCTGCTCTCTGCCAGGGAGAGAGTGTGTTATTTTGAGGTAATGGTAGTTAGCTTATCAGATGATGCATTATCAGATGTGTTAATGTGTTATGGTTCTCTAGTACATTAGTGAAAATACCAAGATAATACCACATTTTATTCAAAAGTTTCAAGTCTACCTCCACTCAGACTGTCAATATTCGACACACACTGATAATTTTAAGCCATTTGGAAATTTGTCAGTACAAGGGAGATTTATAGGCAGCTCTTTTTCAGCTCCTCCTCCCTTTAAATCAGAATACTGCATGTCTGTGTTATAACAGTAAGCTCAAGTTAGTGCCACATGAATTAAGTAAACATATGAAAAAAAGGAATATAATAACGTGATAAAAATAGATCAGAGCTGTCTATTTTTTGTGTTTCTGGATATTATGGACTTAAATTGTAACTTTTAAGTGCAGACGGATCCGCCTGAGTCAATGTCTGTATTCAGGCAGAGCCATCTTGCCAAACTCCAATCTGTAAAGAATGTTAGCGCACCAAAGCAGCACAGCCAAATCAGCATCCTTTAGAGCCGGAAGAGGTGTATGCTTACAGCTTTTTGCTCTACTTCTTACATGTTTTGGCAAGTTTGTTTTACGAAGTGGCTCATGTTTTGTACTTTACACTGCAGCAGTAACACAGTATTAGATAACTTAAATTAGACTTTCAATAAATTGCAAAAAAACTGTGATGTAAATAAAGTTCTATAATTTTACATTCTCAAGTCTCTTAAAACATATGACCTATGTTGTGTGTTTTGGTATATTGTGTGTTTACTTTATCCTAAATGTTGCCTACCGTATGTAACACAGAGAAATACAATTTTCTTGTATTAATTAACAAGCAACCAGACATCCCCCAGAGCAACCATCCATGAAAGCATGACACTGATTAAGTTTTAAAATGGCATGAAGGAGGAGCTGGGGTGGAGGAGGGTTGCAAAGCGGCATGCAGAGGTAGCAGCATAGAGTAGGCAGACTAGAGAAGCTCAAATAAGGCGGTCTTAGCCAATGACAGCTTAGAGTTAATCAGCTGGCTATCAGCAGTGGTGGGCTAGGTTGGAACAGCTGTTTAACAATGGTTTGCTCGCATGATAGTTATCCTGACTCCATGTCATGTAGCACTATAACGCTGTACTCCACTTGTGGTCACTACAAAGAAAACTAACATTTCTATTTTACAGATAAGTTTCACATAATGAGAAACAAAGTGTCTGAAGCGGGAGTTCCTGATTAAGGATAAAACCAATCCCAGAATGCTTGGCTGGTATCTCACAGAGTAAACTAGAAAGTCCTTTCTTTAACTTTTTTCTCTATTAAGAAACATTTATTTGATTTTATCTTTTTTTTTTTTGGTTAATTTACACACCTCATTGAGTGCTGTTTTTGCTGAGCAGAGTCCTAAATTTAAAATGCTGTGAACAGGGAAGGTGGTGGTGACTGTGCATCACTTTTTATCTTTTTACACTCTTTGGCTACGAAATATATGACAAATTTCATGAATAAAGTTCAAGTAGTCCTAAAATTATAGTAATTTTATTTGAACATTAAGAAAATTTTCAAAATACAAACTCTGCAGTGTTATAGACTTTAATTGTAAAATTTTGTATCAACAATTGGTTTGACATTTGGGACTTTTCCTTGACATCACTCTTCTGCCTTTTTCATACAACAGATATCTGATCGTTTTTTTGTTGAAAAAAGTTCTTGGTGCAAAACAGTCTAGTCACTCTGTGACCTTCTGTAAATCATGTAATTGATTTAATTATTCAATCTGCAAAAGAACAAAAGACTGTGGAGAAGATCAATTCTTCATCTGAAATACATGAATATAAAGGTAAAGGATTCTACAGGTATGACTCCACACTGCATTAATCCTTTAATTACTGACACGAGCAGTACATTATTGCTGTGTGTTTTTACAAGAATCATGCAGGCACATCCAGCTGATGTAGGAGTCAGAGTGACAGACATTAAAATAATATTTATTCATTGAATCACCTCAGAAAGGCACGGCTCGACAGATGCATTAAGACGAGCATGAAGGAGAGCGAGAGGGGGCTGCTGAGTGAAGAAGAGAGAGAGATACCAAGGACACTTTGAGGGAAATGGGGTGCAACGAGTAGGTACATAAAGGGAAATGATGTATATTATGCTAGTCCAGGATCACCGTTTGTGTATCGAGGATTTATGGTGGTGTACATAGCCAGAGCTCAGCACCACACCTGATCATCCATTATTATCGTAACTTCCCTCGTACGGGGGCAGCCATGATTGATGGGGAGCTGTTAATGACTTTGGGTTGAAATTATCATCACTGCAAAAGTGACAGAGTATTTAAAAGGTGCTGTTTGCAATTTGGACATTGTCTGGAAAGAATCGGGCAATTTGTCAATTGATTACTATTAAAAATGTAGCACAGTAACATTAAAAATTAATACCTCCACCAAGGAGGTAATGTCTTTGCCTGCTTTTGTTTGTCTGTTTATCTGTTTTTCTATCTGCTCACAACTTATTTTCAGGGAATGTTGGTCATGGCACAAGGAAGTGTATTTTGATTTTGGTGGTGGTATGGATATGGATGTGGATCTTGGATTTTTTTTCAAGAATTTGTCAACATTGCAAGTTAAGGCTGTTCCCACATTTTTGCTAATAACTCAATAAGTTTTCAATAGGCTGTGATGATATCTTCAGGAAATGATAGCACATGGTTGCTCATTTTAGCAGTGATCCATGGATGAGGATCAAAGAGTTTCTTTAGGGACTTGTCAACATTGTAAGATGGGGAAGTTTCCCTACATTTTTGCCTATAACTCAAAACGTTTTCAATGCATTTTAATGAAACTTCATGGGAATGTTAGTCATGGCACCAGGGAGAGGTGATTAGAATTTGGTAATGATATGAAATTGGATGTGGATTCAGGATTTCTTTCAAGGATTTGTTAAAACTGATAGGGCAGTTTTCCATATTTTTGACAATAACCCACCCTACAATTTTGGAAAGGCCTTGGCAGAAGTGAATGTTCTCGCACTTCTAGCTTTGGTGGTATTGTATGAAAATTTTTTGAATTGTATGGTATTCTTATAGATTTCATATGACATTATATTGGTAACATATCCTTTAAAATGTTGCGGTATTGTATTGTAAAATACTGCATCATTTGGTTTCGTACTGTATTGCATTGTGTTCTGTGGGAGAGTGTAGAGTGGTAAGATGTGGTATCCTGACTTACTTTGCAGGTCTGTGTTAAGAACATGTTCTGGACTCATAGCTCCAAAGCCTTTATCTTAAATGAGCAAATTATTAGAAATATTGTCTACTGAAGTTGCAAGCACAGAGCCCTCCATTCTAATTAATGTGATTGTATTCTTAAAAGCCCTCACAATCACTAGAGAGGCCTACATACCAGTGACTCACTGGAAACACAATTCCAGAAAAGATATTGAAAATCAAAAGCAATCCTTGCATAAGAAACACAGATCAACCCACCCTCACATCAGTCGTAATTGGTGCCATTAGTCTTTTTGTGCTTGATTGCCTGCCAAAATGTCAGCCTATCTATTTCCCTCTCGTCATGTTCTCCTTTTCTTTTTCCTCCTGAACTGTCAGTAATTAAAAGTTATTGTCTGCTTGTCTCCACACCAAGTGGGAGACATAAAAACATAAAAACCAGAATATGAAGTAAAATGGAAATAAAAAGTAATGTTTGTTCTTTACAAGTGGTGAAAAGTTTGGGGTTACAGAACTTGGTAGTGTGAAATATACCCTCGGCACAGGGAATATTTTACAGAACTGTGCCTGCTGCATGTTTAGTCATAATGAAAACAATTAAATATGACAGAGGAATAACATTATATCCTGGGTGACTCATGTCCAGCCCTTTTATGTTAACCACTATTGGAAAATCAGCTTTCCTTCAAAATAACCAAGTGGTATCACATTTAATTTGTTGCAATATCTGACAAACTGCAAGCACAGCAGGCTGGCAAACATGATGTGACCAATATTTCAACATCTCATAATAACTACCATGCATGCAGACCCATTCATTTTATCTCTTAAACCATGTGGTTCTAAGAATGTTTACATCATTCTGCAAAGTTATTAAGAAAAACTTGACTTTGTTGGCTTATGTAATCTTATAAAAACCTGAATGAATATCCTGAAAAATCTTTTGGAAGCTTCCTTTTCCTCTACTGTACATACTCTGGCTTTAAATGCCTTTTAAATGGAGTCCCTCTGCTGCCGGACAGTAGGATGAACATTTAATATTTCCTGTGGTTGAGCTGAGTGACTTCCTGTTGGCCTCCTGCACACATAACTTGGGTAATACGACCCAATAAAACAGCTGCATTTTTCCAAATATTATTGGAATGAATGGATAAAAATAATATCCTGTTTACTTTCTGCTATGATTGTAAAGACAAATGTATAAATTTTACATTGTACCGGCATTTCAAGGCATGAAATTTACTCTTCTGTAATGTTTTACTTTTCTTTGGATGTCGTGGAGGCTCAATGGGTGGGCAGAATTCCTCCCTTTGTGCTAGCTTCAGATTGTAGCAGAGGCATTATAAAGGAAAGAACAGGATCAGTGGAGCCAGCAGAGAAGCACAGCACTTTGTGTGCATGTCTGAGTCTGTTCATATAATGCCTTAAAATCAATCATATCCATTTTGTGCATTCAGATACCGAGTTGTAATGGTGTGCAGCCAGCAACAATCTGCAACCTGAATTTACTATTGTGCTTCCTTTGTGAGAAACAGTCAGTGCATCATTTGCAGCAGGTGGCAGCATTGCTAACTGAGCTCTGAGAGAGCCTCAGCTGCTGGACAGACGAAAAGAACACTCCTCATGTGGATTATAATTAAAAAAAAAAAGAAGTGGTAGAAAAGGAATCAAACACTTTTGGACTTATCTGCTGTCATGCTGTGTCTCTTATGATGTTTATGTTTTCATTTTACCTCACCCCTTGCCCCCTTCTTCAAAAAGTGGATGTTTAGTTGACTTTAAAGCACTGTGCTCAGATGTTTACTGTGACTGCAAAGCCATGCCTTGACATGTTCCCTCTTCTGAAGCCAGCTGTGGACTGAAAAAACACCTGGATCTAGGAGTTTTTCCCATCTGTGGGAGGTAGCATATCCTCTGATGGCCTGTTTCGGGCAACAGAGGGGGGTAGACAGGTCATGGATGTTAATCTTTTTTGATGTAAAACAATAATTCATGTATTTTACTTAGTGTAATCGTTAAATATCTAAAGCCAAACAAACCCATTCCTAACTACCGAGCCTTGGGGTTAGAAATTGCCGACTTTATTGACAATTGCAACTAATAGGCTTCTTCCACCGTATCTGAAGTGAGTATGATGAGAGTACGCATTAGTGACAACACAATAATCACTAAAGTAAATTCCATTTCCCAGCTGCCCATTAGCAATGTATTGCGACGCTATGCATGGTAGCTATTTTAGTGCTATATTAGCCCCATTGCCATGGGGAATTTTTTTGATCAGCTTGTGCTTGCCTCTCCAAGCAGAGCTTGTTAACCTGTTTTTCAAGCTGGAGATGTTAAAGAATTCATCTGTATCTGTGAGTGAAACTTTTATATTGACTTTTAACACTGAAGGAGAAACTTTATTGGCTTATTTTGAGGCATTAATCAACAGGCCTTTGAATCAGTAACTTGCTGTTATGGAGCACAACATGCCCATTTTTCATGTGAATGATGTGAAGTACTTGATCCACGAAGTAGGAAACACAGAGTTTTGAATTTAATATTTAAGTGATGCCATGTGAACACTGAGTGTGTGACACTGTGCAATGCAACCCAACATCTTAGGACACGGATCAGGTCAGGTATGGAAGCATATGCTGCTTTGGCACCTCATCATTCATCATTCCTGATAACACCTCTGCACCACCAGCAATGTTAATCCTGCCTAATTCGTAGGTGCAATGAAACTTAAAGGCGCAGGGGTGCAAACCCTTCTCCCCAAGCCTCTAGAGGCAAGGAATGCCAACCCCTTAAGCTGCATAAGCAACCACCGTAACAGGCAGCAGTACCCCCAGGAGGTCAACTGGCTCCTCCCCAGCTACCAAACCAACCTCCAAGCATGGTTTGATTTGGACTTAATCCGGCTACCCTCCAGTCCCCAGCCCAAGTCCCTACAGACTCAGCTAACTGGTGCAAACTTATGACACGGTGTCCATAAGTAAAGTTACACGAGACACATTATAGCTCAACTTTATATTACATTTTCATCTGTCCTTGATTCCAACAAAGTGCCCCTTGCTTACAGCATTGGCATCTAGTTAGCATTAGCTTGAACTGTATTTGGGTAAGCTCTAGACATTAAACAGAATTAATTGTAACAGAGCTCTGCTTTTCATCCACAACAGAAACACCACCAGAGGCTCTTCTAACTTTTATTTTAATAACTTAATAAATATTTAGGAGGCAATAGTCGCCAGAGGGCTGAAACATAAATGAGACCTTTTTAAGTAGCTCATGATGAAATTCTCTGCACATATATGTTTTCCTCTCTGTTGATTACACTTGTTAACTTCAGCATGTAGGTGGGTGCTAAACATGCAGAGTTATGAACAGGGCAAGTCACGCCCCTTCACGTGTCAGCATTCCTCCGAGCAGGTACCTCCAAACTCTCCCATGCCTGTTAACAATGCTAATATGTGCGTGCTAAAAGGAGAGCAGTTTTGGGTTGAACTTGTCCCTCCATTAAAGATTTAGCTTGTTCACAGGGGGGAGTTATTAGAGATGGGGGCCCACTCGCTCCTCAAGAAGAAGTTTCACATCAGGACCAGTTTGTTGCATTGTCAGGAGATTAAAGCCCATTTGTTGAAAGGTCTTTTTGCTATTCCACATGATTGATCTCCCTCCACCCTCCCTCCGCCTCCACCTCTTTCGTTCATATGCCAGCTCCGAATGCCAAGCCGCTCTCCTTTCTTCTCTCGGGATCCTTTTCTCCTCTAGTTTGTGCCTGTTTTATCTATTTACATGTCAGCGTTGCATGTATTGTCTCTTCACTTTTTGTCCTTGTGTTCCTCCCACACTGCTGTTTCATTTTTACAAGAGCAGCGCTTTCCAAAAGAAGTCTTTTCCTGCTTCATGTTCACTTTCTTCCATTTTTTCCCACCACCACCCCCCCATAGTGTTTCTGTGTACCTCTGTTCTGTGTCTGATACCGGTCACAATCCTTTGCCCCTGCCAGTCGCCTTGCTGGAGGGACATTCCTGATATAATTACGGCTTTTGATTATCCTCCAGACTGACCTCAGGATGGCCTGGCCCTGACGCAGCAGCCGCCCGCCAGCCGCTCACACCGCTGCAGCTAATGAGGGCCGCACAGAGTCCCCCCCCCGACACACACACAGCCGGCTGACTCCTTGATTTATTGTCTCGCTGGCCTCATACCTGCGGCTGCATTCCTGTATATTAGGAAACGGTAAATAATGAAGTTTACTCCACAACTGATGAACCTTTCTCGTGGTTCTTTTGCAGACAGGCATGCAGATGCTAAATAGCAGCTGGTGGTAGGTGTATAATCCCTCACGTGAAAATTAGTTTTACAGCAGCCCCATGTGTGGCAGAGTGCTAGATAACTCTGGCATGACATTAAAGTGTGACATATAGCACATTCTGAAAATAAAAATGCTAACATGGTTACGGCACATCAGAGTTAAGCTTAACGATGAGATGCACAGATGGCAAGAGACACTCCAGAGGGCTGTGGGGGAGGCTGGGAGGGGCAGAGGTACCCTACATTTACTGCTGGAACAACTGTCACCAAGAGGGCTGAAGAGATGGCGCATCGTCTGCATCAAACCCTCAAAATCAAATGTAGAAATTCACCTTACTGATTCAATATGTATTAGTCGAGCCTCAAAACAATCATGTTTTGTCATGTAGTCCCACTTAGAATGATGTGTCATTTATTTTGGAGAGAAATAATCAATCACACAAACAGAATTAATACCTTTAAACTCAGTTATGAAATAATTTTAACCTTTGAGTGTGTTCATTGCCACTACTCTTTACTTATGGTCAACTCGCAGAGGCAAACAATTCCTAATGACTGTATATTTATAATAAACTCAATTGTTTTCATTTCAGGTTCTTTTTAAAACAAAATTGGTACATACAGTGATTATTAAATTATCTTTTAAAGTAGCAAAATGTGGTCAGAGTTGGGCTAAATTCACAAAAATTACTTTGATTACTACTTGTCCATTAGCAGACACCAGTGTTTTCTCCTTGTGATTTATTGGTCAACATGATGTCCCCTCCACTCGAACTAGCCTGCAAAAACAACAGCAACAAAAAGTTCATGTTTTTATGTTAAAAGGCAATTTTTGCTAGAACTTTATTATCAGGGCCAGACGTTTGCAAGACGCAGCCATGTTTTTATTCAAGCATACATGTACACAAAAGTAAATGGTTCGCCTTTGGAATCAAGGTGTCTTACCAGAGACTTACAAAAAGGTTTTTCTTTGGGGGTACTGTTAATGGTCATTCCTTGGCAAATGATTTTAATCTGTTTTTTTACTCAAGTGATGGCTCATATATTTTTTAAAATAGGTCACCTGTTGATATTCAGGAGATTTAAATTGTTTATCAAATACAAAGAACAGTGATCTGCTAATATATGGTGTCAACCAAAATTCTGAACTCACTGTTTCATAAGGAATAGTTTCATACAGAATCATATGTTTAGTAAATTTAACTAAAAGAGAAGGATGTTTACACTTACACTCAGGAACATCACCGTTAGCCTTAGACACTGGCAGGTATAATGTTAACCCAGAATACAATAGACTTTGTTTGTGTGAGTTAGTTGAGATTGAAATTCATTTTCTTTTTTAACTGTCCTGTCTGTTATGATATAAGGGTTGTAATTTTCAGTAAAATGTCCTCTGTTGATGCCAATTTTCTCTGGTTGGATGATTATCAGTTGAGCTTTTGGGGAAGAACTTTTTTGTGTCAGAATCTATGTGATCATCCTGGGACAAAGAGGCAGAACGCAACACTAAAGAATGAGTTTAAAGAGAAAATGTAACTTTATTTTAGTCTGTTATGAACTGTTGAACCACTCCAACTTTGTTTTGGTGTCTTATAAACCTGTGATGGTTGGGCACTTTGTGTGTGCATGACATTTAAATAAAGAATTAACAATCAATCAATCGTGGACTGCAAATGCACTGACAAAGACGAATAGTAACAACTGTTCCTTAAATGTCTCTAAACTGTAACTCAGTCATTTAAAATGTGCTGAGAGAGGTGTTTTGACATAAAGCTTACAAAGCCCAAACTGTGCTTTTTTGAGTTTATGTGTCCTTTGGTTTGGTTAACATGCCTCCCCTGTGCGTTAGTGTACTTCTGTGCACAAGACAAAAAGTTAACAGAATCAGGTCTTCTCTCCTCTTCTTCCTCTTTATGATGCTTGTAGCTGCCAAAAACAACCCCTCTCACTGGCCCCCGAGCAGTTTGATGTCCCACTACTGTTTTTACAGTTTAAGCCCTTGTGGCAAGCCCAGGACAGAGCAGGGACTGTAGAATAAATGCAGAGTTGTTGCCGCTGAACAACCATCAAACTAATCAATTACCATAGAGCTGACCTGATAACTGATCAAAGTGGACTCAGCCCACATGAGGAAGAGAGGCTTTAAGGAGCAGGAGGTCCACCAGATCAGCTCAGACTGACTGAAAACCAACTTGTTTAGGAATACTCAGTGTGTGAAAACTAGAAGATTTTTTAAACATTATTGATTGTGAATATATCCAAGTAGTCATCAAAAATTAATATATATAAGGTAAAATATGGGCTCTTTAACACAACCACCTCAACTACTGATTTTCCAGCAGGGAGCACTAAAAACGATTTAACTCTGATATCAACCTTTCTATTAATTATCTTAGTTAATAAGTAAATTCAACATGAATTTTAACCAGTATTATCATATGCACACACAAACAGCCTGTCATCAGATCTTAGTTCTTAAAAATATATAAAGCAGCATTTTTAATAACAACCACCAAGGACAGAAACAGACCTTTTGACTTATTTTTCAAGTTCTCTTAAGAGAAGGAAGCAGTATGTTCTTGGTCAGGTTGTCTGATATCAATCTTACCATTTAAGAGTAGAGGTCTTCCTTCTGTCCTCAGGTAAATGAATAAACAGACTGCCAGTGAAGCCAGTATCTGCCCATTTATGCTTTGTTGTTCCCACAAGGCAAGTCAGTGATGCCCTTGCATGTAGTCACTACATTTGATAATGCTCAACTTTTGCCATAACTGATAAAAATTCATGCCTGAATTAATGCATGAATAAAACATGAATTTATGCATGTATTCATGATGATGCGTTATTACCTTTATTATATCTTATCATGGTTTTGTGATTGGTCTTGGCTCCTGTGTTTCCTCATTTTTAATTCAAGATAGCGTTTCCTCAGTCATCTGTGTGTGTGTGTGTGTGTGTGTGTGTGTCTGTGAATCGGGGTGTGTACGCGTGTGAGTGGTTGTGTGCGTTGAATGTGGGTTGGGAGGGTGGGTGGGGTTTTGTGTTTTGTTTTATATCGCTTGACACATATCTGCTTTATTTACTTAAATGTACAGCACTTTGTGCTGCATTTTTTTGTATGAAAAGTGCTTTATAGATAAAGTTGGATTGAGTGATTGATTGATTGATTGATTGATGAAATACCAGAAATGCACTTTTATCACAAGTGTCCCATGCCTATTTTATACATTGGTTAACTTTTTTAATCAGGTGTCAAAGTAATTCATTCATTACTTATCAGGATTTTCATAATGTTTATGATTTCTGTGTGTGTAATTCTAAATATAAAGGTACATGACAAAAAATGTCTAAATTTTAAGTGTTGTAATCATATTTACGTCATCAGTACTTCTTCCTTATTCATCATATTTGTGGCCCTTCAAAGAAAATGGAAAATTCTTGGTCTAAAACACTTTTAAACATGATAAACATCATTCAGGGAGATGTTATACAGTATTGTCCATGATTCCAACAAGAGAGCTATGTACTAACATTTTTTTTTTTTATTATTTTCTGCTTCTCTTGTGAACTTTGAGGCTTATACTTTTTTTAACTGTAGTGGAGCTGCAAATACTTGACTCATGCTTGAGGGTGTATTTTTAATCTACTTGCTACAAAAACCTGATGCTCCACCACAGCCAAAAGAACATCCAGGTCATTAATTTTGTATTGAAATATAACTGTAATAGAGCACATCCTCATATTTGCCAAGCTACGTTTGGACAGCTTAAAACATTAGTCATCCCACAGTCAGTCGAGCCAACAGCCTCTGGATGCACCAATCCATTGCTGTCAATCAAAACATTTCCGTTGGAGTGATTGGCTCTAGTTGTCAAACCAGTGAGCCATAAACTTGTCAGTTCAGCGGAAGCAAGGAATAATAAATTATCCTTCCAGTGTAGAGCATTTATATACACTGTGCTCCTCTTTTTTCCCTCTCTCCTGTGCCATTTCCATTTCCTGGGCCAGCAATCCAAAACTGCAGCTTTTACAGAAGAATGTTTGTGTATGTATGCTTTATCAAACAAGGCTTTATATGTATATGTTCAAGCTTTGGAAACTGAATGCATCTTTGACTTTTATTTAATCAGAAAAGTCACCTCAGCCTTGCACCTTCTAACACTTATGCATGCATTATCCTTACGTTCCCCACAGATTGCAAATGCAGACATATATATCCAAGGCTACAGATGCCACTTCTGTAAAGAAAATGTGTATTTTGCTGTGCATCCCACGCCACAATATCACACATTTTTGACAATAAGGTTTTGCTGAAATCTTCCATTTAAGTTGCAAACAGTTTTTTCAATAAAGGTGATGGATTATGAGAGGGTTTGGATTAAGATGTTCCATGGTGAATGATCTCAAATCTGGCTGATTGAAAATTCAAATATTGCTTAACTAATGTGTCTGATGCTAAGAAGACGCTCATTCACATTTTTTTCTAAAACAGGACCAGGGTCAACAGGAAAAACAGTGACAAGTTAGTTTGTCAAATGAAGTATGGCTGTTTCATATTGTTAGAGGCTGCTAGCATGAGGCTCTGTTTTGGTTTAAACAGTGTGTGACCTGGATAGTGGCTCTAAATACATTAAAGAAATACTGGTTATAAGTGTCAGGAATTTCATTTAAGGAATTAACATTGCAAGATAAGGCAGTTTCTCACATTTTTACTAACAACTCAAAAAGCCCTTGCAGGTTTTGATGAAACTTTGTTTGTCATGGTAGAACGAAGGAATTGTTTGATTTTGGTCATTCCAAAATAGGTCAGTTCTCCACTCTCTCACTACCCCTTTGGCTAATAAAATTATATCAGTGGTGGAGGTTTGTTTTCTGGGAGCTCTTCAGGTTTGATAGGATTTTAAAAATGTTTTTTAATATTTGGAGATTTGTTCAAGTACTAAAGTTTGGTCAGTTGGTTGAAAATTGTTCGTCTGTTAAATACCAAACTTGAGATACACATCTGTGTGTTGCTTTTACAGCAGGGGTGTCTGAACTTTTTTCACTGAGGGACTCGTACAAAAATGGAAAGGGTGACAGGGCCACTTTGATCTTCCAACATTTAATGTAATTTGAAGAACAAATCTAGCTTTAATTAAGAAATACTTAACTATTCAAAATTGAAGGAAGAGGCCTCCATCATTGGATTGGTAAGGCAAACAGTCAATCATTTTAAAAGAGTTTGGGGTGGCCCATCAGATCTCAGGGTGCCACTAGATCAGCCCCTGGTCAAGATAAGACCCTGTATGCAGCAGAGAGGAGACAATGATGGCTCATCGTTACTGTCAGACTCAAAACAAGAACGAACTGCCTCAGGAACCTTTTACTGTATTTTTCTCGGACTAAAGGTGCGTTCACACTGAACGCGACTTGGGCGACCTCAGCGACCCCTCTCCATGTAAAGGCAATGTACAGCCGCGATGGGGCGGGGCCAACACTCTGGTGATGAAACCGACATGAACTGGGCGACTTGGTCCCTCTGGATGTGCGACCAGGTCGCATCGCTCGGTCGCCAAAGTTGAAAAATCAGCGTTGTGTGGGTGTGTGATGACACCCGTGACAGACTGTTTTTATCCCGGTTCACAGAGTGACAATCCATGTCCGAGGTGGAACATTAAGTTAGTGAGTATAGTTAGTTCTGCCTGTTAGACCGCAGAGAACTCTCTACTCGAGGTGCAGCTGACATGCTGCTGCAGGGCCATCAGCTCTAGTGTTTTGTGGTTAGTAAGTGAATGAAAAGGATACAGTTGGAGTAATGCCAGCTAATACATCCTATTATATGATCACAGTGAAACTTGAGCGGTCGTGACGTCACTGAGCGACAGTGACCAAAATTAGGTATTTATGGCCAGGCGACGCGACTTGGGTGGGCAATGCGATCTTGGCCGCCCAGTCGCGTTCAGTGTGAACGCACCTTAAGAGTTCCTGGGTCTTTAAGTAGAAATGCAGTCTTTTTTCCCCTCTGACCTGTTTTGGTAGCTTTTGGAATATTAGTTTTCTTTGTGTCAATAGAGTGGTGACGCTTGACGTGATTAGCACAATATTCTTTGTTAGACCTTGAGATGGAGAAGATAAAATAAATGAGAGCATGCTTCTCCTAAATGGTGTTATGAATTTGTCTAAATCCATCAGACAAGCACAAAATGCAAGCTTGAATGTGGCCAAAATAAAAATGGACTGCAGTTTGCCCTTGAGCTTTAGTTTGGATACACCTTCTTTACCAAGACATTAGATTGTCAAACTGGCCAATCTTGTACATCTGTAATCTGGAGATCGAAATAGCTGCAGTAACAAGAGAGAAGCTGATTAAAATGGCCACGCCCATGCACAATACACTACAGACCGGTGCTCATAAAGTCATTTTAAGCCACAGCCATGCTCACATAACCACTGACTCCTTAATAAGCCACCTGTGACACTTTTAGTACAGTTGTAATTTCCACCTTAAATACAGTCGCTGCTTATATTTATGCTGCTCTGAATGGTTGTGTGTGCATGTTTGTGAGTGTAAACAGTGTGTCCTGGCTTGTGTCGACACAGCAGCTCCCCTTCCTTTCTGCTCGTCTGTCATGTACACAGGCTCTTTGTAATTAAAACAGCGTGTTGTGTGTGCGCAGATTACAGGGGGAGACACGGCTGGTGTTTATAACCTTGGGGGAATCAAAGGAAACCTCAGTGACCTCTGATATTCAGTCAGATGTACACACACAAACACACACTTAGATCTATAATATGCACACACAAACAAGTGCTTGTGTCCTAACTATAATTATGTGGATGGAGAGAAAGTAAAGTGGCTAGCGAGCAACACTTTAATTTGAATACCTCCTTTCGCCCTCCATGTTTCACTAATAGTTCCATCTACAGTAATTTGTTCCGCCTCGGGCAGTGACTCATAACAAAGACATTTGGATGTTAAACAAATGTGCAACACACATTTATGTACAAACACACACCCTTCATTGTCACCTTTTTGAGTCCCCTCTCCCTCCTTTCACTTTTTCCTCCATTTTTCTCCCCGCCTTCACCTTCTCTTGACAATCATTGTTACAACTTTTGGCTGCAGAAGTTGCAGAATTATGGCATGTCAGAGTCTTAAGTGCTGCCACCATAAAACGGGTGCAGAGAAACCATAAGAAGTAGAATGAAGCACGCAGGCGGGCCACGCGCCGCTATGCTACCCATTTACTATCCTGGCATGGCAATAACATGATACAGTGCACACTTGGGGCACATGACACCAAATCTACCCCGGCAGATATTTATGAGGGCTGTATTATTTTCCATTATGCACACATTAAATCATCATGTGAAATATCAGGCTGGCACATGCTTCTGTTTTTTTTTTTTCATTAGTTTGATTTCACCCCAGAGCCTGAAAACATTCACAAGAACTCCTGTTTTTGCTCCAGAGTTTTTTATTTGGCCATTACCGCAGTGACTTGGAAGTAGTTCACTTTTGATTGCCTTTAACTCTAACACTGTCGATTTGACTCTGACACACAGATAACAGACCGGCACTTTAGCAGTTCCTGGAGAGGGGAAGACAGTCTTTTGAGGATGTTGCCATTATAGCTGAATTTCCATCCAAAGACCGAGGACACAGAGTCCAACTAACTCTCTACTAAGAGGTTCCTCCACCCATGTTGTCTTGTCTTAAGTTTCATTAACAACTGTGTGATTCTCTAACATAAAAAGACACTTTAACAGTTCCCAGAGCTGTGATTAGACTGTCTTTTGAAGACAGTAAAGCTGCATTTCCACCAAAAATACCAGGGACTTTAGACTGAAAGGTTCTTTCATGGTCAACAGGCCCATTTATACAAAGGAAATTAATAGATACATCAAAAGCTACTGAAGCAGCCCAATGGGGGAATAAGACTGCATTTCCACTTGAGATATGGGACTCTATCAGGTTCCCTTAAACTCATGTTACCAGGTCTAAAATCCCATTTACAAGAAGGAAATCAATTAACATGTAGAAAAGAAAAAAGAGGAAAACATGTTTCAAAGGAGAAGAGATCAGTGTTTTGATGATTTTGCTTCTAAAACTTTCTGACAATGTGCAAGAGACTCCAAAATACCAGAAAGTTCATGGTGGTACCTTAAGTTCCTCTAGAACCTGGACTAAAGGCCCATTAACATTAAATCAAACAGCATCCAAAAGGTCTCTAAACAGTGTCCTGAGGAGAATATGTAATTAACATGTAAGACAACTAGGGAGGGGCATTGATAAGACTTTATTGATACCGATACCATCAACGATTCTGCTTACCAATATGATTTTTTAAAAATTCCCTTATTCATGATTTTCTGTGTTATCAAAAATATGGTGTTTACTGCTGTTCCCCAAACCCATGCTATGTAGCCTAAAACTCCATTAACGAGACACCTTAATTGACACGATTGCTCCTCAATTTGTTCTCAGGTAAGAGAATATTTGTACAAAGGGGACATTTTTACTAAAGCTGTGTTTCGACATGAGACGAAGAGGTCATTAAGTAAAAGAATGCTCTGCTGAAAAGTTCCTCTACCTACGTTTTTGGTTCAAAGCCTAATTAACTCTAAATAAATACACATGCAAAAAGCACAACCTTTACTTCGGTAGTCTGAATGTTAAAAGCTGCTGGATTTTATATTTATGAAAGGTTCCCGATCTGGCCCACTTCTTTCATCCATGCTCAAAGACACGTTGAAGGGATAGTTCATGTATTTTAAGTCATGTTGTGTTACGTACTTATCAGCAGTAGGTGTAGTGGTTATAGTTAATGCTGTCAACATGTCCCCTTTGTTGGAAAACTAGTTGAAGCTGGCAACAAGTTCTACTTTAACAGCTCCTTATGGGGGCGGTTTGTCTTAGTTCTAAGGCCAATTTCATGAGAGGAAAAAAAATACCCTATTGATTTGATGTGTATGCAACATTAAAACATTCTCTCAACTCTGGGAAAGGTTCCCAGTCTCTAAGCTTTGCTCTTTCCGTGGAAGTCATGGTGTTGGACTTTAAGACAGGAGTAATACCTGAGCAGGAAGTGGGAACAGGAACCATGTAAGCATCATCAAAGTACCTCTAATCAGCATAAGAACATCCAGACTGGTTTTGTGGCTTTATTCCAATACTTACCACATCACTTATTGGCCTTCAGGTTCCCACGGGCTCCATGGGAAATATCAGAACAGGTTGAGTGATTCTCTGCAGCCGTAAAGGTATAAAAATATCTCCTGACAAGATTCTGACCTGTGATTGTTTCTTATTGATTGGAAGATGAGATGCACTAAATGTTATGCACAAACCGTTCGCCTTATCTCATCTATTTTACGCCTACGTCCTCCTTGCCAACCCTATTGGAGTTAAAGGTTGTTCTGCAGGAAGAGGATCTGGTTTCCCTGTCACACATGAACAGAATAAACGTGTCTGAACGAAGATAACTGACAAGTAGGAGTGAGTGAGTCACTGTTTGTTCTGTTGAGCTCTGTGTTGATCTGTGAAGACTCATTTGGATGGTTAGACCCACAGGAATATGCATTGAGTTTCCCAGAATAAGGATGTTATTCTTGGATAAGTGGCCTAATTTCCCTAACTCTTCTCTGTTCTGTGATATAGTCACCAGAATGGAAATAGGCGGACAATTAGTTAACAAGCAACCAAAGCCCTTAACTAAGTGCTTTACAGATTTTAGCCAAACCTGTTTCCCTTTTACATTTTGGTTTATCAGCATTTTTTAATATTAAGTTGTTATATGATATGCTATAAGTCCACTTTTATTCAGGAAATATTCAAAAGCAAAAGCGACTCTGTGCTGTGATGGTAGCACTTCAAGTAGAAGCCTTCTGCTGGAGTGGTAGCAGACCCTTTTGTTGCTTCTGTTGATAGATTAGAGTAGATTGGACAGAAAGTGAAAGAAAATGATAAAAATTTTAGAATAGGAACTAAGTAAAATATCAGTTTTACAGTAAATTCAAGGCTAAACTCCTGGGATGATGGAGTTGAAACACCCTTCCATCATTTCCTCACCCTGATTCAACAAACAGTGTTTGCTTTTCTCCAAACCAGTCTTTGGTCCAGTGGTTGGGGACTCCTGCTCTTAAGCATGTGAGAAGAAGAGTGTGCCCCTTTCTCACAAACTTTAATAACTCCTCTCTGCTCCCCACTTTAAAAGACATGTCAAAATGTACAAAAACACCAGAACCATGGGTACTTTCAAACGATGACTGAACTGTTCTCAGTCTGGGGAAGATAAATCTCATTCAGACATAAAATTTCATAGAAATAAATTCTACATCTCTCCCAGTCTCCCACATTGCTAAATGAAGATGTTGACAGATGTAAATCAGCACATTTCCTCTGGTTTGTGAGGAGAGCCTCTTCTTCTTCGGAGAACTCCTCGTGAATTTTCTCCTCCTGACAGCAGGCAGTAAATGTCTGTGTGTGAACAGTTAAATTTAATGACATTCACATCTGCTAAACAGGAGCCCTAGAATCCAGCACATTTCACATCACGGTTGCTATTCTTGGACGCTTTACACCAGCTCAGTCCTGTCTAGTCAGCGGCTTTATTTTGTCCCTGAAGTGAGCGTCCTCTGAGACTTTCTAACAGGATGAAAAAGCAAGGCCATTGTAATTAAAGGAGTGGAGTGAGGAGCTGGTTATGATTCTTTCAGCCATCATTCGCAGGTTATTAAAAAGTGAGAATACAGGGAGGTGTATTATTATTCAGATTTACCTGTGCGGTGTCACCTCATCTAATTCCAATATGTGGTAAAGTACCAAGTAGGGCTGCTTGATTACTGCAGAAATCATTACTGCGATTATTTAAATAGATATTGAGGTCATGAAACGTGACAACTCACTGATTTTAAAACGCACACCACATGGTTTTATGCTGTTGACATTATCATTTTATCGTTAAAGCAATATGACACTGGACTGCACTTTAATATATTTATAGTAATCTTCTATATGCTCCAAACCAGCTCTATCCATATTGTATTGTTATAGGTTCATATCCCTGATCACGGTTTACTACTCACAATTACTCTAGGTAAATAATTTGCACTGTTACTGTGTGGTCAATAAGTGCTGTTACATTTCACATTGTCACTTTAATATCACTGTCACTTTATCTTTACTGCACTGCACAGGAGGCTCAGCTGTCCTGTACTGTGTTAAATTATTATTTTAGTATGTTAGTTAATTTTGATAATTGAACGTCACTTACTCTGTTAATTTAGCATTTTAGTGTGTTAGTTAATTTGATAATTGAACGACACTTACTTTGTTACTCTGTTAATTTAGTGCTTTAGTATGTTAGTTAATTTTGATAATTGTAAATATCTTCTATTCTTTGATCTATGTCCTATTCAATGCATGCTACTATCCCTGTACTTGCCCTCTACTGCTGCAATACCAGAATTTCCCCTTTGGGGATCAATAAAGGACTATCTTATCTTATCTTATCTTAAAGAACGGGCCATACATGGAAATATACTTGTAATTGATATAGATAATTATCACACTATGTTTTTTCAACTGTTGGTGCCAGTTCAAAGAATATCTTGGCTGAAGCCTTTAAATACTAGAAGTTTAATTTGTTAGACTTAATAATAAAGTTTAGCAAATCAAATTAAATGCATTCACAATGTATAGCACTGACTGTTTTTGTTACTCATTTACATTAGATGGCCTAGACAGGTCAAAAAAAGCAATAGTGATATGACGACCCTTCTTATGTTGTAGAGGTAAGGTATGTACTGAAACTGAAAACAAAGTCCCTGATACCAGAATCAAGAAATGTAAAGCTCAGTTCAGCCTCATTTTCGTATTATGGTGTAGTGACTGGGAAGTCATCTTCATGGTGAAAACAATTTGTTTTGCATTTACCACTGTCGTAATCTGCGGACTGGCTTTATCAGCTCAGTGTCACTGTTTCAATATTTTAACCACGTTGAGGAGGTATGACATTTTTATCAACAATGCCCTTGGCTTAAACGGGTTCAGCTTTGCTCTGCTTGGCTCCTTGTTCATTTACTTGTCTCCTCTTTATCAGCTTAATTTCTCTCCCCAGCAACTCAAACAACTAGTAGTAAGTGGGCATAACCAACATACAGAGTCTGACTTCTTCTTTGTGGCAACCAGCATTAATACTGCATTACTGCCACCTAGGCTGAAGTATGGAGATTACAATGACTGGCAGCTCCCATGCATTGATCATGCCATTGCCATATAATAAATATGGCCAAAGCTTATCATCATCATCGACATGCATTTCATTGCAATCCCATTTCGAGACCATTTCATCACTTAGCTCAACCTGGCTGCTTTGATGAATGTTTTATTAAATATTAAAAACAATCAGAAATGACTGCATTAGGGTCCAAGGCCATTTTAGTTACCTTGTTCGCAGTTTGCTAGCAATCATCCTTTTAAACATGATAACGCCTCAAAGTTCAAAAGCTGAGCAATTTCAGTTGCTTTATTGAAAAATGAAATGTTCAAATCTTGTTTGCATGTGTTCACCACTGACCTTATTTCAGGTATTTATCCAAAATGATATAGTAAAATCCCATATACTCTCAGCCTTGGGAACCAGAGGGGCTTAAATGCTAACTCAGGTCCACATTGTTGGACACATTCTAGCATCACTCTATGAGACTCAGTTTTTCTGTCTTCATGGACTTAAGGGGGTAGTGCAGCCTACAGCAAGATAGGATTTTTATTGTAATCTGTATTTGATGATGTTTGGTATCAGAAAAAGAAAAAGAAGAGAAACAGAGAAAGCTGTCATAGGTTACAAGAACCAATCTCAGTAACCACAAACTTTTCTTAATTAGTCCAGATTTTTTATTTTTTATCTCAAGCAGCATGAATACTGAATTAAGTATCTTGTGTGGGAAAGAAGTTAGAGATGAAGAAAACACAGCTTTTGTTTTGATCATATCTTGATTGATTCCTGACTTAAATGAAAATTTTCAATGAAGTTCCCAGCATTAATGATATCAGCTTAAAATCCACTTCATGAAAGTGTTCTGCAAAGATTTTGAGTGCTTTTTCATCATGGGCTAAGCTGTTTTCCATGCCCTTCCCCTGAAGGGGAGCACAAAAGTATGACAGATAACTCAACAGGAAGTCACATTTTTCATAGCGCACAGAGAAAGATGATGTTCATCAGCGGTTATTTTGTTCAGCTCAGAGGAAGCTATCCATCGTTGTTTACCATCACATGGGAACGCCGGGCAAATGTCAGACAGATGCTTCAAAGTTCATCACAATGGACCACTTTATGACAGGAGGTCATCATTTATACATACACACACACACCTCTCTGTCTGTACAAAGACCTTATCCTGCAAGCATCATCCACAACCTTTTATAGATGCGGCAAAGATGCATTAGCCAGATTTCCTTTACCGGCAGCTCTTTGTAAATTAGCCCTTTGTCAGTGAAGGTCCATCAACAAGTGACCTTTTCAAACATTTACGCCCCGTCAGAATAAAAGCATTCAGCTGCATATTTTAAGTCTGACTAGGGTCCAGCTTCCCTGACTTATTCATCACCTCCATATTTACTACCAGGGCTGTACACAAAGCATGCACTTAGAGCCAATCTGTTTGACCAGCCATCTTTGCACAATACTTTTCAGCCCTATTGCAGAAAGAACATGAGATGACGTGTCAAGCTCCTTCCCACACATTCCAGCTCTTTTTCATAATCCCTCCTCGCTGCACTTTCTCCTCGCTCGCTGTCACTTGCTGTCTTACTCCTCTCCTGTACGTCTGAACTTTTTCCCCCTTAATCCTATTTCCTAAAATGGCCCTGTGTCCCTCGCCAGAATTAAGGCCCTGCCGCTCGGTTTCCAGCTGAGTGTAAATGAACAGACAAGCAGGGAGTGAGGAAGGGTAAATTTAAAGAGAGGGAAGACAATGAGATAGGGTGGTATTGATTAAGTTTGTTACAGGGCTGACTTTATTATTTCATAAGTGAAGTAGTCCATCTTGGCATAAAACAAATTAAAAATCTTTTTTTAACGCCTTTACAACCAGTTCTGCTACCAGCCGTAATCCTGTAGGAACTGGGTGTACATGTTATGAAAGGTATATGTATTTCAATTATAATTAAACTGCAGCAACCATGGAGATGCAAGGAAAAAAAATTTAGAGTTTATAAGTCCTAAATCAAAGATCAAGACACTGGCACCTGTTACTCCATTGCTTGTATCCATAATATCCCAAGAACACTTCACTTTCTTCAAAATACACAAGCATCCACGCTTTTATAATAACACATTGCTCGTGAATGCAAAATATCGAATACTTTGAGTCTGCTTTATTTTTAATCACTGCCAAATGTTCACTCTTACTCAAAGATGAACTGAGTGTGGACGGGAGCTAAAGGTGAATTTTCCCCCTTGCTTTTTAACAAGATAGTGCCACAATTCTTTGAATGATTTTCTCCAAATGTTGAACAAAGGTCCACTTTGACTCAAGTTAAAGATAAAGGTTATCAGGTATTATGTTTTTTTTTTTACTTAAGATTTTATTGTCCCCTTGGGAAAATGTTTTTTTACAGCACAATTTCCATTTCACAGACAATGTCCATCACAAAAGAAGGATTAATCACAAATTGGGAAGCACACATGAGAAGACTGACAAAAAGAAAAACAGTGTCAACATTTCACACACTCAGTCCACACTCTGGTCTGGTTAGTGAGGTCTTTTGTTCAAGGCAGCTATAGCAGCAGGGATCAGTCTTTTCCCAAAGGCGAGTCCTTCTGCATCTCACTGCTCTGTATCTGCATCCTGAGGGGAGTGGGATGAGGTAGGTGTTTCGTAGATGTGTGATGTCAAGGCCTATTTAGGTTGCAAAGCATGCACTGGCCCTGTTGTTTAAATCTGTTAGGTTTGGTGTGGGGAGACCGATTATGCTGGAAGCCATGGTGGTTTTGTGTGTGAGTTTGACCCTATTTCTAACAGATAACATGTTGAAGAAGCAGGTGGAAGAGTACAGGAGTATGGATTGGATCATAGTTTGATATAGCAGCAGGAGGAGATGGGGGTTGAGGCGGGTGTTGGCGAAGTGGAGTCCTTTCACTTTGTGGATCGATACCGCAAGAATACCTGAAGGCATTTTCTCTAAACTTTGCTCAAGTGCCATAACCTTGCTTGTTTGTATTCCATCCTGATCCATCTTGCCAAGCGCCAACCTGCAATGATTTAGAGCAGGAAGAGGTGGGAGCAAAGAGCAAGATGACCACAGGAAGTGACTGCATGTACAGAGATTAGCATATAGGCTAGCTTCAGTAGCAGTTTTATCAGATCTTGATTTTTTTTTTTTCACCTCTGACATGTTTTGACGAGAGTTTATTTATTGTGAACACTTTCGATTCACTGCAGTGGGAATGTCATTCCTTCAATCCTTTTGGTAACAATTGGCAGTGCTGGCCAGTTTACTTTGTTGTTAAAAATGGAAACTTGTTATGTTATGACTGCAGATATACGCTTATGTTCACAAACAAGTAAACCTGTTTTTTGTTAATGAGCATCACCCATAAAATGAATTTGTGAATATAAACATATTGGTGGTATTGTATTTTTTCCAAGCTGCAGAAAGAAAGACAGCAACAGACAGACAGGGAGACAGATGAAGAGCTCTGAGGGGACAGACAGATGTGTGAGAGACAGACCTAGAGAGACTACTTACACTGCAACAGGCTCAGGGGAAATCTATCCAGGCAATATCCAAACCGAGGCTCTCTGCTCCTGCCACCTTAGCCCCACACAATTACAATACTATCTGACAAAGATATTGAGCGCAGATCCCTTGCTATTTCAGTGGATGTGTGTACCAGCCCAGAACCTGATTTTATATAAAAGTACCAAAAAAGGCATTAACACTGACTTATTGAAAAGAGAGGCCGTGGAGCCTGGCAGAGCTGGCAAACACTGTAAGAATATGTTGACTCTCCAGAGTCATGCAGAGAAAACAGAGAATATGACTTTCTTTGTGTTGGAGGTGGAGAGTGTAGTTTTGAAAAGGTGACCTTTACTCTCACCATCTTGTGAAAGGCTCATTTGTGACCTTATGTGGGGGGGTGGGGTCTGATGGAACAGCTCCTATGTGGGCTGAATGAGGAAAAGACATGATAAATGGCTGTCTTGTCTTTGCACTGAGAGACAAAAGATCCAAAATGTTTCAGGATGACCTTTTAGAGGCAGCTGACCGAAATACATGAAGGACAATGTTCTTCTTAAGCCTTTATGAACTCATACATAAACCAAAAGAGGGAGACTGTCCTTTTTGTATGGGTGTTCATTCTTGTCTTTTGACCATTCACTGAGCAGAAATAATTCTGTGTTTTTAAAGGCTTCAGTGCAAGTTATTAGAAAAAGTGTACTGTACATAATGCATCCATCCATCCATTATCAATACTGCTTATCCCTTTCTGGGTCACAGGGGGCTGGAGGTGGGGGTACACCCTGAACTGCTAGCCAGCCAGACAATCATTCACACTCATACCTAAGGGCAATTTAGAGTCAAAATTTCACCTAATGAGCATGTTTTTGGTCTGTGGGAAAAAGCCAGAGTGCCCAGAGAGAACCCGCACATACATGGGAGAACATGCAAACTACACACAGAAAGGCTCTGATTGACACAAGGTTTGATCAAGCAACCTTCTTGTTGTGAGGCACATACACTCCCTGCTGCCCCACAGTGACACCCTACTCTACATAATAATAAACAGTACATATTTAGTTTGTAATATCACAAGTTTGAAGACCAAAAATGCAATTTGATCATGTAATTTGAATTTCATCATGATCATGCTGGTTTGAGGAGTGGCTAGAAACATACACGAAGCTTAAATGAAGAGACTAGACTGGCCAATTCCTACCTGAGGCCTGTCAGCCGTGTGTCTTAAGTCTGACCTCTCTTTCTTCCTCCTGTAAACAGGGCCACTAGCTACCTGAAACAGCTTACTCCCCTGGCCCTGCAAATAGACCTACCACTGTGATGTCCTGCCACTGTTATGCAACAAGTTCAAGCCCATTTTTCAGGATAGCAAGCAAAGTGCAGAGGATAGAGGACAGAGAGAATGCAGAGCTGTTGGAAATGGTGCTAAATTGCAGTGATTTGACAATTACCACAGAGTAGAACAGTGAACCAAGCAGACTTTAAAGGTCCCATATCCTAGTGTGTTTGACCTTTTACGTCATGTCTTGTGTGTCTATCAAACGAGGATTTGAATTTAAGTTGAATAAAAAAAAAATGTAAAAAGTTGTCTCTGTAGAGGATCAGATGCAGCTCTTTTCCCCTCCCCATTGGAAACGCTCTGATCAGAGGTGGGGAGACTATGATAATGAGCTTTGTGCTGATTTCCTGCCCAAATGATGCCTGATGGGAGGGGAGTGGAGGGGTTACAGATCATGGAGTGGACTTTAAAAACAGTCATGGCGTCTGCCTGTGACGAGCAGAAATCACACATGTAGGTGGAGGCTGTATAACTATGACATGATAAATCGAGGAAGTAAAAAACAGTGATTTGAGGGGCATTTTCTTTAAAGAGGCATAGACCATGAACTGAGAGTTTAGAAAAAAGTGTCAAGTTCTTCTGTGACCCAAACCCCTTCTGACAGCATTGGAGCAAGAAACTTGATTTTGCAGAACACGTCTACAACTTTTCAAGTACACTAACTGTAGAATCCACCAAGTCGATTATTCAACATACTTCTGACTATAGTGAGTGCATATGTCACTACTAACATATACTGACTAGATCCAGAATAGAGGCTATTCCTTAAAAACGTCTTTTAACACTGTTTGTCTCTTGTTTAGTTTTTTATTCATTTGGCTAACCCTGAAACACCTCCCATGTTTGTGTTGTTGTGTCTTTCCAAATCTCTTTTACTCATCTGAACCAATTAAAAAAACATTATTAGTTAAATATTGGTAAAGGTATATTTTTATCTGCACAGTAAGATTGTCATGAAGAAGTTTTATCCCAAGAATGAAGTACCTGTGGGTTGTTTCACAGGATCTTTTGGGAAATAAGACTTATGAGTGCTTCAGTGCACCTCCAGGGTTTCGCCAAAACACAGTTAGAAGTAGATAGAGAAGTCGATGAATCAGGCTCATGAAGCACAGGGGAGATTACCTGCTGAATTGAGTCAGTGTCAGCATTCTTGCTAACATTAAGTAAGAATGAAAAGCTCCATGTGGGGAGTTCAGTCCTGAATATTAGAGCAAACACCTGACACCTGTTTTAACTTGTTTTACTTCAATCTTCACTAAAAAGTTTAATTTGTTATTTTCTTTATTCAAAAGTGAGGAGATTTTTTGCTTTATCATGCTTTTCTTATAAAGATACTGTTTATTGTTTACTGGTCCGAGCCTTTGAAGCCAAGCCGATGCTTTGAAAACAACCCTTTCTACCACGAGTCATATCAATTACCTTCTATTTTTGACATTGCTCTCATTTTAATGAGTGTCCACATCACATGTTATATTAAAGAGGCTTGGCCCACTGTTCTCTCAGACTCAACTCAGGGGTTCCTTGAGGATACACAGCCTGGTGTCGACCTTACTTTACCTTTTCACAGACCAAGAAATCAGCTGCTAGAGGGCATCAGAGGAAATCTATTTTACTTTATGTTTTGCAGACCTCTCTCACTTTTTCAAATCAGTCAAGTTTAAATGTCAGAGCTCAGCCCATCAAGGCTTAAAGGACATGCTACAACTGGTATAAGGGGACAGGTTTCAGGTTCGAGGCAAAGTTAGAGCATAGGCCAGTCTTTTGTGTCTTTCTTTGCCAAGTATCTTTGTCTGATATGCCAGATACTATTCCTGGACTTTCTTGTTTTTGCTAATTATGTAAATACACTTTACTTTGCAAACATTTGCAAAATATATATTTTCCAGACCACCTTGAGAGCACAAACCTCAACCAAGGCGTTGTCGGAAGAGTTATTGTCAACATGTGCAAAACTGCCCTATCTCGCACTGATAACAAATCCTTGTAAACAATCCTGGATCCACATCCAGATTCAAATCATCACCAAAATCTATTCACTTCTTACTTGTGACATGAATAACATTACCTGAAAATTTCATCAAATCCCAATCTTAACTTTTTGAGTTATGCTACAATCCAACAAACTAGCAAATGCCAGCAAAAATATAACATCCGTGTTGGATGTAATGAGGCAGTAGTCTTTACTCCAAGAAGCTGTGGGATAACCCTTCGCAGCAGCAGAATCTGCCTGATCTATTGTCCTCAATAAGGCAGATCCAACTTGCCAGTACTTCTACAATAAAACTGATATTTTTGCTCAACTTCTGACATGTTTTGGCGATAGATTGTTCTCGATGTAGCTTACATTTTGTTCTTTACACCCTGGCAGTAGTGCCCACCTACTACGTTTTCTAAATGGCCTATAAAGAATGTGATTAATGGAGCAGTCATCCAGTCATCTGCCAGACATGCTACAAAAAGGTTCTGCCCATGCCCAAACACCTTTTAATGGGCTCTTTCCAGATTGGCTGGTGATATACAGTATATTGAATGGTCCACCTGGTGTGTCGGGTAGGGCTGTCATGATACGAAAACTTCAAACTCGATATCAATACCCAGAAAAAAATGCGATACTTGATACCATTTTTGACACTGCTAAAATGACAAACACTTTAAAAGGCTTAAAAAATGCTTTTATCAACATGAAAATCTCAAAAACACTTTTTCAATCTCAACATGACACATGCTTTCTCAACAGAACCACAGATGTTTGTTAAATAGTCAGAAAATGGAAAAAAATAAAATAAAATAAAAACCAAGACATTCACATTGTTTTCCGTAGTGCAAATAAATGCAAAATAAATAACCCAAACGTAACACAATTTGACAATATTTTATGGTTGTCTCAGATATTTTTCTTTTTAACTTAGTGCAAATAATCCAAAAATCTAAAATTAGCTATAGCAAAAATATGCAAACACTGTCTGAGGTAGTATCGATACCATGGCAAATTAGTATTGTATACGGATACAGCGTTTGAGTATTGATACTTTCTGAAGAATCAATACTTTTGACAACCCTAGTGTCAGGTTAGTGTTGGTGGGCTCTAAGGCTTGACCTTTTAAGATGCTCAGTGTGTTAAAGAAGGAGAAAGACCTTAATGTTGTAAAATAATCTTTCATTTGTATAAAAATGCTAATGTTAAGAAAGAAGTTTATATGCATCTCTAAAAACTGTATAACTGTTTGCATCTTAATCTAGAAACTGTTAACTTGTGATTTATATGCATTTAAAAAACTAATTTATTGGAATCTTTGAGTAATTGTTATCTTTAGAAAGTATTAAAAAGTAATATTGAAGTGAAAAAAATAACTTTCTATAATGTAATAATGTCATTTTTGTGCATCCAAATGGAGGATTATTTCAGCTGGTCATTTAATAGGATGAATATGGTATTTTACATTCCCCCACCATAACCATCTCATTCAGTCTAAATGAATCTTTTCATGTCTGGAACACTGATACAGATTTCAGGGTGATGGCAGTGGTGACAGTAACTACATGTTCTGCTATAATATTCTCTTTCTTGGCCTCATGGCTGCACCATGAGCCTCAGGTCAAATCTTACCCCACTGAGTGAATCCATAAGTAAACCTGCTGCATGATCAGTAAGTGGAATGTGCAAATGTAAGACTAATATATGATTTAGGAGGAAGATGCTCTATACATTCTTTATGAATAATTTACACCCATAGATGTGGTGCCGTAATACTTTATTTGAATAAATCTGCCTAGTTAATGTCTCTGGAGAGGTAATGTTTGACACTGTACATATATTTAAAAGAAATCTTGCTTTTTTTAAACTTTAAATGATTAATAGTAATGAATGAATGTCTCTCTTTCCTTGTATTTCTCTAACCCAGCATCCCATCCATGGTCTGACATTATTACTGCCCAGTGCATGCTGGGATAAGTCCTATAGGTCACTGCAGCTGTGGACAGCATAGTCAATACAGAAAATGGATGAGTGGATGGATGGCTAATTGATGTATACGGTAGAGTGTGACTTGAGTAAATGAATCGAAGTGAAACCACCAAGGAGCAGAGGTTGGCGGATTAGATCTTTCATTAAGAAAAAACAGTACCTCAATTTAGAAATGCTATTACATTAAAAGGTCCTCCATTGAAAAGGTTCATAATCTGATGCTTATTTTGAATGACTGCAATAGTTCAATTGTGTTCCAGGTCTAAGCCCCAAGTGCCCAATGCCAAAACTGAAGTAAGTATCTTTGAAAAAGATATTTGCACTTTCTGTTAACTAGAATAATCCTCACAAATTAACACAACTTTTAGAATTTTTGGAGCAGATACGCAGTTGGCAAAAGCAAAAAGCTAATTTTGGGCTATGAAGGAAGTACACAGTTGTCTCGCCTAATCATCACTGCCACGATGTTAACATTTTTTGAGTGATGAAATTTAATGTTCCCTAACAAGTTCTGCAGTCCTAGTTAGCCTATTTCTATTGCCCGCCATTTGTAAGAACAGAAAATGCTTTCAAATGCACACGCAAGAAAACTCTGAGATGTATTTTCTGTCATAGAAAAGCTGTGAAAATACTGGAAGCTGAATTACCCCATACTTAATGTCAGATTGAATCTAGTCTAAATTCCAATCAATTACAAGACAACAGAATTATGGATTTTGATGAGGTTCTGGAGGGATTTACTTGGATTTCTTTGACTATTCTCACTCAGCAGAGCTTGTTAATCTGTTTAAAACAGAGGAGACAGCAGAGCATTCATCTATTTCAGTGAGTGAAATAATTTACTATCACTTTCAACTCCGAGGGAGAAACTTCGGCTCCCAGCGAGCTGTATTTTGCTGAGCCTTTTAAACCCCCCTTTGCCCAGGCACTTCATTTCAATTTCTCCAGCTGTACAGTACGAGAACTTGATGTACTGTTTACAAGGGCGGGGTGTGACGCTAGGTGACGTTAGGATGCATTGTTGCTGTGATTAAAGAGCTGAGAACAGCAAACATGGATTAATTGTCAGTGCTGTTTCAGAATGTAGATCCTTCACAATACACACAAAAATATATATTTTATTCTATTAAAATATTTCGGATGTCTTATCATAGTTAGTGCTGTATTTGGAGATTGGTGTGTGGTATCTGGTACTTGTTGAGGTTTTTAAATACTTTCAGCCAATGTAACTAAGTTAGAGTTTGAATGAATGTATTTTAAGTGTGTTTCTAATCATTTTGTGTCTCTCCAGCACACAGTGTTAAAACTATAATACAGATTATTATGACCACAGGTGCCTTCTCATCACTGCGGCAGCTTTCCTCACTGCTCTTCCCCCATGCATATCTCTTCTTTCTAACCTTCTCCAGTTTCATAATCCCATCAGAGACCTGATGCAGTCCCGGGGTGAGCAGGTTGATGGAGGGGTTTTGTACCTGGAGGCACGCCTTCCCCTGGCCTCTGAGAAACTTGGTGAGAGCAGGGAGCTCAGCATGTGTTTAAGTGGAAGTCCTGTTAACCCCCATTACCCTCTGCAGCACTGTACTGCAGGATTAGCAGAATACAAATAGCACCTCTGCCCCCCCCTTGTCCACAACACCACAATTCTCATACACCCTCCACTGAGAGAGTTGCTGACTGTTAGAAAGAGTGAAATATGATTTGGGGCCGTGCAGGTGCTTACTGCATGCTGAACAGGATCCTGCTGCTCATTATACAAGCCCTAATGGTGGGAATACATTACATTTTTAAATACGGGGGAGGAGGGTGATGAAACTCACCAGCCAAATGTTACCACTTGATTCCATGTGACCTTGGCTCGCAGAAGCTCAGATCATGGTGTGAAACAAGGGAAACGCCAGAGGGTTTGGTGGTTAATTAATAATTAATAGTTCAATGCTTCTTTGTATCTGCGTTTGGTAGTGTGAAATCAAAAGGCATTACAAATCAGCCAGCGCTGGTCTGCTAGGAGCCAGAAACTGCCCACACTGCTCAACCCTCTGAAACTGAAACTCTAGATGTTGTTAATAACTTTGGATGGCAATGAAGTGGGTTGTGTTTGAAGAAAACAAAGGGAACATTTTCTACAGATAAAAAAAACCCTAATTGTTTTCTGTTAATCAGGGGAAAGGGAAGGGAATTATTTAAATCTGTTTAATTCTTAAATATTAAACAAGATTGTGGAAAATATAAATTCTTGTTTAAAAATCATAATGTTTGATGAAGTGTCCTTATATTCAAGCTTCTTCTGTAGAATTATTCTAGTGACATGTTTACTCTGTTTTCCTTAAGTCTTATCAAATCTATGTTTAGGTCTAGTATCTTAAAGAAGTATATGTATCTTTATTTTAATATCATATTTCAAAATTTGTATCTTTACCACCCTAATATAGCAGTTTATAGGTGGTTTCACACCTACAGCTTAATTGCTTTGATCAGATTCATTTGAAAAAAACGCTACAAATTTGCATATTTCCCTTTGGTCGTTTCATGTTCACATTGCTGTGTTTTGAAAAGGGCTGAGTCCAGGCTGAGTTGCACCAGGCCGTTCTAAGTTGCACAAAGGGAGGTTTAAGGCTTGCCTACAATAAATCCATTTTGTGGTGAAACATTGCCCCTTGGCTTGTCAGTTGTCAAGTTAGCTTTAAAACTTTGGACCCTTACAAACCTGTTTTAACTTTACCACTATGCCACTATGCTATGTGTTTGTACATACTAAACAACAAGCTATAGACACTAGCAGAGTCATACTAGCACCAAATCAAATATTGCCATGCCTTGTGTATAATATTCGTATGTCTTGCTGCGCACAGATATTTATGGGTAAATTGTTACTGCTAATCGGGATGGGGATGGAAATTAGCCACTTGGCTATAATCCCATGTGTTTACATGTCAGTGTTCTTAATGAGTACTTTCCCATTAAAAAAAAAAAAAAAAAATCTCAATCTCAAGTTTGATTTGGAGAATAACAATTAAAAACTATAAGTGCTCCAAAAACACAAACCTCCACCGAGACATTTCCAGCATTGTTGGAACAGTTATTGTCAAAATGTGGAAAACTGCCCTATCTCACTAACAAATCTTTGGAAGCAATTTATGGATCCACATCTGTCTTAAGATCACCACCAAAAACTTGATCACTTCTCCCTTGTGTCACGACTGACATTTCCTGAAAATCTCATCAAAATCCATGGAGAGCTTATTGAGTTATTAGCCAAAATGTGGATAACTGCCCTATCGCACAGAGTTAACAAATCTTTGGAAGACATTCATGGATCCACATTTGGATTTGGTTCCCCCAAAAAATTCAGTCACCACTCCCTTGTGCCATGAACAGCATTTCTTAAACATCATCAGAATCAATTGAGAAGTTACTGAGTTATAAAAAACAAGAAGAATCTGACCTATCTCGCAATGTTAACAAATCCTTAAACAATTCCTGTTTTTTCTGCGTTCAGGTCACCACCATAATGGCATCACTTCTTCCTTGTGCTAAGACCAACATTTAAAAAATATCATCAAAATCCTTTGAGAATGTATTGAGTTATAAGCAACAATGTGGAAAACTAGCATTTTGCAATGTTAAACAAATTCTTAAAAAAAAATCCTGGATCTGCATCAACATTTAAGTCACCACCAGCATCTCATCAGTTTTTCCTTGTGCCAACATTCCCCTAAAATTTCATCAAAATCCATAATTTGCTAAGAGACAGACGGACAAACACCAGCAAAAACATAACCTCCTTGTGAGAGGTAATAAACTATAGTATATTAAACATACATTTTAAAAGCCACCTTAAAAACCTTCACTGAAGCTTTATGTCCCTTCTACATGGCATCTTATCAATAAATTTGTATGGTCATATATGTTATGTTTTCTTCAATTACTCGCTGTTTTGGCACTTTCACATTCACTTTAAGCTTCCAATGCTTTATCTGCTGGCTGCTGTGTTAAACGTCTTTCAGTGAGCCTGTTTATTTTGCTGCATAGTTTTGCAGCTTCTTGCATGTTGAGAGCAGAAGTCTTTGAAGACACTGATTGGTAAATCTGCCTTTCAAGGTTCTGCCAGTACAAGAAATCACAGATATATGATTCATCCCCAGAGGGGCAGGTTTATTTATTTAATTACTCATAGTGGATATAAAGCCATCCTGCCATGCTTGAGTTGTTAAAAAACTTTGCTTTCAGCCTCCATCCAGTTTGAACACGATGCTGGAGTTAAAAAAAACACTTTTCTGTCGACACACTCAGCTTCTGCTCCATTCCTCTTCATCTCTTCCTTTAACTTGTTTCTCTGTGTCTTCTCACATACCCCTTTTCATTTTATCCTTTATTTCTTTCACTGCTCTTTTCATCACTTACTCTCCCTTCATTCTTCCTCCCATTTTCAATCCTCTGCGTCTCTCTGGCCCACTCTGTCTTTTTCTCCGTCGCTGTATCTCAGACCAATATGAAGTCGACCAATATGAGATTTCTCGGTTGATGGAGAGCCACAGCCACTCTGTCACGCTGTGTTTGGAGTGTGTGTGTGTGTGTGTGTGGGTGTGTGGGTGTGTGTTTGCGTGTTTCTGCCTCTGCTGCTGCAAAGGTGCAAGTTTATGTGAGGTTTTTCTTGTTTGAAAAATAGAGTAGAGGAATGTGTTTTGATGAATATTTGTGTATCTTTGGGATGAGCAGGGAATGCATCATAGAATATTTCCAACTTATTGGTTCAATTTAGCTTTACGGACTTGGATACAGGAAACAAACCATCGGCCTTGCACCTCCACTTGGTGATGACCTGCATATTTGGAATTGCTTATGAATTTTTTAGTAACACAGTGGCAGAATGTGACCGACTACAGCAGCTTCTTTCATTCTTTAAACTAGTGCTAATACATATTGTACCTCGACCAGAACACTGACCTCTGCATATTCATTAATTGTAGGGTGATTTAGAGCACATTTGAAGAGGTCAAAAATTTGCCTTAAATCAGGTTAAAATATTCATTTTTGATCACTGCTGGGTGCGCTCACAATCACTAATGTTTGAAAAACCTTCTAGTTTTCATTTACAAGGTTTGGCTTCAAAAAAACACAAAACTATTGCTGTAACACATTTTCATGGAACATAATCGTTTTTCAGTGTCTTCCTCCTTTAATCTCCTTTCCTTCGACATCAACACACCGCTGCATCCAAGTCTTTCACTGATCAAATAATGCAGTAGGTCTTCTTCAGACAGTTGTCTCAGAACCTCTGTTGTTCTTTTCTTAACTTCTAACTCAGACTCAAAAGATTTCCTTTGAGCACAGATTTGATCTTAGGGAAAAGAAAAATGTGGGTGATCAAGCACTGTGTTTCGTTTGCATGTCCTGAAACTGCTTTACTGAGAGCGCAGTGTGAGTTGGTATGTTTTGGTGAAGAATGGAACCATTTCTAACACAATTGTTGTCTCTTTCTGCTGATTTTTTTCTTTCTCACAGTTTTTCTAGAACCTGTTTGTAATAGTGTAGATTCACAATTGACCCTTCTGGAACCAGCTTCTCCACGTCTTTGGTGTCCCAGGATTATATTTAAAGGTCCAAGTTTCATCTCATGGAATCACTACTTGGAAAAAATGTGGGTTTCCCTCAATTTGTTACAAAATGTCTCCACAAATGTGCTTGCATCAAAAGTTTTGGGACAACTTTTGGACACTTTGACATTTGACATGGACTTGACTCGTGGACTCTGCACATGTGTAACATTGGATTCAATCACAGGAGACTATAGACTTGGACTTTGACTGAAACCCAGTAAATCAGGACTAAACAAGAAAACTTTGAATTTTCTTTGGCGACAAATTTTCACTGCCCTTTTGGAGAATCCGACTCGATTACTGGGGATTTAAGATTTGTAATCCTTCTAAAACAAGGACTAAACTAAGACTCTTCATTGGAAACTCAAACTCGATCACAGAGGACTCCATCAAGGACTTAAACTCAAAGTCCGATAGTAAAGACTTAGATTCTTCTTTGAGACTCAGACTCCTCTTCAGTTGTGAAAATGCCCTTGAACTCAGGCAACCAGAACTCTACTTGGAATCAACCCAGAATCTTCTTTGGAGACTCAAACTTAACCACTAGGGACTTGAGACTTGGATTCAAACAAAAGCTATTAGAAGTTGACATGGACCTGACTCAGTATATTTGGAGACTCTGATTCAATCACTGGGCACTTAAGACTTGGACTTTGACTCAAACTCAGGAAATGAGGACTAGACAAAGACTCCATTTTGAATCTCTCTGGGGACATACACTTGATCACTCTCACCTTTGGAAACTGGGACCTGGTTACTGGGGACTTGAGGTCTGGAATCCATCTCAAACTTTGACAATGAGGACTTTACTGGCACTCAACCCAGAATCCTCTTTGCTAGTTCTGCACTTAACATAGAGTTGACTCTGCATATCTGGAGATAAACTGGCATGCATAATCGATGGGGAGTGAAACAAGGCAATAAAGACCTGACTTAAATTCTTCTTAGAAGTCTTGTACTTGACAGGGGACTCGAGACTTGGACTTTGACTCAAATAGGAAATTAGGACTATGACTTAATTTTGAATCTTCTTTTAGGACGCACACTCTTAGAGACTTGGAGTTGATCACTGGGGACTTAAGAATTTGAATCCCTATCAAACCCAGGCAATGAGGACTTTTCTTGGACTTAACCCTTCTTTGGAGAAACTTAACTCATAGGGACACAGGACTTGGATTTAAAACTTAGGCAATGAGGACATGATACAAACTCAACTCTTAATCTTCTTTTGGATTTATCATTGTGAACTCCAGGTTTGGGTTAGGACTAAAAGTCAGGCAATGCAGACTTGACTGATACGTATCATTGGGGACTGAAGGCTCGGACTCAAAACAGAGCAATGAGGACTCAACTCAGACTTGACAGAGAATTCTGTGGAGATTCTGACTTGAACTTAAGCTTGAAAATGAAAATTTTGAACCAAAGATTTGTTGATTTAGTTACAGCTCTAGTGTTTAGTGTTATTGTGCTACTGCACTGCCCAGGCTTGTGTTGCAGTGGAGCATTTATTAAAGTGATCTGGCTCCTGGGAGAGGACTGGTGGCCATCTGCCATGCTGCAGACAAACACACAAGCACACAAAAGTCCACACCATTCTCTGTGAGTGGTTCCTTACTGTACATCATCACTTAACACGATGGTCAAGCAGACATCCAAAACATACACTTTTAGCCCTGCAAATACACACACAGATACTAAATCCACCTCACTTTCTCTGCATTTCTGTTTCCAGTCTTTTATCTGTATGATAACTGGGACTCTGGGAATATACCTGCACACTGAATTCTCCTGCTGTAAATTGCATTTTATACCAATTTGCCCCCTGAACGATTTGCATGGCTGCACCCCTGCAGCAGGAATTGCTAAACTCCGTCATTGTTCACCTCACAGCATCCATATTGTTGCCACCTTAAGTGGAATGTGTGCATATATTTTTATGGTTATTAATCATAGTGGCATCTCATTTTTAGCAGCTTATTCCTCTGAGAGTGTACAGAATGTCGCTGTCATATAACATCAGCTCACCTCCTCTAGGGGAATAGATGTACTTTCGCTGAAAGCCTCTATGACTCTTAACATGGCAGCTGTACAGCGTCTCCTGAGGTCATAAACTAAATCTAAATGTTTACAGCCGGCATGGAGACGTAAGTGGAGTGAGTCTCAACGGGCTGCTTGTTCTGACCTGGGTTATAGGGTTCTTTATTTCAAGAGAAATTATCTACTGAAGGTGGTTATTAAAGCTATTCCTTCTACACCTTTTAGCACAGAAAGTCTACTCGATAGTAAAAGAGCAAACTCATGCTGGGTGTTCCTTTTTGGTTGTGGTACACTGTCAGCTTAAGTTGACAACTTTACCTTGGGGCCAGTGAGCACACTTTATAAAGTCTTAAAGGTCCCATACCGTGGTGTGATTGACCTTTTACATTATGTCTTGGATGTCTATTGAGCAAGGATTTGACTTAAGCTGAATAAAAAATGACAAAACAAAGTTTTCTCTGTAGAGGATTAGATGCAGCTCTTTTTCTCCCCCCTCTGGAAATACTCTGATCTGAGGGGGTGGGGATACTGCAGGAGGCTATGGTAATGAGCTCTGTGCTGATTGGCTGCTCAAATGATGCCTGATGGGAGAGAGGAGGAGGGATTACAGGCCATGGAGCAGACTTTCGAAACAGTGATGTTATCTGCCTGTGAGGAGCAGAAAACACACATTTAAGTGGGGGCTGAAGTGAAAAACAGTATTTGTAAGAGGCATTTTCAAACAACATTGAAAGCAAAGAAAGTTGACTTTGCAGGACATGAGACCTTTATCCTCTTTAGCCCCATAGGACCCAAATTTGGGTCTGCTGGGGCTCAGGAGAAAATCTCCTCAACACGACAGCACAAGCAGTGAACTGGGCCTTTAAGACTATAGTTATGTTGGCTTTTATTTGACAAATACATATATTTTTGACCTTTGGCTCAATATGCACTGTTTTTCGAAATCGTCGCCTGACCATATTGTTATAAAACCTCTTTAATTTTTCTCTGCATCACTTTATAACAAAAAATTTTTGTTTAAGACGAGGATGAAAGTTTCAAATTTCAAACGTCATTTACTCTGTCCCAGTAACACATATACTGATAATCAACATCTGTGCAAATCTCTAAAGTGTTACTTTTATTATGACACCAAAATTATTCAAATAGACCTTGTGGTTGCAGAGATACACTCATTCCTTTATGGGTATGGGTTTCGAGCAGAAGGCTCTAAAAAGGGGGTGGGGCTGAACAGGTTAAATGACATTCACCTGAACAGTGATGCATCAAAAGTTATAGTTTTGGTTTTACTTGATCTGTCTGCAGCCTGTTACAGTGGACTGAAGCATACTTCTGGACAGACTGGACAGTGGGTGGACCTTTCTGGTTCTGTACCGAATTGGTTCAAAACATATGTAAGAGAAAGTCCCGTTCCAGCCAAATGCTTTTCTTTGGCTGGAAGGAAGAAATTGAAGTGGCTACATCTGCACAGCAGGGGTGGGCTATTTTGATTACTAACATTAAAGTAAAGAATTCTGGTATCAAAGTAAAGAAAAATTTGAAGAAAATTAAGGATAATGAAGGTCGAATTCTGAGATCAAAATTGTATTTACTAGATTAAGTCAGAATTCTTAGGTAGAAGAAAAAAAAAATCAAAACCTTGAGGTAAGAGTCAGCCCAACTAAAAAAGACTCTGAATTTTGAGAGAAAAAAGTCAGAATTCAGAGAGTTAGAAGTTTGAGGGAGAAAAAGTAAGAATTCTGATATCTAATTTAGAATTTTTAGATTAAGTCAGTAAGTTAGAATTTTGGGGAAAAAGAGAACATCTTGAGCTAAGAGTCAGCAATTTGAAAAAATGACATTTAATTCGGAGGGAAAAAAAGGCAGAATTCCAAGAATAAAATCACAAATCTGAGATAACAGTCAGAATTCAGAGAAAAAAACAAAACAGAATTCTGTGATTAAATTCAGAATTCTGAGAAATGGTCAAAATTCCAAGACAAGATAGGATTCAGAGAAAAGTCATAACAGAAAAAGGCAGAATTTCTGCTTTTTAAAAAGGTTTTCGATCAAAGATAGAAATCTTACTTTTTCTCTGAATCATGAGATTACAGTCAGGATCATGAGATTACAGTCAGTATTCTGGCTTTGTTTCCTCAGAATTCTGAGTTTAAATTGCAATGATGATCTCAGAATTCTCACTTTGTTTTCATAATTCTGACTTTTACCACGGACTACAAAACAGTTACATCTCTGAACATTTTTTTCTTGGGCCCTAATCTTCCTCTGTATGCCATGACCTCATGTATGTAAAACATTAAAACGTGTACCATCCTTGTCAGAGTTGTTTGTAGTGTTTCTGAGCTGATGTACGGCTCAACATACAGTAATCCTCAGTTTGTCTGCTTTAGTTTTCCACCCTGCTGCACAGAGAAGCTGCTAATTAGCTTTCTCCTTCTCCCCCTCTCGCTGCTGAGCGCTGATGTATAACAAACTAAAGCCCCTTTCCCTCGCTCCTTCACCGACAGCCACCAAGTGTTCCTCCACTTCACTTGTTTACACACCGTATTGCACCGTGAGTAAACCTGAAGAAAGTATCACATAAAAGACGGCGTTTACTCAAGTCAGCGCTCCTTAATCTTGACATGTGACGAACTACACTAATTTCCTCTCGTCTTTACTCCTCGTGAACGGGGCGCCTGCTTTTCTGATGATGTAAACACCTTGGTTTATCTCGCCGGCTTCCAAATTGCCTGAAGTGGCTGATTGTGTAATTGCGGTTTGGAGCAGAGTGCATGTTACTGTGTGCAGAGGAAATAAATACAAGCACAGACAAATTTATAAAAATAATCTCACGAGTGCTCACACTGGATCCTGCAGTGAGAAGAACACCTTAAATGATCCTTAAACGGTCACCGGGGCTTGTGACTCTATCGCATCTCTGCACCTTGATTAAGATCTTTAGACTGTGACGGTAATTACCTGCCAGCTACTCGTCTTAAACACACAGCAGACCCCCAGGACACAAGAGAGGTAGGGAGGGGCTTAAGGGAAAACAAGAGGCAGAAAGTGGCGAAGGGACGGAAATAAGATGATAGAGCAGTTGGAGTGTGAGTAAAAACAAGAGCTGCGGGAAATAGGATTTTTCTTTTAAATGGAGTGTTTAGTGAAGGGAAAAGAGAAGAAAGAGTAAACAGAATTAGAAAGGATTTGGATAAAGGGGGATAGAAGAAAGAAGTCTGAAAGAAGGGATGGCAGCTGCTGATACTGAGGGGTTTAAGGCAAAACAAGCAGTTTTCTACTTAACTTAAATTTAGGAGTTGTACAACTTTTAATTCATAGATACTGACATCTGTTTTGTGTTTTTTGTGTGTCAAAATACCAAAAAAGGAAAATTACATAAAAACAAGAGAACAGCTTGAGCTTTTGAGACAGAATATGAAATTGTCAGTCGTTTCAGATTTAGCAAAAGTTAAATTATTCCTTTTTTGGTATTTGTTTCCTTAGCAGTGTCGTTCCTTCAACTTGATCTTGCTTTTTGAGATGTGCATGTTTTTGCTTGTAGCCTGATTTTCCATTGATTATCCCAATGACATAAAAATTGGCAGAGATTTGCAATTAGTTCTTTTAATTATATACTATTTATTACAATTTTTGGAATTTTGAATTCTCTGTATGAGAAGACTAGTGCTCATGCTTACAGCATGAAGGTTGATGGTTGGACTCACAGTTCCAGGCAGGACCTTTTCATGAGGAGTTGATGGGTGGGTGGATGGATAGACCCCTAACCCTGAAGGAAGCGTTTTTGAACACTGAGGTTTAACTCTTCTGTAATAAAGCAGTTACCCTGTCCACAACAAGTGCATGTTCATGACATTAACACATTTCTAATCAAACACTTTTTTGTTTTGAGGTATCCCAACCTGCTGCTATGTGCCCTTCCACCTGAAACAGCAGATCAGCTGGATCAATGCTCACTGGCAGAAGAACACAGCCATTTGCTGCATTGTAATATATTCCAAAACATAGAGACTTACTGGAGGAAAAGTAAAGCGCTATGAAATTTTTAGCCCAATTGCACTTAGTTTCGTGGCTCTTTTTATGTAAAACTCGCATAAGTACACTTAATAATTGTACCCGCCAACAGCACTGTACCTTACCAGTAGCTTGAGCTTGCTCTCCCGAAAGGTGCAGCACTACTGAAACCCACTTCAGCCACTTTAATCAACAATACTGAAATGTCCCTTTAATGTTCCAAACATAAGCTGTAAAAGCCTTGGACAAAGCCATGTCATAGCAGCCTTTGGAAAGCAGTTGATTCCCATGGATGCTGTCATACTGCACGTGTTGTCTCAGCTGAACTTTAGCTCCATCTGCTCACACACAGAAAGACCATGTTGAGGCGGGACTGAAGGCCATCTGATCAATAGCAACACGTTTCCAAAACCAGAACTCCTCAATAAATTATCCATAACAGAGGGTGAGATAAAAATTGTCTGTGCCCTGCTACAATCATCAAGGTGTCAGGGTACTGCAGCCATCCTTAGTTAGACACTCTGGGTTGTACAGGTTTTGGCATGGGCCTTTGTTTACACTTCTGAAGGTTGTCTCTTGATGCCATGTCTGAATTTTTTAAAGTGACCCAGCAAAGAAAAAATGTAACTAGAAAAGCAGTTGGAGAGCACAGACCTCTGCCAAGGTTAAATTCTGGATCACCTCGCACTCCGTCATGACGGCAGAGTCTCCACTCATGTCTGTCCATGTGGAGAAGTCCTCCGCTGACATTGCAAGGGAAGCTGGGTAATGTAGTGACATAGGCTTGAAAAACATTGACATGAGGTTGCCAATAAACTACAGTTCCCATGATGACGTAAAGGGGGCAGAATGGTTAGAGCAGCCGAGGAGATATGAATGGGATTTGCCATTTAAAGTGCAATGTTTTTTTTGTGACATCAGTCTGAATTGGATCCAGATGAAATTGACTGTGATGATAGAGTTATATGTATCATCATGTAAATTTTGAAGCAAATCCATTAAGTGATGTCAGAGATATGATTTTTTAAAAATACGGCCCAATGTTAAGTTATGGGATTTTTGGCAATTTTGGGAAAATTTTTGCATCCAGACAAATGTGCGGATCACCATCAAAATGCAATGTGTTTTTCCTTGGACCGAACCACACCTCTGGTAAAATTTTCATGTAAATCCATTCAGTAGTTTTTACGTGATCTTGCTAACAGACAGACAAACAAACAGACAAACACACAGACAGATCCTGGCAAAAACATAATACAGACTCCTGTGCTGCCTGCTCTGTGGTATGCTTTGCCTCCAGCTAATGCCGTGACATCACAGTCATGTAGATCTGGAGCAGTGCATTGCCACCAAAACGAGTATGTAAGTATGAACATTTTTATTGCCCTGCTAGCTCAAGACCTATGTCCAAATGTGCCTACTCACCTAGTCAAAATTATCTGCAACTCAAAGCTAAAAGACAGTGTCCATCAGCCCAGACTCACATTTGATCAATAAAAAAAATGTTTTGCCCGCAGACTTTAGCTTGAAATACTGAGGCAGCAAAGCTTTAAATCATCTGGGTCTGCTCTATGTGGAAGCTGTATTCATTTAAAATCTCATCTGCTTCTGACAGGTTGAAATGGTAAAAAGGAGTTGGAAGAACAGAACAATGTAAGCTGTATAAAGACTGTATATGTACTGTAGTATTCAGCACAGGCGTCAATGTTAATGCCTGCCTGCTGCACCAACAAATGTCCACCCATCTCTGCAGAGGATTAACAAAGGATCTCCAACATCTCCTCTCTCCTCCTGTCTTCCATCTACATCTCCTCCACCTCCTTTGTTCCTGCATTGTCAGCCATTGTAACTCCTGCTTTTTTTCCCCACCTCCTACAAATTGAGGCCCGCATTGAGCCATCAATCACACGAGCGCAGCTTTAAACAGAACAAGGAGATAAAGAGGCGAGGGCTGTAACGCCGATTTGTCCGTCAACTCCCTCTGACTGAGTAACAGGCTGAATCACGGTTAGCCAGCATGGATAGTCGAGTTATTTGGTTTTGATTTTTGAAGACGTTCAGGTTATTCAGGTTGTCAGAATGAGGCGTGAGGGGATTTATGCTCTACCTGCTCGTCTTGTGTCCACTGATCCGTGAAGACAAACTAATTTTCTCCTCTGCCGCTAATGAAGAATGAAATCTTTTTTTGTGTTACAGCTCTGGGTTTAGCACACAATTGTCTTTACTTCTGCATGTGCCAAGACAAGGCCAAAAAGATTCTGCTTAAGTGCCTCGTGCCCTCTTGCTGAGACGGATAATTAATTTAAAGACGCATTCAGGCAGATATATTCTTAACTGTCTGCTTTTCATGCACTGCCTCGTAGATCCCGCACACACGTACGCTCATGTTTAAGTGCTTTCACCTCACACACAAGCGAATGGATGGTAGTGTAGATGAATGCATTGGCGTCTACTTAAAAGCAAAACACAGCAATTTTTCTCTTCCTTGTAATTACCAATGCAAATTACGTGCTGTAATTATATATCACCACAGAGTAAAGGCACCCTATAACATTCAAATTAGATTAGCTTGTTTATGCTTTTTGAATTAAATCATCCTCAACCCTGGGGTTTTTCATCCTGTTTGCACACCTTCCCTTCTCAACATAGTGTTGAATTTAAGAGGCAGTTATACGGACAAGCTTATTTTCAGTTTGACCTATTTTCTATTGTTATTTTAAGTTAAAAAAAAAAAGACCACACTGCTAAGTATTAGATATAACCCAATCAAAATAAAAGAGAGAAACCAAATTTAAAGCTGTTTTATGGGTCAGATGTTTGGACTCAATTGAATAAAAAAAAATCAAATCACACCTTTTTTAAATCCAAGCACTGAACAGTTTGCTTTATAGCAATGGTTCCCAAATTGTATGTTTTTTATTCATAAAAGTAAGTGGTTACTGAACAATAATAAAATTGTAACAGAAAATACTGCCCCACACCATGTTCCCCTTTGCAACAGCAGAACAAAACAGCACTGTTTCTGTTTCTCCTGGTTCCCAAGGCCAAAAGTATGAAAGATTTGATACACCAGTGAACTGCCAACAAGGACTACATAAATGTCTGTTGACCCAACTGCAAGCATTTCTGATCTTTTTTAATGAACAACAGTTTAAATACTATTGCTGCAGCCATGAGGACCAACTTGATCAGGTCATTTGATTGAAAGGAAAATATTCAAAAGAGGTCACAAGATGTTGTACATTGGAAATGTTGTTGCTTCTTAATCAAGTCGCTATGTTGTAGTTCCATAGTGTTAAAATAATAGCTTTCTACTTTGGCTGATTACTTTAAGCTCAACAAATTGTAATAAGTAGTTTAGTAGTAATCACAAAGAACAGAATGTGTAAATGTCATATCTTTTTGCTACAGAGCTTATTATCAGCAATGCTCCAAGACAGTGAAAACCTCAAAGGCTTTTAGTTGAGAGAAGCAGTCCAATGCAAACTTCAGCATTGGCCTTCAAAAATAAGTAATCCCTGCACTCTATTGTGAATAGATGTATGCCAGAATGGTGTGGCATCCTAGACTGGTCTGTTGTAGTCGTTCATTATGACACACTACATGAGATGGAATGACTGATTTTCATTGTCGATGGATCCTGAACCCCTACAACTGTTGGGTCAGGCCATAACCGTGCATACATTTAGTCTGACTCCAGCATTAGCAGTGCTTGCATACCTGACCTTTATTCTTTCCTTGCAGGATAACATGGACCTTCATGCACTGGTTATGTATGTCTGTGGTCAAAGCATAATGCCTGACACAGCCAATTGACAATGTTTTTTCAGTCTTCTGGATCAAAATACTGCCAAACTAATCATTCATGCTATGAATTTTTCCTCTGAGCTTGTTTACATCCAGGTTGTAAAGTATTGTACTACATTTGTTATTTACTCAGCTGATGGCTAAAGGCTGCATTTCAGTATTGAAACACCATTAGCGTGGAACTGTGGCCCATGTTAATGAAAATATTTGTCACTTTTTCCTACAGTGATAAAAATATTCATGATGAGAAACTGCATATTGATTCTAAATCAGATAGAGAGAAGGGGGCAATATCCAAAAGCAAGTTGCTGAGGAAAAGTATGACTGAAGGCACGGAGACAGCACAAATGACAGGGAAAATCTGATTTTCAGTCCATAGTCAACTTTCAGCTGTATGATTTTGTGTGATAGTGCATAGAGTAGATTCCTCAGCTGTCCTAGCACACAACAACAGGATAGGGACATGATGTGTTTATGTAAGCTGTTCATATGGCTCTTTACACATTTCACACAACAGGAAAACCTGCCAATGCAACCTTTACAATCATCACAGAATCAGAACTTAAGTTACATTTGTTGGAAGTGAACCAAGGTTATAGCTGTCCCAAATTACCAGCAGTGTTTGTAACCCACTTCATTGGAAGAGAAGTACCTCATCCAGTTTAACTCCAGTGCATCTCTTGGTATCAAAGACGAGCTTAAAGCAGAGTAAATGTTGGACAAACAATGAGCAGATGGCTTGGAACATGACAAAAGATCTAATAACAGTGTTTCAGGTTCTGCTTATTAGTGATTGTTTGCTAGTGTAGTTTTTAGAGGTTTTCCCACAGCCCAAACATTTAAGTGAAAAAGATTTTAATTGAATACAGTATTCTTCTCTAGCCTGTCTCATTTCCATCTCCTCACACAGACTCTTACTCCTGGCCCCTGTGATTCAGTTATCTTCCTCCTCAGGTTAACAATTAAGCGTCCTCAGGTTTGCTGAAATTACCTCATCCCTTGCAGAGGGAGTGATTATCATACAGTGTGTGAGCTTGAGGAGAAAATTGATTTGCATTTTCAGACGGTGTTTCAGTTAACTCTCTTTACACTTTGAGGAGCAAGCCCGCCTTGTTCACAGAAGGATATAAAACAGCACATTATCGGAGTGCTGGCTTTTACCCTGTCAGCCTTTATTTCATCTGATCAGTTGATAGTGGTCACTTTGATGCCAACCTGGGTAAAAATGAGTGCGTCTTAGATATTCAGTGTTATTTTGCTTTCACACATGGAACAGTGAAGGCTGGAGAAGTTATGTTTTCAAGTTGTCCTTCTGTCCATCTGTCTGCGCCTTTTTCAGGAAATAGCTCAAGAATGCTTTGAGTGGTTTTCTTTAGACTTTGTTCAAATGTCCACTGTGACTCAAAGATGAAACTTTTCGATTTTGTAAGTCGCAGGTCAAGACCAGGATCATATTTACACCAGTCACAAGACATTCACATTAATTTTGTAAGACCATAACACTGGTGCTGATCCATGCTGCAGTACGGCCTAGGTGTGTGACACTGCATGTGCCCCAACATACACACAAAGGCAGAGACTCTCACTGCAGTGCTCCTGTCTCCCGCTGAGCCCCCATGCCTCCCTCTCCCCAATATAACACCTCTGTTACTACCTTTGGAGATGTAGCAAAGAGGGGATCAACTTTTTCCTCCATTCTGTCTCCATGACGTTCACAGTGGAAGTGAAACGTCGGAGAGGCTTAAATATTACACCTTGAAAAAGCAGTATGAATTGGGCTGGTGTCACAGGATCTCATGCTCATTCCATGCTTCTGAACTCAATACTTGAAGAATAATTTAGGAGAGTTACATTCAACTTTGAAAACATCCACTCTGAGACAAGAAACTGACTAGTTTTTGAAATCATACATCCAAAGTCATTTCATTAAACCTTGCTATCCTTTCTTGCTTTTACAGAGCCCACATTACTTCTAGGGTAACCTTAAATGAAAAAAAAAAACAGTGTCTATGTGTGCATTCACACAGAGACACTGTGAAAACGATCTTTATCTGTATTTACACGGATCTGCAAGAACAACTAAAAACTCTGTAGCATCCATGCCAGGCCAGTAGTTGGGGATGTAGATTTGTAGTGAAACAGCGGTGTTAAAACACGCATCTGCGCTCTAACGCTTTCCAGTGAGACAAACTTTTCACAAACAACAATGGCGAGTGGACACACGAAGACGCAGGAGTTTCTTGTCTGGACAACAAATGTGTCAGGATATTTTTGTCTGGATAACAAACCGAGCACAGTAAGCAGCACACATGTTGCTCAGTAGACGGCTGAAGTTGTTGTTGTTGTTCCTGGGTTGCACGCATCCTTCATGTGAAAGAGTACTGCGCATGCGGTGACATCAGTGTTTCAGGGTGAAATGCTGAATCGCGTCTACATGGGTACAGATACGAAATTGTTTTCAAAACTTTCTGCTCTGGACCCTGGTTTCAAAAGTTTGCAGATTCAGGCACTCCAGGCACCGTTCTCGTGTAAACAGGAGGCGAAATGCAATGAAAGCCCTCAGTTTTCTGCCATTTTCATTTCTGTGTAAACAGGGCCCAAGTATCCCTGATCCAGCTGTGTTCTCTCTCTGGCAGGGCAGAGAGGGCTTGTGTTCGTCCTCTGTTTATTCTCAATAATTCAAGAGTCGTTGAGAATTTTTTATTTGCATAATTGTCCTCTCTGACTCAAGGATGGAATGATGTCGTTTATGGTTTATCGGTCAGAAGATTTGTCACTTTGACACAAGGATGAACTGATTTGATTTTTTTGAAGCTCATAGTTCAGTGGCCAGGGTTTCAGGGCCTCTTGTTTATCCTCTCCTAAATATCCTCTCTGCTATATCTCAAGAGTTCTTTGAGGAATTCTTAAAATTCACTTTAATATCAGCTCTTGCCAAGGGATATGAATACATAACAGAAGTACAATGTTGTTGGGTTTTTTTTTTACCTTATTACAATAAACAACCCAGTTCTTGCCAGGCAGTAGTTCCAATTATAATCAGTGATTTAAACAACAGGAGTTTGGCACTGAAACTCTTATCAGGCTTTTAAACACCTTTTTTTTTTGATTCTCTCCTTTTCTTTAGTGTCCCACTTTTTGTTTACCTGCACCATCTGGCATATTTATTTAACACCAAACTGTGTTTTTTGTATGGCTCCAGCATTGCCTGTATCTTTTAATTCATTCCATCAACTATATTTTCTTTCACTTCCCCACCCTCCCTGTTTTTTAAGGATCCAGCTGTACCTCCCTGTTTTTTCTACCTGATGTCGTTTCTCTCTCTGAAGCTGTATCCTTTTGTAGTGGTGTTTTTTCTCTACTTTCATTTTTGCCTAAATTCACTGCATAATTTGAGCCTGTTCAAGGGGTTCTACTTTTTGTTGCCAAGACTCGCACCTAAACTTGAACAGAAGTATCCACAAAAATCCACCACAGGCACTAACACATCCCCATACCATCACAGATGCTTGTTTTTGAACTTTGTGCTGATCATTTTTCTCTTTAGCCTAGAGGACACAACGTCCATGATTTCCAAAAACAAATTGAAATGTGGATAAGTCAGACCAGAGCGAACATCACTCCAACTCAGATGTGCTCAACCTGGTGTTGTGTCTGGTTATTGTAGATGATTGATTGTTGATATATTATAGCCTGTTACATGCAGAGAATTTTCTAGATTGTCTGAATCTTTTGATGATATTATGGACTATAGATGAAATACCTAAATTCCTTACAATTATTTGTTGAGAAACTTTCTTAAACTGTTGAACTATTTGCTCACACAGTTGTTCACTAAGTGGTGAACCTCGCCCCCATCCTAGCTTGTGAATCACTGAGACTTTCATCAATCATGACACTCGTCTGTTTCCAGTTAAAGCTATGGTCTACGATTTGGAAGCTTGGTACATCTTAATAACACCGTTTATAAGGCCGTTATGGTCCTATGGTCCGATCTACGCAATATAAAGACCAAAAAGAATGAAAAAAATCCATTCAGTATATCCGCTGCAAAGCGGCATAATAGTTGACCAATCCGAACCGCCGTTCCCCGCAGTTCGGATTGGTCCGTGAGTCCATCCAATCCCCTGTCTCCCCTGCTCTGCACCGTCCAGCCCATGGTCCCGCCTCCTCCCCACTACCTCCCTTGTACCGGTGAGCAGCTAGCTGCACAGCTACTGAAGCGTCATGGAGCCGCAGAAGACCAGCACCGAAACCGATTTTAGCATAAGTTAGCTTCGGCTTCGTGCTCTATCAGAGGGGGCGTGTTGGTAG